>CM074517.1:23885000-24510000 GCA_037379345.1 Perna viridis
AAAGGTTAGCTTGTAAATTACAAATGAGATAAGTTCTAACCTCTCGGGTGAACTGTCAGAAGAACCGGCTATGGGACAGGTCTGAAAGTGTCATAGAAAAAAATCTAGAGCCAGTTTTCCTCACAGTTCTAGCAGAGTCGTCTCTACACAAACAGTTTTACTAGTAGAGTCGACTCTGTTAGAACTGTCAGAAAAGCTGGCTGAAGAACTTTCCGAGAACTGTTCGAAATCTGACATAGCACTGTTCTCCTGCCAGTTCTAGGACAATTTTGTGAGAAGTTAGCACTGATCTCAACTGTAGGTACATGTATCTTCATATAAAAGGGGTATTTTTAATAGTGTGTATCCTAATATTATGTTTAGTCTTACGTTGATTTCAACCGACCAGTTTCAGGTGTTCGTATAACAGATTATAAGCCTTGCATAATCTTAAAATCTTAGTAACATTAACTTCAAAATTAGAATTTAACAATTTCAACTTCTGAGGTTTTAGTCCCACACGTGTCGGTTTCCAGGCACTTGCTACGGGGCGCCGAATGGGACTTGATCTTTTTGTAATCAAAATCAATTCTGTGAGACAAAATTCAATTTTGCGTCACAAAAGTCAATTTTGTATGCAAAGTACTTGCCATAGCACGGGGTTTTACATATTTTTCAGCTCGAAATATCGTGACTTTTCTTCCAACAAGCCAAGCGATCATGCCAAAAGGTCGTATTTGCCAAATGGTTAATCTCGCCGTCGTCGATTATTTTAAAAGTGGTCATGTAGAGCACTGATACAATAAGGTTTTAATTTTAAGAAATAATACTCTGATATGGGGTTCAAAACGAGAGTATTTACACTCAGCTCATTTAAGCTACTTTTCTTTTCATAACTTTGCTGGTTAAACCCACTCAACGCGCCGAAATGGTTCTGAAGAAGGTGTTTTCTGTTCAGTAAAATGAATGAATTACCCTTCTGTATATTCTAATACATACGTAAACTCCCCCCCCCCCCCCCATTTCAAGTTTAATATATGTATTATATTTGGCTTGTGTCTAGGCACACATAATTCTTATATTAAAAAATTATGTCAACTAAATTTAAACCTTAGCAAGAGGCACAAGCTGATGTAAACTGTGTGACTTAAGTAAGTAAAAGCTGCGTACATTAGACGTCCATGGACGGCATATCCGAGAACTACATCCCGAGGATTTACTAACCAAGGCGGATTAACACTTTTAATAGTGGCTCAATATTTCCTGCTTATTGCAAGAGAGCCGGTGTAAATGTTAAAGTGAAAAATCGACTTACACCTTAAGCAATCAAACCTCAAACGCTATCAGCTACTAATTTTGCGTTTCGCCTTTGGGTAGACACTAAAAACCACTCACGCAAATGTACCAAACAAGGTTCTGTTACTATATTTGAAACGATATGTCGAAGTTGTATTGACTCTATCGTCAGTTTTGTTCAATTTCACTCTATAACCAGGTCCAACATCTTAAAATAGAATAGACGACTATCATATTCTTGCTCAGTTAATATCACATTTGTCCAATAAAATGCGAGATTGTAAGCTAAATCGGTTAGGTTGCCATGGTTAATTGGGGCACCGGGACCGGTATTTCGATACAATGTGGTAAATATGCATCATTAGGAGTACTAAATAAAATTGCCTCGATGATGAGTTAATCGAGTTAATGTATAGACCCTTTTGTGGTAGGTTGATGAGCATGCTCAATATACACTTCCGCGAGATAGGGCTTGGGTAGAACAAAAGAGACCCTTTTGTGGTAAGTTGATGAGCATGCTCAATATACACTTCCGCGAGATAAGACTTGGGTAGAACAAAAGAATTTTTTCTCGCGGAAGTGTATATAGAGCATGCTCTACACACACTCATCGACTGTCCCACAATTACCACAAATGAGTCTATTTGCATGCATAAGAAGCTTACTCTAAAATGCCCTAAAGAGGGTTTGACAGCTTATTTTGACTTCGAAGAATAATGTAAAATTACATACTACACAGATCATGATACTTTCGATCGGATCCGAGAACATGGAGCGACTAGTCGTTCCTTTCCTTTAAATGTAAACATCATCTTAATAATTCAGAACTTCTGATCAAACTTTCAACTGGACTACGACATCATTATATTGTAGCTGCCCTAGTTCACAAACATAGAAGAAACCCCCCCCCCCAAAAAAAAAAAGAAGAAAAAAACAGTATCTGTGCCTTTAGACTGTTTATTCAGCAATTTTAAAGATGTCCCATATAACTGCAATAATGGACGATTTTCAGGTCTACTGACAACCAATTTGTAGAATGCTTTTAATGAAAACTGGGGGAGATATTATTTCATAATTTATAAAAGTATTTACAGTTGAGTTGTATATATTAAGCAATGGTTTATGGTTGTTTGAATAATTATTGTACAATTATAATAACATTTCTGATTTATTTTTTCCTTTTCTCAAACCATATACAAATTTAAATTGACTTATAAAAGGGTGCATTAATAACAACTTTTTTGATGAACGAATTGCGATTTTTACGATTTGATCTTTGGAAGTAATGAAATATTGCGACGCACTATATATTTTACAATATAAATTTGCAATACGTCGATTTACCGAGGAATGTTTTGTGATTATATTATGTAAATTAGTGTTTAAAATTTTCTTGTATTGATACTTATACTAATATGATTTTATGCGTTGCCTTTTAGGAACGAGGGAATTTGCACTCATATAAAATTTGACTTGTCGTTAATGCATTGCTAACTAAATAAATGTTTGTTATATCGCTGATGTCTCGACAATCGGGTATACAGACGTTCTTGGCGCTTTGTCCCTGAATTACGTTGTATTTTATTATTAAAAGTTTACAAGACAACCTAGAATACAGATTCTGATAAAAATGCAGCTGCCCCGTCTACACGTAGCCTTTAACATAAAGTTGGTCTTACACTAAGGGGGCATCATTGACTGAGGAGGGAGGGAGTAGGGAAAAAAATAAAATAAAGTATTCTGACGAAGAGCTTTTTGATGAATTTTAAATATTTCGAATTTGAAGATTGGAATAAAAAATACATACATTGATGCTTTCCCTCAAAGACAAAATAATGACTTTTCCAAACAAGTGTCACTCAGAGAACCTAATCTCTCAGAGAACCTAATCACTCGGGAACCTAATCTCTTAGAGAACCCTCAGAGTTCGCCAAATCAGGTTTGTAATCCAATGGAAAACGGGATAATATAAGTAAACGTACTTTTAACAATGGTCGATTACAACGTATGTCATAATATGGACGGCGAGTGAGCGACGTCCTATATATGTAGAATGTAAAACCAGAATAACGGAAGTGACGAAAGGAGAATGGGCGAAAAGGGTCTTATTGGCCTAATTCGTCTAAAAATGAATCAAAGTGTTAAATGATCTGATTGTGAATTTTGAGACTTAAATCCATCACAAATGAGAAAACATAAATACTTCTGATAATTCACGCGTTGAAAGGATAGAGAAACTCTTGAAGTTTACCAATATTAAGATATTCTGTAAAATTTTGTACTATTTGGTAACTTTCTGGTCATATTTTTGGTAAGGAAATGCTTCCACACCCAAGAAACAACTTCATATTTAGTAAATAAATTCATTATAACGTAATATATCAATGTGAAAATACAAAGTTGTCCTTTCATGTGGACAAAGTTTTCTGGATGTAAATATATCCCCCCCCCCAAAAAAAAACCCAAAAATCTTTACAATTTTCAGCAGTTTTTGATGAATGACGTGAAATTGTGGAACCATTTTACGACGTAATTACAATGAAATAATGCCACAAATATTATTTATTCTTATATTTTTATATTATACCATGTTATGAACAACTTTTGTTATTACAGCAAAGTTGATACTTTTAGGCCATATTCATAGCCTTTTGTCCCTACATATATGCCGACACGGAAGAAGATGATTGTGCGAGTGCGGAGGAGCTGTTTTTTTCGAAAGTACGACATTGAGATCCGTCCATCATAGGCACAGCCTACAATCATAGTAGTAAACCATTGTCGTCAGTACTAAAAAGTGTACCCTAACCTCATACAAATGTATTCTTTTATCAATTCTACCTAAGTGATTAATGATATTAAATACATATTTCAAATCTCAATGTTTTGCAAATCTATACATTCCAATGATCTCATTAAAGTAAAAGAAAATGAAATCCTCGAATTAAACGGTAATCTATATAAAATCAACCCTTTCAGTCTGACAAGAAGTGATCGAAAGCGCAAATTTTGTAACAACTCACCCCATGGGTAAGTCGTCCCTATTTTACTATTTCACCATAAACGCCAGTTAAGGTTGATGTTTGGTAGGGACAAGAGTCAGATAATATATACAACACTGTTTACGGGCACATGTTTCCTATTTTAACACTACGCAGAAAACAGTTCAATTGACACGGGGAGGTCAACGGGATGCATAAATTATTTGTACACATGTAATAAAATGTCATAGTCCGTTTTGAGTTTGTTATGTGTTTTTAGGTATAGGAGTTTTCCTGCTCTTTCTTATTGTTCGCCAGCTTGATCGGGCTTATTGTTTGCTGTCTTATTGCTTGGGAAATTTTTTGTAGTAATTGTTATAAATTGGACTGGAACTTAACGAAGTACAATTAAATGTAGCCAAGTATAGTGTAAGATAATAGATATATCGATCTAAAAGGCCTCTCTACCATATAACTTCGTCCGCCTCCAGGTTACACCTGCCTGATACATGTATCATGAAACAAGACTGGATTAACGAAACGTTTAATCGTTTGCTTGTTTGGTAGGTTGGTTTTTGTTTTTGTTTAAATTTTTTTGGTTTGACTGTGCGTACAAAAAGTTGTCTTAATTTATTCATTGACCCTCTGAACTTCACTGGATTTCTTTTACTTAGCGTGTTGCTATTTTACCCATGAAATACACGGTCGCGTGTACCTTTCTTTAATGGCTTGTCTGTCATAGAAAAACAACGAAAACGGAAGAAATGTAACATATTCATTTAACGAAGTAGAAATTATTTCGCTGCAAAACGCTCACAGTTTGTACACCTCTGCCACGCTCAGTGCTTAACAAGGTCATTATAGACCACGTTAAGTTTACATTTTCCGCCACAAAGTTGACGTTTTATCTTCAACAAATCCTAGTTTCGGGGAGTTTATACATCGCAACTTGCGTTGAAGGACACTACAGACACTATAAAGTGACCTATATACTAAGAGATAGATGGTAAAAGAAAACACATGACTTAACTATACGACAAACGCAATGACTTCTCATTCTGTATAGTCAACCTTGTATGCGTTTCTTTTTTTAGTTTTACTTATTATTTATTTATTTATTTATTTATTTTTTTTTTTTTGGGGGGGGGGGGTTATTTCATGTTCTTTGTTGTGTGTCTGTTTTCCCAGTCTGGTCTTTATCCTCGGAATATATTCTTTTAATTGGTTCCCTTGATTATTCTTTTTGATTTTCGCAAAATCATAACGAGTAGTGCACGTGACTCGTATATTATTATATCCTGTAAATATAACAGTATCTATAAGTAAGTAATGTGAAATGTAGTAAGGTACCGACAATCGCTGATTTACATTCTCTTAATTGAAATTATCGAAGTATATACATATACTCAAATCAAAAGCGATTGTCATGGCATGTAATTTGAATTATTGTCTGGAAAGTATCTTAAAAAAATAACAATGAATGGGATTTTTTCTTGAAAAATATTCAACATACCAGTGTTATTTTCTTTAACATGCATGTATTTAATGTTGAAAGCCTCAAAACTATCCTGTTTAACAGAATGTTAGGTTAAAAGTTTCGTCCTTTTTTAAGTAGCTGTCTTTGTAAGAATCATGCAAAATCTGTAAAATGTGATACACCCCAAAAAAGGCTACATATTTTTATTTTTGTAATTGAGTTGTTTTAGGGGTCCATACTATGAAATGTGTAATTATTCATTCAAATCTGCCTGCCCTTAGGAGATAATCAACATTGAAAATTCAGTAGATTCTATTGTATTTGAGCGTCATTTACAGAGTAATCTCCCTTAATTTTGAAATCTACAGTGCATTCTATATATTTTTTATATCCTAAGAGCACGGGTTATATGAAAAACCACATGTTAATTTCTGATTACTATGACATTTCAAACAAAATATCAAAAATAAAAATATGTAGGCTTTTTACCCATGAATCACATTTTGCATGATCCTTAGCTGGAGTGCTACTTAAAAGAGTTGGAGTTCTAATTCGCTTAATTTCTGTTTTGTCAACATTTTGGTCATGAAGCTGTGAGAATACATGAATTCACTGATGATTCTTAATATTCTAGGTCAGCGTGATACAATAATTCACAGCTTAGCATTATAGATCCTTTTGTGCTAACTGTGGGATACTCGATGAGCATATATAAAGCATGCTCAATATATATTTCTTTTGTTCTACACCAGCCCAACAGCGCGGAAGTGTAGATTGAGCATGCAAAAGGGTCTACTACATGTACCAAATTAATACTTGTTTTTCCTTGTAGCAAACTACATCTGAATTGTATACAAAGTAATTAACTATTTTTCATTGACAAAAAAAGTAATACATGCAAATATGCTTACCTAATTTTAACTATTGACAGGATTGGGTATGATAAGGAAACACTTATTTGATACCGGTATTATCGTGTGATTAAAAATACAGTGAAATCCGTATATTAAGGTGGTAGACCTTGGGTAAGGGACATAAGTCTCGAAATCGGGGACATGTTTGTATCATATTCAATTTCACCAAAGCCTATCAAGCTTTCACTGGAAACAGAACGCAATAAATCCAAGTTACTCTGATGCTTGCATGAGATTGATGTAAAATGCTGAATACAAACGTTTCAATGATTTTTAAGAGTTGTATCCCTTACCCTAGGTCTACCTCCTTAAACTGAACCCCTTTTCAATTTTAAAATAAGTTCGGTATAGTCTGCTAGATGTTCGGATTGTTTATACAGCTATAGGTCCAGTATATCAAGGTTCACACATATATTCAATTTGATATCTAGGGACTTTAAAAAGTATCTGGTTAAGAGGATTTTTCAGGTTATCCAGGGTTCGGTTTAAACAGCTTTCACTCTTAGTAATTAACATGATTTGTAGGATACAGACAATAACAATGATGGCTTATTTAACCATGAAAATCACGAAAAGATCATAGGAACATGTGTTGTGCATTAGGCGGTTCCGGAACCTTAGCTGTCAATTTTATACTTATCAATTTAACATGCATAATAAATAACCGTTGTGTCGATTTTTTACTGAAAGCATTTTCGTGTAAATCTAGACAGTATACGGCTAACATTGCATACCGATTATAGGTTTTATAAACAAGCCTTTTGTACTTGATAACGTCTTTTTATTTTTGTCACGGGATAGATTTTTAATCTGACAAAATCTCATAGAAATTGTGAATCTTAAATTCGTGTTCAATTTTAATAAGATAAACAATCGGAAAGCGTGATCATCTTATGATAGAAATAAAAGTGTTAAGGAAAAAATTGCGGGTATCCTTGGAACAGTGGTTATATATTGAAACTACTTTTAAGTATCAGTTTTTTTTATATAAAATATCAGACTGTAGGAAATTTCTTATCCAGAATCGTTTGTCATTCGGTTGTTGTCCCCGTGAGATGAAAGCCGTATAGATTGTGTATAAAATTAGTACTTCGCATGAGTTATTGTTCTTAATTCGATTCATTTAAAAAGAAGTGTAATTATGGTTTTCTATAAGAGTAATCAAGGGAACAAAGATCCTAGCGGAAATCAAAAGAATGTAATCCAGGGACAAAGACCAGACATGGAAAATAGACACATACAACGAAGAACATAAAAAAACAAAATAATACATTCAAAGTTAAAACAGTAAATGAGCAACTCGGACTTCACTAAAAACTGGGAGCATGAACTAGGTACATATACACCGGTAGGGTAAGTGTCCTCTGCCTTTGTAGATACACCCACCGAGTTGCGCATAAAAAGTCAAGTCCAGGGTAGACAAAAGAGAAAAGGAAAACAATGACACCTTGAACAAATCAGTTTTCATGGTGCAGATGGAAACACCATAACGATCCACGAATTCATGATGACAACCATAAAACTTCTGTAGTGACGACTTCAATCTTGTAGCAACATAACGCTGTTTCAGAAGCCAAATTATTAGAAATTTAGCGCGGTACAAAACGTCTGCGTAGT
Source organism: Perna viridis (assembly GCA_037379345.1). NCBI lineage: Eukaryota > Metazoa > Mollusca > Bivalvia > Mytilida > Mytilidae > Perna > Perna viridis. The sequence continues at coordinate 23,893,265 of CM074517.1, forward strand.
TACCACAAGCTTTGGCATAACGTAACGTACGAGTTGTGGTATGAAAAAATAAAGGAATGATGCCACAGACGAAAGGAAAGTTGACAATACGAAATGAAAAGTCATCGCGTTTGTAGTATAGTTTGGTCGATAGTTTTCCTTTACCATCGATCTTTTAGTGTAGGTCAAGAAATGAAGCTGACTTCTCAATATCTGTAGTATCCTTTATCTCAAGCTTTATGGGGTAGATGCGATGTATAAAAACCCCGAAACTAAAACATACTTATCTGAGTTTTGAAAGGACTGTCGTTACGTCCAAAATATCATAGGAAGACCCAATGCCATCGTGTGCTCGGTTCAATTTCTGCACCATTCCATGAATAACCTCTTCAATTATTAGTGCCTCAGTGTTGTATGGAATTGTTCTTAAGTATTATTTTGATTCTATTGTCCCGAGATATTAGGTTATTGTATGAATATTGGCCCGAGCATGTCAGTGCAGTATGATACTTTGCTAGGGCCAATACTCAATGCAATAAGTTTTATTTTATAATAATAAATTTTCTAGTGTTCCTGAAGTGTTATCTTTACTTGAGGTGTAATCTTTACACACAGTTCTAAAATATTGAAATACGTCCAATACAACGATTTTAGCAGTAGTTAGTGCGATATGACTGTAGTTTCCTTTGACAGTGTTTATATTATATAAATATGTATCCTTGCCCGAATAAGTCGTTTCAAGTCCGACAAAGTTCGACACCAGTCACGTGTACACCATATACAGAGTCCCTTTCCCAAGTTTTGTACAATTTACAGTTGTTTACTGTTTCTGCTTACATGTATCTATGAAACCTTTACTTCGCCTTTGTCAACAATTTAAATGGCCTTTGTTTGTTCTTTTCGTAGGGGCTCCTCTTATTCTGCTCAAAACCGTTCTGATATTTTATTTTGTTTTGGAAAAAGGGAAAGCGTGCAATATGAAAGTCGACATTCGGACTCCATATCTTCACAGACTAATAAAAAAGAGCGAGAAACGGAGTATTGGCGAATATTGCACTTTTCACCTCTATCAAATTGAATATGCAAACATTGTTTTTTTTTTTGTTTTGTTTTGTTTTTTTTTTGTATATACTTATTTTTTATTACATATTTAGTACAAAATACAAGAGTTAAGTTTATTTTTATAAAGAATCTTACAATCAGTCTATAGCATCTACACAATATCACGTGACCAAACATGTACAGGCATGAACAAAAAAAACTATCAATCTACACCTATTTTCATATACCACACGCTTATAGGAACTCAACCAATAAAAAGTAATATAACGCAGGTAACTGTTCCATAAAGTATACGAGTACCTATATGTACATGCAAAATAAATCTTTGAAATCGATTACTTTGACCGATAAATTGATCAATCTCATAGCTTTTATCAATAGCACACAAAGGGAGCGCTTAAATATAGATTTATGTTGATTGATATAGTCATGATATGCAGGCACGAGACCGCAATTAATTTTCAAGTGCATTTCAATACTACTACCAAAGGGGAATTAATGGTGTTCTCGTACCTGCAGTGTAGAAATGCAAGTCACATAACTGTGTTTAATCTTAAAATGAATGATTTGTAGAAGCTAAAATATTTAACAGATACTTGTTTTTGACTTGTTCTAATCTGAATAACAACCAAATTGAAGTAAAAATACATCACTACACAACTTTCTTATGTAATTATTTTTTCTTGCCTTATTTACATTGTATTTATCGTTAATTTGTGATTTAAATGGAACTTAACCGCGATCATGTTATTTCAAAATTTACTACAGTGTCGATATTTCAATGAAAATCTTACATATTTATTATGACTTCTAAGTATGCTTATATTCTTTATTTCTGCTAAACCTGTGTAGAAACATTAGTATACTGATAAACATGCATATTTTACAATATTAATGTACAGTTGTTGAGGAAGAAAGATTGAAGTACAAATAGCAAACAGACAAAAAAAGTAAGAAAGATAAAATACAGTGAGGAACAAGGTTTGAAATATAAATGACAAATTAACAAAATAGTAAGAGAGATAAATACAAAGTAGCCTACAAAAAGATGGATAAAATCAGGGTGATGAGTAAATGGCTAAATGAGAGAATCCATTTTCTTATTGATTATTCTGATCAATTGACACAACTTGCGGAGTGCAGACATTTTTGTGGTATTCAATAGTTTATTGAACTTTAAAACATTGCAATTCACTAAAAACTTCTTATCTATATTATTATATATTTTTCTTTCCACTATAAATTTGCTAAAGACATAATTTAAAGATTTTTTTAAAGAGTTATCCGTGTTACAATACTCTTTGAATAAACAATACAAATAAATAAGGGATACTTTCAAGTCATATTAAAACAAATATGTTCGGTTTGTATCCATTTACATATTAAAGAAAATACAAAAGTGCACGTCTGGCATTACTTATCAGTTAATTGGCCTTTTCTTTCAAGATTTTTAGACCTTGCCGTTTTGTGAGGGACTCCAAACTAGATTATACTATTAAATAACACTATGTATATATATTTGTGGACTGTCAACTTTATTACACAGTGAATAACACCTCGATGACAAGAACAAAAAACGTTTGATTACAATACTTGGCAGGTATGTGATTGATAAGTACATGTTAAAAAACAATACCTCGTGTCTTTTGATGGTAATCTTTAGATTTATACAATATAAGGGGGAGATATGGCTCGATTAAAGGTAAATTATTTAACTCTTTATTAAACATAATGAGAAGATGTGTATCAAATTAGACCGATTGCATATACATATATATATTTGATTTCGTTTAGATATTTAAAGTTTGGACAAAAGGAAGGGTATCTGTATTGCTAATTAGTGAAAAAATATGCTTCTTTATAAAATTATATTACGTAGATGAGAGAGTCATATTTTTTTTTATCTATTTTTTTTTGGTATAAACATAATATTACCCATTGACCAGCTATGGTATGAAGTTTTCTGCATAAACGATGTAGTTAATCAGTTTAAAGATACATAAAAACTTATAGGAAATTAATATTTTAAATAATTATACAAATCCCCTATTTTTTTATCTGTAAATCGACCAAGTAAACAGTATTTCACTGAACAACACCAGAGATAAAACATTTCATTCTATATTTTAACTGTCTTTTTATTGTTTTATTTTTTTCTCTTGTTTTTATATTTTCTTTTATGATTCAGTTCGTGTCGCGTGACTGATAAAAATGCATTTTTCAGTACAAGTCAATCCATCTGCTCTGATAATGAACTAATTTGCTTGGATGCCACAATTCTATTGTTTTCAGATTTTCTCTTTTTTATTGAAACACGTGGCTGTTTTTTGACAAATAATTAAAACAAAACAATATGCATTGTGTATGTCTCACTGTACGTACAGGTAAAATATTTGATTAATATTAATAACAGTTTTCTCTAAAATTAATTTATAAAATGTTAATTCATCGGGTTGGTAATTTTTGTTTTCAAGATATTTGAATAAGCACCACCTTCCGTTCTTCTGTAATAACGATATCTATACATTTGAAAGTGGTCTTCATATTGAAATGTACCTTTTAAACAATTTGAATAATTATTGAATATGTACAAATTGTCTATGAGTCCATAACTAACTCTATATGATCATATGCATACAAGGGATTACAAAATAAATAATTATTAATTTGTATTCATATGTAAAAAGACATTTTTCGTTTGATCTTTACCCTGAAGACATGTAACAACATCGACATGGTATGTTTTGTTATACACAAATAGAATACAAACCCTTGCTAAACAATCAGACCTATCAAGCCATAAACATCATCAACAATGTTGATGTCCTAGATATTCCTTGACTTCTGAAGAAATTTAAATAACACTCTTTGTAAGAATCATGTAAATTATGTAATATGTGATACACCTTAAGGAGGTTGACGTAGGGTAAGGGACATTACTCATGAAGTCAGTGATATGTTTGTAATATATTCAATTTCACCAAAGCCTCTCAAGCTTTTGTTTGAAGTAGAATAAAATTCATCCAAGTTAACTAGATGCTTACATAAGATTGATGTAAAATGCTGAATATAAATGTTTGAATGATTTTTAAGAGTTGTGTCCCTTACCCTAGGTCTACCTCCTTAAATAAATCTACACATTTTTAGTTTTGTTATTAAGTTGTTTTATGGGTCTGTATAATGAATTATATAATTATTCATTTCAATCTGTCTGCTCTTAGGAGGTAATTCACATGGAAAATTCGATAGTTTTTATTGCATTTTAGTGTCACACAGACTTATCTCCCTTAATTTTGAATTCCGCAGTACATTCTATATATTTTGTATCACCTAAGAACAAGGGTTATATGAAAAAACCACATGTAGTCTTTCCAATCATGAATCACATTTTGTATGGTTCTTATTTGGAGTACTTTTTCTTTTACTTTTCCGTTCTTTTGATGGAGTCAAATATACATGTTAATTATACTTAACGATTTTTCCTTAAAATTGTGTCTTCTTGATTACATTATTATTATTAAAAATATTTCTTTATTTGTTTCCTTTGTTCAATTATATTAACTCAAAACAGCCTGCTAAAACCATGAAAGTACAAAAGCACTCAGCCAACAAAAAAGTATGACTATTTCTATTTTAACGAGAGGGTACTCATTGAAACACGTGTACATCATTTAGGTATTTGTGATATTTATAATTAGTATTTTTGTATTTAATAACCACTTGGTTGTTGCCACTGCTGGTGGATCAGATCTAATTAGGGTATTTACCAACCAAATAGTCAGACTTTTCTGACCCCGAATTATTTCTGATTTTATTCATCATATTTTTCGAAATTTGCAGTAAGACAAATTCGAAAATACCTAAACACTGAGATTTTTTATCCTTATATAGCACATAGTAGAACCTCTTGTTAATGGATTTAGCTTTCTATTTCGATAGTTTTGGTTTTGAATACTTCAAGCATACAATTAATTTTAAAACTAAGATCTTAATATATATTTGATTCTAATGATGTTGATGAGAGGCTACTTCTTGGTAAACGTGTACTGTATATCGAAATTTGCAAGAAATATGATTGGTATTTTAGTATTTTGCTACATGCAGGTTAAGTATATGTGGTACGACTAAGTTGTATTTCGGACACACAACGCTAGTAAATTATATTATGCCTATAATGGTATTAACCATTCAACTCATAGACAGAATCGTATGGCATCGTAGCAATTTTTAACTGTTCTATAAAGTATTTTGATGTACCTTTTTGAAATAAATATAGAAGAATAGTAAAGTAAATACAAATTGTTGTATCAGGGTTTACTAGTTATAAATAGCTAAAATATCACAGTTCAAGTCAGATCAATAAAACGAGATGGAAATGACTACAGTGGCCAAAACAATAAAACTACACTGTGTGAAGTCTAAACTAAAATAATATCATTAAATCCATATATGATAAATCATAAGAACATTTATCGAATTTGGAGCATTGTCATTTATACCAATCCATAAAACCGTAATCCTTTATTAGATCTCAATTGAACGTTACATGTACACCCACGCTTGACGTCAGAAATTAAATTATGGTGATTTTCCCTTTCATTTCTAAAACATGAATAAGTTCGTTTTGGAACCATAGAAATGTATATAAAAAGTGACAGTTACCAACCACGATCCCACTTTACTAACTTTATATCGATGGTAATGTATATTAGTTAACCTTTACTTAGAGCTTGAGATTGATCTCCAAATACAGCATATTGGAACTTTGGATAAATGTTTTTGTACCTTGTTATACATGTAATTCATTAAATATGATAAGAAATGAGAATGTTGTTGTTACCTTTTGTATTATTTATCGTTTAATTTTTCGATAAGATTTCTCTTAAATTATACCAGAAATTATTTAGTTTGTACAAGAAGAGTGTACGGAACAAATTAACTTGACTGATTTTGATTCAGTTACTCTATTTTTCATTTGTTTATTCAATGATTTCATTCTTTGTGTTGTACAAAGCAGTAAGATTATTATTCAGGATGTTTTTTCAAGAAATATTTTTCCATGTCAAGTCTTTTTTTGAACAAACAATCTTGTACTTTGCAAACTTTAAAATTCACACTGAAGTGTGTAATGAGTTCAAAACATTGTTCAATTAGATTGCTTGCATTTACATTATACAGAGTGTGTAATGTACTTGTTGAAGTAAAGGGAAATTTTCATAAGACAACGCACAATAGCAGCATTTTAACCAATCAACGATGGCACCGTCTGAGTATAAATCGCACTGAACGAGACCTTACAAGTTCCTATAAAAGCAAATAAACGCACATATGTAAAACACATCATATCAAAAACAAAACAGGAAAAAAGATAACCACATAGCAAGTGCCTGACTCGGGACAGGTGTACTGAGATACAATGTATGTTTATATTTTTATTTGTTTTCAATTGCTATTATTGGGGTCATATATACTAAAACAACTTAAGGTCATGACTTTTGGGCTTTATAACCTTAAGTGACAACTTATATGAAGGGCGGAACATTCCATACATGTTATTGATACGTTAGAGGGACATAAACTATAATGTAAAGATCATGTTATGTAACAGTCATATGGAATACGAAAACATGTAAATTCATGTACACGGCTACACATTGTGAAAGGGTTTATTGCGACAAAGAATGGCTTTGACCTCATAAACAAAATACAGGATATTTGAAACAGCATAATACCAACCTGGGGTTTTCTTGTCGTATCTCATTTTCCAGTGTTTGGTGTATTTTGAGTGTTTGATCTCGTGCATGATAATTGAGCACGACTTTATTTCTTACGTTTGAGTGTAAAACACTGCTTTCACGATGGTTAACTTACTTAGACTTGAAACATGTATTTACAATATTACACAAATTTTACACAAAAGAAAAGATGCATAATTCAAACGTGAAATCAGAATTAAGGAAAATATCTCAAATTATTTGCATTTTTCTATCCGATTATTTTTAATATTAAATATGATAGATTAGTAAATAATTGGACAAATAAAGACATTAATCACATGTTGTCAAATGATTACAGGCACAATTATGTTTTTAATCATCATTTATCAGAATATTTTTGTAAACATGAGATACCCTTAAGGTAAATATTGTTTTTTTTTTCATGTTAAAAACATTATATTCTTCTTGTCTATTCCGGATAACCACATGTTCTTAGTATGAAATGGGTAATTATTGTGTGATAGTTTCCACAATCGTAACCCCATGACTGCTTTTGAAAGTACCTAATTATGTACAACAAACTGTTTTTTTTTTTATCTTTTCCCAACAAAAAGACCTGGTGGTCGAAATCTTTTAAATGTACATTTTGTGGTTTCCTTTTTTACTTTTTAAATGTGACTTTTCTCTTTCCTTGTTGGGTTAAGTGTTGTGAGACAATAAATCGGTAATTTTCACCATTTTACATAAGGAAACTGTTACAACCACGGAAAGAAAGAAAAAAATAAACAATAAAACTTAGAAATGACTTTATCTTCCAAAGGAACTCACCAAACACATCAATAGCACTAACAGTTTTTTTAAACTTCTTCCAAAATATTAATTGAATTTACGAGTATTGTATTCTCATCACCATCATTTTTCAGAAAAGAACTTTATTCTTGATTGTCTTTAAAAATGTAATTTTTACTGTGTATCAATACTTATTCATATGATACGATGGTAGAAAGTTAATGAATATGTATTATTTCTTGAATACATCATTTAAAAAGTTGAGACATGATTTAGAAATTCTTCCTTGCATACTAATTTCTCTCTCTTCACAAATATAACATTTCAAGAAACCATACATTATTTTTCGTAGAATTTGAATTTACAAAAAAACCCTAAATCTTAATGTTGAAATACTGACTGTTGATATTTAACACCCGAGGCAATTATAGTTATAATTATAGTTTTTTTTTTCATTTCAGAAAATGGAACTAAGAACACGCGGCCTATCTATAATTATAGTTATATATTGTTTACTTTCGTTAGCTAATGGTAAGTTTATTATATCTCTGTGAAGCGTAAACAAATCGAAATATTGAATTGATATAACTGATTAATGTTTAATTATAAAGAGTTAAACAGTGAGATGAATGAACAAATTATTCCTAAAAATGGCATTTCCTTTTGGTTTGATATTATTCGGTGTCCAACTAAAAATATAAACGTTTGTATACCTTTTTCATTAACGCAGCTTAGTACAGACTGTGAAGTGAAAGACAACTGGATGATAGTATTTTCGAAGTTTTGTATTTACAAATGTAATTATAAGCTTTATTTCTTTGATTGTTTTTATATGTTTTGTTTTTGTTTTTCTAGGTCAACCATTCCCAGTTTTTGCACAAGATCAAGGAAATCCACAGCAACCAAATATCCCAGCACAACAACAAACATCAAGACAACAAGCTACAACACAACTGTCACAACAGTTTCTACAAAATAACCAGCCCCCTGGGGGCGGTACAGCAGACATTCTTGCAGGATCAAATACAAGGACACAGCAGGTACGTACGGTTACTGTCCCTGTTCTTCCAGCGCCAGCTGGACTTACAGCACAATTAGGACAACAACTTCAACCCCAGGATGTAGGACCAATACCAAGATTTGCCCCTCAAAATGGCCCAATTGGACGTCAATTTACACGATTTGGGCCAGGACAATTAGGAGCAATGGCAGCAGCTCGTAGAAGACAGATGGCAATGATGCAACAACAAGTTGCACAACAGGCCAACATGGTTCAACCTGGTAGACGGTTTCAAGGTTTAGGTGAGAATGGACAAATGCTGATTATATCCAATAATGCTGCTAGAAATATACGGGCTGGACGCACTGTCGGTAGCAGGAATCTATTTAGTACCTTAAGAACAAACCGCCCTGCTTCTTTGCTTACAACTTTTGCTTTACAGCCAGGTATAACTTCACGACGTATCACTCTTTTAAATAATGGTAGAACAGGAAATGAAGCAACAACAAGACAAAATACAAGAACTACAGTCACGAGTGAAGTCATTACTACCAATAATGAAGTCGGAACACAAAATGATGGTGTTAATGTAATTCGAACAAGTACAAATGGTTTTAGAGGTGGTACTCCTGCCAACCGACGACTAAATGTTCAGAGAACTACAAACAGAATAACAGGTATTCCAAATAAAATGTATTTTGTTTCTGAATGATCGAATAATTGACATTCAAAATCAACCTCGAATCATGAAATGATTACTATTTGGATTACTGTTTGACAAATGTTTTCTTTCTTAAATTTAAAAAAAAATCTCGAATGAATCAGGGTTCAAAATAGAATCACAAGAAAGAAGTAACTATATCTTTAAGGTAATTCAGGATTCATATACTTGCAAGCAAACTGAAACACGTTTTTGTGTAGAAAATTCATTAGTTATTGGCAATTGGTGTTTCTTTTTGTTATTATTGGGGCCTTTTTGTGTAAGTTATTAAAGAAAACCCTATACAAAAAGTGTGTCTCTTTTCCATACTTCATACTGCAATACTACATTGCTAAGTGATGGAGATGTCACATGCAGTTTCAGGTCGAAAATAACTGATTTTAATAGGATATTTCATAAAAAAAAATACATGAATAGTAAGATTAAATGAGATCATGGAAATGAGCTAGGTTATTTCCTTTTCTTTCAGGGCTATTGCTGATACAGCAATGGTAACAATTGTGCTTGCTATCGCTATTGCTTTCTGCTTTATCTGCATACAATATAGCGTTTGCTCTTTCCTTAGCTTATATCATGTGTACTTGCTTTGCTCATTGGGTGTCTTTTTAATGTATGATTTTTGTAATAATTCAAAAGTATCTTAATCAGAAAGTTCAATTACTTAAAGTTCGTAATAAATGGAGTATAATGTGAAGGTTAGTTATTGGTACAGATATAAATTGAAATATTTGTTAAAGTGTGCTTACAAGAACTGCAAAAAGATAATGTCATTTTTAATATGATTTTAAAATTTTCATCACCGCGCAGCACTACCAAGCCAAGTGCTAGCCCAACAACGTGCAGCAGGTTTCTCGCAACAGGCGCAACAAGCCAGGGGAAACACATTTTCGCCAGGTATACATTCTTTTTTTTTGCCTGTTAAGTTCTTGTTTTCAGACTTGTTTAAGCAAACACATTTTAAAGTTGTTTTTATAAGCTGTAAGTGTACTTATTTTCGGGGTGTGTTTATTGTCACGAATAAGTATTCGCGGAAATATGCAATCGTGAAGATAAATAATTTGTAAGAATATGTTTTTTTTTCGCGAAAATATTTGAAACCCAGTAACCAAGAAAATAAGTATCCGAAAAAAATAAGTACTCTTATAGCATAGAAAAAAAATGGTATGCCTTTTATTGATTACATGTTTAGAAAAATGACAATTTCTACCTTTGCGCAGTACGGCCAAGCCAAATACTAGCTCAACAACAGGCCGCTCAACAACAGGCTGCTCGACAACAGGCCGCTCAACAACAAGCCGCTCAACAATTTCAAGCGCAGACTGGAGGAAATTCAGTGTCTGCAGGTATTATTCCTCTTTCAGTTTTTGAAAAATCTGTATGTCAATTATTAATAACTAGTTAAATGATGTATGCATTTGAAGATAGAAGAATTCAAGAACTATATACATAATATATTAAAGATTAGGAAGATTGTCTAGACTGTCGTTTTCATAAATGAAAACAAATACAACAAGCGATTAGATTTAAAACAAATTTAAACGTATTAATTTTTCGCGGTTGCTAAGTTTGTTGATTGTGTTAAATGAACGTTTTCGCTGGTATAATGTTTTGAGATTTCAAAATATAATTAGCCTTATATAGGGTTAAAATTAATTTTGAGTGTACCATTTTTGCGCTATTCTGTCTAAACAAACAGGCGCAACAGCAAATGATCAAATTATATAATAGAAATCACTAGTAAAATTGTCTTTGATATAAATTGTAAGTGGATGATTAGACAACAGTAATATCGAAGTTTCTTAGTTAGATTCGTACTAAAATTCCATATCTGACCTTTTTGAGGTCAGATTCGTATTAAAATTCCATATCTGACCTTTTTGAGGTCAGTGTTATAACTTAATACTGAGCATGCATATTTCATGGATATTGTATTATTGGCCTCCAATAATCGACTGTCCTGCCAGCTATATTTTGAATATAAGGTTTTATTATCATTAGATGATATGAATATGAAGCGCAGTATTACAAGATTTATAAAAGGGAAAAATTTAAGACACACCAGACTTAACAGTGATCCCTATATTCTTGAATCCAAGCTCAAGCTTTTTGAGATAAAACTGATTAAAAGGGTATTTCACTATACCTCTAGTGCAAAAAAAACTTCTAGAAAAGAAGCTGTGTTAGAAAATCGAATAAAAGATCTAAGGGAACTAAAATTCCTTAAACCGTAGTTACTGTCCATCTGTCATGGCATTATCATCTGTACTGAGGAAACACTGGTCAGTCATAATGCATGACCAAGATGCCAATACATTATTTTGCAGGACCTTATAATGGCCTTTATATGAGGTAGAAACATGCATCGAATATCGTTACTTCATCAACTGTTGAACCTATTTCAGGTTAAACACGAAATATTTCAAGATAGATTTTAATCATCTTGATACAACTAATGAATTTCGTAAAGATTTTTGCAGTATACATATATTGGTTCTGTCTTCTATAGACAGATACATTGTATCATATGAATCACTATGTATATACTGTCCTTGAAACTCATATATATTGATAATTAAACCTTATATTCAAAATTGAACCGGCTGGACAGTTGATCCTTGGAGGCCAATGATACAATATCCATGAATTATACATGTTCAATAATCATTTAATGACTCAAAAAGGTCAAATATTACCTATTATACACTTATTAATAAGGTTATTAATTAACTGAAAAGCTTCCATAGTATTCTTGCCAAATCAGCCATTGTCACTAAAATTTACACCAAGGACACTTATGCTAGAGATTTTTATCATATAATATGACAATTTGTGATGAAGTAAGTTGTGGCGCAGGATCTGTTTGTGTATACAAACTGCGAAAATAGCGATAATAAATACACCGCAAAAAATAATGTAATAAATGTAAATCAATTCATTTGACATATCAAACATATAGCATGGGTAAAGATACTATTTAATTACAAAATGTATTTATTTTGCGCAGTTTCGCAAAATCAACCCCCTATTCAGCAACAGCAGCAATTTAGATTTCCACAAGCATTACCTCCTCAGCAGACAATGAGAAGTAGAACGCAAGGTACTAAATTAAAAAAATAATAATCGGCAGCCATTGTAACGATCCCTGCGGCAATATGCATGTGCACATTATCGAGTGGCAAAATAACGTAAAGAGTAATACACAATTCACAAGCTGCATGTCGCGAAATGCATAGTTGCAATAGGGGATCAAAAAACCTTTTTTTCCACTTGAACTACTCATTAACGTAAAAAGTAAGTGCCTACAATAATTAATATATGACAATGGTATATCACAATCAATGACGTTCCTTTTATTATCAACCAAACATATGAGGGAGTATAATGATAAAATACCATGAATTGTAAAAGAACGAAATGTAAATGAATAAATGCACTTGTGGTTCAAAACATACATGTAAATTACGAAACTAAGTTTGAATCGTAATGAAGATTCGTTGGTTATAGTCAGGGTAATTATATAGCGTAGGTTCGTCAAATGTTATACCTGGACAACAGACAGGTGCCACAATGCAGTTTCAGACTCAACAATTTAACAACTTACCTCAAGGTATATTATATAATGATATTTGATATGTACTTCTTTGTTGTAATGCAAAGTGCCGCTTGTTCCATTACGATTTTTTGCACTTAAACCATGTACTTGATATTTTTCAACAATAGTCAAAGTTCTTTTTACCTTTGAAGGAAACTGACTGTAATTGGAGTCAAAATGCGTGAATCGTTTCTGTCTTTTATCATTATCTTGGCATATTAAAAATTGTTTTTATTTGGTTAGGCCAACCAACCGCATTACTTCGCCAACAACAGACAGGCGCCTCGCTACAACAATTTCAAGCGCAACAGGCTAGAGCAAGTGCATTTTCAGAAGGTACAGATACCACGCATTTTATAGAATTATAAGTAGATAAGCAATTTGCATTGAAGATTTTTACAAAATATATAACGTTTTATTATTTTTGTGTTCTTCTATAATGACATATTGCTATTAATTTAAACGTTTCTAATAATTGTTAAAGCTCTGACAATTGAGAACAATGTATTTTTTTGTCCTTATATACAAACATCCAATATACATGTATATAACATTGCGAATTTCCATTTGCGTAAGGTCTAATTACAAGAAGTTAACTCTAACTCTATTAATCAATAAGTGACTTCTCTTATTATTTTTATTCATGTTTTACCAATTAATATCATCAATTTGCATATCATTTATTGTGTAAATGCAACATATTTTTGATTAGGTCAGCAAAACGCTTTGCAAAATCAACAGCAGACTGGCGCTCCGCAACAACAATTACAGGCGCAACAAGCAAACGCCGTTAATGGAGGTACTTTATCACGTTAAATTTACTTCATTCGTTTTATTAAACTTCATCCAAAACTTAGTCTTTTAAGGTATTCCGAGTTTGCCTTGTCATTTATTCCCTACATATATGATTTAAAAAAACAAGTAAATATATTGCTAAAGTTGGTGACTCGTTGAGGGCGTCAACGGAAGACCAGGGCAGTTGGTAGAAAACACCGTTTCTTTTGGTTCATTAGACATACAAGTTGCAAAATATTTTAAAAGAAATGAATGTTTGTTAATTTGTAATTCACTGCAATAGTATGGTATGAATGAAATAAATGTGCATAGATAGCACTCCAAATATAGACATAAGGGACAATACTCTTTGATCTATGCATAATTCAGTTTGTTTTTAAGAGAACTTTGAACATATAATATAAGTCATAACATGTCGGAACAGAATATTCCATGTTCTTTCTTATTACAAGTTAAACAATTCATGGGAACAAGCAACAGAATTTTTTGACTTAATTTTCTCCTAATGTGACACCAATATTATAGCATCTATCTATAAAATGGCAGAAAATACTTTGACATACACGATGCGTATTGTTAACTGTCCTATCATCTATCTGTACCAACATACCAGCTGCTCCATGGTTTGACAGTCTCTTAACTCATAGGTTTTACTAAAAATGTGATCAGTACCCAAATATTCTAAACAGGGACCAGCAGTAAAAGCTACTGGCGAATAAATATATTGTCCATAGCCTTTGTTTCAAAAGTGCCCAATTTCAATTTGTATTTTTATTTACATCATTAGTATTGCATTTTTATGCAAATCATCATTTTACTTTACAACATATGAGTTTGCTTTTGCTAGCGCTTTTTTATCATGTTCTTATATCATTGACAAACAAGTGTAGAGGAATTCAAATGGTTTTTTTTGTGTTTTTGATTATTTTCATAGGATTTGGACAACAAGCTGGAGCTCAAAATCAACAAGGTAACAATTATTGATATCGATTCAACTATTTTTTTCTGCGTCCATTTTATAGATTGAAACGCATTAAAATATCTTTGATCTTTTAACACATTATGGGAAACATTGAAAGATTCGAGGATATCCTATCTTTGAATAGTGAATTTCAAATAATGAAAGTTAAAAAAAATTGTACATTAAAATGCATTTTTATTTCATTAGGTGTAGAAGAAATATTTTCACAATGTGTTCATTAACACTCAGTTACTTAATTTGATTGATATCTTATATAGGTGATCCCAAATTAAGGGGGTTATACAAGTAATTATCCATTAAAAAGAACATGATTATAAACCTTTAAATCGCAATTTACCAGAAATTGCGTGGAAGATTTGGTGTAATGCACTACTTGGTATCTGATAGATTTATACACAGATACATGATACGGTAGTGATGTAGTGGCGCCACCGAAAATGACAAATTAACGAATAGAGATTCATTTTTTTTACAATTAAAGTGATTTGACCTTATACTTAACTTGAAAAAAGAATGTTTGTCTTGTGTTTGTTTGATATACATAAATGGAATATCTAATGTTTTCTGTCACTCTGCAGGAATGATTACTGATTAGGTCAATCGGAGCTAATTAAGTCATTTCAAATGTAGTAACAGTTTGAAAAAATACTTTTTCATCTATAAATTATGTTAAACCATAGAATGTATTACTCTATAACTCGGTACCCTGTTGAGGCTTGTAGCGGTTCCTATGGTAGCATTTGCAAATGGAACAAAGTCGATTTGATACTTTCTTTGATTAGTTAACCAGTGTTTTTACTAACAATCCTCAATAATATTCATATATCATATTCCTACGTAGAATTTCCCATTCCCTATTATATTCCTGAAGCAATTTAACATTCAAAAATTCCTAAAATTAATTATACATTGAATGAACGTAAACATTTGCAAATAATTCAATGTTTTGAAGCATTTGCCAGAATTGAGGCTGCAGGAGGTCTCCCATCTTTTGCACTGGTGGACCCAAGTATTTCTCGGTTTCCTTTTGGGTCAACAGGTCGGTTCCAAGGTAAATAAAAGTACCCACAACACAAGTTTTGATTTCTGTCTTTTAAAGCTGGTGAATTAAAGTCTTATATTATTTATCCCTGTCGTATCTAAAAGGTCTTAAAACTATCATAAATATATTGTTCCATTTGCAAGCATGTTTCTTTTGAAGAGTTGTAACCTTTTTTAGCGATCAGCTTTTATGGCGGTTAAAAACGGGACAATGTAACCAGAAGGTGTTTTATCTTCCATGGTTGGTCAGAATAAAAACTTTACAAGTATTGGACCGAAAATGTCATGACTTGCTAATTAAAAAAGAAAGATAGCTTTGGTGTTATTTCTGACTGTAGAATGAACCTTTCACAAAAATGTTATTCATCACCACTTAGATTTTTTTATTAATTAGTCTTTTATTTTTTTCTGTTTTTAGGCCAAGCTGGACCTCTCTGGAGACCGGATGTAAGAATGCCTGGTATGATTGGACCACCTGCTGGAGCTTTCCCGCCTAGGGCATTTCCTGGAATGTTTCCACCAGGCAGAGTAACAGGTGAGGTTGAATGACGTTTTCAGCCTATCTTTCTCGGAACTTTCTAAAAATTATATCAATGTTTCAATTTTCTTAACAGCATAGTTGTTTTGTAACTTTCGTAAAGCACTCACAGAAGATTTGAACAGTAAATTTGACATATTTTGAATTATCAATTGTGTTGAGAGAAAAGTTCATATTTATTATCTTAAAATGTTTGACCGAAATCTTGCTCAAGCGAAAAAGGCCATGTAAATAAAATGTTAAAGTGCATTCCTTAATATTACATACGCGGCATTTTTTAGCTTCAAGAGCACAGAACCGTATTGGTGCCAGACAGACAGGTATCTTATATTTTCTTTGAATGTGTTAAACCTTATATTATCTTATCATTTCCATATCACATGAAAAAGAAGTGATATGGCGAAAAGCAACAAATGCACCAGCGTATAAAGTAGTGAACCGTATTTCCTTTTAGAGTTATACAATCTAGTAATGTCACATCCTAAATTTATTTCACTATACACATCATGAAGGATGTTTCTTATAAGCAGTACACAAATATAGTTTTTTGATGTTCCTGGTTGATTTGCCCTAGATTGGAATCTGAGTTTTAAGTGATATGATGTTTATACGGTTTTAATTAAGTCATCAAACAAAACAAGTCAGGAATTATTGTTTACCATCGTTTTTCTTTTAAAATTCAATTTATTCTGTAATTGTTCTATTTGAGCAGTCAAAATGCATTGATAAGATATTAAAAAGTGTTATACCGTTTCCGACTGAATATAACTATTTGTTGTGACGTAACAAATGTACGATGTTTCCAGGAATGCGCCCATTTCAAATAAAAAACGCTGTTTTACTTGTTAAATTGTCTTTTTTACCTTTTGCTGCAGTAGAAAAGCAAAAGTAATGCACTGACTTGACAAAAACTTTGATATACGAATTTGGATCGACCCAGTGAAAATGATCGGCACAGCCTCGAATTTTCCCGCGTTTCTAAGCCTCATTCGTATATCAGTTTTATGTCAAGTCAGTGCCATGTTGTTGTCTATATAAATGATATTAAACTTTCAAAGACATCCCTAGAAAATTATTTTCAGAGTAGCTTCTCAATTCTTAGATGATCGGCAAAAAGAAAGTTATGAATTGTTAAACGTATGTCAAAATAAACTTGTATGCTTTTACTATACAGACTTTTTTTTTATTTCTGTGTCTTCGGATACATTTTCTATAATTTCTCGATCTCTTATTTATAGCTCAGACAAGGTTTACTGGCAACGACAATACATTAACACAAACAAGCCAGACAGGTACACCTGTCATCAACCCAAGAGGTGAGCAATAAATTTACACTAAATCTTTACACTTTTAGTTCAATCAAATGTTATTGCTGGAGCTGTTTCATTCATTGATTGAGAAAAGATAAAAATGATTTAAAGATCAAATTTGTAAAACAATTAATTAAAAAAATCTATCAATCCTCTTATTAATTAACGCCAACTTGATAAAATGACTGAATGGTACAAATAGATCTATAAATGTAGGACTGTTCTTTATCATAGCTTTAACGATTTTGTTTTCCTCTTTTTAAAAGATCCAAGGGTAGGGATGATGCCAGCAGTAGGTAATATGTCGCCTTGAATGTTGTATACACAGAATAATTTATACTAATACTTAAGCATTGTTTTATGTATTGATATATGTTACTGGGAATATACTCTAATTAATGCTGAAATATTGTTGCGTCTAATTTCTATGCATTCCAACTATTTCCCCAATTGATTCCATGCAATATCTATAACCATTTATAACTGTTTCTCATCATAATAAGTTATACCAACTTATATCCATCAAATGTCATTTATATTATAATACTTTTGCATTTTTACATAATAAATTTTATTTACATATTTATCCTCTTTGATTAGACAGTAGTTTCGTAAATTGAAGTGCAATTAATTTATGTTTTATATTCTGTTCCTCTGTTTTGCTAAACAAGGTCAAAGATTGGTTAAACTACATGTGCAAATTCTTTATTCATTTTTCATTTCTAAGTCAAGTTTTATATAAACGTTACGTAATATCTGATTGTTTTTACAAGATTATTTTGGTATGAAAATGTTATTGATATTCATATTATGTGAACGATGTGGTCACATGAGTGATTACATCTCATGTCGATACATAAACTTTTTTATAGTCCTGGAAATTAAGAAAAGGATCACGTTTCATCAAGTTGTGAGCCATACTTGAAGTTGGGAGAATTTTGATCAACCTGAGAATTACATATAAAGATTCACGAAAATACACAATCACATTAATATAAAACAATTTAACACTTGCATGCTGATAGATCTTTTGTGAATTTCTATTTTCAAGACTTTATTTGTTGTAAAACTCACACAGACTTTTTAAAAAAAAATACATAGATATGAACACATATTTCTTATTGCACTACTTTTGTAATGGTTTTACAAATTATTTATTTTTATAAGCAAGTCTAGCTGGTTTTGGAAGTAGACAGAGGCCTTTCCCGATGCCAACAAATGGTACGTGCGTATGTTTATAATGTTAATAATTCCCCGACCTAACTTCATAATATCATGGATCCGGATATGGCTAAAATTAAATTTCGCATACATATATGTCAAGATAATTTTTATTGGAATATAAAGAAACAAAATTATGATGATCTTATACATATTATCACAGGGTGTTCTCTAAAAGAAACATTACGCAAGTGTACTTTAAAATATATTTTGACGTTTAATAAACTGACTGTTGCTCCCTAACTTGAAAGCTAGTCGAACGAAACAAAAAAAATAGCTTGGAGGAAAAACCAAACTTAATTTATTCCAGGAGTAACAAACAGGGTTAATACAGCAACACAAACTATTCAACAAACAGTTGCAAACAGAGGACCAGCAACATTCCCAGCAAACCAACCAATGTTCCCAGGAGCTTTCCCAGGACGAATACCCACTGGCTTACAAGGAATGCAAAGAACTCAAATGGTGGCAATGGCCGCAGCTTATAGAAGAGCTCAACAAGCTAATATTGCTGCACAAATGGCAAGAACTCAAAACGGAGCAAACATCAGAGTACCTATTGCTTCTGGCCGAGGTCAAGCTTCACTAAACGCCATGGGCGGAGCATTCCCAGGTGGTCAAGTTCGCGTTCAGGGTCAGACTGGAGCTAACACCGTAGTACCCCCGGCAGTTAGCGCCTTTCCAGGTACTGCATCCGCCAATGGTAATGTAGCTCAGCCATCAAATGTTGCTGCATTCCCTGGATCTGAAACCTCAGCCGTGGATACCTCAGTCGCCACAAATGAACTCCCATCTAATGTGGCTGCATTCCCTGGTAAGATATCGTTACGTTTTTCAGCACACTTAACAGTAATCCATATTTGACTATATTGTTATTCATATCTTTGTGGCTGTATAAACAATGTAAACTGTGATTTCAAAATAAGCTAACCATCATTTTGTTTCTGGTTATCACAAGATTAGTTAACATAAACTTGTCAGGAATCAAAGGTTTTGCTTTTCTCATCCAGGTGCCGAGCCAGTTCCAGAAATCAATTTACCAGATGCTGTCCCTGGTTTCCCGGGTTGGTATTTGATCAGCCATTTAATATCAGTTAGATAATTATCGAGTTTATGTTATTGGTGCACATATTTATTTATAAAACGCTCCTGCTTCTGTGAATACAATACACATAAACATACAATGATTTTTGTCACGTACGAAATTATATATGCATCATATCTTTGGTTCAATGTAAATGTGATTGTTTTATCACTTTTGTTTGATACACTGCACCAAAATACCAATCACAATTAAGTAATTGTTTCAGCTACACCAGGCGCCCTTTGAAGTTTTGATAATAGAAAGAAATCAAGAAATCTATAAAATCCGTAGATAGAACTTTGCTTCAGATTCATTGTATATATATAAACTTTATATGTATATGTTATCAACATATCGAAATAACAGAATGCGTGACTAAATATTAAGTATCACTCTTTGTAATAATCATGCAGAAGTTGATTCATGGATGGTAGGAAAGTCTACATAAATTTTTGATATTTTGTTTAAAATGTCATAGTAAACAGAACGTAGCACTTCATATAACCCTTGTTCATAGGATATAAAAATCGTATAGAATATACTATAGAATTCACAATTAACGGGAAAATAATCTGTAAATGACACTAAATTTCAATAGAAACTATCGGGTTTTCCATGTGCGTTATCGTCTAAGAACAGACAGATTGGAATAAATGATTATACATTTCATCATATAGGCCCATAAAGCAACTTAATATCAAAAATGGAAATAAGTAGCCTTTTTAGGTTTATCACATACTACAGAATTTCATGATTTTTACAAAGACTGATACTTAAGTTTTTGAATGATTGGTCATAGCAAATAAGCCAACAGACTTCATATTCTGTTACCCAGGCTTATATTTGCAGTATTGTAGATCTTTGAAACTAGTAAATGTGTTTTGAAGTTTTGCTTGGAAGACTGTGTTTCACATCGATATACTATTTGTGGATAATATAATCATGGAAACTAAAATTCTAGTAGAAATCAAAAGAATGTAATCCAGGGACAAAGACCAGAAAACAGACACACACAACAAAGAACATAATATAATACATACAAAGTAACAAAGGTAAAGATGCAACTCGGGCTAATAATTATGTTAAGTTTAAATGAAATGTTTAATAACATAAAATATCTCCTGCCTTGTTTTGTAATGTAACACCGATACAATAAGAACGTTAAAAAACGTAGCCTAGCAGTCCGTATCACGAAATATTAAATTTTAGTTTGTATTTCTAAGTGGAAAAAAATCTTTTTTTTTGTTTGTTTGTTTGTTTGTTTTTTGTTTTTTTGTTGTTGTTTTGTGTTGTTTTGTTGTTGATTTTGTTTTGTTTTGTTGTTGATTTTATTTTGTTTTGTTTTTGTTGTTTTTTGTTGTTTTTGTTGGTTTTTGTTTTTGTTTTGTTTTGTTTTGTTTGTTGGTTTGGTTTTTTGTTTGTTTATTTTATTTTAAGAAAGTACCACCGTATAGTATATAACTTTTATGGTCGCAAAATTCCCTCTTTGTTGTATGGATAGGGAAATTAATAGTTTTCTTTATTTTCGATTTTCATTGATACGGTTTACCAACGATAACTGTCAAATACTGACCTTAAATTTGTCAAGCTTCCATTTTCGGGATTTCCCGATCCCCACGTATATACAAAAATTAGAACCTTGCGAATATTTACCACTATATGGTTTATTGATCCATTAGTGCCTCGTCATATTTAGAGATTATAAATCGAAGAATGTCCTCTCGACTACAGATGCATCTTCAGCTTCAAATTTTCTGCATAAGGGAAATGATTTTTTAAATAATTTATTTACAGGAACAGAACCTGTTGGATTTGACAGTACAAGCGTAACAGGATTTCCAGGTAGGAGTGAGTTAGATACATTAAACATCATTACTGAAACTTTTTCCAAAGTGGCGAAAGCATCTGATCCCCCACTAGTTGAGCCACATGAATCTCTCAATGGTTTAGATACATCTGTCGTTGTGACAGAGTCAACACAAGGCATGCCCCAAACGTCGGCAGGCATGACCTTTGTCTCGTCCGAAACAAGGCCTGAAATCAAAACACGCGATTCTGTGAATCAACGTACAATAGATTTACAGGATGATCTTAATCCTGGACCAACAACTGCAACACGCACAGTGAAAATGGTAACTGTTACGTCGACTACCTCAAATAGAAATGAAGATATTGACAGAACAGGGACCATCAATTCCGTTTTAGACGGTTCAACTTCTTCTTCAGTGGTTGCAAACGATGCATCAATCACTGACAGTGGGTTTCTAAATGAAGTTCCACTATCATTTTCAGCAGGAGATTTATCGACATCTACAAAAGTAGAGAAAGCCCCAAAATCACTTGAAGAAAATTTAGTATCTGATATAACATTTGCAGCCACCTCATCAATTGATGAATCTTTGGATAAAGGGTTAATGTCATCGAATCAAAATGTTGACTCTTTATCTAGCGATGTCGTTATAAGTAGAATAGATACTTCTGTTACCAATGATGTTAATCTCGATTCAGCATTGATGCTAACTAGAAACTCCACGTCAGGTACAGCTACTTCTAGTGTTGTAACAGATACGTTTGTTCCTGGAAACGACTTCTCTGGATCATCTTCAACGGGTGATATTGTCTCAGACATAACATTTGCTGTTCCGTCATATTTTGGTTTGACAACTGATAATGTAGCCTCTACTAGTTTAACGATATCTTCTTCACAAAACACAGCGAATTCATCCTCATCGTCATTCGACCTACTTGATGCAACTGCTAATAAAGGAGATGAATCAACTCATGATTCATCTCTTAGAAATACAAATATGTTTGGTTCAACTAGTGACACTACCGTGTCCTCAAAGGAAAACACATTTGAAACCAACCAGCAATCGGCAACAGGCAAAAGTGTATCTGATACAACATTTGCAACTACGCGCAAAGACGGTGCAATAGGTGGCAATCTAGAAAGTTTCTCAGTAAAAAATGATTCTTTAACTGAATTTAGCATGATTTCGTCGAGCAAAGGTTCTCGTTCTAGTACAGAAAATGAAAATGACATTGTTTCTTCACAAAGCAGTGTAACTATGAGAAATTCCTCAACTGGTCAGATGTCTGATACCATGTCAACAGAGGCTTTTGTTCCTATTGTACCTGCAATTGACACAACAATGAATACATCTGTTACAAACGCAAAATTTGCTTCATCGGATCTCTTAGATAATTCCAAGTATATAAGAGCTGCGTTTAATGGAGATTCTTCTGTCGGCGATGGTTTCGAGGAAGCTCGCTCGTCAGCCAGACTTTTTGAAAACCCTGTTTCTAGTATAGAAGATATTTCTATCATAACCACCAATGAAAGGAACTTTTCCAGAGGCGGTAACATTGCAGCAATGGCTCCGTCTAGTAAAGAAACAACATTTTCTTCGACTAAAGTAAAAGCAGCAGCTTCTGGAGTTGAAACCAATACATTTTCATCAGGTGTTATTGGGCGTAAAGTATCTACGAATTCAATCAGAGAACCAAATTTGCCAAGAATGAACCAACGGTCAATGACAGTGACTAGAACGACATCATTAACTGGAGAGGAACCAGCAGTTAATATAATGTCCGAGGCGGACTTATCATCGGTCGGTCGTGTGACAAATAATCTCCAATTTACTACAAACGTCTTAACTGGAGTTAATTCAATTAACTCCATGAACTCAGGTTCTAGTCTTTCTACCAGTGAAGCCATCATGGGTAATCCTGCCTTATCTTTCACTGAAGGAGATTTGTCTTCATCTACTTCGATTGAAAATGTCCCTTTTAATGCGGATGGGCGTAGTAATGAAGGCGGAAAAGATGTGATATCTGCAAGGATCGACTTCAATTCAACTTATGATTCATTATACAACGAGAGTAGTCTCAACACTTTTCCATCCTTTAATAGTCTTGATAAACCGATAGTAAATGGGTCTTCTACTTTTGAAAACAAGGTCAATTTTGTTTCTAAAAATGGACTATCTGAATCAGTAAGTATGAACGAAACACCATTGTCATCTGGTACCATTATGAATAACTCTGTTAAAGTTGATGGAAGCATATTCACTGACGACAACCAATTAGGAAGTGACAATAATACATCATCATTCTCTACAGAAAATGTTAGTTATATGAATAATACTGATCTTTCTACGGGTACTGTAACATATACAGTTAGAACCATAGTTACAACAGTAACACGGCAGGGTAGTGCAAATATGTCATATAATGACAGATTCGTAGAGGATACGAACATAACATCTGCCGATAGATATGAAGACGGAATTGGAAACAACGTAAATAAATCAAGTAACACAATCATCGACGAGACTGTGTTTTCAAATACATCTTATTTGGACTTAAACGTTTCAGGGGTTAATTTTGATAATGAGTCTTCTTTACGTGCTGCAAGTAAGATGAATAACTCCAAAAATATTCTTATCACAGAAGGCGATCCAATGAATATTACATTCAGTGAAAGTTCGTCCGTTTTTGGTGGTGAAATTACAGACACTGTCGACTCTGAAATGACTTTTCCTAGTTTTGTAGACACTGGTGTGTTATCATCAGTAAATAATACACTCGTGGAATCCTCATCAAGTAGTCTTGTTACTGTTAAAACGAAGTTTCCAAATGGTTCCGTCGTTGTCGAATATATTAAGACTTCTGAATTTCAGCCTGACGATTGGAACATTACTGAGAGTTTGCATGATAATAATTTCACGGATACTCCTGGTGTTGTGGAAACAATGACCGAAGCCGTTGAAAAGTCAGAAACCGCTGATGCAAATCATTGGAATAATTTAATGTCGTCTACCTCTGAATCTTCTTCTACTTCTTCTTCTATATCATCTCGTATGTTATCTACCTCTCGTTCATCGACAAACACTTCTTCTAGTGATGTGTTGACTTATTCTTCAAACGATGTTAACAATTCTACTTCATATTTTTCAGCTGCTCCAGACGCTGCTAGCGCTGACGCTGCGTTCACTGTAGCAAAAGAAGATATATCTACAGATATTGGAACATCTAAAGTATCGGAAATTACCGTGTTCCCCGGAACTATAGAGAACACACAGGAAAATAGCATCGTTGACGCCTCATTAGCTGTTTTCCCGGGTTTTCAAAACATTGAGTCTTTCCCAGAATCTACAGAGCCATTTTCCCCAGATTCATCTTTTAGCATCAGCTCTAATATTTCTACCACGCAAAATAACGTGGTTGATTCGGGAATTGATTTCGCTCAAGGTACAGGAAGCGATTCTTCAATCTCAACATCCAGAGGAGTTGATAATCGAATAACGAAGATAACAACAACAATAACGCGCACAAGCTTTTCCAACTCTGGAAACGGCGCTGCGACCGAAATTACACAACTCACAGGTTCAGAACCTGCAAATAATCCAGTAGATACTTTGAACTCTCCAGATATCTCTACAGATACAAATACCCAAGGTTCTATCACTGTAACAGATATCAATGTAAGTAAATCTAGTGTGTCTGACTCAAATGCGCTTAATGTACAATCACCAGAAAAAGCGAACAATCAAGGTGGCATTGGAAATGTAGATTCTAGAATCACAAGTACTAAGATAAAGACTGATACTTTTGAACCAGTTTTACCAAAAAGACAATTTGATGTTGATACGAGCTTCTCTGGCAGCAGAACAATACAACAAATAATTCCAGACTTCCCGACTGGGGATTCTACATTTATTGGACCTACTACGACGTCTAACGTGAACGGTAAAGATACGAGGGTGATAGTTGGTTGATTCCTGTCTTTATAATGCCTTAGAGGTGATGGTCATCCATTTCTTAAGACTACTGCATTCTGTCTTACCATTTCTCGGACGGGTTTTCTACTAGATTTCCAATTCTTTGATCTTTATAACACAATATGTTTCTGATACCTGTTGTTATTTGAACTCCATAGTGTAGTATTAACTATTTTTATATTCTACAGCCTTTTGACTAGTCTATTGATGAAAGGATGTGGTAACGTTATGGTGCAATAATTGTGGTTTTGAACGATTATTTGATCTTTGAATGTCACGAAACTAAGTATGGTTTATAGTAATGTAATTTATCAAAAAACCAATGTATTATTCCAGCAATAAATAAGAATCTAAGAGGACAAACAACAAACGTCGATAATTCTTCACCGAAAATAGCAAATATTGTTTTGTTTACTGTACCAATGGAGGGTATACCTTAGAACTAACCTCCAGTAGTTGATACCTAACAGTGTGTAATCTCATCTTAACAATTGCTGTATAAAATAATGAGTAACATTACATTTTAACTAAACGGTTCTAAGGTGAACGTCATGTAAACAAGATCTATAACAATGAATGATGTGGAGGTAAATGTAGTGGACTGTTTTTTTTTCACACTTTTTTCAATCTCTCCTGTTCCTTTTACCTTGTTTAACAGCATGTTTGGAGTATCATGTGTGTTTGTTTTTCCATTTAATAAATTATTCAGTTCTTTGTTTTCGAAAAAGTTAAGTAACATTTTTAATATCAACACTCTATATTACAATATTTAAAAGGTTATTTGTTGAATTTTGTAATTATTCTATCAATTATATTCATGAAATGATCTATACTTTGAACGTTTGCATTTATTACACTTCAAGACAATGATACGATTTTGTATTGAGGCAATATATTAAATGCTCTGATAGTCTTTTCTTTCCATTTAATATCATTTTGTTTGATTTCTCACTTTCGGTGCTGGATTTTTATTAGGTGCAGAACCAGAATTGCCTCCTGGTGAGCTTCCACCTCCACCGCCTGTTTTTCCTGCAAACGACATCTCCAACATTCCCAAATCGGCCGATGCCGATCTTTTCCCGCCTGTAGATTTTGGTTTCGATACATCAAGTACTTCGAATACAGCATCAAGCAGCTCAACGTCCTCTAAAACAAGTTCTCCAAAAACCTCTACCATGTCATTTGGAATACCTCGCCCAGTTGGAGGATCATCTACCTCAACAGTTGATGTTTCTGTGGTAGAGTCTGCAGGGACATCTAGTGCCAACCAGCAAGGTATGCTATACATGTTTCATGGAAACAGACCTCACATGCTTTAAGAAGTCGATGAAGTACAGATTTATTCTATCTTAGTATTCTTGTATCTCCATATATATCAGGAATCGAATGCCTTTTGTACGGTTGTAAAGTGATGTTATTGGAACATATAAATATTTAAAAGAGTATATTGTTTAAACTAAAATTGTTATTGACATGATAAGACCAATCAAGTCTTCTTATATTATCAATATCTTTTTATCTCATTAAATTATTACCTTCATATCTTTGTTATTGCTAACCATAGTCTTCCTTCTTATTTCAGCTTTCCCTGGTAAGATTTAGTATTTAATAACACTTTATAATTTAGCAAACAAAATTTAATATATATTCTTCTTTTAAAGTTTGTTTTTAAATGAGAGAAAATTAACCATATAATTATGTTATGAATAAAATCATATGATTTTTTTATTATAAAAAGAGTTGATAAATGGAGGTAAATTTTCTTCTCATTGACAATACAAACATATAATATGACATATAATATGAAATAACTAATATTGGAACTAATCCTAATCTCCTAAAATGGAACATGTTGTACAAGTTATAATTTTCTGTCCATTACACATTACTATTAACATCACCCTATGCTATATCAATATAATATTTTTTCACTCGTAATACTAAATTTTACTTGATATGTCAGGTGGAATAAATAACGCACCAACAAAAGAAGGTATGTACAACTTACTAATCTAATATCAATTTGTCCCATGTTCACTATCCCTCAATCCAAAATTTACTCATGTTATAACATAAATAATCCCTGTGATAACACTAAAATTCTTAATAATGTTTATATTGGACATCATGCCTTTCCTACATCTTTACTAATTATATAAATATGGCTTTTTGAATGCATGCCATTTTCTACACATACTTTTTACTTGTTGCTTCGTGTTTTCAATAAGTTTTTTTCCGTCAAATAGGGGAGGGCAACTTCAGCATTCACATTTTTCTATATAATTAGTGAAGTATTTATATGTGTTGAAATGGAGTTTCTTATTGTCTTAATTTGTCTTAATTTCAGACCAAAATGTTTCAACCGATTACTCACTTTTATTATCCAAATCTCTTCCCTAATAGAATGTTACTGTTTTGATAAATCTTTTCCATAAAAAAATTCTGAAATAAATAACCATTATTTAGTGAAATGTTGCTTGAGCAAAACTTGAGCCTCTAATATTGACGGAATAAACTAGATTGATGCTTGTATAGCCATGTCATATTCATGTTCAATTACATACGTAAACAGTAAGGTCAAATGTTTTTATCGGGAGGTTTAAAACTAGAAAGAGACAAAGCAAAAGTTAACTTTATGTTTTTTTATCTTTAGATTTTTTTTATTAATGTTTCACAGTTTGTATTTTGTTTTATTATTACAACAACAATAACATCAACTGATCTTATACCCCCGCAAACAAAGTTTGGGGCGGGCGATGCTTAGGAATCACCCCGTTTGTTTTGAATATATCAGCTGTTCTTAATTAAAATGTAAAATGTTACTTTGGACTATACATTTGGCCTGACTGTAATTGCTCTCACTAAAACTACGCTTCTGCACAACAAGATCTGCTTTACAGGTATATATGAACGTGGAAATGGACTTGTCATGGCTGTTCTTGACCTTTCAAATGCTGATAAAAATAACCTTGGTGAAATGATGACAATCCTTCAAAATCTGATTGATGAAAGGAACCGTAAGTCAGATGACACGAAAAACAAATTTATTGAGTTTTGAAACTTCCTATTCTGATTTGAATAATTTAATTTTTCATTATTTGTTACACTAAATATTACACCTTTTTTAACACCTTAATACTTATATTTCTATCCCTGCTTACATGAAATCACTAACTGTCAATGCAATATATCATTAACCTAAACACTCCTTTTATAACTAACTCTAATGTAAAGGAAAGCATGTAAACGGTCAAAATATAATATTTTTGAAATATGTCGTATATAATATTATGCACACCTATCGATTAATTAATTATTTATTAATAAATTACGAAGCGCGTATCTAGCGATTTTGTATAAGGCTCCAGAAAATGGTTTAGCGATAAACATTATTCATTTTTACTAATATTTTGACCAAAAAATAACAGTAAAAAAAAATTCAACAAAAAGGGTATCAATTCCCCCGAACCCACTCTGAACTTATCACAACTGTTTATTGAAGGCGTCATAGTATATGTAAACATTCATTTAAGTGATCCCTCAGATTTGTAGTAAGATGCCAATAAAGATGATGAGATGAAAGAAAATATATGATGCTGATTTGTGAAGAGAAAAATTAAAACCATTTTCAATATTTTACACATAATTAAATTAAAAGAAAAAGCAACTAATCTTAGCTCATAAATTCAAATGTAATTTAAACGATATTGTAAGTTTTTCTAATTTGATCTTTTTTTTATTCGAACAATGTGATTTTAACCTTGCTATTTTCATTTTTATCCAAACGATTTTATATTAAAATATATATTTAGAGGATTGTATTTACATTCTGAATTTTGACTTTTTATATGAACGAAGTTGTGGTTACCAATAGCGTAACATGGACTTTGACATCTAATTTTGTCCATTTTGTTTATTTGACTCGCCTATTATTTTTAGATAAAATCATGGATCACATGCATTTTAAATTTTTTATGTGATTGAAAATTTGATTTCTTTTTTGTATTTAACTGAATCTTTAAAAAAAAATATCTAGTATTAAATATAATGCTACATGAATTCAACATTCGAACATTGTCGTTGCAAATATTTTTGATTATCACTGGATTTTCAAAATGTATGTATATCTTAATATATTCAGTTGAAATTTGAATACCCTTTTGTCAGAATTTTCTCCGATAAAATCATCTGCACATTTATTAAAGTTCATCACTGAATTGTTTTTGCAAAAAAAAAAAAAAAAAAAAAAAAAAACATAACACCTTATGAATATCATTGATTATTGAGGGTATATTACATTTGATTCTGTGTAGGAGAAATGGCTGTAGCTGGATCAACAAACACAAATGTTTTCCCAGGTGCCTTCCCGAATGGTGAAGCAGCTGCTTTCCCAAATGGTGGACCTGCATCTAGTATGTCAGCATTCCCTGGTGGACAATCTTCTAGATTTCCTAGCGGGGAAGCAGATGCAAATATGGCAGCATTCCCAGGTGTAGACTCACCTTCAAGTGCAACAGCATTTCAAAACACCAATACTGGACCAATGTTCCAAGGATCTGATATGTCTGTTTTTCCAAGTTCTAATTTAGGACCAGCTCCTGCGTTCCCAAGTGGACAATCTGCATCAGGTACCTCTACTCGTGTTGTTTCTGAGACATCGTCTAATATGGCAGGATTTCCAGGCACTGATCCCTCAGATATGACCGCTTTTCCAAGCTTCCCAAGTATCAGCGGTCCACCTGATGCACCAGCTTTCCAAGGTGCTGAATCGCCGTCTAACTCTGCATCAACATCAAAAATTACTACAAAAACTGTAACAACATCAAAGAAAGTATCTGTATTGCCGGTTGAGGAAACAAGGTCTAGTGTTTCTTCTTTCCCTGTAGGAGGTACAAGCCAAGGAACTGGTTCCGGAGTTCCAGTTGGAGTTTTCCCAGGGGGCTCAAATGTTGCACCTGGTATCAGTGGGGTACCAAGTAAGTCCTGAAGGTATGCTTTGCTTTGCTTAATGCTTTATTCAATTAAATCCTCATTCTTAGTCTACACTTGTGATGAAATGTATTGATTAACACATTAAGCTTAAGATTCAATAATTATGCTGAAATAAAATTAACAAATTAAGCTAGATTCCAGTTTCAAGTCGTGTATTTTTCGGTCTACATATACAACATGTATATGATATATATGTCGATTGTCCTTAATATTATCAGATCTGTATTTTGTTTTAGAAAACCGTACATTCCCACTAAGATCAACCAAAAAACCCAAATCAAGAATGATTACTTTTGCCAATTTTCTAAATTTTTCTGTGTATTTTTTTTTCTTTTTTCTCGAAAGTGCAATATTCAAATGACAAACTAAGTCTGGATATATAATAATTTACTCTCTTTAAGAAAAATTATAATGAGTACAGTGGATTTTTTACATGAATGAATCACCTCCTGTCTGATTTTTATTTTGACTGCTTAAGACTGTTATTTTATATTTTTTCAAAAGTTACATCTGTGTTGCTTCGTCACATTTTATGCTATTAAATAAGCGCAGAATTTAAGTATCATACTTTCATATTAAATATATACTTTAATCTATATTGAAACAAAACTACCTGCATTATTTAACTTAAAACTTCATTCGGTGCTTTACTATTGCTTAAATGTTGATTAAAACAATGTTAAGTTTAGTGTGTTTCAGCAGCTTTGAATAAGTATGTACCGATAATTTTATCACTTATCTGTAAAAGTTCCCATATTTTTACATGCAGCAACCCTGCATTTTCACGCACTTCTGATTGATATACGCCTCGGTGTGTGTTCAGCTTTTACCACAATATTCAAGGAATTGCACTGTCATGATGCATTAACAGTATAACTACCCATCCCTCGATACAAGGTTGTTATATTCACCTTTGCTTAATAGAAGTTTAAAATGCATGTAGGAAACCAACGGATATTTCTCAGATACGCCTCAAATGCATGTAGAAAACCAACGAATATTTCTCAGATACGCTTCAAGTTTGTTGCTTTGAAGATTTTCCTGATTTGTTCAATCAGACATTAGATGTATTTAACTTGGTATTTTAAAAGACTTACAATTTGATGAATTAAAATAATAGTATTGATTAGTATGTCATTCAGCGGGACCTATCCATAATCCGTGGATCAATTTTTTTATTCAATTTTTTTTTTAATTTTGGCACATTTCAGAAAGGAAATGGGCATTTGACAAATACAATTGAAAATTGTTCACAAAGCTTTATTTGTTAACAAAGAGAGCAAAGTGAAGTTATTTCTATCTCTGCGGTAATATCCATACTTTTAAACGTGTTACATTTCATGAAATTTGCATCTCTTTATAAGCCATTTTTATTAGATTTTCAAACTCCTTTGGTTTTATCCATTTCAAAGGATAAATATATATTGCCCAATAACCCCCACTTTACATTTCAAACTCACTTTCAAATGCTATTTGAGAAGATGATCCTTTTTTGTTATTTCTCTTGTGTTTTCAATAAATGAAACCTATTAAGAGAAAAACTACAGAAATGCAAGTGAAAGCCTTTTCAAATGCTTTATGTAAAAAAGGAGCACACTGATTCATCAATTTACTTCACTTATATTGTTCCAGCATGTAATATCTTTTAAGTTTTCACGACCTTTTGGAATCCTTGTTATTCTTACATCTTTAAAGCAACAGTTTAATATCAAGTTCATTAAATGCATTGTTAACTTTCAAAGTTATTAGCTTCCATTATGCAAATTCAGACTTTTACTCAATGAAGATTCCAAATGCTCCAAGAATGTACTGGCATCCAGATTGCTCATTAATAAAAAGTTGGTCTTTTTTTTTAATTTTTGTTTTTGGCTCTTAATCTGGTATGTTGTGGTAGTAATGTTTATTTTTCTTTTGGATTATAATTTCTGTATTGATGTCTGTTCTTGTTATCCATTGACTCCACTATATTTCAATTACTGATCAAGCAGAAGAACTTAACCCATTTGTAAAGTTATAAACTCCTGCTTATGTATATCAATGGAGAGGGGTTAACTGAATATATAAATGAGTAGTTTACTGTGGGAGTACTATTTTTCGTTGGGTACCAATTTTTGTGGTTTTCGTTGGTAGGTTAAACCACAAAATTTGGTTCCCAACGAATGGTAGATTCCCATTGGTGTGTATACTGAAAATTTCAATACCACGAATTCACGAATTCTCGAACTTGTGCTTCTTCCCTGATCCACGAAAATTGTTATCCACGAATTACAGTAGTTCCACTGTAGTATCTATCGAACTGATGTATGATTATTTCATATGATTGATCGGTCTTTTAACTTTGTTTCTATTTTTTCAGTCTGAATGTTAATAGTCAATAATAAAGAATGTTCACTTTATTCAATCATTCAAATATTTTCTGTCTATGACTAATTTATATATTTTTCCACTCTGTTTCAGTTCATCTCTGGGACCCTTCTAGTGCTTCCAATATTTAAATGTGAGTATCACACATAACATTAGTTTTACGTATGTGATATGATGTTTAATATTTGGCTTTAGTAAACAATTTATTTTCAATCAACAATACTTATCCCTGATAATTGTCAGACATAAGTTACACAAACAAAACCTTACATTGTTCTATGATTTCTCTTTTCAGGTCCCCTTCAAATTAGAAATGGAAATTTCAAAGTTCATACGTCAGTGCATCTGTCTCATACCTTCATATTGGAGTTATTTAACATAGTAGTGACATTTAACGATTAGAAGAGGGAGAACTTGACAATGTACATAACTACCAGTTGGATGCATCTCTTTATGATATAAAACCAATGAAATAAAAACATTTTATTTTAAGATTCAAAATCATCAATAACAGACAACGCCTTTCTTGTTCAGGTTAATGGTATCTATGAAGCAGGTGTTTGAGTTTTCATATAAGACGAAAGTTTGCACAGGAACAATAATATTAACCTTTGATAATTCAGGGTTCATCATATTATTGTTAGGTTGTATTTGAAATAAAACATAATATCATTATATGAATCGTGTTGTTGTAGTGCTAGAAAATTTGTTTGAAGGATTGCACAAAATAGGATGACGAAATCAACCCATTTCAACAATTGCAGTTGTTTTAAACTACATATCCTACTTATTTTAATTTTAGTGTAACAATATATTTAATATTTTAATGTCTTCATTTTGTTATAATGTCTAGAATGTTTGCATATTTTTGAATTTAAAAAAGACTTGGGAAATAATAGTTTATTATTAAACATAAATTATTATTTATAAATGAAAACAATTCTTATGGGTATGTAGTATTACTGTTGTATAATTTAGTTAAGTAAACGAAGATATTAAAATTTTGGATCAGTGATCTACTGTTATATTTCATTTCGTCCATTTGTAATGTTGTAAATATCATGTTCATATGCAAAGAAACAGATGTGCATTATTGCACATTTAATAAAAGTATGAAAATAATATTTGTAATTTTGCATGTAAACATTGTTTTCAGCGGCTGATTGACAATGCCATGACATCAATCGGTAAACTCCAGTTTTTCAACACACATCATCTCATTTTCAGTAACGTTTTGACATTATTATTACTTCTTTACAAAACTATTTCTTTATTTTGATCGTAAAGATCAAGTGCATGACGTCAAATTTGTGAAGTAATTCGCTTAAACACAACTTTATATAAATGTATATTCTCGTCTAATTCTTAGTCAATTCATAACATAAATGCTCTTACTTCGGGGCAAATACGCAGTATATTCAAAATGTGAATTCTCAGAAACATACCAAACGAGTTAATACTGATTCAATACAACATGAAATAGGCAGAAATTATTGACCTATGATTAGTATATAATTTTGTGATATTGCCTACTTAAAAATAAATAGAACCCACTATTTTTATAAACATAATCTTTGAGTTGACCATAAGAATAGATAACAATTTCCAGACATTTGTAAACATACCAATTGCAATGCAAATTAAAAATATTAGCATTTATGTTTACAATTTAAAATATTACATTCATGAATTGACTTATGTCTGTTTTGCGATTGTTTAATTGGGACGATATGAGAAGATGGATTGGTGATCTTAAAAAATCAACATATCAGAAATTACTCTACCAAGGAGAAAAAGACATTTCGAGATATTTTTTCCTGCAACAGAAGCAAAATAAACTCATCATGTTTGAATTTCACTCAGAAACCTTATATGAAAAACAAAGAAATAAAAAGTTCACCTGGGAAAAATGAGCAAACCTGTCAAATATGGAAGTATAATATACCAAGTGCCATATATATTGTAAGGCCATCAAAAGTAAGAAACACCAGTTAATTATCATTTATACTGCAACCGTTCTATTTGAGCAGTCAAAATGCATTGATCGTATATTTACAAGTGATATTGGTCACTGACTGGATATAACTTTTCTGTTGTGACGTCACGAACGTTACATTGCCTTGAGGTAGCCAGGATGTCGTCCGCTTAGAATAAAAAGCGTTGTTTTCTTTGAATAAAACGTCATTTTATGTGTACAATTTTGCTGCAGGATAAAGACAATAACAGTGTACTGACGTGACAAAAACGTTTCACCCGAACCGGTGAAACTGCTCGGTACAGCCTTGCATTTTCCCGCGGTTCTTAGCCTCATTCGTATATCAATTTTATGTCATTTCTGTGCACTGTTATTGCCTATGCAGGATGAAGTAAAACAAAGAATATACTTAATATTATATGTTCATATTCCATTTTATTTTTTTTTATTTGTTCATTTATTAGTTTATATATTTATTTATTTTGATAAAGTAAATCCGTTTGAAAAGGGATTTAGATAGTGCGTCGGATGAGATAATCCAAATGATCCTCAATCATCAATGCCAATTTGTCGTTCGATTTGTCAAAGTGGTACGTTCTACTGAACGAAGTAAATCAACATATACCATATAACCCAATGTCTCATTTTTATAATGATATTTAAAAAGTTCGGATCAAACTTTCGGTTTGTGAGTAAAAAGCAAAATATATACCTTTTTTCCAACGAAAAACTTTAAAATGTTTTTGTTTCAATGTAAAAACCAATAGAGTATTCATGTATTGGTGAAAATAGCTTATTTGTTTTTTCTGCTTTCTGTTGTATCCATTTTGATTAAATCTTTGGAAATCTCCATAACTGATTTAAATGATCCCCAAAGTATCAATTGGTGTACTACTTGAAAAAGCAAATTAGCCTTTTTCTGAAGCATAGATACTCTAGAGGTTATGATATTGAAAATATTTGTTTATCTTGGACAGG
Organism: Perna viridis; assembly: GCA_037379345.1. Classification (NCBI taxonomy): domain Eukaryota; kingdom Metazoa; phylum Mollusca; class Bivalvia; order Mytilida; family Mytilidae; genus Perna; species Perna viridis. The sequence goes on from CM074517.1 coordinate 23,929,188, forward strand.
GTGCATATTTTGCATTTCACTAAAATTAACTATGCTGTGACTGCTACAAAGTTTTTTGATACTATAAGAATACTGAAAAATGGAATACATTTTGATACCCATATGTGTTGAAATTTTAGGTACTTAGGAAACTAAATATTATCTTAAGGGTCATTTGAGGGTGCACGATGGATCATTCCAGTCCGTGGGCTAAAATGCTTGGTTTTCGATGACACAAAATATATCATAATTAAAGTGTATTTACTATGTTTTACGCGTTTGAACATTACAATGTTCGCAAAATGTGAACCCCTACCATGAAGTTCTTCGACGACAAATTGATAAGTTATTATACTTAGGTCAGTGAACGGGCTTCACGGTGGACACTTACAGCCTCGACAGCATACTTTGCACAGTTTAATGTGTATCGACCACGTAACTACAATCTTCAGGCCAGCTTCGTTGATAATGTATTAATATTTCAAATGGGTATTTCTCGTAAGTATAAGGCTTTTTTGTATTATTTTCATTCTTTTTCATTTCATTTTTATTTGTCTTATGGGAACTGAAAATACGAGTAACAAACTTTTGCTGTTCACTTTTTTCGTTACTTATCAGACACTACAGACACTGTGAGATCAGCCTCATATCTTGACATACACTTAGATATTGATGGTAAAAAAAGCATCAAAAATAAACTTTACGACAAACGCGATGACTTATTATTTCATATTGTCATCGTTCTTTTCATCTGTGTTGCCTTCAGCACTAGCGTATGGACTTTTCATATCACAACTCATAAGTTATAGGGAACATTTCAAACCAATATAACAAAAGAATAAATGTAATGAATATATTTGACAAAAATCCAAGAAGGAAAAGGAGCCATGGCCATCGCCACTATACGTCACCTAAGATGCATGCTTTTCCATAGATAGTCCTTTCATGCAAAAACCCCTTGGACTTCATCACACTCGAACTAATCTCTATTCATCCTCATATCTTGATCTACACTTAGAAATCGATGGTAAAGGAAAACTATTGACCAAACTTTACGACAAACGTGATCATTTTTCATTCGAAATTGTCAACTTTCCTTTCATTTGTGGCAACATCCCTTTAGCACCTGCGTATGGAAGTTTCATATCACAACTCATACGTTATGCCAGAGCTTGCCGAGACTACGCAGACTTTTTGTATCGCTCTAGAAATCTAATAAATAGGCTTCTGAAGCAAGGTTATGTTGCTACAAGATTGAAGTCTTCACTACAAAAGTTTTATGGTCGTCATCATGAACTCGTGAATCGTTACTGTGTATCAATCTAGACATGCAAACTGATTTGTGCAATGTGTCATAGTTTTCCTTTCCGTTTTCGTTTACCCCGGACTGGAGTTTTCATATCACAACTCATACGTTATGTCAGAGCTTGCCGTAACTACACAAACATTTTTGTATCGCTCATTTACTTTTGTTTCTATGTGCGTGCTGTTTTATTTCCATTATATTTCCACCAGAACTAGAATTAAAAGAGACTAGTGACCCAGCTTCCTAAGCGTAATTGTTTTACCTTCACTTCGGATATGACAACAACAGCCATCTCAGTATAAATATATCTGACAAATGAGACGATTTTTATTCTAAAATTACAAATTTCACCTTTTTGTTCAATGATATACCGGTCCTGTCTATGGTGTTTATACTTCTTAGTTTTTAAAGTGTCAGAGCTATAAGCGACTACCGTTGCCTAAGAGACATACTTTTGGATAAGTGTTGCAAAAAAATACGTCTAATGGGCTGCCTAAAATGTTTTATTTCCTATATGCATATCTTATTGAAATCATACTGTTTCTGACATACAGATTATAGATGATATATTTTCATAATGTCTACAAATTAATTTCCTGTGGTTTTTACTTGTATATCATTATTACATGTAGTTCAACTTGAACTTGACGGACCTTTCACAAAAGTTCAAGACTTTTTGAAAATCGTGTCTGTGATTTACACTTTGATTTAATTCTTTTATTTTCTGTTATTTATTGTCCATATCTTCTCTACTATTTTGACTACTGGTTTTACCGATTTTGACTGGTGGCCATTGTTTGCTGCCCTTTTGTGTTGAAATATACCGTTAATAATGAATAGTAATGGCAACGGGAGGTTTGGCGCACTATAAAACCTGGTTTAACCCACCTTTCATTTTGAAATTCTTGTGCCAAGTCGGGACCTTTACGGTGATTTTCTAACATTCCGGTTTATCCCCTGATATTGCCATTTGTCATACGGAATTTGCTTTTAGACTATTTAAGTTCGGTAATTTTCTTATTGTCCCTGCATGTCTTTACCTTGATTACGACTTTTATAAGTCTTTTTAAAAATAAAATTCAGAAACTTTGTGTACTTGTCTTTGTGTCTTTGTCTTTAGGAAGGCGTACTAGTACGATGTGTTATGGTTAAAGGTGTCATTTTTGTTCCGCTTTATTGTTATTTGCTCATGTATTGCTTTGCTATCAGTAAAACGTTTGACTTAAATGTTTTTAAGATGCCGATCAATGCACAAAAAGAAGTCTTGTTGCATGCTAATGTATAGATGTTTTATTTTTTTTTTGTATAAAATCAAAACGACACTTGTTCTAAAATATGTACATACATTACTCAAACTATGAGAAACAAGAATAAAACACATAAAAATGCAATGTAAACAAAAACAAATATATACAAAAACACATTATTATGACATAAGCTCACATGACTAGATTTAATGTGTACTTTATGATGTATTCAAATAATGAATACAATATGTTCAGTACACTAATTAGGCATGTATGCGATGTAATTTACTGTTATGTATCTACTCCATTATTTTGGATAGTTATTAACAATGTACACTTAAAATGTTTTTTTGAAATTCAACTCATATCCAAGCCACTTGCATTTATCAAAACATCGTCATAATTCAAAGAATAAAAATTCGTCTTTAGTGCATTTGTCGATGCAATTGACGTTTATTTTTATTATTTATTTATTTTGATTTCGAAGATCTTGAACCGGATTTTAAGTTTACTTATATCAATATCAATATCTATACGTCCAAGCTTTCTAACCTGTAAATAAAAATGATAACAATGATTTATCTAACACGTCGTAACGTAAATGAACTTTGTTCACATTAACGTGTTTGACAGCTTCTTTTTGAATTGCTATACTCTTTCAATAGAAATCAGAATGTTTGTACTCACCTAGTTGTTATATGGAAAATTCCAATATTATTTTTATACTTTTGATGCAAATTATTTTGTACGCTCCAGTCCTTAAATAGTTTATTATTATTATTATTATTTTTGTTTGTGTGTTTCATCTTACTGGATAACAGGTTTTAATTTTAATACCTTGAAGAAACATGAATGATCTACGGCGTCGTCCCCTGATTTGTCGTCCTTTGATTAGCTGAACTTGGATTTGCATGTTGTAAAACAGCTGAAATTAAGAAATATATATATCGAACGCTTGTGGTGAAGCATGTTTATAAAAAAATATTGGATGTTTTTAATACATGTTTGCATGGGATTATAGTGCTAAGTATATTTCTTCTTTTGTTTTAAATAATTTTGATTTTTATCAAAACAGTAATTCTCTTTGCATTTTATTTTATTTTAAATTATTTCCGATTAGTTTTTTAAATGCGACTAGTTCTCTATAAACTTACATCTTGGAATTGTTCTGGCAAAATTAACAAAATCAGCGGGTTCTGCATTATTCTCTAAAGGAACAATGGCAAGAACTGGTCGTCTACTGTCCTGCTCTGTCGCATCTAATGTTCCTAAATTGACTGGAACTATTGCAAAATTAGTGTTTTGTTCCGTTCTACCTGACGCCCTTGTTCTCGTCACTCCAGATGATGATTCAGCAGATGACCTTTGTCTTATTGTTTCCACCGTATTCGCAATTGGTTCAGTTGCTGCAGTGTTTGTTTGGGTGTCCCTAGTCCTTATTGTCTCCCTAGCCTGTGTTTGTCGTGCTCTGTTTTCTTGGTTTCTTTCTCGTCCATTTTCATTTGTCGCTCTCGTTGCCTGCATACGAATGATTCTACCTGTTTGGCTGTTTGCTTGTCGGTCTGATTGAGTTCTGCCACCAACCTCCGTTGTCACTGTCCTTCTAGCTGTTGTTGTTCCTGCTGTTCTCCTTAGTTGATTTGCTGTTGCTAACCTCGTTGCACCTCTAATCTGATTGGATGTTGCTGTCCTCGCTGTACTCCTAATTTGATTAGTAAGGGTTGACCTTGCTGCACCTCTTCCTTGGATAGTTCCTGCTGCCCTTGCTCCACTTCGTCTTTGATTAGCTGATAAACTTCTCCTGGCTGATGTATCAGAAATATTTGTAAATTAGATAACAATAGTTTTATTTCTTTGATTAAAAAGGTGCAAGACAAGATTAATTCTGTATACTGCCTTGATTTTATCAGTACGATTTTTTTGTTTTGTTTTTTGTTTTTGTTTTTTGTTTTTTTGTTTTTTTGTTTTGTTTTTTGTTTTTTTGTTTTTTTTTTTGTTTTTTTTTTTTTTTTGTTACTACCCTGTATTAAATCCATTCAAATGAAAGTAGTTATAATAGTCTGGAAATACAAACACGGCAGTTAAAACATATTTGTAAAGTTCAATTGTAAAGTTCAATATAACTACAATGTATGAGTATGGAGTATTGTTTGTCCATTTTAACGATGTAAACTTGCAACTTCCAAATATTTTTTTGATTACTTTGTTTTCGTTAATCGTTATCAATGTTGCCGTGTCTCAACAACAAATGTCGATATGTTTACGGTATAAACAGTGACATTTGTTTTGCTTGATTTATGATTCAAAATTTGAGGCAAAGGAGAATAGTCCCAATATGTTTTGTTGTTATGCCAATATATGGTTTCTATCTTTTCCAAATGCTCTAAAGGTTTTTGCTTTGGTTGACCTCGATTGTGACCTTGAATTATTGAACTGACTAAAAATGTGTACTTTAACAGAAAGTGATTTAATTTGTATTATCTAATCATAAGTAAAAATGATTGATGCATCTTTAAATAAAACATTTCAAAGAAGCCTATTGCATAGGAATGTGATAGTTATGCGTATTAAGTACCAGTCCACATAAAATTCAGACACTGCCAATGGTATAGTAATTCATGGTATAGATTAACCCACCAAACAAACAATGCTTTTTTTCAGTCTACATATGCTATATGTTCACATAACGAAAATTATTTTTGTATTCGTTCTGGCACTTTTGAGAAAATCACTAAATTATCTCCCACTAAAATCAACCAAATCAAGCAAAATCAAGAACGATAACTCTTGATAGTGCCAAATTCATGTATAATCTATGTAATTTTTACCTAAAAAGTGCAACACCCTAATGAAAAACTAAGACTGATTACGCGATCTATAACGGTTTCTGAACAAGAAAAAGAACTGTGGGGTTTTGACATGATTAAATCACCTCCCGTCTGATTTTTATAAAGACTGGTACTAAAATACAGTGAAATATGTATAGACCGAACCCTGCTAAATCAGACAAGTTTTACAATTCTTTATCTATTTCAATAAATATAGAACCTTATAAACCGAAAAACTAAATCGAGCAAATTATTCATTCAAAAAGAGGTTCAGTTAAAATAAGATTCACTGTAAAAAATATTAAGATAAAAGTTCTTTTTTTCTTAAATTATACGCATTGACAGTGTGGTTGTAGAGTACTAATTACCTAATATAACAAAACAAAAGATACAAAAATACATTAAATCCCAATACAAAATTACTTTCACCAAAATTAACCTTCATGATTCATGCTGTTAGACGTGTAAGAACCACATAACAAATTACATGCGGTTAACAAAAAATATGGACAATCCATTTTCATTGTTCTTTAGTGCCTTCATTCTCTTGTGTTAATCGGTTTTGCCTTATGGTAACAATCAGTGATTTACAGTGTGTATTTTTATATCTTAGGGGGAAGTAAAGGAAAACAAAAGATATTTTTTACAAAAGTTTTATTACATCACCCTTTTTTACAAGTTACTTATAACAACTTAGAAAAACCAGTTTCCAAGTGCTTAAAAACTAACTATACTAATTTACAAATCATTAAAAAAAGAATGTTTTGAGACAGGAACATTTCTTACATTTTATTGCCCCATAACAACATACCAGCTTTTAATGTCAATTATCGAAAACATCACTTTGCAATTTGCTTTGACTTTTTATATTAAAAATATAAGTTTAAAAGTTGCCCTTTAATTGTATCTGCTGTTAAAAAATAAGCTGTTGCTTTCAGATCTCTGGATACTTTATAACACACGGAAACATTTAGCAAGATTGTCTAAATTAGTCATACAACTGGCGACAATTCGTTAAAACAAATCTTCAGATACGATACACATTTTTTTACTATCCCTGTTTAAGGAGAAACAAATTGTGGGTATTGATATGTGTTCTATACATATCTACATGTATATCAGTATAATATTAATATATTTAATGTCAAATTCAGTGCACAGGTTTTATAGCTGAACATCTCACTAAGTCTTCTCTCTAACCTTGTTGGCCCCCTAGAAGAAATAAAAAACCACCATTGATTTTTTAAACAGGCATCGACGAAACTGCTAATGAATCCATTGTTACTTTAAACGTCATACTGTTATAGATATAAAATGTTTGCTTATTGAAATGCATTTTTAAAGCAAAGATTATGTGAAGTATTTTCTAGCTTTGAATATGTACTTGCAATAAAGAATAAATTTGATTGCTTGAATTATTTAACTTGTGTACATCACCTTGTGTGCTAAAGTTAAATGTAATAAAGTATATTTTAAAACATTTGTTATAAAACACGCCACGTGTATAAATCGGAAAATATGAATATTTTAATTACATTTTCGCCAAATAATCAATTAACAGCTTATTTCGAAACCGGTCCACGTTATAGCTAAGACGTTGGATAAGACTGTAGGTACTCGTGAATGGTGGTTTCGAGAGTCACAACTTTGAGTAAAAGATTGATAATACAGAAGTGCGAATATATAATTTCTGCATGTGCATTGCTTTTTGTTATAACTAGTGCCGAGTGAAATGGTAAAAAAATGAAATATATTTAACCCATAACCACTTGATCATGCATTACAATAAAAATGACGAGATGTACTTATAAACTTTGAAAGACATATTATTGTAAAGGGTAATATACGTTGGATAAAGAAAGAGAGGAAGAAAGTCGGTATTAAACAGGGAGCTAACTCTACGAGTATTTTGTGGGTAGATCTTACCGACGGTGTTCCCTGTTGCCGTAAACTGGGACATGTCTACGCCATCAAACCTTAACAGTTCATTCACTAGCGATTCTATAAATCCAAAACAGGTATATCAAAATGAATTTAATATCGTTACATCAGCTGGAAAAATTATATTGTAACATTTTTTAATCGTCTATTTCAAGAAGTTACACTTCTAAAAATTGATTTATGTTCCAGTAATATTGTGTTTCAGCAAAATGAATTGATTGTATGAAATTGCAAATATTGCAAAAAATGATTTTGTTGGAAATTGATTATATAGTTTAATGAAAAATAAACATTTTTGAATGACAATCAGATATGAATAATGTAAGGGATATACTATAACTGTTAGTTAATTTGTTAAAGTGGATTTTGCAGAATAAAAGGAACTGTTTTGTTGAGGAAAGAAATTGTTAAATGATCGGGGTGAAATAAATCTTGGAAATATAAATAAAAAAATAAGAGTTTGGTTTCTAGAGTATATTACTATATCTTATAACATATACTAGTTAAATTTCGAGATTTATTTATTATTTCTATTTGGAAATGGATGAAGAGGAAAAGATTACAAAAGTTTTTGAATAAAAAAAAACACACATTACGAAAAAGAAACTGTAAACAAGTTTCTATCAAAAGCTGAAAAACCAGAACAGAAAAAGAGTTTTATGCATAGTACAAAGTATATGTCCCTTGAAAACAGATCCAAATTATTCAAGACATTCTATTTTACAACCATTTTATGACTTGACTGAAATGAATTCTTCTCATTAAATCCAACAAAACGTGACCCATTCATTTAAAGAAAGTAAAACAAATTTCCTTAAAACATACGCTTTGACAAACGCACTCTGTAAGATTTAAACATGTTCTTATTTGTGCAATTCTTTATACTTAAGTTTTGAACAAACACATTTCGATCCTGATAGGATTAGTTTTTTGAATGGACGCAGCCAATGAGTTTCACGAAATGCTGGTCATGTGTTTATCACTTTTTTTACGATGCACTTCATAATAGAATGTTCACTTCAATGAAACCAAAATAGACTACAATTTAAGTATTACTTTTTTTCAAAATCAGTCTAATGAAGTGAAACAGGGTTAAATGTGTTCATAAAGCACGTTTACATGGGTTGAAACAGTACAAAAGAAGAGTAACGAAAGTAAAAGACATTGTTTTCGAACATATGACAATAAAAGGTTTATGATAGATTGTTCGATTTACTTGTCTTATAATGATTTATAAGTCGCCGCCTTTCTTATACAATAGTTTAGTGGGCATTTTCATTTGACTAATTCAGGTCACGTCATTGTCTGTAATATCAAAATTCAAGCACAACAATGAACATAAACGAATTCTTCTTATGTATTCGTTTTGTTTAATTTCCTTTTCTCAAACTATTTTTAACTGATATCGAAGAATCCGTCTTATAGAAATCGACAAGTCCTGAGCCATTTGCATTAGAAGAGTAAGAAGAAGAATAAAGACTAAGAGTATTAGGATCACTTACAAGAATGCTTAAAGCAATGATACCAAATAAGCATTGATAATTCCGTCATAATCACGATAAGCGCAATGCACTGATGTATAAATTCAGTTTAAATACTTTTAAAGCAAAATATTTCCAAGCAGGTGGAAAAGACAGGCTTGCAGTGTTATATTAATCAACTGGATTACCGAATCCTGTTTGGAACATTGAAGGGTTGGGCATCACTGGTAGGCTTCCAGTATTCTGTGTGTTCCCACTTCCCGTAGTACCGGCTGATGTACCACTGCCGAAATTATCGAAAGTATTTGTAAAGGGTGTGATCGGTTGACCCTGTTGAGACGACATACCATTATTAGCTCCTGCACCTTGAAATTGACCTCCAGTTGCTGAACCAGTGCTAGGCTGTGTACCACTCATACCAGAAAACATACCAGCTCCACCTGCAGCTCCACCTAGCTGTGGCATACCTGCAAATTGCATGCCTCCTAATTGCATACCACCTGCTCCACCCATAGGAGGAACCATCATTGAACTCATGTCAAATTGAGACGAGGATCCTTGTTGTTGCATACCTCCAAGCCCTGGCATTCCTGTCATACCTGGCATTCCTGTGAATGCGCCGCTTCCTCCAAAACCTCCTGCAGCTGTACCACCTGATTAATTAACAGGTACGGACTAAGTTTTAGCTTTATCCTTTATTCATATGACAATGAAGAAATGCTAGAACTGAACTTACAATAGCCTTATTGAACTTTCTTCAGAAGATAAATATAGTCAATACATGAGGAATGAAAGGGAACGCTTTTTCAATTATTTAGAAGATGAAATGTTGTCATTGTGAGTGTCAAAATAGTTTGAGTCTGGAGGTAGGATAGAAAGAATAGTAAAAGAATTATTTACCAGCAGCTCCATTTGCGGTTTGAGTTTGAGTGGAGCCAGTGATTCCACCTGTATATGGGCGAATAAGATAAAGAGAGATTTATACGAGTGAAAAAATATTAATATCAAAGAGTGATTTGAAAACAAATGCTATGTTTACATCAAATTTCAATTTTGCAATACCCTAGATAGACATTTGATTAGAAAAGACTCATTATTAATTTTTTAAAAATATTGATAATTTTTAATTAAAAAGTATTAATGTTAATAACATCAATATAGTATAACAACTGTATTATCAAACAAAATAAAATTCAACTTTCAAAAATCATTTTCGAGCTATATGTTCAATTAAGCTAGTGACTAAGAAGCGAGCGGGAAATTGCAGGTAGCATGTGTATGTTTATTGTATACTGGCGAATATAGAATGGAAACTGTTGGGTAAGCATAGTTTGTATGAACTGAAACATTTGAATGCCAGAAAGGTAGTTTTAGGCATAGGAAACTGATAAGGCTTAAAGCAGTTAGCCTATTTCTATTGCCCAAAGCTCAAAAAGATGCAATATATTTCATTGAATATAGACATATTCTACTTAGCAAGAAGGGTATAATACGACAGTCGCTAGCATAACCCTGCTTTTTGATAAATACATCAATAACTCTTCTATGACTCATAGAAAGTTAATGACGAAAAAAACAAGTAGCTAGTACAATAATGAGCTATATTGGACACAATTTTACCACGATTAACACCGAGTCCAATGACCTGGGATGGACGTGGTAAACCAGTTATAGACATGGTAGCGCCAGTTACTCCTATATTGATAGAAACAAAAAGTTATTGATAAAATCGATATTGGACTTATTGTAAATTAGATATGTCAATTAAATATTTGAAAGGCATATCAAAGAAATTCTGAAACAAAAGGCTTCAAATTTCACAGCTTAGATGTCACTGGCTAAAATAATGAGAAGCAATAAAACATCATAATTGTGTACAAAGACGGTAAATTTTCAAGGAAAAATAAATTCAATGTCTATAGAAATTTTGGAAAAGGACAATTCGATCAAACTTTGTGTGTTTTTGCCGTTGTTTCCACTAAGAGAGCAAAGCAGATGAAAGCATTTGCGAGAAGCCATTAGGGAAAGAATTTAGGTAAAGCATTTAGCATCCTATGGGACTTTTCCGATAATAAAAAGCCTGAGTGATACAAAAGAGGGAGAACAAATACAGATATCATATTCTAACAACAAGAGATGCAAAAGCCTTTATCTGGCCAGGAACTAAACTTTTATAATCACAAATTTTGCACAATTAAACGAATATAACGTCAATAATGAAAGTATACTCATTTTACATTGAACGTTTACATTGTATAAAAAGGATCAAACGTGGAGGGGGTCATAGGAAAAGGCAAGTTGCATTTACCTCCTGTAAAAAGGTAAAAGGTTTACGTTTTCAACAACAAACATTGGGATTTCTACCTATAGTAAATCTATCTAGCACTATTCTAGATTTCCGTTAAACACCCGACGTACCCCTTGCTTGATCGACAAGTCTTTGCCACTCATCTAAAGTAATTGTGGTATTTGCACCGATATCATGGATATCAGATATATCATTTGCTGAAGAGAATCAAAATGTAGTTAAAAGCAGAAAAACGACATACAACTACATAAATGAAAGAAGCTATTATAAAACAGTCAACCAGTACTTCAGGTGAAATTATATAAATAGAGGAGGAAGTTTCAAACATCAGGGACGGTACACTAATTCTAAGCCTTACATTTACTTAAAATGAACTGAAAAAAACTACCACAAGCAACCTCCAACGTGAGAAGTTATATCGGCGAAATTGCAATGATTGAGACATACGGTACAAAACGCCAACCTTGAGAAATAGTCTGTGAGAATGCGTCACCTCCGTTGTCTAATCCGAACCCATTAGACCCGGTGGATTCTATGATATTAGAGGACTCTGCAATTCCTCCAGAGCTTTGTCCGGTCGCGTCCATTGCTGAAGAGCCGGAAGTGACGGCGTTATTATCTAAACCAGACGTAACACCTGGTGACGCTGCAATGCTCGAATCTTGCATTGAAAAGCTGGTTCGTGGTTGAAAGGGAAGCTGCTGCGTTGGTTGTTGGAATAATGCAAAATTTGCTAAATCAACTTCAATGAAAAATCATCAATGTAAGATGATTATTTGTTGCAAAAGTAAAAAACCAAAATTCATTTAATTGACAAAGCAATCAGGGGCAAAGCAGTGCAAAGTTTCAGTTTTAAAATGTGCTTTGAAAGCGTTGCAATGATATTGAATATATTTTGACATTCAATTTTTGAATAGAGCTGCTGATATATTAAGTTATGCAGAGAATATACAAAGACGCTATATGCACTATAAAAATATAGGTTTAAGGTAAAAGTCATATTCATACGTCATTCGCCTTGCGTATTGTAAATATCTGCATATCATAAAGAGATTTGTTGCAGGTGCGGACAGTTGCAAATCGACTTTACATTTATATATGTATGTATGTATATGTGAAGCAGTACTTCTGTTACAAAACTATTCTAATTGCCTACTTAAGCAAGAAGAAAAACATTCTGACCTGTTGATGAGGGAGTGAAACTATTAGATCCTGTAAATGAAGTGGATGTCATCCCTGAAAATATGGATAGCTGTGTTAATATAGTAGACATAAGGTAATTGTAACAACTCTTACAAATCTTTGGAACGTTTGTATTCACCATTTTACATCAATCTTATGGAAGAATCAAAGTAACTTGGACTGATTTCATTCTGTTTCAAAGGAAAGCTTGAAAGGTTTTGGTGAAATTGAATATATACAAACATATCACTGATTGCAAGAGTTATGTCCCTTACCTAGGTCTACCTACTTAATAGAAGAAATTGACGTAGATTTGTATTCTACTGACAGTGTACGTCATTTTTTTTCTTTTTTCTTTGTTTTTTTCTATCATGACAAACAATTATATTGTAAACTGTTAAGACTTCATTATTTTTTGTCTACTATAATTTGAATAAAGGCACTGAAGTGACGGAGAAAAGATGACTTTGTAGGATGTTAGTACCCATTCCAATACAATAATGCTAGTTTATGTTGCATAAAGTTGGAGTTCTTGAAAATTGAAGACACGTGAATAGAAGGTTTCAAATTTTTAAATATGTGTTAATAAAACAACCAATTGAACAAAATATGTATCGTATCAGGAACGCAACTTTGACCAAGATATAACTAGCATTGTTTGAAAAGGCTGTTAGTAACATAAAAAAAATCATGCTAAATGATTGAAACGAGACTAACCTGCAGCTGCTCCAGTGTTTGCTCCTGAAAGTGTAAAAAGATAAAAACAGATGAAAAACCTTATTTAGCCTAAGAGATTATGTGATTTTTGTCTGTGGCTCTCGACAAAAACCAATTCAACAAATCATAAATGTTATAGTGTTACTGGATCAGTATATGAAAATGACAGATAATATTTCGAGGAATAAAATGATTCGTTATTTTTAGAATAATAAAAATACTACAGTTTCCAAGTGCCATTAGGGTGAACTTACGATGCACTAAATTAAGCAATACTGGCACATGCATTCATGAACATATATATACGTATAGAAAGGTCTGAAAAATTTCCAACGATGTTAGAACTGTCAAATTTGCGATGCAAATGTTTGGTCGTTCCCTCCGCGGGACTCGAACTCGTACTGCCGACCCTTTTTTACGTTTACATATCTTCCCTGTGTCAATTTGATCCGATGGAGCAATGTAACAAAGAGAGTCGTCACATTCTGAAACGTTTGTATATATATAGACACAAACAGATACTCACTTTTGTATATCTAAGAAATTGATTACAGTAAAGTGGCTGACGGGTAATTAAATTCATAATAAAACCTTTTTCAGAGTATTGCCCGTCGATTGTCGTCTACCAAAACATTCGACGCTGTGACTTGCCCTTTGAACATGCACTACCTAAAGGCTTAAAAGTAATAAAGCGAGAAGGGAATCTTACGTGGTCTAATAACATTTCTCCGTCTAGCTGCAGTTAAAGCTCTTCTTCTATCTATAAAATAAATACTAGCATAAGCCATAAAGCTTAAGGATCATAGCAAAGGAATGGATCAGGTAGAATAATTATTAATCCATTCATTGTAAAGATAAACATCGAAGCATCAAAGCATTAAAGCATCATTTTGCGTGAAGTACTTGATCAATTCGCTTGCAAAAAATAATTAAATCCTTTACTAAAAAACACATTGTTTTTTTTTCTAAGTACAATAATTGCTATAAATAGAACTGTGGTATAGCATGCGTATTATTATCGCTGCGTACTTGTAAGTAGTCTAGGTGTTATTCTCGTTCTTTGTACAATCATGTTATTCCTTCCTCTCCTGCCGCCCCGTAAAAGCGCTGTAAAGGAAATAAGCATTAGTCAGCTGAAGCATGTTTTATGATTTTGCAAAGCATTATTATACTAGCTATACGCAAAGCAATTATAGTGGAATTCTTCTAAATCGAACCATGAATAAACTGTCTGAAACAGATTCCGTCTGAAATCTCATCATATCGATTCCAATACATTTTGAATCTGTATAAAACAAACACTTCCCTTTACCGAGTACTTTTTAAAGTCTCAAGGGGGTTTTATTTAGACAGGGTACGCTGTACAATAGTTTCTATAGTATTAATACTTGAAGTATAACCATGTCAGTTAAGAATAAATCACATTCTAATTTGGGTAAAGTAATGATGAGTTTGAAGTTAAAACAATTTTAAAAAAAATCATGTTGATTTAGCCCAAAATATATTTTTTTAAAAGGGGTGAAAATTATTAATTCAATATCAAACCATGGAAGGAAGAAGAGAAGGGATTAAAATAAAACAAAGATGAAAAAACTACATAGATATAACTAAATGAGTGTTATGTTACATACAACAGTAGTTCCGTTAATCTAATGTCTAATTGATAAACCTTTATAACAGTATGTTACGTCATCGTTTTATATGAATATATTTTACAGAACACACCATACTATAACCTTCATTTGTAATACGTTAGTCAGAACCCATAAACAAGAATGTTATAACGTGCTTTGCCAAAAGACAGCTACTATGTGCAATCTATGTCAAGGAGAGATATACAGTACTTAAAATATGACAGTCTATAGGTATGACATGATACCAATCACTTGAGACAATCGTGTTGGTTTGATATGATACCAATCACTTGAGACAATCGTGTTGGTTTGATATGATACCAATCACTTGAGACAAACGTGTTGGTTTGATATGATACCGATCATTTGTACAAGTGTGTTGGTATGATATCCTACAATTTACGTGTGACCAGTCTGCTGTATGATACAGTATCGACCATTTTGAATGTGAAACTCTTAGTTGTGTATAAATTGAGAGAGAGAAAAAATTTAACAGTGACAAAATATATCCTAGAGTAAAAATTTGTCGTTTTGTTAATACAATTTTTCAAAAGGTAGAAAAAAGTAAGTCGATGCGATTTTTTTTACTGCCATAAGATAAGTACTGTAAGTCAGACGTTATTTATTAAAGGAAATAGAAGGTATCTATGCTCTAAAACGTTAGAACTTTTTATAAAAATTGTATCAAATTTGTAAATATTTTTACTATTCATTATTTATTAGACATAAGTACCGTATCAGAGCATGATACGCGACTCCTGTTATTTTTGGTGGAAAGGGGTGCTCGGGTGTAAAAAATTTATTTTTGTCATTATTTTGTTGCGTTGGATAAAATTTCGTGAACCTTTTCAATACTTATCATCATAATACTAAATCCAAAATCAAAAAAAAAATGCATTTTTTTTTCTTTTCATTTGTTTGCTCGTTTTCTTGTCTTTTACAATATTTAAGGCATAGTTTCCATAAACATGCATTCCTTAGTAACGATAGTCAGAGACAATTCAAAAGTAAAAATAAATTTTAAAAAGATATATTGCTGATTTTTAACTGTTCAATTAACTTCATTAAGTCAATCATGCTCAGAATAATGACAATATCTATTTTGTGTTACGTCCCAAGCCATTTTTGTGCAAAAAGTTAAGATAGTCATTCTACATGAAATCTTTTCATGCATGACCAACCTGAAGTCCCTCTTCTTGTGGCGATTGCATTATTGGCTACATCGTTTGACAAAGGTCGTACTCTATTTCCCGTAAGTGGGTCTAAAAGCGTGGCACCCTGTTCTATTCCTGTAAACAGACCTGTTGGTGGTAAAGTTCCGAGATTCATTCCACTGCCAAATCCAAATCCTGCCATCCCCCCTGCTCCAGCTCCACCAAACTGATTATTGGCCGCTGGCTGTCCAGCCCCTCCATTCTGTCCTCCAAATTGACCCATACCACCACCAGCCCCACCAAAACCACCTGTTGGTGGAAACATTCCATTGACTCCGGGGAAGGCACCAGGAAAGCCACCAAATTGTGGAGATCCACCGAACCCCATAAATGGTGGAGGTCCACCGAATCCTCCTTGTTGAGCACCGAATCCTCCTTGTTGAGCTCCACCAAACCCTCCTTGAGCTCCACCAAACCCTCCTTGTTGGCCTCCACCAAATCCACCTGCACCAGGGAATCCTCCTTGTTGGCTACCGAATCCTCCTGCTCCAGGAAATCCTCCTTGTTGAGTACCTCCGAACTGTGTTGCAGGTGTACCACCTGCGCCACCTTGTGTTCCAGCAGTTGTACCAAACTGACTAGTGGCCAATGAGTTGCCACCACCTGTTCCTGCACCACCAAAATTGCCTAGATTTCCAGCTCCAGCTGGAGTTCCAAATCCTTGAACACCAGCGAAAGCAGGTGGTCCGCCAAATTGCATGGTTGGTGGACCTCCAGGACCCCCACCAAAACCTCCAAACGCAGATGGGGGTCCACCGCCAAAACGTGGAGGGAATCCAAATCCGGTAGGGCCAGGACCCATCATTCCCCCTGGTGGACCAAATGGACCCCCAAATGGATTTCCCCCTCCAAATCCTCCATTACCACCACCTGCACCGCCGCCAAACTGTTGTCCTCTAGTTCCGCCTGTTGTTTGTGCTGTATTTGTGCCTGTTGTCTGTGTTCTTTGTTGCTGGGCTTAAAAGAAATGGCGTGTGATATTTAAAGGTATGGTTGCAGGTTTTATTTTAAACAAAGAAAATTAAACTATTATTTTCGTTCAAACAAGTGTTATTTTTTTCACAATTGGTTGGAAATGCATTAGATAAAATTCTTTAACGATTTATTTTCTAGAACAAAAATTAAGGTTTTTCACAAAAATTGATTAATCAACGATAAGTCCAACAACCAAAATAGATTATATTGCATAAATCAAGAATAACGTTTACAAAAACAAATGTCATAGACATAAAAAATAACATTTAAAGAGTGATTTCTTTTTTTATTATATAGATAAAATGATTGGCTAACACTATGTTACGAAAGATTTTTGAGGATTTTAGTGGTTTATATCCACAAAGACAGTCGAATTGTCTCCTAGAAGCAACGATGTTGTATCTTTATAATGCAAGAAATGAAAGATGTAAGGGATATACGGAAAGTGCTATCATTTTCAACTTAATTGTTATAGTGTTATTTAATTAGTAATTTACCGAGGAAATCTATATAATAAATAGGATAAGCAATTGAATCAATCGTGAATAACCAAAATATGATCACTCGTGCCAAGAACGCAGCAAGATTGAATTCGTGTGCCGAATAAGTTCCGCACATTCGTTAAATCTAGGCGTTCTTCGGCACCCATGGTCATATTATAGTTTTTTTTTTTTTTCAATTTCCATTCATTATCCTATTTTTAAGACTAAAATACAGCAAAAGCTATCCATCCATAAGAAGATAAGACGGATTTACCAATACAAACCCCTAAAACACTGAACCTTTGTTACTTGTATTAAACATCGGCTACATAAGTTTTGCTCTTTTGATATGCTCTTGTAGAACTTATAGGTGCTTTATTTTGCTTTCTATTTAACATGTTTTTGATTCGAGTACCTTTTGTATACAATTTATTTTTTTTTTAATCTTGTAGTTCCTACGTACTAGGTTCTAATGCTACTGATGAAAGGTTACTCCTTGAAACTCGTGTACAACATACCAAAATTTGTGATATTTATATGATTTATATTTTTGAATTAGTGTATATGAGTTCAGGACATGCACAAGGTACTTTCATTAAAAATGTTGAAAAATATATATATATATCTGTCTAAAATGTGTACATTATTAATCATAAACTTACGAAGTTCCAAGAAAATTCACACCATATGTCAGCAAAGAATATTACTTTCCTTGATCAATCAAAGTTTTATACTACAAACGACAAATTGCTACATTGTTTGACAGTATCTCGCAGCACTCGCAAATTATCACTTACTGAACTCATTAAAATCATGTATAAACTTACAGCAGAAATTAAGTCTTACCTGATATTGTTGCCAAACAACACGTTGTACATAACAGTATAAAAAGTTTCATGTTTGTGTCTTTTCTGTAAATCCAAGAAAAATACCGCCTAAGTTCTGTAAATGTTAATCTTTTGTCCGGAATTTGTCCAGAGGAGGAATTTTTACTAGTGGCCCTTCTCGTTAACTAAATGTGAAGTGGATGGTCCTGAAATAGAGTTAAATACCTTGATCAATCAATCTACAACAAAGCCTATTTCATGACCCACCAGTTCATGTATCGCTGAATTTTGAAATGGTTAAATTTGTAATTTATCAAAGTTTTTCAATGCATAAAAAGACTTGAATTTCCTTTGTTCAGTGTAATGCATCATATGTCACAAGACAATATATAATACGTCATCGCTATACACATTTACCACATGTACGTTTATGCACACGATTTTACTAAAAACCATGTGCTCTATAAAATATAATGATGGACAAATTAGTGTATTGAGTTCATGAATAAATAATTAAATGACGTTTTTTACTATATTGCACATGACATTATTTATTATAAGTCTTACCAACTCCTAATTCATTGATTTATCCAATAGTTTTCGGTCAAGTTTATTAAATCATAGTTTTTGCAGTCTCAAGTTTTTTTTTTATTATTCTTTGGCTTCTTTGTTTGTTTTCTTCTCTTTTTTCTTCCTTTTTGATCGGTTTTGATTTTTTTTGTTTTGTTTTGTTTTGTTTTTTTTTTTTGGGGGGGGGAGTGTTTTTGTGGGTTTTTTTTATTCTTTTGCTTGCTTGTTTGTTTTTTTTTTTTTTTCTTTTTTTTCCTTCTTGATTGCTTTTGCTTTGTTTTGTTTTGTTTTTTATTATTAGTAGTAATTATTATTTTTTGCCATTGCTCGCATTTCTCAATCTCTGCTTTTCCATTGTGATATCATTTTTATATGACTTATGTAAAGAAGTTTTATTTGATAAACACGGAAATCGCATTTAAGCATTTTTACACTTTTTTGGGATTATTTTGCCGACCCAAATTCTTTAAATAAGATCACATAAACCACTTTGATGGCCCAATGTTTTGTTTCATGGTGACTATTTCAAAGGTTGTTGTCACATTTCCTGTCAAATAATCGAATGACTTCGAACAAAAGACAGTCATTCTTTTTATTTATTTATTTTTTTTATGTGTGACCTTTGTTTTTGGCTATCTTTACCACATATTGTGTTTACGTCTATTTTTGTGTCTTTAACCACAATTTTAAGGGAGAAATTCATTTCTAACAAAAACAACCTATCTACAAGAAATGTAACGTCACTAACAATGTCTATTACCAACTTTGTATTAATCAGAAGCACATGACCAATTTATATGTTAAAGACAGAAAAAACATAGCCATTCATTTCAAGAAAACTATAAATCAAAATTTATTGATACGTAATACTTGTTGACAAAAAAACATTTACATCTTACCAAACCATTTTATGACACATGTTAGAAAAAGTGGGGATTTATGAAATTAAATGAGTTCTTGAAAAAGAGATTGATTAAAACATAAGCGCATTAAATATGTTTTAATTATATTGATAAGAGAACTACACGTAACAAAAGCACGTTTCGCAATAACTATTTTAAACGGTTGTTAGGAGTTTTTGATTGTTCATTTAAATATTTTAGAAGTTTCGTGATTCTAAACTATATTTCCCATTTTAATTATGAATAAAAGAATATTACTAATTGAGAGTTTCGGCTAATTAAAGAAATATTTTTTTTCAAAACATTGACCTTTTGTTTATCCATCTTGTGTCCTCTGTTTCGAAATAATGGAGCGTTAAATGCTAACGATCGATTCATCTGCTGGTCAATCTCTTGGAAAACGTGTATAAAACAATTATAAAATATAGCGTATAAGAATGTCAAGCTAAATTTATCTATGACACTTTTAACTGGGTTAATAGGTCGAACCCACCCCAAACCAAGTCCCTCGGAGGATATACATAATGCACTGCAAATACTTGATACAGTTAATCGCTTATTTCAATTTTATCAAGCAGAAACAAATACTTAATCACGAGACCTATTCAATTAATATAAGTTAAGTTGTAAGACAGAGTTATCCTTTAAATGGTATCATATACATTTATGTAATAATAATAAAAATTAGAATATAAATTATCAAAATATTATTTACAAAATTATGAAATTATTTACAATAACTTACTTTTGGACCGCTTTGGGGACACTCAGGACAAATAATGTTCACACAATGCTTACGGCAGTGATTGACATACTACTATTTAAGATATAAATTGAATGCGGGAATAATACAGGTGTCTCGGTCATGTATCTGTGAAACATTGGTTTTATGTTTATCCTTATTATACCGATTTTTATTTATGTTTGTCTCTATTAAAAAGAACATAGATCGTTGTGGATCAAATTTAATGACAAATATTAACAAATAAAATAGATATATTTTGCTTTGTTCCTTTTTAGTGCATAATTTATTTTTTCAAATAATAAAAACGATGAATTAAAAACACAGGCTTACTCAGTGGACAACATAGGAATTGAAAATTTTGACAAAAATAAGGAGCTTTATATTTCATAATTTTTGTATTTATTAATACATAGTTCAATAAGGAAAACTAGCTCTGTTTCAATTTTCAGAAATATAACACCACATAAAATAAGTTATTTGATTAATTAAATTGTATGCAGGTTGAACCTTTGTCATTGTTGTGTATTAATTGAGATAGGAGCTTTAAATGATTAATCTCTGCCAGAGTAAAAAACAAAGACAAAAACCCTTTTAAAAACCTTATATACACGCATAACATTTATTTCCACACAAAGCTAGTAAATATAACAGCATTGATATCATAACCAAGAAGCATGCTTTATTACAGTAACTGTTCAAAACTTCGTCTTGTAAACGGTGTATTGCTCTCCGTGATACTCACGATGAGCTATAAAGTTGTCAGGATAAACACTGGTTTAATGACAGAACTATCATATTTGCGAACAGCTTTCCTGACAGCGGTGTGGTCATTGACAGTTTCATTGCATAGTTTATATCACAAGTGTTACTAAACTACATGGAAAGAGATCTTAAGCGGCAGCGTTTGACAAACGTATTCCTATACACAAAGTTAATACAATAAGCGCTCTTCAAAAATGCAACGGTATTCTTTGACCGATGTGTGACCGAAACATCGCAATAAATGTAAGATTGAATTTCATTTGATATGTCAAAGGAAGTATTTTATTGCTTGCAGATAGGATTGACACATTATTCTAGTAGGTATAACATCGAAACGTTGCAAGGGCGTATTTGTTTAATATTATAGTTTCAAAGAAGTTAGAATTTGTAAAGTGAACCAAAATGTAAGGATTCTATAACATCAATTACGATTGAAATACCAAATTCTAAGTGGTTCATTTTTTTGGAACAAAATCAAATAATTGGTACTTATATTGACGTAATACAATATGACAGATAATTCCGTTAAAAAAATCTACATTCAACAACCTTTCGAGACTTTGACTTGAGACTTTATTTTTTATTATGAATTGTTCCCTAAATGCTGACGAACATTCGGTGATTCAAAATATAAAGGATCGTTTAAGACATGTAATTCTACTATGACCATCTTTGGTCTTTGGTGTTTTTGAAATAAATACTATTTGTTTTTTGGAAAAGATTGTTCAGAACTGGTCGTGGTTATGGGGTGTGTCAGGAATAATAATTACCATGTCACGACTTAATGACGTTTAAATGTATTGATAACTGTTTTATTGAATGGGTATGTTATATTTTCAATGATCAAAAACGTCACGAATTGATAAAGTATTTTGAGTAAGAATAAAAGCGGTGAAAAGTACACCCTTTTGTAACATAACACGATATATCATTCGTCGATAAAGATTTAACTGATGGTTTTACACTTTATTGTGTTTTTAACAATACGAAACAGAATTGTTGGTTTCTTATACATGTACATTATATAGACGCGTATTCAAAAGTCGTTAGATTACACATATTATGAAAAGGAATGTCAACGGAAAATTATTTTAAAATTGAAAGATTAACGTGTATATGATTCTATTTTTTTATATAAAGTCGGAAATATAACAAAAATAGTGTACTCTTTTCCAAAAACGAACATATAGACAATGCTTAGTCGCGCAGACAATAATTTGACAAGTTTAAACAAGTTCTGTCATTATCTCTAATTCTTAAACTAAACATTGATTTACATTAGAAGAAACAATGGGCAACTCTGACTAATGCCAAAAAAATAAGAAAACAGATAGTATCTTAAATATGATCAAGGTGGGTTAAAATTAAAATAACTTACACAAATTTAAATATGCTCCCTGGAATGATGTCTAATAATTAAATATCCAATTCATGAGATAGGTAGGAGTCAAACTAGAACCATCCCTCTGGACATTTACATCTTGTCTATCAACTGAATTATTAATGTGTCTTTATTATTTATTTGATCCTAAAACATTACGATATCAAATAGTATTATGGTGACAGAGGAGGCTATTATATTGACATTCAGCGTTTGAATACGCTCTTAACTGACTTTTTATGACAATTAGGCTATGAAATATCTGTGTAGCTAAACAAACTGTCGATAATGAGAGAAATATATTCACACATACACAATTGTGTGATTGTGAAAAAAAATAATGAACTCACTGTACATTCGGTTAATTGTTATTTTCAAAGATTTGACATAAATGTACTGAGTAGTTTAAGAATTGTAGCAATAAAAGAATTTGATGGGTGACACTGAAAAATTACTGTCCAAACTGTTTTTTTTTTTTTTGATTGTCAACAATGTGTGAAATTATTGGGCATTTTTATCACAAAGATTTTGTAAGTATAATAGAAAATATGTGCGAAGTCCCTATTATAATTTGCAAAGAAATAAAAAAAAATCAGAAATACTAAACAAATCACATGAACAAATAAAAGAATGTTGTTTTGGCGTTTTACAATGGGAAGAACGACAACCCTTGCTGTACTGTAAATTTACTACTTTTATACAATGGTATACGTTAGAAAATTGAATCGTTTTATTAAATTGGTCATACTGGTTAGGCACCTTTGAAATAAGGCGGCGTGGTTATGAACTATAAATATACACTTTTTCATACGATGAAGGTTTTGTTCGTGTTAATAAATAGTATCCCTGTCTGAAAAATTTGTTTTAGTAATGTGTGTAATCTGAAGAAAGTTTTTTTTTTTCATTTAACCTATTGTAGTTTTCAAAATATTTTATTTTACATCTATACAGTATAAACGTCTATTTTGGTAACTGGTTTTGAGAAAAAGTCCTTTCTCGAAAATATTTGAATTGACAAATGAAAGTGTTGGATTATAAAACATAATTAGAATTAAACTATTTAACTGAAGTTTCGTAATGTTCTTTTGATTATTTCAATTTTGCACAAGTAAAAAATCGAAAATAATTTTCAAAATATGTGATTTCGTGGATTCAAAACATGTTAAAGCTAAACTTATTTGCTTACCTAGAGCGCACAGTCTTAGTATGAATGGTTAAATTAATGAAACAATTTCCGCATACCTAGTATTTTGTTAGCATCGATTATAAATCAAGCTTTTTATTGCTAATTTGTCATCATGTTTCTATTCATTTTCTAGATTTTTTTCACTGCTTTGTTGTTAATACAAAAAAATCAGTTTTATGTAAGGTAAAAAAACAATTTTTGGGGGGCGAAATATGCTCAGATTTTTTAAATGCCGCCTCGTAACGACTTTCTGTAGATACAACCCATAAAAGAGAATTGAAGTTAATTGAGTGCCATTGTATTAAACACCTCAGCGACCCTTCAGTCATCTATCAAGTTATTTGAAGTAGTAGTCCTTGTAAGAATCATGCAAATTCTGTAATATGTGGTACACCCCAAAAAAGGCTACACATTTTTATTTTTGTTAATAGTTGCTTTATAGGTCTATATGACGAAATATTAAATTATAATTATTCATTCTAATCTGTCTGCTCTTAGGAGATAATCCACATTGAAAATCCAACAGTTTCTATTGTATTTTGAATTCTACAGTAAATGTTACGGTACATTCTACATAATTTTTATCTTATTAGAGCACGGCTTATATGAAAACCCACATGTTAATTTCTGTTAACTATGACATTTTTAACAAAATTAAAAAATAAACATATGTAGGCTTTCCAACCATGAATCACCTTTTGTGTGATTCGTAGCTGCAGTGTTACTTGAAAACAAATGGTTAATTAGAGTCAATTGTAAGATCAAGTCCAGTTACTATTCATAAATAAGACGATTCATTTTAATGCTTTAATATCCTTTAAAGATATTTGGTTCGACAAATACTAAATATTCAAAACGAACTGTCCAATATGACAGTGCTTTCGTCATGATTATAAAGTATTTTTATTACATAAAAATTTGTGTCTTATTGTTTTGTTGTTTTTTTTTATTTTTGGGGCTTTTTAAATATATTTTTTAAAGAATGTTTTGATACCCGCCTATCTTTCCCTCAACATGACCAATGCCTTGACCTTCCTAAAAGTATTTAAAAACGTAATTGGTTCAAGTTTTTTTTTTCTATGGCGATCAAATATACATGTATACATTAAGATATTTCTCATTCAGTGTTATTATAATGGTTACAGGTTTAACATGATAGAAAATGGAACAGAAATGTAACAAATGCACTGTCGTATAACCAGGCGCGGATCCAAGGACTGGCGTATTGGGCGTACGACCCCTCCTCCCCCCCCCCCACGGCCCCCATTTCGGTAAGAAAAAGTTTTTTTTACCACAAGTTTCACCCCATAATATTTTTTGCTTTGCCTTGCACAGCATTTAATTCAGTTAACGCCATCCTCAAATCCTGGATCCGCCCCTGATAACTATAATAATATTGTAATGCTGTAACATGTAAACTTAAGAAATTTGACATACAAAATTTGTATTGACACTTTCTTGTATTTACAAAAAATTTACAAGTTCAACAAAAGGGGGATCAAAGCTGTATGATCAGATGATTGATAAGAAATCTATTGCTTCATTAAGTAAACATGTTCTTCACACCTACAAGTAAAAGCCATCTATAATAGAAATGTACTGAAAATTACTTTAGCACTACTACAGGGTTGTAAGTTGTTTATGTTACCGATAACCTTTTCCGAGTTTGATTTGACCTTAGTTTAATTTGAATTGTTTAACCAAGTATTTAAATTTGTACTTCCTTCTTCCTGTTTTACATATAACTTAATGCTATCCATCAGAATATTATTTGTCAATCTAAACTGAAGTCAATATCCACTATGGTGAAAGATTTGTCTGCCTTGTTCTGTTTTATTTCAGACAGAGATGATGCAGATAGGGTGGGAGTAAAATTACGAAGACCATGATCACAACAAGGGATAGAATATTCATAATCCGGGGTCAATAACTAGGCCAAATAAACAGACAACAACACCATTTGAAAGAAAAAACGAAAAAAAACTAGCTAAGAAAAATTAACAACCTGTAATCCACTGCAATTTATAAGTATGGACCTGGTGCACTCGTTGGTTAAGCATCCTCAATGTTTTTCTATGAACATTCGCGAGTTCCCATGTAAAACCGGAGAACAAATCGGTTGCCATGGTAGAGATGGCCACACTATCTATGCTTATTAGTGTCAACCGTAAAACAAATGAAGTAGTAACTTCAGTCTTTGGGCGATATGCATGTATCTTTAAAAAGCGTGCTTGCAAGATGTCTAGCAAGGCATTAAAAGTATGTGTAGTTTCGGCAAAAGCTGTGATAAAACAAAAAAAGCAGAAATTGAAGGAATGTTGCCAGACAAATATTATACAATGAAAGGCTAACAAAAAACAGAGACCGCTTTAGCTGCCTGCTTTTAGACGCATGTTACCAGTTTTGTATTTGTAACGGCTGTCCATACATTATGAGTTCTTCATTTATTAACTTCAAATTATTATATTACGTTTATGATTTTTGTTGGTTTTGTTTTTGTTGACTCGTTTTGTTTGAGGTCGTAGTTTCTTTAAATTTGACATATGATGATTTGACAAACAAAAAAGAACAATTTAAACAAAATAAATGTATTATGCAGATGACAAGAACAAAACAGTTTTAGTAGAAGTAACCGCATCTTGACAGTTGTTCGGGAATTTTATTTCTCCTTGAAAAAATATCATTGCATATGGCCTCGTTAAAGTTAATTCACAACCAAAAAAGTCAATAGACAATTGTCAATTAAAGATAATGCTTCAATTTAAACAAAAATATAGAAGTGAGACATAGATTCATATAATGCTCTAACATCAGATACACAGTATGTAATTTGTGTTGAAAAGTTTGAGGTAAAAGTTAGACAATGACGACATTCTAAGAACGTAACATAAACTTTTTTTATGTGATGGAAAGCAACAAAAAAAAAAAAACAAAAACAAAACAAAAAACAAAAAAACAAAAAAAAACAGCAGCATGTACACACGTACACATGTACATATGCATTCGCAAAAAATTAAGTCCATCGCTGTTATTCATAAGACTCTTCCTTATGTAAACCGGATATGTTGTCCATAGATAAAGGTCGTGGTTCAAAATTTCTACGGTAATTACCATGATATGATTGACCATTAATAAGTGTTGGTTTCTTTACAATTCAATCTATCAAAGATGCACATTAAATTTTAGGTCCATTTAGAAAAAAAAAGGCACGAACTTAGGTACACCAGGACAGGTCGAACTAAAAATAGACTTTTCTACTCTCACTTTTATTTTGAGTTCATAAAATAGACCCTTATTCTGAAGCATTATTTTTTATGAAAATACTGTTTTTCCTCAAAAAGAAGTTTTTTGTGTCATAGCTTGATATCTACCTTGTACTTTTGATGAAAAAATGATAGTCATTTGCGAAGAAACAAAAACAGGAAAAGGCAAAAAGAAAGCGCGCTATAGTTTTTAACCCCCATGTATCGACAAGTCATCGTTGCGACACCTGCATGTATTTTGTCTGATTTTTTTTTGTTTTTTGTTTTTTTTTATTATTATTACTTTATTTTTACCAATGTATCTAATTTTACAATTTGGCTCGTTTTAATATTAGACCAAGACTTTGAAACACATTTGTTTGTTTGTTTTTCTCTAACTTTATGTCTGTTTTCGCATCTAGCTATGTCTGTTTTTGTCTTTTTGTTTTTAACATATAAGCACCTGTTTTAACATGTGCTACGCCTCCTTCCGTTTTTGATGTCCTGTTTTGAGTGTAAAAATATTTTTAAAGAAAATTTTGTAAAATCTTCCCCGAATGGCTGCTAACGAACGACAAAATAAAAAAATGGCTTCAGGAAAATAGAGCCGAAAATAACAAACAGTATACAACAGATTAAAACAGGATTTTTTTTCTATTTCTAACAGTTATGGGAAAGTCTAAAAGCGCTATACAAAAAAATGAAAACCTGTCAGATTATGTCACTTAACTTTTCAAAAATTAGAAACCACCTATAAATTAGTTTCTGACGACGTCCAGTCCAAATGCTATACATTGGTTCGTAATCAAAACGTTATTTTTGGGGGGATAATATGAATGGCGAACTGCGCACCAATCGAAGATGATAAATAACCAGAAAAGTTTGGTAAAAGTAAAATTGAATAAATGCATGTCGACTTAAGGAGGTAGATCTAAGATAAGGGACACAATTCTTACAAATCTTTGGAACGTTTTATTCAGCATTTTACATCAATCTCATGTAAGCACTTAAGTAACTTAGATTGATTTTATTCAGTTTCAAATGAAAGCTTGATATGCTTTGTTGAGATTGAATATGATACAAACATATCACTGATTTCAAGAGTTATGTCCCTTACCCTAAGTCTTCTTCCTTAAATGAACGACATGAGCCACTTGAAAGACAGGGAGAATGCTTCGGATTGGTAATCAATTACTGCTTTATTTACAATTTTAAAAGCACCAAGATTATATTGGATATGAAGGACACACCATATCGATCGAGATATCCCTAACTGAGGCATAAAATAATACGATGATTATCATGTCTTTTTGAGTACGTAATAATTAACTGTTTGAGATATAACATATTTTCCTTTTCAAATTTAATTGCCAAAAAAATTATCATAGAGCGAAAAAGGCTTTTTTTAGATCAGACTAAATATCTCTCTTCATTGCGATGTTATTAAATCCGTTTATATAAGAAAAAAAATTACTTGTACTCCAGAAAAAGTGCTAGTTGTTCGTTGAAAACCATGACGGATTTATTTATACGAAAGTGACTTCAATGCTTCATGTAGGTAACATCAATTTATGTATCGGAGAAAAGAAAGAACAAGAATATTTTTATTATATGAAGCATTCACTGGTTAACGCAAATCCTTGATGGGTAGGTTACAAAAGTGCCCGGTGATGTACTCCTGGTATTAGGTTCATATCCATGTTAACCATTGTTTATAAAGCCAGAAAGTTTGTGTAATTTTATTACTGTTCTACATGAGAAGACAGGACCCTCTCCAACAATAGTTCGTCTTGCTGAAATATGAACAAATACCAAAATAATAAATAAATAAAATATATCAAATAAAAGATTAGTTTGACATTTTATCCATGTCAAAATACTTCAACCTGCGCATTACATCAAACTGTATTACATATTACATATCTGTTAAAATAAAGAATTGTTTCATGTTTTTTATGACGAAAGTGTTCGAAATACATCTTCTTCAAAAAGAACATAAACAAGAAATTTGAGAACTTTGTAGCTTTTAATTGCGTTTTCATGACTTAATTGCATAGGTGGTATAACAAATCTATGTTTACAATTTCCGTTTAAGCAAAAATTATTATATGCCCTTGCTAGTATATCATCAAACGATATACCAGTAATATGTGTTACGACCTCACTGCTTTGTTGTCAAGCGCAGTGTTGTAAATTCCTTATTACAGTTGTCCACATCAGATGGTTTTGCCCTTGTTTAATGATAACAATACCACAAGTCATAACAAAAAATATGATATTAGTAATAGTTCTAGGTAAGAGTAATCAAGGGAACCAAGGTTATAGCGGCAACCAAAAGAATGTAATCAAGGGACAAAGACCAGACATGGAAAACAGACAAAGAACATAAAGTAACTAAAATCATACATACAAAGTAACAAAAGTAAATGAGCAACTCGGACTCCACTAAAAACTGGGAGCATGGACCAAGTGCACCGCTAGCGTAAGCGTCCTCTGCTTTTCTAGAAACATTTATTCCGATATAACTAATCATGTGTTGATTTTGCTTAGTACTTCAATTTTAGAAGTGTAAATGGAATGAAGTTCAACATGATTAACTTTGCCAGAGATAGATCGCATAATCTTACGTTCAGTTATCAGCATTCAATTTAGTGCATTCACAGCAAAGAAAATATAGTAGGTTCTTTGATCTGTTATAGAGAAGTTTTGGTGTGTTACTAAAGACGGATCAATTTTCTACACTTAGTTAATAATTTTTTATAGAAATAAAAAATCGTAAAGAGATCTCGTTTTTCTTGTTAATTTAGAATCAAATACTTACGACGCAAAATACAGAAACAGTTTCGATGGAACTAAAATGAATTATCCGCCAGCTCTTCTAGGCGCAACTGAAATGATAAAAAAAAACTTTTTAAATTGCTTTTTATATCATTTTTTAGTATTTTCCTAACATCTTGTGTAATTTTTTTTTCTTTTTTGCTTCAGTGTGCATGGCAGTTATTTGTTACATTGTAGTAGAGAAGAAAACTCAGGCGCTGATTCATAGGGGATGCGGTGTACCCCCTCCCTCGCCCTAAAAAATAGATATTGTTGCATTTAATCTTTATTTTTCACAATTAAGCCCCCAAAATTCTTATCTCGCTCTGCTTTCTTTTTTTTTTAAGTACACTGACGTGAAATCCTGTACCTGTCCCACCCTGAAATGTTTTATTTTTTAATACTAAGACACAAACTGTGTCTTCTCCACAACGCACATATAGCATACACATTTACATATACATATAACATAATATCCAGTCGGATAATGCACAATTAAATGCATACTTATGAAATCCTCTCCACGTTATAATGATTATGAAATATGACTGCAAGTAAATGTGCGTGTATATATAAAATCATGTGCTAAATTTTGGTTTGTGTGTGTGGTAAACTTTCGATTTTAATTGCTATATGTCTTATTTCTTTTCTGTATGTCCGTGAGTGACATTGTCTGATTTTTTTAAAGTGAAGTTTATGTTTGAACTGAATTCTTAAAACAATTGTGGTATTGTTTTATTTTACTTCCTTTGATTCTGTCATGTGATAATTTTTTTTCTCAGACACTCTTACACGATGTTTCAGTTGCGCACTTGGGTTTCTAATCATAACAACAAAAACCCACACTTAACATCAATCAAATCACGTTTTTACACGAAATCGGATACATTTTAACCACAACTTAACGACGGAATTTGGTACAACCTTCCCTATTTTATACAGTTATGTTGAAGGTGAACAGGGACTACAAGCTACAGTTTACAAGTTTTTTTTTTTCTAAAGCACCAATACAAGTGACAATTTGTATGTTGGCCCCATATTCTTTGAATTTTATGTTTTAATACGTTTTACGTAAGTACATAGTTGTCAGTTTTAATTTTATAATGTGAAGTTTAGCGTCACAAACAGATGTACATCCTATGTGTTTGGAGTACACGTGTGTTCTCCCAGTCGACATCTCATTGAAATTTAAATTTGTTTCTCATTGTAATTTGTATGCATTGTTTCTCGTTCAAATTTTATGGCTTAATTGTTATTTTCCGTTTTGGAAAATCGGTTACGCCTCTAGGAGGTCATCATTAAGGGAGAGTGAATTCTGGTTATTTTGGAAGGTAGAAGTGTGCGATCGAAAGGATTTACGTAATTTTCTGGATTCAGAATGAAGAAAATTCCAGATTTATATTTTTTTCTTTTTCCCTACAGCTGCAGATTTACAAACAAAACGTCTGTTAACTGTTTTAGTACGGAGA
Organism: Perna viridis; assembly: GCA_037379345.1. Classification (NCBI taxonomy): domain Eukaryota; kingdom Metazoa; phylum Mollusca; class Bivalvia; order Mytilida; family Mytilidae; genus Perna; species Perna viridis. The sequence continues at coordinate 23,960,383 of CM074517.1, forward strand.
ACATTTTTGAATTTGCTCACGATCATGTACACAATCACAACTTTACTCCGCATCCTCAATCTCGATAATAAAACATTATCAGTTTAGTTTGTTTACCATTTTTAACTTGCGTTCTTTAACGACTGACTCGTTTTAAATTGAAATATTTGCCTATATCAGTTGCACTTCCGAATATTTTAGAATTTTTTTTTCAATTTTCATTATTGTAATTGATTCATTTCCGGAAAAAAAATAAAAGAAAATTAAAATTTTCTTTTATTTGGTTCATGATTCGCTGCAGAATTGCATGAGTACTGTACTGTTAAGCGCAGCATGATGCAACCGCAACATGTTGAAGGTTCAATAGGCACAATATTGGTTTTTTAATATTTTTTTCAATATATAAGGACCTAAGTTTATTAACACACAACAACTGGTATTGATACAATATAGCACAAAGTTTGAAATTTAATTAGAGTCAAACAATTTCTTTGTCTTGGATCCGTATAACTCAAAAGCCGTGAGAGAAATTTTGAATCTGATCGAAAAACACAGGCAGAGATTTTTATACGGAATCCTAGGAAAAAATATTTCTCCTCAAAATGGTACAAAAATAAACTTAAGGCTCCTAGGAGCCTAAATCCCTCATCTGTTTCATTTTTGCCTTTCAGGAGCAATATCTCTCAAATGGAGTAGTCCTAAAACTTCAATCCGATGGATGCCTTATAAGGATTATTACATCCTTATAAAGGTTTTTTTTCTATTTAATATGATTTTCAAGATATTGGCTGAAAACTACATGCCTTTCATGGACAACAACTCTAACATGGAGTCCTACAAAATCGACCCTATGATGACTTTTATAAGGTTTTTCTAGCCAAAGACGGAGGATCACTTCATTTTTCTCTATCAATCATAGTTTTAAGGGAGAAGATGTTTGAAGAAAAAAGTTTACAGACGACGTTTTCAACGACGAATATAGACGCCAGGGGATGGCAATCGCTCACATGGCCCTTTGGGGCGTGACCCACTTTGTACCATTCTTTATCGAAAATGTATTCTGATTGACAGATGTAGTCATGGTTTTTCACGAAAAAATATAATAAAAAATTGTTCGTAATACTCGAAAACCATTAAAGATATCTGAAAAAATCAAGCAGGGATTCTCATAAGGAATTCAAAATAAAACCAAATTTCGTTCCCATTTTACTAAAAAAACGGATAAAGATCTATTCTGTAAAAAAAAACAACAAGAGGCTCCCATGATCCTGAATCGCTCACCCTGTTAAAGTTTTGCATTTCAAAGGCAACCAGTCTAAAAATGATTTTTCCGACAATTTTGACTCAAAGACTTTTGTTCGACTTATCATAAGAGTCATTTCATCGATAGAAAGTTTCTTTCTATCTATAACAGTTTCCACGGTATTGGCTGAAAATGCTAAAAATTTATTTGTTAGCTTTTCAAGGGTAATAACTCTAAGATGGAGTCGTCCGACAACGTTGATCCCTACATATTTTTGTAATCCTTATCATGAGGATCATTTCGGCGATTGAAAGTTTCGTTCTATCATTGTTTTCAAGATATTGGCAGAAAACTTTTCAGAAACGTCATTTTTCACCTTTCACGGGCAATAACTATAACAAGGAGTCGTCCGATACTTTTTATCTCATGCAGACTAATGTAGGCCTCACAGTTAGAAGATACACGAGAAAAAAACTTCTGAATGACCACTTTGTTCTATTTTTAGTAACAACGGCCATGTTTTGCGACGGATAAAGCATCCCCACATTAGATCTATGCAGAATACCCTAAGAAATGTTCATACCAAGTTTGATTTAAGTTGGTAGGTTTTGAAAGTAATAACATTACACTACGAGACTAAAATATGACTGACATGACCACAGTCGTTTTTTGACTGATACAAACAAAATGTCCCAATCAACGTATTGTCTGTCTATTAGAAATACATTTTGTCTACTGCAACGGTACAAAATGTAACATCAGTCATTTTTTATCAATCTAAACAATAATAACTAAGCCAAAATGGAAAATAATACGCAATAATACTATAGTATTGTTGAAACATTTTGAAATAGGAAGAAATATGTGACTGTAGTGAAAATGCAGTCAAAGGTATATACAGATATGGCAATGAGATATCTAATCAATCTAACATGTCATTACTTTGTCAACACTTTTGAGGTTTAGTTAGTCGAAAATGTTGATGTCAACGCTTTTTGTGCTGAGTTAGATATAAAATATCTACGTCAACACTTGTTGCGTCGAGGTCGATAAAATGTGGTAACCTCAACGCACAAAAACGCTGTATTCCACACTTTGTGTCCTGCTCAACACTAGATTTGTTTTGATGTTTTAAGACAACGTATTTTTGTGTTGAGTTAGACAAATTGTGTTTTTCATTCACATTTTAAGTGTTGATATGGTAAATATATAACTTAGTAAAACAAAATAAGCGCTGAAGTAAACATAATTGGTTTTCTTCAGTTATAATTTGATTTTGCCTGGTCACTACAGTCATTATTTTAGCCAATATGTTAAAAAGAGAGAGAAAAAAAGGTTAAAAGGGCAATAATTCCAACATAGATCTAATCATGTTGAACACTTTCGCCTTGTCAGAATTTGGCTAAAATTAACGGTTTAGGAGATATATGCTAAAAACTTTTGTCTGATCCCTTTGTTTTATTCTTAATAACGGAGGCAATGTTTTTCGACAGACAAAAACTTCCACTACAGAAAACTTTAATGATCATTCATACAAAATTTGTTTTCGACTGGTCAAATAATGTCAGAAGAGAAAGATAAAACATTAAAAATGAGCAAAAAAAAAAAAAAAAAAACGTCGTAAAAAGGGTATTAACTCCAGCATGGCTTAACAAATTAAACGGAATATTGACTACAGATAAATCTCATTCTTCTTCTTCTTTTCATTCGCCTTTACACTTGGAAATTGTTCCTCTACAAATCTGGTAGTCTTTTGTAAGTCATCTACTGTTCCAAATACCTTTTCCTTGACAGCTGTTTATAATGGCTATATTTGTTGTCTCCATGTCTGATGGTTCCTGCATGTCTGTAGAATGGGTGTTGTATCTTGTTCTGCCTTATCACAGGGAAACATTGGGGATGGTATTACTTTCATCACTCTGTTGTGCTCTGCTTTCAGTCTGAAGATGTCAATTTGTTCAGGTCTCGACAGATGGTGGTAACTGTCATGTTGTTTTGTCGACAGATGGTGGTAACTGTGTTGTTGTTTTGGTACAGAGATTGGATACTGTTATCCTACATTCAGAAGGACACTGTTCTTCGAGCATGATCATAGTAAGAGTTTTCTTAACAATAACAGATTGGTCATCTTTCCACATAAAGTTGGTATTGATGTCTGGATGCTGGCATTTCTCAGTTTACCTGCAGAGGGGTTATCCTTCATGGAGATAGCTATGGGTTTGGTTTGTTTCGATAAAGTTTGTCGGAGTTCTCACTGTAAAACCTTTGTCTCTAATGCAAAACTTGATCTTTTCTATCTTGCTGATAAAAGTTGGTTTAGTCTAGTATTCATTGGATAATCTTCGATACTTTGTGACTTGTATCATTGCTTTGCACTCTCTTATCTTACTTAGCAGAGGTGTGTTCGTTACCCCCTCCATACTCTGTATTTGGTAGACTTCATGCCACCTGTGATGATTTATAATGACATTGTCCAAGGTTTTGAGGTGAAGTTTTGCTGTATCAATGAGGTAGATCCATATTCAAGATATGGGCGAACATTCCTCTGGTAAACTGATTTAAAGATTTTTTCGTTTGCACCCAAATTTGTTCCTGCAAATTTAGTCATGATGCTTAGTTTCATTCTTGCCTTCGCTTCCGCTAATGTTATATTCTGCTTCCGTGTCATTATTTTGTCAAAGGTGTTACGAGGATATGTTTGTTGGTTCTCAATTTCAAGTGGTGTGTTGCCTAGTTTAAGCTCTACAGGCTGGTTTTTCTGGGAGATTGTGAATAAGTTTCAGCTGTTTTCTCTGCTGATTGTAACATGCCATTGCTCAGCCCATGTCACTACCTCATATAAAGCAGTTTGTATTCTGTAATTTGTTGTAGTCGTATATTCCTCTAAGCATCACAGAACATAATCGTTTTGCGTAAAGGGCTGCATGAACAGCTTTTGGTATCTCTGGAACAAGATCGTTCATATACAGAATAAATAGGGTAGTCGAGAGTACTCCTCCTTGTGGAACCCCTTGTCTTAGAAGGACTTTCTTTCCAAACTGTCCACCAATCAAATCTCTGGCTTTTGTATTGTTCAAGTACGATTTGGTCCATTTATACATTCTTTTACTAATGCCAGATCTTAGCATCTTTACGAGGTGTCCATTTTTCCACACTTTATCAAAGGCTTTTTGTAGATCTATGAAAACTGCAAGTGTTACTTTTTTGGCTTGTAAGGCATCTTCAATAACTGTGATAGATGTGTTGTCTGATCTTCTGTACTTTTGTATTGTCTGCTTGTTCGTGTCCAATGATCTTCTCTGCTTCTAAGAAGAATAGCATGCGCTTGTTGATAATAAATTCCATCAATTTACAGCAACTGCTTGTTAATCTAATGAGGCTTTTGATTTGTTCTTTCTCTCTAAATATTTGCATCACTATTACATTTTCCAAAATTGTGGTACATGTCCATGATTCCAGCTTATACTGAAAATGTCTAACAGTGTTGTCAGTGCTGAGTTACAGAGGTGTTGTAACATCTCATTGGGGATGTTGTCGGGACCTGAAGGGTTTTTCTTTTTCAATATTTTAAGGCTTATTTTAATTATTCCATTGTGATATCTCTGCATTATGTCATGGGCAGCTAGTATTGATTTCAGTCTCTTTCTTCTGACCTTACTTCTTTTTTAAGAGACGAAGGGATCTTGGTATCACGCTCAGTCTGGTTATAACCTTTTGTGAAAGCATTTGCTACAGATTTGCCAGTGATGGTATGTCCTTGATGTTCTAGTGTGATGGTATGGCCTTGATGTTCTAGTGTGATGGTAAGTCCTTGATGTTCTGGTGTGATGGTATGTTCTTGATGTTCTGGTTTGATGATATGTCCTTGATGTTCTAGTGTGATAGTATGGCCTCTTTTCACTTCACCATTAACAGCTTTTGTTAAATTCCTTAGTTTTTTTTTTTTTTTTTTTTTTGTATCTTTTTCCATTTCATGTTCATCGTCTGAATATAGTTGAAATATTGCTACTTTGGCGTTAAACCCCCACAATCAATCAATCAATCAATCAATCAATCAATCAATCAATCTATATTAAAAGATAATGTCTTTCCTCCCCATATCCGTCTCTGGCATTCAAGTTGAGTGGTGTGCTTTGCTTTAGTTTGTTACAATTTGATATTGCTTTCCTGACTTGGATTTGCTACAGCCTCCTATATTGCATCATGTGTTTGCTGGGGTTCATTGCACCAGTATGGCTTATGGTCTTCTTCCGCATCCCTTGGTATACTCTCTTTTGCTACTTTTATTACGTCTGCATTGAATATCTTGTCAATATTATCGATATTTTTCTTCTATTTATATTTCCTTTGTTAGTTGATCGATACGTGTTTTAAATTTCTTCCAGTTTACTTTCTTATAATTCCATCGAGAGGAGGCGGCATGCAAAGGTGTTCCTGTTTCTTTGATGGATATTATAACGGATTTATGGTCACTACCTCCTAACTGATCACATACTTTTCTGTTGATATTCTTATGCACGTCATCTGTATACAATGCCAGGTCTGGTGTACATGTAGTTGTTGTGTGCCATCGACGTTGGTAGAGGGTGGAATCATTGACAAAAATAAGATGGTGTTTATGTCTTCTCCTCTTTTAATGTGTTGTATCCCCAACTCTGGGATTGGCTATTAAAGTCTCCTGCTATAATAAATTACTCTCCGGTATCTGTATAATGTATTTTGGACAATAGAAGCTATCCTTGATGGTAACTTTCACTTCAAGATATTCGGCTTCCTCCATATATAGGCAGGTCTCTCTGGCGTTTATAGTGATTCGTACCGATGTCATCAGGCCCCTTTTCTTCTTTCTTTTCTATCACTTCTGAAAACTTGGTATTCTCTGACTTTGAATAGTTTATTTTCTTGCAAGAGTGTTTCTTGGATCCAACAGATGTTGATGTTGCTTTCATGCTGCAGTTCTCTTATATTAGATACTCCCTCTGCATAACGGTGCATGAATTTAACTTCTGGTTGTTGTTTCAGTTCTCAGTTATTCTTTTGGCCAGAAGATTTCATTGATCATACCCTGGCTCCACGAGACGAGATCAAGGTACCTCCAGTAGAATTGATTGGGCTCCTTCGAGGTACGGAGCCCGGCACTGCACCTTCCTGGTAGGTTATCACATGGCGAGCGCCATATCGATTAATTAAGATTCCAATTGTCATAATATAATCATGCTGAACACTTTTACCTCATCAGAATTTTGCTAAACCTAACGGTTATTGGAGATATATGCAAACAACTTCTGTCTGACCCCTATGTTCTATTTTTAAAAACAACGGCAATGTTTTTCGACGGACCAAAAATTCCCATATTAGTTCTATGCAGAATAATCAAAGGAACATTTGTACCTAGTTTGGTTCTTATTGGTCAAGTGGTTTCGGAGAAAAGAGTTTAAAAAATATTAAGACGGACGACGGACGCCAAGTGATGGCAAAAGCCTAACTGGCCTTGGACCAGATGAGCAAATAAAACAGAATTTCAAAAGGAACACATTGACAAATGAATCATTAAAATCAGAACAGAAATAATTGCTGATATTGACAAGTAAAATCTAGAAGAACAAATACACCAGTGAACCTGGGCTTGCTCCCACTATCAAATAAGCAGCCCCACTAGTATATTATTTCATGGTTACTTAGTATATACTAGTTGGGCTATATATTTGATAGTGGTGGCAAGCTCCTGTGGTTTAAACACTTACCATCATTTATTGACAAGATACCATACTACTAGCTTGGATTGGTATTGTTTTTTTTTCTTGACTTCAAAAGGTCCGATAGTTTTTACTCGGTTATTATATTTAAAATGCTACCATACATGTGTATGTCCACAAAAAAGGTTTCCATATAAAAAAAATATCACATGGGATTTATGTCCGCAATAAAGGTTTCCGTATAAAAACCACATGGTATAGGGTTGTATGGCTCGATATGGATTACTGAAATCTTCTTTGTCAAAAGAGGCTGTTCTAACAAAGTTTTTTGATCGCGCTATCAATTCCATGTCCCATGTTAACAGATTTGTGTCAATAAAAATGGCGAGACACCCCAACGACCGCGTTCCATTGGTTTTGATATATTAATATCTTCACAATATTCTTCTAAAAATTAAACAACAATGCCTACTTTGCGCAACTGATTTATCTAAATTGTGCTTTATTCACATATTGCATAGGTCATATGTTTTTTTTCATGTATCATGTGGTTTGAACCATAAATTCAAAAAAAAAAACATGAATTAAGGTTAGTTCGTAAAATTTTGCCATTTACCATTTCATTGATATAATCTTGTAAATAAGCCGCTGATCTGGCTTTTGCGGTTAATTTGTAATTTAACTAGAAAAAAAACTGTTCTCTAAGTTTGTTTTTTTTACATAATATGTCTAACAACAAAATTACTGATTGAAACATTTAAAACTCATTCAAATGAGGAAATTCTATATTTTAATTAATGAAGTTGCCAAAAATAACTTATTAGTGATTTTTTTTTCAATTTAATTGCTTATTTCGTTTTCACTTTCAATTTATATGTATGTTGCTGGAGTCTATAGTGGCAACTATTCCGCTGAACCGGTGTATAATGTTGTTTTGGGGACAGCTGCAGCCAGCCCTGGGAAGATCAAATAATGGATGGTCTTGAGCTTACATTTTTCATCCCAGTAAGGTAGTTGTCTCTTTGACATTTTAACCATATCCGTTCTCGTTATAATTTATCATGTTCTTAAGTATTAGTTATCAAGGTATCTGAACCTTCCTATCATATTTAGTGTATTTCCGATACATATACATGTAACCTTGGTTGCTCTCAAAAGAACATGCATGGCTTTTATGGCAACCAATTTTTTTTTGTATTTTCCAGTATACTTTGATGGTCTGTTAAATCAGAACACTTAAGATTTGTTTGGATTTCAGTCCATCAGTTTCTGTTCTTTACATACAATGACTCTTTAAAAAGTTCAGACAGAATTAAAACTTTCCATGTGTTTTGATTTTAAAAATCCGACTCGAAAAGTTGTCTTCGTTTGTTTTGTTTGGTTTATTTGTTCTTGATTTTTGTTGTTTGGTTTGTTTGGTTTGGTTTTTGTCTTGTTTTTGTTTTGTTTTTATTTGTATTGTTTTTGTTTTGTTTTTATTTGTATTGTTTTGTTTTGTTTTGTTTTTATTTGTTATGTTTTTAAATTCGATTTGTTTGGCATTGTTTGTTTTAGTGTTTCATTTGTTTGGTTATTTGTTCGGGTTTTTTTTTCGTGAAATTATTTCATTTCAATAATTATGTTTCCTTTTGTTCAAGTGAGTCTTTTTATCTTTTATATATCTCCTTAGATACTTTAAATGTAAAGGACTCCTACTCCTGATGACTTCTTAATCAAACCAATTGTAGCTAACGAAACTTGAGCATTTAGCATATGATTTGTATATATTGTCACTAAATGTCACTCTCTGTAAGAATCAGGCAGTAGGTGAAAATGGCACGATTGAAATGCAACGCAAATGAGCATTTACTCTCAATTTTCGAACATGCTAATTTGATTTCCAACATCTCCCGCGATACAGAGGTTAAATTGGTTTGATACAATATTTGAGGTTTTTAAGTCTGCTATTATTGGCTGTCAACACAATTTACTCTCTAGCAACAATATAACCTATTCCTCTGTTCCCAAACTATATAGCTACTTCAAGTTGCATGACTGATTTCTATCAAATCATTTTAAGCACAATTAAAGAAGGCGGTGATTAGGGAATATTTTGACAATATACTTAACAACCTAAAATCTTTCAGAAAGTGGTACACGTATTTTGATATTAATACTAACAACAGTTTATTTAAGATAAGAAAGGCATTTTTTGAAAAATATTTATCCTAGTTTTTTTCACTCTATATTACTATAAAATAATTTTTCCACTCTCCGTATTCCTTTATTTTGTTCTGGAAATGTAATCGGGCACACTGAATGCATAAACGCTGATATGAAAGTATGACCAAAAATGTGAACTTATCACCCTACGCATGGTTCTTAATTGAACCTGTATCTAGGTTATAGATAATACCGGAAGTTCAAAAATTTGAAACATGATATTTTAAGAGGGTGCCCATGAAATACCCAGGCCGTGGATTACACATGGAAAATTTTATTTTCATTAAACTTCCGTCCATTCATGTTTTCTAAAAAATGGATGTTGTTTTGTAATTTACTTAAATGATAAAAATAAAAAAAATGCAATACAAAGCACTGCAAATTTCAAAATAAAGAGAAATAACTCTTTGATCTTTTCATAATTTAGTTGATTTGTAAGGAAACTTTGAATATATATTTACCCGATTTTGGTGCAGAATAATGTCTGTTTTTCATGGCGACATAAAAAAAAGTTTAATATTCCACTGGAACAAAATATTTGGTGGGATAAAATTTATCCTGTAACGTTCATATCATAGGATCTGTCAGGTTCTAACATGTACATGGATAGTCTCTTAATTACTGCAAAAAAACGCGACTGCATGGGTTGAAAGTATCTTTATCAAAACTAGCATTATTAAATTTTAGCATTACTGAGGCGGGAATTCTCTTAATACACATATGTTAAAATGACAATATCGCTATAATCAAATATGCTCGTGATAATTTCTGAATTTACAGTTAATGTAAGTGCTGAGTACTTGCAATGGTTATATAATTATGTTAGTGCTCATGACCGTAGCCAGATGGGCGCCATGGGTGCAAGTGCACCCTCTTTTTGCTTAAAATATTTAAAATTCCTACATAATATCAGCTAAAATTGGAAGTACATCCCTTTGAAAGATGAAACTGTATACAAGTGTGCCCCCTTTCAAAATTTCTGGCTATAGCATTGGTGCTACAGTTGTTAGTACATGTATAGACTAAAACAAGACATCATAGCTTCTCACTATATATTTGATTTCTTTGTCTTGTAATCGATACAATAGTATGAAAATTTAAATAATGATATAATAAGCTCTTTGTGTAAGCACAAAATCGAGTTCAGCAGTATTTATGGTTAGTTGTATTCTATTGTGTCAGTTTCAAGGATTTGAAACATAAACTTTAGTTAGTTTTATAAAATCTGGGCGTATATCACATTCATATTGGAGTTCGATGTATTCAACCACATTTTTTGTGAACACATAACACGCTCTTGACAATATAAAAAATGAAATTTAACAAGTTCATTCCAAAGATTATTTTTAAATGTCTTAAATGTGTATGTCAAATCCATGAAAACGAGAGTTGTTGACCAATATGGTCGATCGTTGTAACGTATACATGATAAATCGCATCAAAATAATACGTCCTCTGTACACGACAAACACTTTCTTTGCACTTACAGACAAGAAGATATATAGCCAATTAACTGGAAAGAAATGTGTCTATTATGCACGATCTTGTAATGTGTGTAACAGACAGGCATTGACCTAAGGCAACTGACAACTATTGCACAAGATTTTATTATATCTCTTTTACATGTGTCATTCCTGTCGACAGATGCGTGAAATATATCGAATTTCTTACTAAATACTTAATGTTAATTGTATGGTAAAAATTAAGAGATAATGGACAGCCTTGGCGTATTCAGTTGTTTTAATTGAAATAATCTAAATTTACTCTTTCTTCTAGAACCGTGTCGGGTTTTCTTGTAATTTTAGTTACATTGATATTGTTATAACTTTTTGAACCAATAAAATTTTCTTATTCTGCAGTGCAACAAGCATATATTTCAAAGTCTTTTTGTGCGAAAAAAAAATCTAATAAACAAATATGACAATGCAGGTGGGTTGTGTGGCTTTCAAGAGGAAAACACATGAGCAAACATACAAAAGCAATATATTACAAAATATTTTGTTAATAGTAGAACAGAATATGCATTGTGTTCTGTTGAGACATGTTATGAGACAATTGACATGGCTTATACCAATCTATAAATGATAACTACTAATCTGTCATGTTTACGTAAAAACAAATCGTCAAAGGTTTCATCGACACACGTAGGAAAAAACAAAAACATATCATTTTATAATCATCAAAATAAACCAAATATTTCAATGACTGATCAAAATTTAGTTTTAACTTCAGTCTTTCTTACTATTGATCGGGACGGAATTATAAATGATATTATCAGAATTTTACCATTGCTCTCAGTCATATCAGTATTTTGTACTTAATTTTCCAGCTTTATTGGGGATTTTTCAACTACAAGAAAGACTTTATTATAATCAACAACATGTCTTTTGTCGTGTTTTTTTCTGTTACAATTGTATTTAGCATAAAAAAAACATGTCATACAATAAAGTTCGTAACAGATTGAAATTATGATATTAGCAACTAAATCCCCATGTTAATCGCTTGCTCTACACTAACCCTCATTAGTATTGCTAGGATTAAGAAAGTCAACTACAGTTCTACTTTCACCAACTACGTTCTGACCTGGGAAACGTATTCCTGGAGACTGTTGGCCCCATGATGAAAAACCACCACTAGCTTGTTGAGTGCTAGGTTGTGACGATAAACTTGCAGAGGATGTTTGACCGGTTGATTGTGGGGCACCAGCTGAATCCAATTTACCTTGAGCCTCTAGTTCACGTCCTCTGGCAGCAGCCTCGGCTGCTTGAGCATCAGTCATGTTAGACACAAGTTGTTGAGTAATTTTCTCGATTTCGGTATCCGATAAATCCACACCTCTATATAAAACATTTCCGTTAATATCTGAAATGGTAATTATTTCCGACACAGCTTGTGGGGGGTTAGCACTACTTCCTTGCATTTGAGCAGCTTCCGCTGGACTAATTGGTGGTGCGATTTCTACTTCACCTGGAAGCATAGGTGGAGCTCCGTCCGGAACATTTACCTGAGAAGCAGGTCGTCCTACTCCTAAAGACTGTGTTAGTGTTTGGTCTGGGAAAGCAATAGATGTTCTACTAGATTGTCCTTGACTTGCTATCTGAGTAGGACGGCTTGGTTGTGGGGCAACTGGTTGTGGTGGAATAAATGTTTGTGGTTGTCCTATCTGCTGTGGTCCAAATGTCTGTGAAGGTTGTTGTCTTATTGTTGCCTGTGGTGCACGAATTGTTTGCGAAGGAACACCGAATGTTTGAGGTTGCTGAGGCTGCATCATATTATTTCTTCCGAAACGAGTTGTTTGTCCCTGTTGCTGGTTAGAAGGCATACCACGATTAACGAGTGATGGTTCATTTGGTAATCTTTGCCCTGGTAAAATGCTACTCATATCAATACCTTGGACATTCATAGGCATAACAGCTTGAGGCTGATTTCGTGGCCCTCTTGATTGCGTTGGTGGAACGTTTCCTACAACTGATGGTTGAATCATTCCTTGTCTGCCGAACTGTTGTCCAAATTGCATCATGGGGGGTCGTTGAAATGGCATATTTGGATTTTGGCCTGGTCTGTTAAGAAACATATTTGGTTGTTGTATTCTATTTAGTTGGGCACTTGGTAGCTGATTCTGTCTTTGATTGAATTGAGTGAAACCGGGTCGAGCTTGTGGATTATTTGTTCCAGTAAAAACGGCACCTGGCTCTCCAGTAAGAGTCAATTGTCTTTGGAGTTCATGACCAGTGGCGGCACCAAATCTTCCTGTAAAGCCTGCACCACCGCCATTCAGTACACTTAGCACTCCATTTACATTATTACCATCTGCAGTAGGATTTCTTGGTAACGCATTTTGTAGTTGAAATGGCATGTTATTTTGAAATTGACGGTTTACCTGTTGAAACCCTGCAGGTGGTGGTATGTTAAACCCGCCATTTCCACCACCAAATCGTCTTTGACCATTAAACATGTTTTGCATTCCTTGTCTCATTCCGAAACCTTGGGTAGCAGCAAAAGGATTTTGTCCGATTTGTGAAGGGCGTTGGGCTAAAGACGAAAGTAAAAACATTTTAGATGAAATTTAAAAAGGAATACTTGTAGAAAAACGTGTGAAGTTGAAAAACAAAACTTTTTTTGAAAACAGTAGTACTGGCGGTTTTACTTGTGCTGAGTGCTAATCATAAAGTATACAAAATTAGCTATGGTGCTCTAAAAACAAAAATTATACTTATGATATATATATTAGTATTACTGGAAGTAATCGAATAGTGTACACGTGAAAATAATATATTTATGATGATTTCATGTTTATCTCAAGGCTCTATATTTTCATGTATACGTGGTAAAATAGCTCAATTCATATTTGTAATTTGTAAATAACAACAGAACATTTGGATACCAAGTAACATAAAAACAACAGAAAATAAAAATATCGATGTGATAGAATATCATAAAACAATTTAAAAAAAAACTTACCGAAAACATAGATGACATTAATAAAAAACACAGCGGTTCCAAAAATATGTGAAAAAGACATGTTTTGACTGTTTACAACGCTATCTGCAAAGAAACGAAAGACATAAGTCAATAAGTGACTTCAATCAGTACGACAACATGTTTGAATGGTTACGTTTGATTCGTATAAAGGCCTATAATTACCCCTCGTTCGTCTTGTACAATAACATGTCCCTTACGGCTATTGGTTGATCTCAGACATTTGTATCATCATGTAAACTTTAAATTCGATTCATCTTATTTTTAAATTGATGATTTCATTCGTTTCAGATCTTTTTTTATTTCATTTTCCTGATATCTTGAAATATTTTACAGAAAGTTCAAATCAATGCATCGCATAAGTGAATCAGGCAAATTTGGACTGCAATAAAATAATGTTAGACATCTTTTTTTGTTCTAATATTATTTAATGGATTTGACTTCTGCACTCGCGAAAATAAAAATACTATTAACAGAGTACATTATCCTATATTGTTTTCCAAAGTCTTTCTTATATAGCAATAAAGACAGAAATCTATCAATTACTAGTATACAATTTTATTATACTGATTATCATTACTCTTTGCTATATATATATTTCATTCAAACTTAGGAATGTGACAATGACTCCTATTGTGCCCCTCAATATTAATAAATTTAATCAGAGAGAGAGAGAGAGAGAGAGAGAGAGAGAGAGAGAGAGAGAGAGAGAGAGAGAGAGAGAGTGTGTAAATAAGACAAAAGAACAAAATAGAAACACAGAGACATGCAGCACGAAACATACTAAATACTTTTTTAGGTAAACTTGTTGTTTTTTATGTTTTTATATTTTTATGTTTTTTTTTTGTTTTGTTTCATTTTTGTTTTTGTTTTTATTGTTATTAGCTGGTTGTAGTTTTACGTCCATTGGCAGGTATTCATGTTTTTTTTAGAACTATAGACTATAAGGTTTAATCAATTAAACAGACGTTATCTTCAACAATACCGACAGTCTTGAGCTGGATTTATAATTCCTAGCTTACACATAGGCAACAGCCCACAAAAAAGGATGCTACGCCTCTTGAACATATTTCTCTGCCCGCCATCGAGCCAAACAGCCCCTCTTAGACTTAAGATTCCTCTAGAATGCCGCAAAAATCACGCAAAAATGAGGAAGGCATTATATGAAACTGCTCTGAAAATGTGACCATAGAACGTAAAACAAATACAGAACGATGACACCATCCAACTGAGAAACCCGTCGATAAAGGTCAATATTTTACTAAGTATTGTATACAACGGGAAAAAAAAAAGAAATATCAGTAATTAATTGCTGACAAAAGCTTGATAAATCAATGATACTTAAAATATGACCTTCGCATGTTGTTTCTGGCTTTTACACGGGAACAGTCATTTTGTAAGATGTTAATCAACTATAGTGTATGATTTTACACATTACAAAGTTAAGTGATCTTGTATAGCTTCAACGGAAACATTTGTTGTACATTAAAAGACTGTCGGTGTTCACTTCATTTCAAAGTATCTGAATAAATTTTCAAAATTATTTCATATATTCAGATCTTTGAAGTATGCTTCAATTAACTATCGAACGTCTTTTTTTTTCTTTCGGCGATATCATAAACGTGGTACACATGTATATCATGATATTAATTCGACCTGTAGGGGTGACCTTTTTTATTCGCTAATCTTATTTTTGAAAATAAAATCTATGCGTATATAAAATTCAGAATGCAAATATCAAGCATAAATGATACAACTCGTGTCCCTGCACAGGGTGGCAATGATTGTTTACTTTTTATCGGGTCATATTAAATATGCAAAGAATTTACAATCATTGTAAAATCGACATCTCGAATATAAAATAAGCCCTTTATTTAAAAAAAAACTTTTAAAAAATATTCCTGCACATCGCAAATCACCACCCAAACCAACTTGATACAGCGAGTTAACTGCAGGTATTGATTTACTTTTACCTGATGAAATGTCTTAAGTATTTAACTGGGCAATAAGCAAGAAGATTTAAATTTCTATCACTTATAGGTAATTTAATCTGTGTCTTAGAAACAATTTTAATCTCTATCAATTTTCCAGTTAACTACCTTTCGAAGATCATCAGGTGATTGTCATTTAATCAAGGGAACACCAACTTTATTCCTTCAAGTTAACTATATCACTTGCTGTAGCTTGTAACTTGACATTTTTTTTACCAGAGACTATTGGGGCAGAAAAATACCTTACACCCAAAATCCTACTGATTTGGCATGATGATATCAATCACTACACAAAAGATCAAAGGAGGTTATCATTTTATGATTCCGGTGCATAGCAAACCAATAGAACGTCAAAGGGGGCACGACGAAGTTTGACTTGCTTTACAAAGTATGTGCTTATTGATGGATTGGGCAGACACACACGACATTTCAGCTTCGTGACTTTGTTTACCTGTATTTATAACAAATTAAGATGTATCAAGGTTTATAACATTTTAATATCCTTGTCAATTATGCATAAAGTCAAACTATGGAAGTATTATACAGAGAAACCACCAAACGGCATATAATGAGTGGTTAACATGCACAATAACCACCAAACAGCCACCAAGCGGCATACAATGAGTGGTTAAAATGATCAATAACCAAAAGCTTATAAATGATACATTTTATACGTCATGAATCTGCATTTACGTCAAAGAACTTAAATGATTATTGTTCGCTTGTGCATTGAATCTAAATATCCTGATATATTTAACTATTTTAAGAAAATGTTGAAAAGTTCAAACTTATAAAAAAAAATATAACGGACTAGAACAAATTAACCCAAAAAGAAAGGGATACATGTAAAAACAAAAACAAAAAAAACGAAACATATCTATGAATCAAGAACTTCCCGAAACTTTTTAAATACTGTTACTAAAGAAAGCGAACGTAGATACACACATGTACATTGATCCGAAAAAAAACAAGCATGATCATTAATATTTCTTGCAGCTGCATATATATGAAGCCAAACCTTACTATATTTTTTATGAAAATTTCTTGAGCGGTTAAGGGGTAGTTATGCTTACGAGATTTAACATGTAAATCCCTTTGGAGTTATCAGAAAGTAATAGATATAGTCCTTCATGCACATCTGCATATGGCGCCCACCCTTCCTATAAACATTAATCAAATTCCTTTAAACAGTTAAAGAGAAGTTACGCTTACAGGAAATGAGGACAGATGAAGGATGGATGGATTGACTGATTCTTATATTACCTGTACCATGTTTGCAAGGGTATTACAAAACAAGGAGTTAAAGTTAGAACGGTACTATTTATTTCCCATAGGCAACAATAGTGAAACTTTTGAAAAATTCGCACCTTTAAAACAATGACGGAGCTATAAACTGACTCTTTTTCCAGTAATATCTTCATTTGCTACATAAAATTGCGATCAAAGTCATAGCAAAACAGTCTTGATTCTTTGGTATTTTAAGCAGATGATGTTTAGGGTCAAAGTTATCCCCTTTTTCTGTGAATGGCACATAAATTTTAAAAATTCGTAAGATTTATATAAAATGGTTTTCAAAAAATATTAATGCATTTTAAAAAGTATAATAATGTTAGAGCCTGGAATTAATAAAACATTTTGAGTATCAACACAATTTGTCCAATCACAGTGTCCGGAAGTATTTACCTGAGTAAGGGTACACGAAAGGCCAACCTAAAATAATGAGAAATAGTATCGTTCTACCTAAAAGCTCCAAACGACTGACATGATCCGACGGTCATATAAAATGCAAACTTCACTGAAACGTTAGAACTATACGCTTGTTCGAAGATACATACATTGAAGAGAATACACTGTAGTATAGAATGACACTTTTTGTGATAAGAGTTGTATGTAATGCCACAATCAATTCATAAATTGGGACACGAATGAGGAAATAAAGAGTTGGCAGTAAAACATTGACAGTTAGTGACAGGCCTATTTACTAAGGGGGTTTTAACGGCAAAATGAGCATCCGTTATGTGATCATTCTATTTAAGTAGTACAATGTACTTGCGACTGTAAAACAAGACAAGGTTTATAAGAAAGTAATAACTTAATAGAAAAATTTTGAAACATGTAACAGCTTATATATATATATATATTTTTTTACATTTGACTATTTGCAAAATTTGACTTCATTGCGTTAAGTTTATATAAACAAAATAATTCATGCTTCCATGCGATAACATGTACATTTTCTCTGCAAATTTAAAAAAAATATCAAGAAGTGGATACATGCAATGGAACCTTAATAAGAGTCAATAATAAAGTCCAAGTTTGGATTATCAGATACTGCATTTCGGTCTTAAGTCTAAATAGTGTACATGTTTACTATCACAAACTTACATCATACTTAAAAAAAACCCTGTACAGAGTGGGAATGTAAGCAGTTGCGAATGTGCGATAAACGAACGGACAGGAGGGCAGATAAACAAACATATATAATGGTGCCGTAGAAAATTTAATAAACACACTTGAAAAGAAAATTTAAGTACACGCCAACCTTCTACTCCTACAATGTGAGCGGTTCGAAGGTTAGGAGTGCACCGAGACAGAAAATAGTTTGCCAGACAACCTCTAGCACTGCTGGAGTAGCCAACCTTCATAACAGTTCGCTTGTTAGAAAGATAGCGAATAAATGCAAGATCTAGAGCGCGTGAAGTAATTTCAGAATCAGATAAATAAAAATATCACTTCTTTGTGGAGGTACACATGTAACTGCAAATGCATCACGCATATAGATTTAAGTAGAACAATTTAGGGCAAAACGCATTTACGTTCATAAAAATCGTGCGTACCTGTATAAAATTCATATAAAACAATGTTAAGGCAATAACTACATGCACAACATACCTAACTTGTTCTCTTGAAAAAAAATTTGCTGCACAAATAAGAAAGTATAGACAGAAGTACATACATGCGTGAGGCGGTAGGCAAGGCTGTCCAGTTTTCTTCCCCTATTACATTAAAGTTCTAATACATTGATAGATTAATTGTTAAACAGAATGCATATCATGCACTTGTGAATAAATTATGATGAATTACCATATGCATTTTGAATTTCTATGACTACATGCAAAGATCAATTGAGCCAGTACACACTTACATAATTTGAGAATGTAATCCTACTGATCAAGTATTTCTTCTGGGAGATTGTGATTACTAGGAATAATCTCTATGCCCTGACGTCCAAAGCCAATAAAAAGGCTTTCATTCATCTCCACAAATAATGTGTTTTTGGGGTCACAAAAGGTTTTAAGATTTTTTGAAAATATAATATGAGCAATATCGTATGTAAACAACAAGGCTTTAATTTTTTTGTAAGACGGTTAATATCGTTTTTTTTTCTTCCACTGGAATTTTGGTAACCATAAACTTAACGAACACTTATTTAAAAAAAAAAGTTTTTTTCACTTAACATCATATATAGCTGAATAAAAAATAATAATGTAATATGTGCAATCAACAACCTTAAAAGTTTATTTTATTAAAAATTACATAACTTATTTTTTTTTATATAATAACCCTTCTAAAGACCCTACTTATGGCCCCTTTATTATGATCAACAAATGACGAGGAATTATAGGTCACAATAAAATAACAATCAATGCAGTTAATGACCTCCTACTTTATTTTATGTTTCTACAAAATGGGTTAGGAATGACCACTGTACACAAGGTCAATTACATATTATAATGAATTGATACAGTAATATGCCCATACATGGCACTCTAGTAATCACGAATAATTTACAGTGAGTAATATAGTTGCTTTCAGAGGATAAAGTTGGCCATCCCTTGAATAAAGACAATTAACCAGACAATTGACGAACAGATTTTAAATTTATATCAAACTTAAGATTAAAATACCTATAAAATGATAAAGTTTTTTTTGTCAATCGTCCAATTAACTACCTAAGGAGGGACGTAGGTAATGGTCATTTAACCAAAGGAAGACAAACATTTTAATTCTCTGAAGTTAACTATTGTACTCGCCATAACACATTTTTTTTTTAGATTCATGAAACAAACATTCCACAAAATGAGAAGAAACGTGTCTCGTAGGCAGATACTAATAACCCACCTTCAATACAACAGAATTATTACAGATCTATCATATATGCACCTGATGTATTGTAAGGGAGAAATATAGTTGACATACAATGTATACATATCAGTGCAGTAGGCCACCATATAAAGCAGTGAAACAGTTTTGTAATAATGATCACTAAGTTCCATTTTTTTTAAATTGGCATTTAAAAGCAATTTTCGCCATTCTGAATTAAATCAATAAAAAAGTAACCATAACACTGCTTTTGAAAACAAAAAAAACTTTTATTACATGTACATTGTATTCTATATATATCTTCGTGTACACCAGAATAGATTCCTTGTAATGTATGTAGGTAATACATGGTCATTAAATTTTCAATTGAAGTATCGACTTCAGTTAATACAGTCTTCAGTAGATGAAAATTTAGCAATATAAATTCTTTTGTTACCTGTATTTCTGACTCTTTGCCTTACTCTCATTTAAGGTTGAAGATGTCATCAGTTTTGTGTATTTGTGTAGGCATATTTCTACATTGTGCTTGGCTGTCAGATTTATAACATTCTATGCTAATTTACCAGGTTTTTTTAAATTCTGACAAGTCACTACATAATGTTTTACCGTCAAAGACTCATCTTTGAGCTTCTAGCATCCAGCTTTCAAATGGATCTCCCTGGGCCATATTCAAAGTGATGATGGGGTTGCAATTTAATTATATTGTTTTGTGTTCTCATTTTAGGTGTTATTTTTATAAAAGTCCAGTCAAGTTAAGAAAAGGATCTAACTGTTTTTTTTTTCAATTTGACTATATATTCTGGTTCAGGAGGTAGACCTAGATAAGGGACATAACTCCTGAAATCAGTGATATGATTGTATCATATTCAATATCACCAAAGCTTAAATTAGAAACAGAATGAAATCAGTCAAAGTTACTTTGATGCTTACAAGAGATTGATGTAAATTGCTAAATACAAACATTCCAATGATTTGTAAGAGTTGTGTCCCTTACCCTATGTCTACCGCCCGAATACTAGTTATTTTAATTAAACCATAAAACTATCATCCTTTCTCAAGTTTAAACCTTACTGAGGGTCTGATTTAATTAAGTAATGGTGGAAAAGACCCTCCAGTTTGAGTATCTATCTTTGGAGTCCTTCAGTAATAATTTCATTTCTCCATGAACATCTTCATTTTAAGCCCAACCCTCCAAGAACATTTCATAAAAATCCCTTGAATAGTGAAAGAGAAGTTACACTCTCAGAAATACAGACAGACAGGGTGATTCCTATATATATACCACAAACTTTGTATGAAAGATGATATAAAAACCACATTATTCCTATAGAATCTAAAAGTTAAACTAAAATATTCCAAACCAAGATAAATATACATGTATTTCAGAGATACACTGATGATCTAAAAACTTAAAAGGCTTCATTAGCTTCCAATAACCATGATAGTGTTTTAATATACTAGTATGCATAATAAAATCCATAAAAATAAAGATTTTTCACACATTGCACAGATAAGAAAAATGCTTCACACAAATGCAGCATGATACAACTGCAGAGGTCAAACCCTGAACAGTTGAGACAATTTAAGGTTGATATACAGATTTGAAGTCTTTTTTTTTTTTGCAGTAACACATTTGACACAGAATTAAAATTTGTTTCTATAAATGGTTCCAGTCAAAACCTAAAAAAGTCAACCCCAACCTTCCTGTGGGAGAACAGAACAGAATTGTGGATCAATTTGAATAAGAACCATTTTATTTCACTCAGTTCATCATGTAGACATCAGGAAAATGCTTATTTCTGGCCCCTAATTCCTAATATAGGTCAAGTCACTGCCCCTAAAATAAATCCGTACCCTCTTTAAGATGTATATGTAAGTGACTTTGAGGTACAATTTCAGAGATCCATTTACTTATGGTCAAGTATTATCCAGACTTTGGAAAAGGCTTGTTTCTAGTCCCTTTTTGACCCATCACTTGTGAATTGTTCAAATCTAAACCCCAAAATAAGGTTGTACAGAAAACAACGCAATACAGTTAAATTCTAAAATGCTTGTTTTGGTGCATTTTTTACCAATAATTCTAACACTGTTGAAGCCATAGTCCCAAATTTTCATACTAACCTGCCTTTTAAAATTTCATAAAGAACAACCCGTATATTAAATTTAAGCTTTTGCACATAAACAAAGTGTCTATGGACTACAACGACAGCACCATACCATTATACCACAGCAAATATTTTGTGTTTGCATTTAAAACATCTCTCTTTAACTTATACTTTATCATTATACTAGTACATGTAACCCCAAATAATCATAATTACAAGCCAGTGTTGGTTCAATACATGTAGTAAGGCAAAAAAACAAATAAAGATCTAAAAGACTCCACAATTTATTGCAAGTTTTATATAAAAGCAATAATGTAACAATCAGATGGACATGTCTTGGATATGTCTATTTGTCAGAACTTCCATGATTATAAATACAAAAATAATCAACAAAGTTTGAGTTCAGTTTTTAAGAGATCCATCTCTACTTGAACAGCGACTATGACAGTCAAAAATATCAATTCACAATGCCCTTACCAGCATCTTAAAATTACATTTGTATTTAGATTTCTTATCCAACTGTTAGAAGTGTATGAGGAAACATTAACAGGAACTTAATTATTTTATAGTCACAGCAGGGGCAGACCCTGACACTTTGAAAAGGAAAAGAGGTGGCCGGTGCTCGGACATTATTTGCCATTTTATATCAATTTTACACATGAAAATGACTAACTTTCCACTACTGACCCCCTGGATCCACCATTGGACAGGTACCCATTGACCAATATCTTAAAAGATTTTATACAAGTTTATATGACTGTTTTACACACAAAATCATTATTGACAACTGAACTACCTTTAGGGCAAATTTAAAAATATGTGTGTTTCCTGTTACCCTACACATCCTATATTTTTTATCAGCAAAAAATATTGTACCCTAAAGATTTTCTTTGGGGGGGGGGTCATTTTTCAATTATTACTGTTAAAGTCAGTATGTTTCTCCAGTAGAAAAAAAGAGTAAAATAAAAAAATCCTTTTTCTAATGTGTGATAGGAAACACACATATTATTTTTTGTTTGCCTTAGTATGGATAGGCTGACACAGAGATATGGATGATAAATGTAGTCTGGTATCTGAGAGAGTTTCTCCTTGTCTCTAATGATCTAGCGCTTACTTTTATCTTATATGTTGTCTTTTCAACAAGAGGCTGAAGTGTGTATACAATACCACTGCCGTCAACAGGGCGTAAATGAAAATCTATTTTTGGATCATTTTCCAAAATGGTAAAATTGGAAAACAGCTTGACGTTCAGATGGTCATATGCTGAAAGTCGAATCAGATCTTGATATGTTAGGTACCCACTAGGCAGTGCTAATGTTCTGAACTCAATGACATCAGCATACTTGGCATGTGGTGGACATGGAATAGATGAGTCAACACACTCCAGTACACAATAGCTGAAAAGTATCATAAAAGTCTGAGAACTAAAAAAAAGTATTTGGCAAACTATAAACATAAATATAAAAATAAATTTTAAATGACATTCACCACATAAATGTACTAGATGGAAACATTATCCTCTTTCTAAAAAGATAACTTTTCCCCCATCTCTTTATTTTTACTCGCCATATAATACGAAAGTCATCAACATCCTATTTTCAATATTGAAGTTATTTTTTTACTTGGCATGTAACCCTTGAGTGTAGGTAAAATGGTTCTCTACAACAAGACATTCTTAAAAGCTTAATCATGTTATATAGAAATCACTTATTTCATTTTTTACCAATGATCAACTTCAATAATTCTTGGGTTAGAGTATTTTTTGTACAAGAGAACCCACAGACTCTATAATCCATCCACTGTACTTACTTTGTCAATGGTCTCTCCTATAGTTCCTGGAACATAGTATTTCTATACAAGAGAAGTCTCCTTTCTGATTGAAGCACATTCTCTCTTCACCACAATGTACTTACTTTGTCAATGGTATCTCCTATAGTTCCTGGAACATAGTATTTCTATACAAGAGAAGTCTCCTTTCTGATTGAAGCACATTCTCTCTTCACCACAATGTACTTACTTTGTCAATGGGTCTCTCCTATAGTTCCTGGGACATGGAGTTTCTATACAGGAGAAGTCTCCTCTCTGATTGAAGCACATTCTCTCCTCACCACACTGTATGTTCTGCTCAAGACATTCATTGATATCTGAAAATAAGTGGCATATCAGGAAAAACCTACAGGTAGCTGGTTTCATGGGTTTTGTGAAAATTAATTGAGAAAAATGGTTTCATTGCATATGTATAATATGAAATATGTGTACTCCCCCCCAAAAAAAATCTGAATACAATGGGAAACAAAAGTACATTTTCTACAAATTCTGGATACCAATTATCTAAGGGAACATATACTTGAAATTCCCCCCTTCACTTGTGTCTACCTACCCACTACTACCTACTTACTGGTTACCTGATGTCCTAGGGAACATGTACATCAAGGTCCCCCTCAAAATGAAAATACCCCTATGTACATGTACCTTACTACACACTTCCTTCATTTTTCAATTTTTCCTTATCACCACATACATCTGAAGCTCCTGGAGTAGCCCCAACCTATGTCTACATACCCACACAATTACTTCCATCCCTGGCTACTCTATACCCTAGGGGACATGTACATCTGAAGCTCCCCCATCCCCGGGAGCAGCCCACCCTATGTCTACATACCCACACACTTCCTTCTATCCCTGACTACTCTATATCCTAGTGGACATGTACATATGAAGCTCCCTTTACCCCTGGAGCAGCCCCACCCTATGTCTACCTACCCACACACTTCCTTCCATCCCTGGATTCTCTCTACTCTGGGGGACATGTACATCTGAAGCCCTCTTTCGCCCTGGAGCAGCCCCACCCTATGTCTACATACCCACACACTTCCATCCCTGGCTACCCTGTATCCTAGTGGACATGTCCATCTGAAGGTCCCTTTCCCCAGGAGGAGCTCCACCCAATGTATACTAACCCACACATTTTCTTCCATCTCTGGCTACCCTATATCCTAGTGGACATGTACATCTGAAGCTGCCAACAATGTTTGTACAGTTATGTTGACAAATTCCCTCATCTTCTTGACACTCATTTACATCTAAAACACACAACAATAATTTCACAAAGAACTGCTGACAGACTATAGTGGAAACATTTTTTTATTGTTTGTAAATATTGCTTTTTTTTTTCAGAAATGTTTCTAACAAATTAATTCAATTCATAACACACAAAAAATGAGGAAAAAAATGAAAACAAAAATTTCAATTTCCAAAAAAATTCCATATGGAATTAACTAATTATGATACACATGATATAAAAGTGATAAAAGCCCCCAAAAAAACTTAACTAGACTCTTTAAAATTACTTATAATGGCCAAGTTTGATAGTAAACCCTTGCAGGCAATCAACAATAATTATCTTACTAAATGGCCATTTTTTATGCCCATCCATATCAAGTTTCATAAAAATTAAAGTTGTTGCACTTACAAGCTATGGACTTTCAAAACCCTTAAAATTGAATTATCTCCCCTTGAGGATATCAATGATTATCTCCCTTCATGTAGGAGGAACTTGGCTTAGGGAAAAATGGACTAATAGATGGATAGACAAGATGGTTCAAATATACCTTCTAAAACTTTGTTTGCATGGGAATCAAAATTTTGAGGCACTTTCTCAGTTGTGGCAAACATTAAAAGAGAAAAATTCAGTGCATAAAAAATGACAGGCCAATAATAGAAGATACTGCTGGTCAGATTTTTTAAAGACAACATAAAAATATTCTTGAATTTATTTGAAAATAAAAGCTTCATAGGGTGAAGCTTGATACCACCACAAAGGTCACACACTGAACAATTTCAGCAAGTATGGTCACACCATTCAAGCTTGGGACAGCTTTAAATTTCAATTGCAATTTAACATTTGACATTTGACATTTGACACACTGAGAACTTTGACCAGAATACAAGAGCCCCTGTTTTATTTGTTTTCTTTAACAGAAAAATGTACTCTTCAGGGAGACATGCTTGATTAACTTGGTATATTAGACTAAAGACTTAACAGAGTATTTGAAAGTTTCCTTTGACTAAATGTTATGAAACAAAAACATGTAATGTTACCTGAGAAATAGAACATGCACATTATGGAAGTCATGCAAACAATTATGCTGCAATTAAACAAAATGTTTAACTCATTAGAATATATATACTTTTCATTCCACAAAAGCTATGTCAATATATTTTGAAAAAATACATAAATATTTCACCTTTGATAAATGGAAACATAATAAATGGTTAAAAATCATAACAAGAAAATTAAACATTAACCAAACAAATTTTTTTTAAAATTATTTCCAAAAATATATAGCAAGGTTAACATCTAAGACAATTCCATTTTAAAAATCAGGAAAGTGTACACAGCCAAATGTGCCACATATGATAATCATATGGTGCTCGATTCATATGATAATCATATGGTAATCATATGAAAATCATATGATATCTAACATATGATAGTCATATGATTATCATATGTTAATTTTGGCTTGAAAACATATGACAATCATATGTTTGTGATAAACATATGATTATCATATGATAATCATGCAATTATCAAATGTAAAGTGAATCATACGATTATCATATGGTGCTCGATTTATATGACAATCATACTGTGCAAACCATATAATTTTCATGTGTGGCACATTTGCCTGTGTAGATGAAATTTGAATAATAAGTTCTAAGAACAATATGCAATCATAAAATTCATTTTAAAAACCTTGTAATATAATATACTTAAATGTTACATCATTTTCCCCATAAAAACACTTTAATTTTCACACATTAAATAACATTATAACAATAAAGTTGAAAATGATAGCACTTTCCGTATATCCGTTACATCCTTCATTTTGCACATTTTAAAGCTAGGACATTGTTGCTTCGAGCAGATAATTCGACTGCCTTTGTGGATATAAACCACTTAAATCCCCAATAATCTTTCGTAACACAGTGTTAGTCAATCACTTGAACGATATGAGTGACACCGACCATCAGCTGGCTGCTCCTATAGTTGGTTTATTATACATATAAATAGAAGCACAGGAGCAATTTTTGAAACCACACCTCTTAATCTTTAGAACAGTTCGTGTGGGAAATTCCCCCATTGACACTGTCTCATGTGGGAGATTTTTATGTAAAAAACAATTTCTGATGTAAAAATTCGATATTTACATACTTTTTACAGAAAATACAGTAACTTTAACCAAAAACCTCACACGCATCTTTCTTCTTTATGTGGAAGGTTCTAAATCTTTCATTGATTTTTTGGGAGTCTCTCCCTAATTTGGGGGGGTTTGACAGATAATGTTGACATTTATCCAACATTGACTCTACTTATATGTGCAAAGCATAACAATATTTTTACGTCATAATTACCAAGGCAAGGTTGACCTGGTCCCCTAGACCTGTATCCCTGTTGACATTGACAGTAATAGCTTCCCTCTGTATTGACACATCTCTGATTAGAGTAGCAGCGATGATGATTGGTCAGACACTCATTTACATCTTAAATGTAAAGAAACACGCCATAAGACTACTTCAAGGGCAAACTTTAATCTCATTTTCAAAAGGAGTTAACAAGTTTAAGACAAAATTATGAGATCTACCACAGAAAGATGTAGGTTCACTTTTATATCCTCTCTACAAGTTAAATAGAAATTTACTTAAAATATGAAATTTTCCAATGCAGTAAAGACTTCTAGCTGGTTACCTGTACAAGATCCATCTCTCTGCTGCTGGTACCCCGAATGACACCTGATTCTACATTGGTAGCTCCCTCTGGTGTTGATACATTCCTGACCGGGACGACAGTTGTGTCTACCTTCTCTGCATTCATCAATGTCTAGTTAAAAAAATGTAAATAGCACATCAGTTACACTAACAAGACATGGCAAGGGTACAAATGATACAAGGGTACATGAAACAAACCCTTTTCAACTCTCAGTATAATTCATATTCATTTAGAATTAACAAATGTTCAGCACAAACAATTAGAGCTATAAAATCTTGCAATGTATCATAAAAATACTCCATGTTGAAGGCTACATGCTATTATCATATATTATTTTATTTCTTTAAGACAACCTTGGAAGTTGTTGTGTGGAAATTTCCTCACATCTTTGCTTCATAATGATAGTTAGGTTTTACTAGTCATGACATGTATTGGTCTTGAGAATTAAATCTGAATTGAACAGATTTTCATAGTTCTTTGCATTGTTGTGTTCCCCACCACTGTCCAAGGTTAAGGAAGGGTTGAGCACTCACAAACATGTTTAACCCCACCACATACATTATGTGGCTGTCCAAAGCCAGAAACCTGTAGTCCAGTGATTGTCATTGTTTTTTATGTTCATTGTTTAAGAAAAAAAATATGGAAACTACATTTTATCATTGTTTTACCCTGAGCAATAGCAAGGGGTTAGATAACTACATTAATGGCCAGTCTGTGGTAAAACAACAATAAAATGGAGTTTTCGTGATTCATTTCAATTCAATGACTAATTTCTTCATATTTTTTAATAGATGCAGCCTATGTCACGTATGTGTTGCACAAAATGTTGGTCATATGTTTATCACTTTTTTACCATGGCTGTCATCTTAAGAGCTTTGAAGCACGTCATATTAGAATATTTGTTTTTTCTATAATTTAGGGCAATTTTCATTTTCTATGAATAGTTTCACTTCACTTATTTTGCGACCACTAACAGCTTAGTTTAAGGTATGAACTTTGCTAATCATTGAAGACCATGTTGTGACCTGTAGAAGTTTAATTGTTCAATGTTTGCCTATTGCTGTCTCATCGGCAATCCTATTTTTATATGAAGTCAATACAAAACTCACTATTCACCAATTTTAGACTGCCAACTCACCTTCACAGGAGTATTTCCTATAGAGCCTCATTCCTGATGGACAGGCACACCTATAGGAACCAATTGTGTTCTTACATATATGTGAACATGTAGATTGACCTGTATTACATTCATTTACATCTATAAAATAAAAACAGAAATGCAAAATGTAATAATAAGCATAATTTGATATTCTGAAGAACGAAATGTTATATACATACCAACCATAACTTTGTTGAGTGAGGTCAATGTTAATTCCTCCCAGGTAGTATTTTAAGAAAAGTTTTGAGTCAAAAACAGGTGATGATTCTTTTTATATAAAATAAATAAAAAAATTTAGGTTTAACAAGAATTGATCTTTTTACTACAGTCTAACCTCGTTATGTAAAAGTCTAAGGGACCATGCAAAAATGTGCAAATTATCCAAGGTTCGAGTAATTTGATGTCGAGGATAAGACGGAAATACTACAAGTTTGGTCAATGATTGTTAGTATGCAAGTCCTATTGATGGGAATGATTGATTACCTCAAGTTATCCGAGGTTTCGATTCATCTGAGTTTGAGTCATCCGAGGTAAAAAAGTATTGAAATAAGAGGAGTTTTCCTTGAACTTAGTAATTAGTTCGAGTTATCCCAGATTTCAACTAATCTGAGTTTGACACATTGAGTTTGAGTCATCCGAGGTAAAAAAGTATTGAAATAAGAGGAGTTTTCCTTGAACTTAGTAATTAGTTCGAGTTATCCCAGATTTCAACTAATCTGAGTTTGACACATTGAGGGTCTACTGTATTCTTATGGAATAGTTCTTATCAAAAACGAAAACCCAACAGTGAATTGTTATACCTATGAGCCACAACTTTTGGTCAAGAACAGGAAGTTGCTGTCACCCAAACCCCAAATCAAATCCAACCCTGGCACACCCAGCTAAAGCTTGCGTAAAATATTATGTGGCTTTGTTAAGTAGTTGCAGCGAAAACTGAAGAAAAAAATTGTGTCCGACAGACAGATGGACAAATACAGGGAAAACAGTACACTCCATTTCCGATCAGTAGTATAATCAATCAATTTAATGAATAAGTGGAACCCACTACAATTTAAACTATTGGTACTAAATGGAACCACCTTATACTCCTGCACTTTACTATACCTGTACATCTGCCACTGTTATCATTTCTCAACTGGAACCCTGCTCTACATGAACACTGGTAACTACCTGGAATGTTCTGACAGACTTGGCCACAAACCTCTGGTGTTTCTCTACATTCATCTACATCTGAAATTAATCATTATATATCAACAACCATTACGGTTTGTAAGTTCAGATACAAAAATCTGAAAACCAATGTGAAATTAAACAAGTAAACTCTGGATAACAGACGAACCCTGGTATACCATAATACATCCCCTCATAAAATCATGCATATAAAAACTGTTTACAACATAGTAAAATATATAAATATCAGGAAAATGAATAATTTGTGGCATTAGTTCATTGTTAGCAGTCTCAATGGCGCAACAGTCATATGTCATTTAATAAAACCTGCTGATATTTGTAAATTTGTAGATTTTTCTGACATATTTGCATCCATATAACTATGAGCACACCAAAGAATCAACTTCATTTTTCCATTTATGATAAACTATGAGATAATGAATTTTTTTCAATAAATATAAAGTTGTTTCTTAGGTATGAACACCATTTCCTTGCCAAAAACATTACCAAAAAGTACAAAATAGACAGAATATCTTAATTTTGGTAAGATCAAGCAATTCTTTTTCCCTTTTAATGCATTATTTATCAGATGTCTTTATCTTTTCTCATTTGTTTTGGTTTCAAATCTCTAAATTTACATCTGAAGCTTTCAACCCTCAGGGATAAATTTTTAATCGTATTTTATGCCAACGAGAGCATTTATCGCCCCTCCTCTCCTTTCTTTTATTACACACACATACTCAAATTCAGGAAACCTAAGACTTTGCTACACAATATCCCTCCTTGCATATCGCATTTAAATTATCCTCAAGACTATATATGACCCAGAGGTCTTACCAACACATCTATTCCCGTCCTCTGCTGTACGATATCCCTCTTTACATATAACAGCACAGATGAAGGATCCATCAATGTTGATACACTGGTTATCTGCACCACATCCTCCATTATTGTTGGCACATTCATCTACATCTAAAAATATAAAGCAAGGATTCAATGTGATCACTTAATACATGAGGGTAATAGAACACCACAACAAAACAAGGAGATGAGACACAATGCCTGTACTTTAAACCCATCATAATCATACTGTAAAATGTTAAGATTTGAGCAATAATGTATACATGAAGTAAGTTACATAAATACAAAGTACTGTGAAAGTACTACTGCTCATGGGTACCAATTTTCTTTTTGGTTTAG
Source organism: Perna viridis (assembly GCA_037379345.1). Classification (NCBI taxonomy): domain Eukaryota; kingdom Metazoa; phylum Mollusca; class Bivalvia; order Mytilida; family Mytilidae; genus Perna; species Perna viridis. Next base: position 23,991,484 of record CM074517.1, read on the forward strand.
GCCAGACAACAAAATTTATTTCCCAACAAAAAAGAGATTCCCATTGATGTGTATTCTGAAAACATAAAAACCACGAATTCAAGAATTATAAATCTGTGTATCTTGCCTTATCCATTAAAATATGTATCCATGAATTAAAGTACTTTCACAGTATGAGACTTTACCAAGTATATACCTCAAATATTTGTACAGTATGAGACTTTACCAAGTATCTACATCAAATATTTGTACAGTATGAGACTTTACCCAGTATCTACATCAAATATTTGTACAGTATGAGACTTTACCCAGTATATACATCAAATATTTGTACAGTATGAGACTTTACCCAGTATCTACATCAAATATTTGTACAATTCATACTTAACATTTTATAGCTACTGCAAAGGTAGAATTAATTACTGTAAATAAACCTAAAAATGCAATAAAAGTAAAGCGAAACATACCTAAATCAAAACATCTTTGGACTTGTAAAGACAAGATTTTTGGATGGATTTTCAGGGTTCAGTATAGACAGGTTATTGGATTATTCAGGGTTCAGTTTAGCCAGGTTACTGGATTATTCAGGGTTCAGTTTAGACAGGTTATTGGATTATTCAGGGTTTGGTTTAGACTGGTTATTGGATTATTCAGGGTTCAGTTCAGACAGGTTATTGGATTATTCAGGGTTCAGTTTAGACAGGTTACTGGATTATTCAGGGTTCAGTTTAGGCAGGTCATTGTATTATTCAGGGTTCAGTATAGATAGGTTATTGGATTATACAAGGTTCACTTTTGATTCGCTTCATTGTAATGTGTCATCTCTACAGAATTCTCTGAAGAACTTCATAAAAAACTCAATAGAAGCATTCCTTAAATCAGTCTGCTACATCAATACCATAGTGATTGTAAAGGTATCCATTACAATTTCTCTAACATTATTTCAATTTCTTATCTTTACCTTGACAAATCTGTCCACTTCTATCCAGTGAGAATCCAGGATTACAGGAACAGGAGTAACTCCCAGGTGAATTATGGCAGTAATGTGAGCATGGCTGATTCGTTATACACTCATCTTCATCTACATAATACAAAATATATACTTATCAATAAGATCAATAAGAATATATATTTACTCTACACCATAATTAACAAATTATAACTAGAAAAACTCCTTCATTTGATAGCATACACCTTTTAACCTCTACACTGATTCAGATCTAAATCTAAAATAGAAGATGCTCAATGGGAATATATAATGAAGATTCTTAGAAAGTTGCAATAAATTCCAATCAGCAGTATAGGAGGTATAACGGATAACAGAGAGGCCCTCTGAACAATTAAGTAAATATGGACAGAAGGAAGGACTGACAGACACCCCTATCACTATATACCCCCATTTTACAATTAGGGTATACCGGTATTGGTGGGGGAATTTGTGATAATTACTGTGTTGATCCAGAAATTTTGAAAAAGGGTTTTAAGCTATGATTAGGCTTATTTGGCTAACTATTGCATGAACCTAACAAATTTTAAGCCAGTTAAAAAACTAGTATATATGGGTTACAAGTTACCTTAAGTAATGTACTGACAATAGTATACACTGCTGAGAAAATGGCTAATGTTCAACATGCTATAAATGTACAAAAAATTAATCAAATTTCCCCATAATTGACTACATACATCGTGAATATGTATATACACAATGTGAAAAGTTTGAATAAAATTGGTTCAATAATTTTTTTAGATTTTTACTATACCAAACAGTTTCCCTCTCTTAAACGTGATGGATGAAGCAGACTGTCGACCTGCTTTCACAATTGGTGACAAAGGTAATAAAATATTTCAATCTGCTTTAACATGTAATTGATGATAAACTTTTGGGTTAAATAGCATTTCTGATGAAATAACATTGTAACATATTAATTTCCTTCTGTACATTCAATATTTGATCCAAACATGACATGCTTGATATTAGTGTTGAAATAATTAAACATTTTCCCTCTTAATGTGAAAAAGTAATGTTCAGTATAAGAACTTATGACTTAAAGTACTTGGGGTCATGTATATATATATATATTTGTGTCTTTCTAAAGACAATAAACCAGTTAATGTTAAGTAGCTCTCCAGCTAAGAATCATGCAAAATGTGACTCATAGTTAGAAAGCCTACTTATTTATATTAAACAGAAATTAACATGTGGTTTTTCATATAACCCCTGTTCATAAGAGATATAAATTATATAGAATGTACTGTAGAATTCAATATTAAGGGAGACAACTCTGTAAATGACAGTAGAATACAATAGAAACTGTTGGATTTTCACTGTGAATTATCTCCAAAGAGTAGACAGATTGGAATGAATAATTATATATTTCATCATATAGACCTATAAAGCAACTTATTAACAAAAATAAAAAAATATGTAGGGTGTATCACATTTTACAGAATTTGCATGATTCTTAAAAAGACTGATACTTAAATGGGAAATTTTCTGAAATCTCATTACTACCATCAATTTCCTTCAAGTTTAGAATATGATGTGTAAAATATAATATAAAAATATTCATTTGCTTCTCAAAATGGTTTGTAATTTCAAGATGGAAAAGATGTTGCTCTAATATATCAAACCAGAGCTATTACAGCGTAAATAATACCTTTAATTAAGACAATACATGTAGTAATGAATATGAAATGATAGAATCTACATGATGCATTGATATAAGTATTATTTCATTATAACATGTACTGTTCCTAATTCATAATTATTATATACTTTAAACATTTAAGGCCACATGAAAAGAAAATTAGTTTCCAAGACTGATCTGCTATTCCTAAATGTTACAGGAGTCTGGTATATTATTGTTGTTCCCTGAGCTGTGGATATTCATTAGATGAATCATTTTACCATATAGATAGCAATGATTTATCAAATGACTCCTGTGAAATTCTTTTTCTGTAATTCACACTTTGAAATAAGTTAAGTGATTTCTCACTCAGACTTTCTTCTGCCAAAATGTCACAACACGAATATCAAACTGCTAATCACAAAATTTAAAATATATGTTGGAAAAAGCAATAAATGATGAATAATATAATAAATAGGATATCATCGTTATCGTGGAAAATAATCACATGGCCAAGAATATATTAAGATTTAACTCGTGCACAGAACATTAATTCCGCACAATCATTAAATCTAAGCATTCTTCAGTACTGATGATCCAATTTTGGTAATTCACTCTTTCCAATTAAATATCCCATTAATCCACAACTTGTTAAATGGGTAATATTAGTTGTGCAAAAATTATCAACTAGTCAAAGTAAATTAAACATGGTTAAAATTTGTTCTAGGAATTAGCAAATTTTATCCATTTGTCTAAATGTAGCAGGTAGATGATTGTCATTGGATGTCAGCTATATATTCTATATACATGTACAGTCCTTTAACCGATCCACACAACAATTTGACTGATCAATGATTGCTGACAAATTGATCGCTGATGGAACGATGACCAATGACCAATTTGATAACTGTTTTGTTTTGTAAAATGATGAATGATCTGTTAAAAATAAAACGAATGTAAAATAAAAGTATAAACTGACGTTTAAATCTTTTGTATTATGTAAATATGTGTAAAAATGACAATGAAAACAATGGAAACTATAAAATATATTGACCGCTCTGTGGTCACATGATGCGATCGCCCATTTTATGGATAGGTTTGAGGGATCAATGACTGATCCGAAACTGATCGGTGGTCGATGACCAATCACAATTTCTGTTTCACAGATCGGTTCAGGTACTGTATTTATCCTGTGGATAATTTAATCACATACTTAAACAGTCCCATATGACTTTAATATTAGATTATATCCAGGTCTTAATTAAATCCCTTATATTTGAAAACAAAAAATTGTAATTCAGTTTAAAAAATAATTTTTAAAATTCACTTTCAAATTATAAATGTTACCACCATCTTCATATTAAGAGGAGGTTCAATTAAAAATATACTTTGTGTGGCCTAATACATTCCAATTCATCAGCACAGATTTGAGATTTTTAGGTGTTTAAAATTAAGACATATTGTGTTAGTTATAATTATTCTTCTTCAAATTATAGTTCCCTAAAAAAATAAACAAAAAAACATCACACACAGTACATTGTAATCCTTCAGAATTGATGAATGACATATGTTTAAAACAAACAAAAAAAACATAACCAATTATGAACGTTTCCATAATTTTTCATGTTGGAAAAGTCTTCAGACTGACAATTTTCTTCAATTTAATTTTTTTAATCCTGATTAATAGCATGCTGAAATTACCAAAGAAGGCTTTCTGATTAAATAAATCATCTTCATTCAAAAGCATTTTGCTGCATTTAAAAAAAAAATAACCAATTAGCTACACATTATAAATTGGTGTAAATATAAGACATCTTTATCTAAAATTCATGTTTTCCACAGAAAACACTTAAGTTTATTTTCGGTGTAAAAACATTAAAATACATGTGGCTTCCTTCCTTTTAAGTTTAGGTCCATGTTTTTCAAAACAAAATCTAATGAAATATTTTACAAGAGGTATGCCCTGCCTGTTACAGATATGAACGGAAATTGTGTCATTTCTTAAAGCTTATCAAAAACTAAGGCCAAGGAAAAAAAATTCTGTTTTAGGTCACCCTACATACTCTATTTTTTTTTCAGCCTACCCTAGCACATTTTATTGGTATTTTCTTGATGAAAAGTCATTAAACTATCGTTTTTTAGTTGACTACTATTCATGTCAAGAAATTCTCCCATAAGTGGCAATAATAAATAATTTTTTTTAAATTATTTACCGGTAAGCTATCTACCTAATACCTTTTTTTTCAATGTAACCTTAAACAGACATATATTTTCTTGGCCTTAAACATTTAGTGTAAATCAGGAAACTTCTGTGCCATCTTTGTTTCTGAGATAGGTACAGTAAAAGTCCATTGGTGAATTTGGTCTACTGGGCCTCCAACGGGATGAATAAAGTACAAGTAATGGTTAAAAAAAGGAAACAGAACAGATGAGTATGGTAAAAAACAGACAATTCATCTGTTAGATGGTCATTCCAAGTTTTAAACATGCTCAAAATTTTCCAATGGACATAATGGACAGAATGGAGGTAAACAGAAAAAAGTGATGCTGAATGGACATGAGTGGATTGAAAAAATTTTACCCCTTTGGTGTCTGTTTGTGCTATCAAGTGTGGTGTGACTGGGGTTTAACATTTTTAACTAAACAGCACAAAATTTTTTTTCTAAAAAGTATGCCAGGGTCTGGCTCAAACAAAAAAACCTTTTCTTTCACATTGAATGCAGAGTGCAGCTGTTGTCAGCTGGGGTATGAACACAACAAAACATAACATCTACATCTAATTTACTGTTTCTGTGTTGACTTTGTTATCAAAAAGATGCATCTTCACCTTAAAGCACCTTATCAACCACCTTGCAATTTCAGAGGGTGTATTTTTTTAAATATTTTCTTAAATCACATAATGTAAAAAAAACAACACATGTAATGGTAGTGCTCTTTTTGAAAGTCCCAAGCCAAAATGTCCAATTTTGAGCAAAAATGTCAAAAATGCATTTTCAATTACTTTTAATACAATTTTTTGTACTTTCCCCTATCTGTTATTCACAAATTTACATTTTTGGTAACTGATTAGTTTTTTCTACAGGTTCTAATTAAAAAATTCAGACATTTGAACATTTTTTAACAGGCCCTATTCGTGATTAGAATATTTGGGGATATGGCCCAGATCCTTCACAATCATTTCTCAGATGAACTATTTTAACTAACTTTCCATGAATTAGTGTATCATCTGAAGTTGCCTTTGTTTTAAAAATAAAACCATTAAAAATATATATCAAATAAAACAAACTTAGATAAAATATTGAAAAGGGCTTATCCAATAGATATATTAATAATTTAAACAAAACATGGACATGTGATACTGTAAACCAACTAATTTATGTGAGCGATTTATTTTCGTGATTTTCGCGGACAAAGAATTATCACGAAAATAATTAGTTGCAAAAAAAAGCATACTTAGACACTATTTTTATATGTTCAAGCAATTATTTTATTAAAACACAAAAATAAATCTTTGCGAAATTAACCAACAACAGCAAAATGCGAAAGAAACTAGTCATGAAAATAAGTTGGTTAACAGTTTTTTTTTTTTGAGCCTCTGTGGCAAAAATAGCATGTGTGAAGCATCGTTTAATGGTGTCAAACCCTCCAAACAATGTGTTCTAATGGCCGTGTCTTTAATGCATCACCTTCATTTTGTTCCTACACATTTCAACAGTATTTTTTTTTCTTAAATTCTAATTCAAGCTGTTCAAAGGCATGACAGAATGCTACAAAATAAATATTAGATTTGTTTCAGTAAATAGTAGTTGTACAAAGGGAAAGAAATGGTTTACAAGCTACTATCACTCAGAAATGATGCATTGTAATAAAAAAATTGATATAAAAAATGCATTTTCTACATTGCAGCAATATCACAGATTCTTTATGCTTAAATATATTTATAGTAAATCAACTTTTTATTTCTCATGCTTTTAATTTTTTTTGTTTTTTGTTGACAAATCATTATTATTATTTTAATATATATATTTTTTTGAAAAAGTGGAAAAGTTTCTCTTAAGTTACAAAACGGTAGTTAAGAAACATTTATGTACCAGTAATACATACTAGAAGTCTAAGACAAATTTTTACATTAATAAATGATAGGTCAATAGAATTTTGGTTTTCAATGTGCTCAGTCATGAAAAAAACCTTTATTCACAGGATTGTCCAATAATGGTTTGTTAGGTGTAACATGCATTTAAAATACTGTTTAACCAATATTTAGTTTTACATTCTATAATTAACTTATAATAATGCATTATAATAACAGATTATTCATATTTCTTTAAAATACAATTACATTTGTAGATCAAATCATAAAATAAAAACATTATTAACCCTGTAATTATAGTAAACAATGCTGTAAGATCTCTGTAATTTCCCTAAAACTTTAACTATGTGGTATTACATAACTGATTCATTGATTGTGGTATAACGTTCCTGTGGCAGATATTTCATGCATTTCAGGACAAGAAATTTTGACCAATAGAACATGCTTTATACCAGTCAGACACGCAGAGCCAGCTGGTGTGGTATTGAAGTATAGGGTCAATATACCAGTCTGATACGCAGAGCCAGCTGGTGTGGTAATGAAGTATAGGGTCAATATACCAGTCTGATACGCAGAGCCAGCTGGTGTGGTATTGAAGTATAGGGTCAATATACCAGTCTGATACGCAGAGCCAGCTGGTGTGGTATTGAAGTATAGGGTCAATATACCTGTCGGACACACAGAACCAGCTGGTGTGGTAATGAGGTATAGGGTCAATATACCAGTCGGACACACAGAACCAGCTGGTGTGGTAATGAGGTATAGGGTCAATATACCAGTCTGACACACAGAGCCAGCTAGTGTGGTAATGGCGTATAGGGTCGATATACCTGTCTGACACACAGAACTAGCTGGTGTGGTAATGAAGTATAGGGTCGATATACCAGTTGTACATGCAGAGCCAACTGGTGTGGTAATGAAGTATAGGGTCAATATACCAGTCTGACACACAGAGCAAACTGGTGTGGTAATGAAGAATAAGGTCAATATACCAGTCCAAAACGCAGAGCCAGCTGGTGTGGTAATGAAGTATAAAGTCAATGTACCAGTCGGACATGCAGAGCCAGCTGGTGTGGTAATGAAGTATAGGGCCAATATACCAGTCTGACACACAGAGCAAACTGGTGATGTAATGAAGTATAAGGTCAATATACCAGTCCAAAACGCAGAGCCAGCTGGTGTGGTATTGAAGTATAGGGTCAATATACCAGTCTGATACGCAGAGCCAGCTGGTGTGGTAATGAAGTATAGGGTCAATATACCAGTCTGACACACAGAGCCAGCTGGTGTGGTAATGAAGTATAGGGTCAATATACCAGTCTGACACACAGAGCCAGCTGGTGTGGTAATGAAGTATAGGGTCAATATACATGTCGGACACACAGAACCAGCTGGTGTGGTAATGAAGTAAAGGTTCAATATACCAGTCGGACACAGAGCCAGCAGGTGTGGTAATGAAGTATAGGGTCAATATACCAGTCTGATACGCAGAGCCAGCTAGTGTGGTAATGGCGTATAGGGTCGATATACCTGTCTGACACACAGAACTAGCTGGTGTGGTAATGAAGTATAGGGTCGATATACCAGTTGTACATGCAGAGCCAACTGGTGTGGTAATGAAGAATAAGGTCAATATACCAGTCTGACACACAGAGCCAGCTGGTGTGGTAATGAAGTATAAAGTCAATGTACCAGTCGGACATGCAGAGCCAGCTGGTGTGGTAATGAAGTATAGGGCCAATATACCAGTCTGACACACAGAGCAAACTGGTGATGTAATGAAGTATAAGGTCAATATACCAGTCCAAAACGCAGAGCCAGCTGGTGTAGTAATGAAGTATAAAGTCAATGTACCAGTCGGACATGCAGAGCCAGCTGGTGTGGTAATGAAGTATAGGGCCAATATACCAGTCTGACACACAGAGCAAACTGGTGATGTAATGAAGTATAAGGTCAATATACCAGTCCAAAACGCAGAGCCAGCTGGTGTGGTAATGAAGTATAAGGTCTACAAAGGGTAAATTGTGACATATGATTTTCATATATTTGAAAATATATTTTGTTCATTCTTTTGTCATATGTTAAGAACAAACATGTGAACTACATGAAAAAAAAACATATGTTTAAAGGTAAATAGTTTACATGGGTATAAATCTATATGACAGTCACATTTTCTATGAGATTTCATGCATTAAAAGCAGTTTTAAAAAATATATTTTAATAATTTTTCTAACACAAAACACCTGTTTCCTTATCTTTCCTGAACATGTTTTCATATGATCTTAAAGAATAATCAAGGGAACCAAGGCTATAGCGGTAATCAAAAGAATGTAATCCAGGGACAAAGACCAGACATGGAAAAAAGACATACACAACGAAGAACATAAAGTAACTAAAATCAAGCATACAAAGTAACAAAAGCAAATGAGCCACTCAGACTCCACTAAAAACTGGGAGCATGGACCAAGTGCACCGGTAGGGTAAGCGTCCTCTGCTTTTCTAGAAACACCCACTGAGTTGCTCATAAAAAGTATGATAAACATATGAAAACAAATGATGTTAAATAACACTATAACAATAAAGTTGAAAATGATAGCACTTTCCGTATATCCGTTACATCCTTCATTTCATAAAGCTATAACAACATCGCTTCAAGGAGATAATTCGACTGCCTTTGTAGATATAAACCACTTAATCCCCAATAATCTTTCATAACACAGTGTTAGCTAATCATTTGCATGATATGTGTGACGCTGACAATCAGCTGACTGTTCCTAGACTTAATTTTCGTTTTCGTGCTAACAAGTATACTCAATACTTATAGACACGGTTTGTGCTCATACCTGTATACGTGACGGACTGAAATGTTTCTTGGTGTCCTTGGATATCGTTTTGGGTCTCTCACGGATGGCTTAAAGCATCAAAGCGTATACACAGTCCCCAGGCATAGTCAAACCCATGAATGTGGGTTATTGTGTATTCAGGGAAATTAGTTGTCATGTGACCACTTTCATTCATCAAAATTAATGCATTATCATGTGATTTAATGTCCATCTGCGGCCTAGTGATTCAATTTGTAATTTGCACGCTATATGCAGCATTGTATTGCATACAGCACCATTTTGCTGAATCTTTGACCCAGCAGAATACTTTTTTGAGATAAAATCAACACTTTCCTGTGCATGTAAGACAGATATTGGTGCAGTAATAATGTTATGTTTCCCAGCACTACTCTAAAATTGTATAGGGTCGGTAGGTAGGGATTCTTATTTTCATTTGATATTTTTTAAATAAAATAAGACAAAAAGATATAATGAAAATCAAAGACTAACACGTAACAGACTAAGTCCACAGCCTAATCCATTTTGGGATTCGGTGCATGAGTAACTTTTTGTTTTGACAGAGGTGGTAATAACAAAAAATGTCTCAAGTGCCAAATTCCAAAAAGGGATTATTCATGACCAAGAGCACATTCATGGCATATGTGTTTTCAATTTACTTTTTCTCTCTGAAAGACAATTAACAGAATATTTATGTTATTCTTTTTTTCTTCAAAATTTCAAATAAAAAGCCTACGAGTAGGAGGACTGAAGGAGGGTCAGAAGGGTGATTAGAACATTTTTTAAGGCCTAAAATGGTCTATTTATTACAGCAGTAGTGCTAGAGATTGTCTGGCAAGCTTTTTTCTCACTTGGCTTGGGGTATGAAAGAACAGAATTGTCTATATATTTTTATATAGCCTAGCTGGCCGAGTGGTCTAGGGCGCTGGACTTTGTGCAGGCGGTGTTGTCATAGATGTCACAACAGTACAAGTTCGAGTCCGCGCGGAGGGAACGACAAAAATTTGCTTCGCAAATTTGACAGTTCTAACATCGTTGGGAATTTTTCAGACCTTTCTATATGTTTACATATCTTCCCTATATCAATTTGATCCGACAGAGCAGTGTAGTGAATAGAGTCATCATATTCTGAGACATTTGAATATATAAATATATCTATATATATTAATCGTCTAAAGTCAACAATCACTCTTACTGGGTGAAACATAACAATAAATTAAATAAACGTCTAAATATGTTTAACATCACCAGAAGATGATAAAATTTACATTGAATATTTTGGATAACTGATACCCTTCTTCAGCATAAAACTCATAAAACCTTATGAGCATAAAACTTAAAAAACTTTATGAGCATAAAACTCACAAAGTTCAAGACTTTATGAGCATAAAACTCACAAAGTTCAAGATCAAAACAGATTCAGTAGCTCAATCAAGTACACTGCGGGTGATCGTACCTTTACCAAAGGCACACATAAGCAAATGATAAGGAGCCAGAATGAAAATAACAAAGAGGGTCTTTTTATCAAAATTAAAAATAAAAATTAACTGTGGAAAACAATTAAAAAAAGTCAAAATATAGTAGTACGGCGTATTGATGTATAGCATGTAGTGCTGTACCAGCCTTAGACCAAGACCTAAAAATGGATTATTTTTTCTTTTTTACTCCATCTGATGAAGTTGAAAATCATTCATTTTCAGGTCTTGGTCTAAGGCTGGTACAGCACTACATGCTTTGTCAGTTTTTGTCCACACTAGTAACATTATAAAAAGACTTAAAACTTGGCCAAGAAGTTAATTCTGATACTATCTTATTATAAGTAATGATATGTTGATGTGCCACTTATCAAAAATGATGTAATTACGAGAAAGAATGTAGTTATTTTGAGAATTAAAAAAAATTAGGGTAACTTAAATACACCTTCAATTGATACCAAATTATTACTAGTTTATCTAGTGGAAGCTTCCCCCTACATGTGACTGACAAAATTTCTGTAGTTTTTGTGCTTCATGGTTACTTTCACTTTCAAGCAGGCAATTGGCAAAAGACATCATATTTTAATTCTTGGCAGTGTAAAAACATTCTAAAATTTTGGGTGATACTCAACCAATCTGGTAATTGCCAATTACATTTCACATTACATTCAGCATTGTTTTTAAATTTATAACCTATAACAAAGGGTAGCTGCACTAGATACATGCTTGTTAAATATTTCAGTTTGTTTTTTACAGGTACATATAGACTTACATAAGAGGTGTATTAAAGTCAGTCTAACACCTTTATAGGTAAGATTTATGGATTACAGTTACTGATAAATGTTTTAAAATGGCTTAAAAAGCTTGTGCTCAATAAGAGGAACATTCTGGTATATGGTATGATGTTATTACGGCATACTATAATGAAATATTGAACTTTCAGTTCTTGGTTCATTTTCCCTTAGTGGAACCTTAAGCAACACCAGAGTGATCTCGTCTTTTCCTGTATGAATCAATATCTATAACAACTCTTTACAACACAGTCAGACAGATAGGTAGACCTGATAAGCTACGCCCACATTTTATGTCGGTTGGCACTACCGCTAATGCCTGTTTAAACAACACCAGAGCAATCTTGTCTTTTCCTGTATGAATCAATATCTATAAAAACCCATTACAACACAGTCAGACAGATAGGTTGACCTGATAAGCTCCACCGACATTTTATGTCGGTTGGCACTACCGCTAATGACTGTTTAAACAACACCAGAGCGATCTTGTCTTTTCCTGTATGAATCAATATCTATAAAAACCCTTTACAACACAGTCAGACAGTTAGGTAGACCTGATAAGCTCCGCCCACATTTTATGTCGGTTGGCACTACCACTAATGCTGGGTTAAGCAACACCATAGAGATCTTGTCTTTTCCTGTATGAATCAATATCTATAACAAACTTTTACAACACAGTCAGACAGATAGGTAGACCAGAAAGCTATAAGACTAACATCACAAACACAAGACAAATATTCACCTGTACAATAAGATTCTTGTCTGTTCAATATAAATCCATCTGGACATTGTCCACCATTTGATCCTTTAAAAAGACAACATATTTTTGTTAAATTTTGTCACAGTTGATATGATTGGTATTTTTGTATTTAAAAACCAATGGGTCAATGCAACTGCTGGTGAACCAAAGATCCATGAGGGTCTTCACCAATCCAGGAGTCAGACTTAACTGATTCTGAATTAGATTTTATTTATCATATTTATCCAAATTTGCAGTATTGCATATTTCAAAATACATAAAGCAATGAGGCTTAATTTCTTACATTACATGTACATGATAGAACTTCTCAGTGATGGATTGGCTTCCTATTTGGATAATTTTGGTTTTTAGTAATTCTTGTACACAATTTTGCTTTGGATTGAGATCTTCTAACATAAGCATCTAATACTGCTGATGAGAGGTTACTCCTTAAAACGTGTACAGCATATCAACATTTTCAATAAATATGATTGGTATTTTTGTATTTAATACAAAAGACGCCATCCAAGATGGTAAAAATGTAGAATTAAAATAAAAAATGCCTTCACAGACTGTTTTTGCCTGTAAAGTACATTTACATCTTTTTCTCAGAACCAGATTAGGAGTTAAAGTATACATTGGTGGCAAAATGGGAGGGTATTTTGGTCTACCACGGAGTAAGTCCATGAAAAACTAAATAATTATTTAACTAAATCATAAAAAAATCTCTACAGATAATAAGTTGTTTTATACCTCTAGATATTTGAGAAACTACTGAAAACTGGACCTTCTTCCCACTTGAATCTCTTGCTGCATGAATATTTTTGGTAGTTAGCTTTTCCACTAAGAATGGCATGACACCATGTGACTGGTCATATGACACTGTATGGTTCCAGGCATAAGGTAACATGTGACCATTAACTCTCATTAGTCTAGAGGAATGGGAATATAATGTATCTGAAATAAAAAAAAATATCAGATTTTTTTTTATAAATGAACACACTTCCAAAGCAAGGCTTCCCATTTTTTATAAAAAGTAGGAGTCTTCATAGAGCACATGCTCATTATTTTGCATTTGACAATCAGTTAATGACTTCCATCCTCTCATCTAACATCCCTGGAAAAAAAGTTAAGAAGATAAAAATTGAACTCATACTGGCTATTGGGCAAATGTAAACTAGAAGAAAATATCCTTGATTTATATGAAGTTAATGTTTAAACCCTTAAGTTGGATTACCTCCCCTTGGAGTTCTCAGAAAATAATTATTATACAACATACAACAAGGTCTAACATTCCAAAAACATTTCATCAAAACTCCTAGAGTGATTTTAATTAAAAGGAGTTGCACTTACAAGGTTTTAACAAGTACAACCCTAAAGTTGGATTACCTCCCTTTAGAGTCACCTGACAGTAACTATGTTCCTTAATGCAGATCTATACATGATGCCCACTGTTCCTACATAATATCCAAAAAAATCCTCTGGTGGTTTAGGAGGAGTTGCCCTTACAAGAAATGTGGACATACAAATAGACAGACAGGGTTATTCTTATATTACCAGAAGTGTTGCTTATGCAGGTATGATTAAGATTGTCTAGAAATATTGGTTATGTTTACTTGGAGAAGTCTGTATATAATCCTCTGTGTAAGGATACAGTTGTATATCACTGTTCTGTGGCAGGGTGGGTACATTACCAGTCAGGATAACATTATAATGTAAAACTCCATCCCTATCAACTCCAGTCACATGCTGGTTCATCTTCAATATCTCTCCTTAAAAGTTAAAAATATATGGTATCATAATCTGAATATTTTGTCATTAGCAACAATACAATTACCAACAACAAATCTATTCCCCTTAAGATTATATAAAGCAATGCCAGAATCTCAATATAAAGTAAGGCCATTTATGCAAGTCTGTTACCATTACATTTAATATAAATAATTTTTTTTTCCTTTATATTTCTTCAGAATTAATTTTTTATTTACAATTATACTTCTGACCTGTAGCAAACTGTACTTGTGTTTCCCTGTTGTAGTTGCCGTCAGTTAGTCTGTATCCATTACTAGCGCCATCTACTTCCTGTGACAGTGACCAGTACACAGGGTTCAAAACAGAAATCAGATGTTGTAAATGTACAGCTGGAATAAATAGAATATTAGTCCTAATAAATATGTGTACAATAACTAATGAATTTAACTATGCTATGATGCTAAGATGATTTTGTCAATTGCGTTTTTTCCCTAAGGCTACCCCAGTACAAGGGCTGATATGTAAACAACATTAACTATACCTGTTTCTTTCCAACCTCTGTGACAATGTTAATTGATTTTGCACCTACTAATACTTAGCAACAACCAAAAAGTAATGTTTAAGTGACAGTCCCTGTAAGAATCAGGCAGTCCGTGAAACATGGTATGAAAAAAAACTCATCATTTTGAAAGTATAATTTTACTATATGCACCTTAGAATAAAGAAAAAAAGATATTTTCAATATCATTTTGGCTAATTGAGTTATAAAAACATTCACATGCACTGAAAATGAACATTTCAAGTGCAGATAACTCAGCTCATTTTTCTAACATTCTATTGAAAAATTTCTGAGCAAAGCCAGTAATGCAGAGATCAAATAATTGTCTTTTCAAATAGAGAAAGCATCTCTGAGTGAAATTAAATTGTCAAATCAGTGGGGTTTTGAGATGCATGTTTCTGATTTTACCCATTTTGCCTGATTCTTACAAGTACTTACACTTAAGTATTTCATAAGAATATTATATCATGTCAATTTTCATATCTAACATTCTGTCCAGGTCTATTTAGCTCTTGGCTTTTCACTTTCACTCATAAGTGCATTGTATATTAGGTATTGAAGATAATGCTGTTCTATAAAGGATCTTAGTGTGTGTGAGTAACCTGTTAGAAGATTAGATATTGTATGCTAAAATGTGCAAGGTATACCAAACTCGTACAACAATCACACAAAACAGAAAGTTGATATTTGAGAGCAACCAAAATTTATTAAAATGTATCCTGGGGGCCATCTATATAAACCAATATATCAACAATATTTGAAATCAATCAATCCAGTGGTAAACAGGCAAGATTTTTGTGACAAAAACTATTTCTATATCATTTATGTAACGAAAAAATGGCATAAATACAAGACATTGGTATCAGACAGCAACCAAAATGCTTACAATATATTTCCCATCATTATAAAGCCACATTCCAAATTTGAAATGAATCCATCCATTGAGAGTGGAAATAATTGTGAAAAAGATATGGATGAACCATTAGACAGACCATGGCCAGGTAATTACAATATACCATCCACTCATTAAACCGGAGTACTTACAGACTTCTGGTGGTAAGTTATCCAACGTAGCATTGATGACTGTACCATCAGGACTAGGGCTGGTCTCAGCTTTTATCTTACCATCAGTAATATCCATATTGTTTATATAACCCACAAGGTTACCCTCAGCTCTCGTAGGTACTTCTTTAACAGTAAAAATAAACTATCAGAAAACTATTACAGTAGACCAATGGAAGCAAATAAAAACCAAAGAAAATAAATAGCTACTAATTAGTCCTTATTATAGAGTACATATGTGTTAGTATCAAAAATAGTAAGCAGTCAAATTTATTTGATATCAAAAACCACAAAAACAAGTCGGTTTACAATACCTGATAGGTATATGTTGCTTTTTTTATGTACTATGAAATTTACATTAACATTTCGAATGGTGAAGGTACCAACTCTATACATGTATTACTTTCCAAGAGTCACATCCATTGCATTGTGTATTGTAATCTTTATAATATATCAAAATTTTGAGACCAAAATTTAAACTGAGGAATGTTAAGTTTGAAAAATTGTCCCTCATAGAACATTTTCTGAAAAATCGACATGTGATACTTTTTTAAAGAAATTTTCCTTGTGTAACTGTTTATTTTTGCCAAGAGAGATTACTTTTCTATCAAATTAATCTTAAGAACTTACTATAGCATGGCTTAACTGTACACCTGGTTCTTTGTACCCTATTACCAACACAGGGGAGGCCACCAATGAGAGGTGTGTTACATACACGATATCTCTCCTTGTATCCCTCATTACAGGAAGTGGAACATTCTGACCATGACCCCCATGAATTCCAGTCACCTGGAACTATATGATTAAGTTTTGAGTTAGGAACAACTTAGTCAAAAATTTGTATAGACATTAATGTGGTTTTATTTATTTTCAAGGGTATTAATGTTTGTGGTTAGAGGAAAAAATATATTTCTTTGGATTACTCAATTTTGTGGTCTGTGGTTCAATATAGTAAAATTAAAAGATTTGTGGAGCACAGCATAATACAACCCCAGTTAGTTGAACACTGTTCATTAAAGAAAGTGTGAACACAATATTAGTTTTGACACACTTAAACATAGGGACTTTTGGTTCATTATGGACACAACTAGTTTCAATACAATAATTAACAATATCTTGAAATTTAATTGAAGTAAAAAGTTCTGCTTTCAGGGTGCTTCCAAGGATGCTTTGTACTCCATTGTCTCAAAAATACTTAATGCTAGAGTAAATTTGAAAGCATAATTCTTAACCCTTGTCATGCAGCACCTGGAACTATATGGGATTGGCCCTGGTTCAGCTTTATTGGTTCTGGTAGTGTTAATCTTAGTTTAGGAAAGCAAAATTTGTGGTCATCTGTAAGCATCATGACTGTGCTTTAAAATGAGGCTACCTGATACAGAGTTTGTTAAAAAATAATGACTTGAGTTGAGCGCTGAGAGAAGAAGTTTCTGCTACCCAAAGAAGTGAGATTTTTTAGGGAGTAGGGGTAATTTCTTGGTCCCTCACCCGAGCAGAATTAATCTATAGTGCTCTTTTTAACCTGGAATCTAATTAAGAAAGATGTCTGTCACCACCATTTCTATGTTAACCCCTTGCATTGACTACTTCCAGTTTTAGGCCAAGCAGAGGCCAAAAATTGGAAAAAATCCTAATTTTTTCACATGAGTGACCCTTCAAGGAACTCCTGACCCCCACTTAGGACTGTAACCAACCTTATTTGGCTTCAGTGGCCTTCACAGCGTACAGGCTGTGGGATGAATGTGATTTGGCTTCTGTTTTGCTCCTGTTGAACCCCATATGTAGCAAGAAATGGAGAAAATGACCATTTTCGAATAACAGACCCATTTTACCACTTCAGAGTATGACTTCCTTTTGTCTGATTATAAGTTCCAATAAGTCAAAATATTTTGAATGAAAAATTCAGACACCACTGCAACAGCATTTTTGAGCTGCAAGTTTATTGAATACTATTTTAATGACATTCATAAGCATAGAAAAACTGAAGAAAAAAACAACAGTCATTTAGCAATATTTTTATGGTTAAAACTGACATTACATAACTCAGGAAGCGCATTAATAAGCAATTGATTTGAGAGTGACAGGATGTGGTTCCCCACTACCCATAAAATCCATAAAAATAATAAGTATCCCACAAATAAATATGAAACCACATTATGTGGAGAAAAAAAGTTTGTCCAAGGATATCTGTACTCTTAAAAAAAAAAAAAAATTATCAAGTTTATGAAACTGGATTCAGAGAACAGGTAGTTTTTACATTATACATGCTTATTTAACAAAGTACATGTATGTGTAACATTAAACTTGTGTTTCTGTATAATAGAAGTGGAGGTACAATTCACGATGATGTAAAAAAGTTAAAATCAGTTTGCCAATTAAAAAAAAGAAAAAAAATCAACATCAAGTTGTTTCTGTATTATTTTCTTCTTCTCTTGTTAACATGGTGTCAAATTTCTAATTTAATTGTAAGTTTATGCAGTTAAAGAGTGAAACATGATGCTGTCAAAGAGACAGCAAACCAGATTTCCCTGCACAAGTATGTTTGTCCCTGCAAGTTGGTTGACCTATGACCTATGTCAATTCAATGTTTATATATATATATATATAACATATATAACATGCCTAGAATGGTGATTTGTGACACAGAAACTACCTAAGATAAACTATTTGTAATATTGTGTGTATTTGTTCTTGACAATACACGACAAGGTATAATTATTGCATCAAAAATTGTCGTCGCTTGAAAACCAAAAAAAAAGATATTTGTAAAAATCGAACTTGACCTTTATTTCGTTTTCCAAAATGGAAAGCAATCAGCTAAGCATTTTTCAATTAATTGAACAGAAAGTTTTGCAACTGGCTGCCCACCTAGTGGCTGTGTATCACCAAATAACCACTGGAAAATCAGATTAAAACTAAGATTTGTAAGAACAGTCAAAGGGACTTATCAGAAAAAAGTCTGAATAAAAAAAAGAATGATTTCCTCAACAAACTGAAAAGTTTGACCAATATAGACCACGAGAGAACCCTAATTCACACTTTATAATAGGATACATCCTACCAGGGCAATGATCTGTGTCACATGTTTTACAAGAGCAAGGGGTCTGTGTAACATATCTTACCTGGGCGAGAGTCTATGTCACATGTCTTACCAGGGCAAAGGTCTGTGTTATATATCTTACCAGGGCAAGAGTTTGTGTTACATACTTTACCAAGGCATGGGTTTCTGTTACATATCTTACCAGGATAAGGGATCTGTGTTACATGTCTTACCAGAGCAAGGGTCTGTGTAGCATATCTAACCAGGACAAGGGTCTGTTTTAAATATCTTGCCAGGGCAAGGATCTGTGTTACCTATCTTACCAGGGCAACAGTCTGTGTTATTTATCTTACCAGGACAAGGATCTGTGTTACATGGTATCTGTTCTTCATTTGGTCCTATACAATCTTTCCCACCTGACTGTGGAGGTGGGTCAGTACAGGTACGGAACCTAACTTTTTTACCACCACTACATGTAGCAGAACATACACTATAGGTTCCCCACGGGGACCAGCTACCATCAACTGTAAAAGGAAGGGTAACCTGGAGCAACATCATCTCTCCTTTGACAATTTAAAGCTTAATAATACATTTTGAAATGTTTTATACATTGAAGACGGATATATCTATAAAGTATGTAGTGAATGAAAATACTTAGAATCGTTTTTCTCTTACTTGTTAGCCAATAAATGCAATTTATTTTTATGTGGTGTAGTCATATAAAAATAATCCTCTGTGGATCTCACACAATCCCTCTCCTCCAATCTTCATTTACCTCAACACTGAAGAACTGAACATGATCTGCTTTTCTCTGTTGATCCTAAGAACCCCTCCCTCCAATGCCTATATACCTGAGTAGTGTTCAAGAGAACAGTATGGTCCTCTATGAATCTCACAACACCCCTCCCCCACTTTCTATTTACCTGGACACTGCATGACAGAACAGGATCTGCTCTCCTCTGTGGATCCCACACAACCCCTCCCTCCATTGGCTGGTGGGGGATTACTACAGTCTCTATATCTCATTTGTTTCCCTGTTCCACAACTGCTACTACATGGACCCCAGTCAGACCACAATGAGAAACGGCCATGGACTGAAAACATGAACAAAATATTTGATACTTCCACAGTACCAGTTTTTTGTTGTTTACACTGCTTTAGCTTTTTGTGTGGTGTTGTTTTTCATATCTTGAGTTTTCATAAGTTTTCCTCTTTTTAATTCTGTTTGCAACATTGTTTAGGTTTCTTGTTCAAAGTTTAACATGTTAAGGCCAGGTACTTTAATTTTTATGTCACTGAATTGTTCTTCTATTTTAGATGCTACAGTATATTTCGGCCATTTTTATTTTAAAAAGTTTAACTAGTCTCTTCTATTGAAAAATCAAACAAGAAATCTGTGAGCAATGTCTCATACCCCTGCATTCAATCACAATATATACTGAATATTAATATCTCAAAATCTGTATTATATGCGGTATCAACCTAAGAGTACTATATCATCCTGAAAGCTGCTAGCCTACGGGGTGATATAGGCGGAGGGTTGATACCACGTGATACAGATTTTGACAGTCATGTTCATTATATCATGTATTTTAACTACACTGAATACTTCAATTATAGTCAGTGAAGTGGTGCGATATAGGATATGTGATATAGGTTTAGGGGTGTGACATATGGTATGCAATATACAGTAACATCAGAATTTAAACAAAGACTTAAAATGTTACAAAAAAGGTATATTTTTTCCATATATGATATCAACAAAATAAACCGGGTCCTTGGTAAACAGGAAGTGGTTGCTGATTTTTACAAAAATGGACCCTATCATATGGCACACCTACATGCAGATGTGCTAAAATTTCAAGCTGCTATGATGAGTAGTTGCTGAGAAAACTCTGATGGAAAAAAATTGTTACGAACAAGGATAAAACATTATACCCCACTATCCTTCAAATTCCAAGTACATCTCCATATCATTTAAACAACTTTACTCCTGTTAACTATTATGAAATATTTTTGCGTCTAAATCTTTCTTATTTGCTTTAAAATATGATATTTGATTCTTATTTGCTTATTACAAAGATAAAGGCAACATCAAACCAGTTCAAAACTTCACAAACTAGAGATACTGTGAGCAAGCTCACAAAGAGAATATCCCCACTCACCCGACCAACCCCCACTTCAAATGGACGTAAATGAAAACAACTCTTTGGATTATCCCCCTTCAATGTCATCTAACAGTAGTTATATTACTTCATTGCACCTACACATGATACCCAATCTTCCTATAAAATTGCATCAAGATCCTTTGAGTGGTATAGGAGGAGTTGTGCTTATGATGTTTTAAGTAGCACTCCAGCTAACAATCATGCAATATGTGATTCATCGGTAAAAAGCCTACATATTTTTATTTTTGACATTTTGTTTGAATTGCCATAGTAAACAGAAATTAACATTCAGTTTTTCATATAACCTGTGTTCATAAGAGATAAAAGTTATATAGAATGCACTGTAAATTTCAAAATAAAGGGAGATATCTGTAAATGACATTCAAATACAATAGAATCTATTGGATTTTCAATGTTGATTATCTCCAGGCAGATTTGAATGAATAATTACATATTTCATGGTATAGACCCATAAAACAACTTAATTACAAAAATAAAAATATGTAGCCTTCTTTCAGGTGTATCACATTTTTTTCAGATTTTGCTTGATTCTTAAGTAGTATTGTGTTACACATATCTTTTTTATATGTTCTTTTATGGTTGTCGTAAACATATGAGAAACATGTTTTTCATGTGTTTTTCAAAACGTATGTAGCGATTTTTCCTGTGTTAAGAATCTAACAAAAAGTAAACAAAAACACATTACCTACAACAGTTAGATTAGCAGCAGACGTGTCAAATCCAAGTGCATTAGCAACAAGACAGCTGTATGTCTCAGAGTCTGATAACCGAGTCGCTATTATCCTGTGGATAGATCAGAAACAACTGGTTAGTTCTAAAACCTGTAAATTCTCAAAGGATGACATACTTAGCCAATGAAATCAAGAAAACATAGCTAAAATATTGAAGGCACATGGATTGGACATGTGCTGAGAAGAGATCAGAATTACACCACAAGAACAACACTACACTGGTCTCAAGAAGGGAAGCATAAATGTAATAGACCTAAAAACACATGGAGTATTAATGTAGAAGGAGAAATGAAGTCACTGAATTATACCTTGGGAATTATTAAGAAGATAGGTAAAGATAGACCTAAGTAGAGATCCTTTGTTACTGCCCTACATGCATTTCAGGAAGTAGAGGTAAGGACTGTACATTCCAGACAGATATGTCTACATGTTCTTATGTATGATAACCAAGTTTACATTGGACAGCAAAAATTGCATACACACCAATGTCCCATCCATATAAACTAAATGTAAAATTTGAAATCAATCCATCCATTGGGAGTCGAAATTGTGACAGACAGACAGAAAGGTAATTCTAACATACCACCCACTTGTTGAGTGGAAGTATCATTTTATAAAGTAAAGTGATGCAGCTAGTGTTCAAAGTACTTTTATTTGTGAATTTGTGAATACCAATTTTCATGGCTTGTCAAAATTATCTTATCTTGTGGATTCTTTATTTCTAGGATTACAGTTTTCTATAATAATTTATTTGGAATTTGAATTTTTTTTTGGTTTCACCAAACCATGACAATCACAAAAAATCAGTACCCCATTAACATGTTTCGTTCACATTGTATAACTACTGAGATATATTCAAAAAAAAAATAAAATAAAATAAAGTAGATGAAAGATGGACAGACAGAATTATTTACCAGAACAACTTTGTTATAGATAAGAAAAAAGTAATTATATAATCAAATGGATCAGCTCTACAAGAATTTCCAAATTTCTTGAATCACGTCTGTGCTGAAAACAATCGCAATTAAGAAATTGTAAGAAAGGCTCCTAATCATCTACAGGGAGATAAGGGAATGCATGAGTGCAGAAACTCTACTATACACAGACAAAATAATTTAACACAATTCTGACCCAAATTCAGCCACAGAAAATTGTCTCAGATTACACATGAAATTTATGTGAACCAAGCTGTCATATGATTTTCATGTGAAATCTTTACATGAAGTTCATGTTAAGTGAATCTCACATGAAAATCATGTTAATATCATGTGGAGTTCAAGTGAAGCTCAGGTGGAAAATCAAAAATCGACCACAATTGTGGTCTCAAAGCCTGTTAAGGACGTCATATTAGAATATGGTTTCTATATGGAACAGTCTCTGGAAAGTTTTGTTTTTGGAATAAGTATAAGCATAAAAGAATTATTTACCTTAAGGAATTATTTGGGAGAATAGAGAACCTGTCTGAAGCAGATATCTTATTTGTCCCTTTTAACCATGAGGTATAAAAATATGGTTCTCCTTCAGCTACACAGTTTAAGACTGCAATATCTCCCTCCATTACACTTGTATGTTTAGGCTCAACAGTGATAGTGGGACGACCTGTAAATATACCACAGAAACCATGTACCCTTCTTATGATTATAGTGTATACACCTTTTTCTTAATTGTAAACAACCACTAAAGTATAGTTTTTTGACAGGTTAAACAAGAGGCTCCCATGAGCCTGAATCGTTCACATGGTTAAATTTTGCCTTTCAAGAGCAATAAATATACAAGGAGTTGTACAATAATTTAGACTTGAGAAGACTTTGGTAGGACTTATCATCAGGATCATTTCAGCAATTGAAAGTTTCTGTCTTTCTATTATAGTTTTCAAGCTGAAAACTGTAAAAAAAAAAAAAAAACTCAATTCTTACCTTTTAAGGGCAATAACTCTTACAAGAAGTCATCTGACAACTTTGATCCCTTGGAGACTTTTGTAGGTTTCATGAAATGGAATGTTCCAGCAATTAAAAGAATTAGGCTAAACAGTTATGAATATATGTGTAAAAACTATTGTCTGACGTCTTTTTTCTATTTTTAGTAATGGCAGCCATGATTTTAGACAGATAAAATATCAACAAATCTATGCAGTATAACCCAAGTTATTCTTACCAAGTTTGGTTCCAATTGTTCAGGTAGTGTTAGAGGAGAAGATTTTAAAAAAAATTACATTAAAAATAGCCAAAAAAATGTTGAATAAGGGCAATAACTCCAACATAGCTTCACAGATTAAAACAAAAATTTGACCACAGATGGATCTCATCATGCTGAACACTTTTACTCCGTCAAAATTTGGCTAAACCTGACGGTTTTGGAAATATATGTGAAAAACTACTGTCTGTACCCCCAAGGGTCTGGAAAGGGATTTTTAGCAATGGTGGCCATGTTTATCAAATGAATTAAAAAATCCCCACAAGAGTTCTATGCATGATATCTCAATGAACATTCATACCAAGTTTGGTAACAATTGGTCAAGTAGTGTCAGAGGAGAAGATTTTTAAAGAAATAGCATTAAAAATAGCAAAAAAAACCTTCAAAAATGGGCAATAACTCCAAGATGGCTTAACAGATTAAAACAAAAATTTGACCTCAGATAGATCTCAACATGCTGAACACTTTTACCCTATGGCTGAACACTTTTACCCTATCAAAATTTGGTTTAAGTTTTGGAGATATATGGGAAAATCTACTGTCTGTCCCAAGGGTCTGGAAACGATAAAAAATGACAGTAATTGACCGACATATTTTGCAAGTGACCGACAACCGTTTTCCAATAATGGACATAAAAATGTGATTTTTATTAGTGTATAATCATCCTGTCTACCTGTCTCCTAATTGTTTATTGGAAATTAATTGACATGTGTGTGTCAATTTTAGCCAATGTGCAGCCCACTGTGATTAGTTAGTTGATTGCATAATTGAATTAACGGTACACGTGCAGTCCCATTGCTTATTAATTAATTGAAGTGAATCAGAGAATTTTCATAAATTTATTAGTTGATTAATTGAGAAAAAAAATTGACAAGTCCATCATTTTCCTGCCAATCTTTCAGAGGTAACGAAAGCACATGAAACTGAAACTAGTCGTAGTTTGTAATTATTTATTCATCGATTGAATCGTTTTAACACAGAAGTCAACAGAAATCAATATACAAAATGTGTTTGCAATTTTCTTTTATAAATTATAATCAACATTTTTTTTTTTTTTATCACTCAGAAGTTTTTTGGCTGTTTGCCTATGTGATGAAAAAGTCAGAGAGATACAATATTTTTTATTTACATGTTAGAACGTCAATGTGTGGTCAAAACCAAACTCGTTCACTCGCTCTGATATTTTGTAAAAGACAGAGTATGTGATGAAATAACACAATGTCCAATATTTATCTTAAAATAACTACATAAAAGTTTTTTTTATGTTTATTTTCTATCTGAGCATGTAAAAGACTGACACAAACGCCTGCTGAAATTGATAAAATGTCCTGCATGGGCTGTCAAAATTTCCAAACCCTTGATTGGTCTACCCCCTCCCCCCACCCCATGTGGAAAACAGCAGCCATGTTTTTCAAAGGATAAAAAATCCCCACATCAGTTCTATGCAGGTTACCCAAGGAACATTCACACCAAGTTTGGTTCCAATTGGTCAAGTAGTGTCAAAGGAGAAGCGTTTCGAAGAATTATTGACGAAAATAATCTGCCAAGTGATGGCTAAAAATTGGTGAGCTTAATGTCCTTTGACAACTGACTCACTTTTTAGTGACAGTGTTACATCTTACAATTCAATTACCAACCTTGAACAATATAAACATACCAACTGACAACAAAGTTGTATACCCTGAACAGTAAAACAATGTAATCTACCTGGAAAAGTATAATCCATCCTAATGGAAACAAAGTTCACTACTTTGAACAGTTTAACCACACCTCCTGACAGCAAAGTTACCTACCTTAAACAGTACAACCATGCCTCCTGACAACAAAGTTACCCACCTTAAACAGTACAACCATGCCTCCTGACAACAAAGTTACCTACCTTAAACAGTACAACCATGCCTCCTGACAACAAAGTTACCTACCTTAAACAGTACAACCATGCCTTCTGACAACAAAGTTACCCACCTTAAACAGTACAACCATGCCTCCTGACAACAAAGTTACCTACCTTAAACAGTACAATCATGCCTTCTGACAACAAAAATATCTACTTTGAAATGTGTGACCATACACAATGATAAAATTTCCTACCTTTAATAGACAGTGTGATCATACTGGCAACTTTACCTACCTTGAACAGACAGTGTAAAGACACCCACTGGCAACAACTTTACCTATATTGAACAGACAGTGTGATGACACCCACAGGCAACAATTTTATCTACCTTGAACGGACAGTGTGAAGACACCCACTGACAAATTTACCTATATTGAACAGACAGTGTGATGACACTCACAGACAACAATTTTATCTACCATAAACATATAGTGTGAAGACACCCACTGACAACAACTTTACCTACATTGAACTGATAATATGACCATACCTACTGATGTTTCCTCCCTTCAACAGACATTGTGGCCATACCCATTGATAATGTTACCTCCCTTTAACAGACAGTGAGACCATGTTAGATGACATCAACTTTATTTACCTTGAACATAAACTGTGACCATACCACTGACAACTTTACCTTTCTTTAACAGACAGTGTGAACACAACCACTGACAACAACTTTACCTACCATGAACAGACAGTGTGACCATGCCCACTATCAACAATTTTACCTACAATGAACAGTGTGACCACACCCAACAACAACTTTACCTACCATGAACAGACAGCGTGACCATGCCCAATAACAACAACTTTAGCTTCCTTTAACAGGCAGTGTGACCACGCCCACTAACAAAAACTTTACCTTCCTTTAACAGACAGTGTGACCACGCCCAATAACAACTTTACCTACAATGAACAGACAGTGTGACCATGCCCAATAACAACTTTACCTACAATGAACAGACAGTGTGACCACGCCCAATAACAACTTTACCTACAATGAACAGACAGTGTGACCACGCCCAATAACAACTTTACCTACAATGAACAGACAGTGTGACCACGCCCAATAACAACTTTTCCTACAATGAACAGACAGTGTGACCATGCCCAATAACAACAACTTTACCTACCATGAACAGACAGTGTGACCATGCCCTTTGACAACAGCTTACCTACCATGAACAGGCAGTGTGACCATGCCCAAAAACAACAACTTTACCTACCATGAACAGACAGTGTGACCATGCCCTTTGAAGAACCTGCTTCATTGACAGCTACACATGTATAATCTCCTGAATCAAAGCGCTACAAAATATGTCATACAAAGATAATCTATGTTACAAAAAAAGATATCATTTCTTTTCCAAAGAGAAACACCTGATATGTCTTAGTTTGTTTCAAAGGCACGCATTCTTTAAAAGGCAACTTTAATGTCAAGGTGCATACATGTTTCTATAAAACAAAGATGATTTTACGAGGTCAACAAAGCAGAAAATGGCAAAATCAGACGTAAATATACAGTTAAAAAAGAATCGTAATGGTAAAATCCATATTTGAAATAGCAGAAACAGAAGAAAATCATGTTTGGAAAAAAAAAAAAAAAATTATTAACTAGAATTACTGAGAGCATACCTCCAAATAGAGTCCACAATGTCTGTCCAGGACTTCTTTTTTGTCTGATTGGGTCGAAGTTCATTAGAAATATTTTGTTATATGTTTTACACAATTTTACTAAATTATTAATATCTAGATGTAAAAGTTCATTACTTTTCTTTTACATTTAGTTTTTTTAATGACATACAAAATGTGAATTTAATCTTAAAGTTATTTATAGGTAAATTTACAATTGCATTCATTTCAACGAAAATTCAGAAATTTACAAGAATTGATGATCTATTATTTAGTATATTCAAAGTGCAATAAGATCAGTCACTGGTTACCTGTTAATGATTGGTCAGCGCTCAGCCAAATATCTATCACTGATAACATCAAATAGTTACACAGATTAGTTCAGGGACTGTATATATTAATAGAAAATTGGCTTCGAACCTTTGACTTATAAATCATCAGTGATCCATTGTTCAGCTGTACTATCCTGTCATTCAGCTTTAAAGGACGGCCATTTTTAGTCCAGTAAATATCAGGAAGAGGGGAACCAGTAACTGAGCATGGCAACATCATATTCTCATTTTGATAAGCAACAACATCTGTATTCTGTACTGATACTTCAGGAGGAACTGTGGAAAAATATTCATGTCTGATAAGTAAACAACACTAGAAAAACTGTGAGCAAAGGTCACTTATTGATACCCCCGCTCCCTCCCTAGAAACTAAATAGAAAACCCAATAAGTCTGTTGGAATAAAACAAAGAAATGGGAGGTTCACAATGCTATTATATGGCGAAGAATATTTGAGAGTTTCATTAAGCTCCATTCAGCAGTTTTAGAGGAGTTACAGATTAGAAGATGATCCTCCCTTAGTCAACCAAGTCCATGGTTTGGACCAGGAAACTGCCAAAAGTCATTCAAATGGAAAAACGAAACAGAATGTGCACAATGGCATCAAGTAATGAAGAATCTGTGATAGTTCATCAAATTCCATTCAGCTGTATCAGAGAGGTTGAAGATTAGAACTGGGGACAAATGGATGGACAGATGAATAGCATGATCACTATATACCTCCTGCTTTTCAAGTAGGGATTACAATGAACTTAGTTTCATTAAAATGGAACAAGTATTTGAATTGATATCATAAAGCATATTATATTTATAGCATAAAATATAAGCAAATTAAGAAGTATGTTGTAAGGGGGAAAACTCTTGATGTGAAGACAAAATGATGAATGTGCTCTAATCTGTTAATGACAGATCTAGAAGTGTAAAATGGGTCGAAGACAGAAATGTTTGGGTTGCCTTAAAGTCAATAAACAAGAATTAAAAGCGTGACAGACCTGAAATGGCTCCCCAAGACATGGAACCCCATAATGAAGTTGTATACCAAATATCTAGTGGCTGTGATTTATAGTTACAAAAAAAAACATTACGAAATATTTTCCCCAGACCTACCGCCTGCCTGTTATTTACCATTCTATAATCCAATTAACACAAGTGTAACATTGCCAAAAAAGTTCCTAGGCAGATGAAGGACTTAACTGCATAGGATTACCATTATACCAACCTTTTAAGGAAATAGTAGCAGAAGCCTTCACTGTACCAGCAGGGTTACGGGCAATACAAGTATATACACCAGCATCCTGTTGAATGACATTACGGACAATCAGTCTGCTTCTTCCACGGTAACTTGGTCTAGCTTAATGGTGGAATGGAAAGCAGAATTAAAACAGCTATGTTAAATATTAAAAGGCATACAAAAGGTAAAGTCTATAAATACTAGTAAAATAATAATTTTTTTATCTTCAATTATAACAGCCATTTTTGAAATCTGGAATAAACAACATCACTTGATAAATAATAAAGAATTATTTACTTAGGAAAATATGGATAAAAATAATGGTAAAAATTAATACTATATGATTAAACAGCTATTTTCCTTCGTTCATGCATGCATGAACGGATCTTGGAGCTCCCAAACTCAATGAACAGCCAAAGGCCGTTCATGTAATGTTTGGGAGTGGAGGGATCCATTCATACACGTATGAATGACCGAAAATAACTGTTTAATCCTTATAATTATATGCCCACATTTGGGAATTTTTTTTTTTAATGTGTTGAACCAGTAAATGCATTTACAGAATCTAGTTCTGGAACAATTTAATTTTGGGGCGAATTTACTTGTAGTTAGATTTTAAGCATTTATAAGAGTCTTTCCACGAGTTGACATTTACTCTCTGTAAGCAAACTGTAACGATAAAATCAACGTGGATGTAATAAACTATTCGTATGACTATATTATGCTGTTTAGTTCATTGCCACTCTTCCAAACTACCACAACTACCATATTGGTTTCAAGTTGACTGGCGTCCATGCATGTATGAACGATCTGGCGAAGTTCATGACCAATCAAAAACGGCTATAAGCATGAAGAATTTTATGATTAGCATCACAACTTAGAAAATGATGTGTTTCTTACTTCTGTATGGTTTTCCATTCCTTCTCCAATATATGTTAGGTACAGGAATTCCTGTGGCCCGACATTTCAACATGAATCTACCGTTAGTGACAACTTCTGTGTTTAAAGGAGATTGTATGATACTTGGTGGTACTGCAAAATCAAAATCAAAGGAGATATTACATTATTCTGGAGATGGTACAGAGAAAGGAGAAGTTACATTATAGTGGAGATGTCATAGTACAAGGAGAAGTTATTTTATATTGGAGATGTCATGTTCAAAGGAGAATTTATGTTTTACTGGAGATAGCAAAATCAAAGGAGAAGTTAAGTTATACTGAAAGGAGAAGGTACATTATACTGGAGATGTCACAGTCAAAGGAGAAGTTATAATGGCAATTTCACAGTCCAAGGGAAAGTTATGTTATACTGGTAATGTCAGAGATAAAGGAGAAGTTACGTTATACTGGAAATGTCACAGTCAATGGAGAAATTTACATAATACTGAAGATGACACAGTCAATGGAGAATTTATATAATACTTGAGACGTCACAGTCAAAGAAGAAGTTATGTTATACTGGTAATGTCACAGTCAAAGGACAGACACCCCTTTCACTATATCATAATAATTTTAAGCAAAAAAATGTCATTTTAAGGTAGATCAAACATATTACACGGAGCATTCTTTTCTGTCATCTTGCAAATTCATACAAAGGCATGTATTTTCAATGAGCAAATAGAAAAAATTGCCTTTAAATCATTCAACAAGATTTTTTGCCATAAACCTATATACGGTAAAATTATAAAAAAAACACTAATTATATAAACCCTCTTTCAAAGATGAGATAATTAGACAGGAAAATGTTCTATAGAAATGTAATGGGAATTTAAGTCTTCTTATAATATTACAAGAAAAAGATTAGGTAAGATTTGAGGTATGTTGCCTCATGATTCCATCTGAGAAAAGTTAAAAGTGGGTAGACTAAAAACATTTGGTAAGATTTGAGGTATGTTGCCTCATGATTCAATCTCAGAAAAGTAAAAAGTGGGTAGACTAAAAACATAAGGTCAGATCTACTTATAAAATGTGGAAAAATCTATGAATGATGAAAATCAATAGTACACTTCAGTACCTTGAACTCTAAGTATCCTGTCATAATGGTCTCTCCCAGCAACATTTCTAGCTATACAGGTATAACTACCTGTATCACCTGCCTACAAAAAACAATGTTGGGATATAACTAAATAATGAATGTTGAAGTTGCGTTGATGTGGAGTACGTGTTTCCAGGTCAAGTTTAATTATTCTCGCATTATTAGTAATAAAATCCTACAAAAAGAACTGAAATTGTTGAAAATAAATATGATGACTGATTTAATTAATAAAAAAATAAGAAACCTTTGTGAGCATGCTCAGTCTTTAATATTGCTACGAAGCATTCTCCGAAGTTTAAAGGAAATCCATCAAGAAATTGAGCCCCTACCTAGACAACACCTGCATTTATCAATATTATAATTAAATTCCCCTCCGAAAAAGTGTTCCCAATGATCAATTTCTGTGATAATCAATCCCATCCAAGCAACAACTTGCTCAGATAGACTACCAGGTATAAAGATGTGATTTTTTTCTAATAGTCTACTGTCATTGAATGTTTTATGAATGCTACCTTGAATATCATTTTTGTCTGCAGAATATACTCAAAATATAAGACTCTACATGTGCACAAAACAATGGAGAAGATCACATTACGACAAAATATTTACATGTCGAAAATAAATTTTATGTGATGTCTACTTTGCAATGTTGTTGAAAAAACTAAGTTGTGGATACCACATGAAAAATGTGACTAAAACATTCAACAAATATGGCCTCACCTGAAGCTTCAATATAGTGAGTGTTCCATTGATATCAATGTTATGTCTGAGACTGTCATTGTTTATCTGCCTGGAATCTTTATACCATTGTATCACAGGTTCGGGTATACCATAGGCTTCACATGGCATGTTTAATGTATCCCCTACACTGGATGTCAATAGACTAGCATCTCGTGTTATAGTAGGGGGCACTGCAAAAGATATCATTGGCTTTACAAGGCATGATTAATATATCCCCTACACTGGATGTCAACAGACTAGCATCTCGTGTTATGGTAGGGGGCACTGCAAAAGATATCATAGGCTTTACAAGGCATGATTAATATATCCCCTACACTGGATGTCAACAGACTAGCATCTCGTGTTATGGTAGGGGGCACTGCAAAATATATCATAGGCTTTACAAGGCATGTTTAATGTAACTTCTACATTGGATGAGTCGATGAAACACATCTTTAAACGATTTACATAGGCCACACCCACAATTAAGTGGATTACATTTATTGATCACTGCATATTGCCAGTTTTCTATGTACATCTAAAATGAAATAGATATTAAATGAAAGAAACATAAAAATATAATTACAAAAATTCAATGTTTCATTTTTTATGCTTCATCAGCATGTAAAAACTTTGACCAGTCAATTTTTAAATGAACAACATGGCATATGTATTGTAGAGGTGTATATTTTCATGATAATTAGTTGCATGTCTAGATAAGCATATTTTGATTTAGTCATTGTACTGTTAGTCTTATATCCAGAAGTTTATCTTTATTATGATTTTAAGTGAGTTACTATAGGAAAGGTGATGAAGTACAGTATCATGTTACCCATGTAGGATGTTGTTTTAAGTAGTTGTCAAAGTTTTTGATTTATTGGAAATTGGTGTTAAGCTTTGCACATACTCGACCGCCATGGCAGTATCTGTTGATGGAGTTTTATACCGCAACCATTCTTATGGAGTCAAAATGAAGTAGGAGTATTTTTCAAAAAGACATAATGTCAAAGACTGAGTATAGTATTTCATTGTGACATCACCATAAAAAAATATTGTCAAGATGTCACTTGCTTTGTATCAAACTGTTTTTCTGATATAAAACACTATTTTTTTCTTTTTCAAATTTTTGCTGATTTGACAAACATAGTGCACAGACTTGACACAAACTTTGACAAATTTAACATGAACCAGTGAATATGGTCCATACAGACTGGCATTCTCAGTCACATCTAAGCATCAAATGTTAATTGGTTTTATGTTACATAAATCCATCAAAATTTTCTTCACATTTTATCTATCTTTCAATTTTGCAAACCTAAGTCTACGGCATGGCAGACAGACCAAAACAAATATGCCTTGTCTTGCTAAGCATTTTCCACTCGTAAAGGAAGTTGATATTGGAGAGCGACTAAAATCACAGCATAATTTGAAATCAATCCATTCATTAGGAGCCATGATAATTCAAATGAAATTTGGATGGAATGATGGACAGACAAGCTGAAATCAATTTGATAAGTTTTACCAGTGATATCACATTTAAATCTTACCTTCTACCAATAAGTCGATATTGACACTGTCTTTTCCATATTTATTTTCTACCTGACAGGTGTATGTTCCAGCATCAACTGGTCTTAAAAATAAATGGTACAATGGTAGGATGATTTACATACATGTATAAGTATTTTTAATTTTGTAAAATATTAATAGCTACTCATTGTGACAAAACAAATGAAATTGATGCTTCTTAACAGATTAATTGTCAAACATCTGTATCTAAATTTGTAATCCCAAATATTCACAACAAACTGGCTGGTAAAACACTAATGAAACATATAAAGTATAAGCGTTTGTAAGAATCAGGCAAAATGAGAAAAATCAGAAACATGCATGTCAAAACCCCACCAATCTGACAATGAAATATCACTCAAGGACACTTTCTCCATTTGAAAAGACAATTATTTAGAATCTTAGTAAAATGAGGTTTTTGACAGAGTTATCTGCCCTTGAAATGTTCATTTTCAATGCATTTCAATGAAACTGTAACTCAATGCTCCAGCATGATATGGAAAATCTTGTCTGTTTTCCTTGATTCTGATGGTGCAAATAATCATACCATGTTTCACCCACTGCCTGATTCTTAATACAGGAACTGACACTTTAGCAGATGCCATCTTAGTGGGAATCTATTGTTTTTTTTTTCTCATTTAATATGCTACTAATTAGAGGTTTGGCTATTTTAGAGAATCCTATTAACGGACAGCTGGGATCTGTTAAATAATGTGAGTAAAACTTTAAAGAAGTGCTATATCATACATTACTTACCTGGAGTATGGTATGACCAGTGCTCCTGAATCTAAAATCCTGTAATGGAAGTCTGCATAGGTAATTGGTACACCATCCTTGGTCCATGTAATTTTTGGTAATGGGTTACCTTCCCAATTACATGGTAAAACTATATCATTACCATGGCTGACTATAAACTCTGTTCTACTGGACAAGATCTTTGGTGGAACTGAAAATATGAAATTATTCTTTTAAAATAAACTGTACATATGTATCTTTCTTATGGTCAAAGTCTAAAACAGTAGTATGAAATTGTATGTAGAAGGTTTGTAAGGAAAGACTGCCTATTCATGCTTTGAAATATGCTCTCGCTTATATGGACCATACTTTTAAATTAACAAACCCTCAATAATGAGAAAAGTTCATAGAAGCAATTAACAGGTTGATGGAAGATATGTTTCCTAACTTACACATATTAATGTTCTATTATCCTGATTTTGGACTTATCGAGTACCATTCTACCTCCTACATGAGCTAGACTTCAATCAGTGAAGCAATGCCACTTAAATGTCCATGGTATGACTCATCAGGACTAAAGTAAAACTATACTGCACTATTAGTCCACACAGGAGGTGTGCTCCAAGTTATAGATATCTGTGTGATAACCTGTACTGTAGCAGATAGTGGATGGAATTGCCATTTAATTCACATGGCAGGGGACTGACTCTTTGGCAGAATTGTTTTTATAATAAACTATTACTGAGGGGTCTAGGGTTCGATCAACAGGGGCCAAACATATACTTTTGTAATTTGAATCATGCTCTCCAGCTACTCATACACCTAGAGACTTACCAGTAACAATAACTCTGTTGTGACCTATAGCTGTTCCTGCATTATTTCTAGCTATACAGACATAAGTCCCAGCATCACTGTCTGATACATTCTTTATTCTTAATGTACTGTTATCAACTATCTGGAAATCTAATTATAAATTGCATGTTTTCTACAAAGTGAAAACTGAGAATTGAACACCAAATCCATAATAGATCTAAATGAAGCATTGCAACTGCATGTGAGCAAATCCTGTCATGTACATATCTCATATATAAATTTTCATGGGATCAAACTGTTATCATATTAATTCCAACAATCCAGTCCCTGTCCAGTGATTGGGATGGATTTTGGGCAATGGCCTTGTCTTTGAATGATTCATGGGGCCAATTCACCTTTTATGCATATGGGGCCATTGTCAAATTTTAAAGGACCATTTGAAAAAGACTTTCTTACCACTCTTGCTTTAAGGACAACTATTTAGACGAAATAAAGGTCACCAAAGGTTAAACAGAAAGTTGAATGGAGCAAACTATCAAATGGCCCTTGTCAATGGCCCCATAAAAACTGAAATGTTCCCATGAAACATTAAAAGATAGGGCCATTGTCCCATCATCAAAAGTCCTTCCCAATCACTGGACAGGGAGTGGATTGTTGGAATTAAAATCATAACATATTGAGATGGAATATAATAATGGCAGACACACATTACCAACATCAAAATGGATTTAACAAACTTTGACTAGGAGAAATAAAGTTTGTTCTAATTCATTACTCCATTTATTCAATTAAATTGATTTTTTTCTGCACAAGTGAGTTTTGGTATGTACTCATCCTAAAAGACTAATTGGTTAAGGCCTCATTTCTGTCATGGCAATTTTCTTCCTTCAAAAAATATACATTTTGCAGTGGCATGTGAAGCAGTAATATCTCTTGCATGCAATACTGACTGGAATTAGAGAATCTTTGATTATC
The DNA here is from genome assembly GCA_037379345.1 of Perna viridis. Taxonomy (NCBI): domain Eukaryota; kingdom Metazoa; phylum Mollusca; class Bivalvia; order Mytilida; family Mytilidae; genus Perna; species Perna viridis. Next base: position 24,027,487 of record CM074517.1, read on the forward strand.
AGGATTTTGTGGGTGTTCAGCTAGTATGGAAGCACCAAACTGCCATATAATTCTGGGAGGAGGATAGGCCTCTACCTCACAAGGTATGTCAGCACTCTCCTTGTGTACAACATAAATCTCCACTGGACGTTGGTGTTTCATCTTAGGTCTCACTACAAAAAAAAGAATTGTTCTAAAAATCCCTCAACCCTTTCCATTCTTATCAAAATAGGAATTAAAATGAAAGCTAAGGTTTGCTGTGTAGAAGTTTAGTAATACATGACAACAATGTTTCCTTCTTTAAACCTGAGCCTTTACAAACACAATTAAAAAATGTTGACCACATAGCTCAAAATGAAAAGCTATAAATAAAATATCCAGTCTTTCCAATTTGAAGAGTTGAAACTAGAGGCTCTAAAGAGTCTAAATTGCTCACCTTGTGCAATAAGCAACATTCTATTTTTGTTAAAACGACCAAGTTATTTCTTGGAAAAAAATCCTCATGCTCTTACCAAAGGAACAATCACATCAACTTTCATTAAATTTTGTCCAATAGTTTCTCAGGAGATAACTTTAAAAACATGTCGAAAAATGGCAGTAACTCAAACATGGCTAAACAGATTTCCCACAGATAGATCTTATCATGCTAAACATTATACTATATGTAAGAATTTGGCTAAACCTAACAGTTTTGGAGATACTAAGAAAATGAAAAGGAAATTTCCCATTCTTTTGTATGGTAAAGTTGTCAAATCCATTAACTCAAGAAACTACTAACTCATAACTCTTCCAAAAATTGGTACCCACGTTAAAGTACTTTCACAGTAGTTTAAATACCTTGAACATCTAGTCTGACATTTTTGGTGACATTGCTAGTTAGATACATCTTGGCAAGGTTATAATACAGTATAAATTACCTCGAACATCTAGTCTGACATTTTTGGTGACATTGCTAGTTAGATACATCTTGGCAAGGTTATAATACAGTATAAATTACCTCGAACATCTAGTCTGACATTTTTGGTGACATTGCTAGTTAGATACATCTTGGCAAGGTTATAATACAGTATAAATTACCTTGAACATCTAGTCTGACATTTTTGGTGACATTGCCAGCAGGATTAGATACATGGCAGGTATAATCCCCTGAATCCTCAAGCTGTACAGACACAAACTCTAATGATCCCTTGTCTAATATGGTATGTCGTAGCCCAGTAACAGGGAAAGGCTCGCCATTCTTAAGCCATGTAACCCTTGGCTTTGGTAGACCCTCAGACTCACACTGGAGTCTCACCCTTCTGTTGACTTCACCAGCAACCTGCCGAGGACCTTCTGCTATGGTAGGTGGCACTGAACAAGAATAGATCATCATAGCAAAAAAAAAAACAATAAGCAGACAAAATTTAACTATACCAGGATAAAACATGCTAAAAATGTACAGAAAATTGTATTTTTCTGTTTGTAAAATAAATGCATATAGCAGATTCTCTAATATTAATACTAACTAACAAGTTACATTATCCCATTTAGCAAGTATTGAACCAAAGTTACGTTCCTTTATGAACATCTGTATAAAAAACTTAATCTCCCTATAAAAGTTTTCTGAACTTTAAATATTCCTATACCTCCTTTAAAGCTTCATCAAAATCCATTGAGTAGTTTAGGGTGAGTTGCACTAAATAACCAAAGTATCACATACAAGGAAGCAAAAGTAAATGAGCATCATGGACTCCACTAAAAACTGGGAGCATGGATCAGGTGCACCGGTAGGGTAAGCATCCTCTTCTTATCTAGTAACATTCACTTAGTTGCTCATAAAATGTCACATCCTATGTAGCAAATGAGGATAGGGAAACTATGAAACAAGCTTGTTCTTACAAGATATGTGGACAGACAAATTATCAAGATGATTACTATACATGCCCCTTTTCCCCACTAACTTTTTTTTTGTCGGGGGTATAATAATGTTTTCTTGATTATAGAGAAAAACAAGAACTATAGTCGGCGTCACATAAATAACATACTGTTAAAATTTGAATAAAAATATTTTCTACGACTTTATTGACACCTACCGTCGTTTAAATTGTCTTAAATGACTTGCTCATTCGTTAAGCCAAACGGCTTCTCCCTAAACATTGAATCGTTAAATTCCGGTCAGATTTTAATTCTAGGTGGCAATATTTACATTGTAAAAAGTCGGCCATGTTTACAGTGATCGGGTTGCTAGGAGATGTTGTTTACGTTTAAATGGTTTGTCCAAAAACCGAAGAACCCAGAATGCAATTCGGCGTTATTTCGGATATCTCGGATTTATTTTACGCGAACAACGTATAATACCGAGAAGTTGATCAAGCAGACGATTGTCACCGGAGTTCGACGGGAACTTACGCACTTCGTTTGTAAACAAATCGTCCCGTAAAAACCAACATGGCGGATATTAGTATGGGATTTTCCCGTAAGGATTTGTTACGCATGATTTAAGCTAATAAGCGACTTGTTTTTGAGAAGCTGTTTGGCTAAACGAATGAGCAAGTCATTTAAGACAATTTAAACGACGGTTGGTGTCAATAAAGTCGTAGAAAATATTTTTATTCAAATTTTAACAGTATGTTATTTATGTGACGCCGAGTATAAGTACTCCAAACTTACTTTGAACTTCAACCTGGAAATCAAGACTGGTATTCCCTGCTACATTACTAACTGTACAGGTATACATTCCAGCATCAAACAGCTGTGTGTTGATGAGTAAGAGTTGTCTCCCTCTATCTAGTATCCTGTGTGATGGACTGCCATATTCTGGGATGACCTCCCCCTTGAAACTCCAAGTGATGGTAGGGGGAGGGATACCACTAGCAGGACAATCTAACACGTGTTGTTGGTTGAGGGTGACAAACTCTCTCTGGACCTCATCAGACCCATTTACTTTAGGAGGTACTATATACATACATGACACAAATCAGTTAAAAGCAAATCACTGAAAGTTTTGCTTTTACTTCAAACATTTTTAAATTTATAAAATCACACTTAAAAAAAGCAAGAAAAGACCTGCATACGTTTTTTTAATCTTCAAAAGCTTAAGTAAAACCTTTAAAAAGTTTGCAGTTGCCATATTCACAGATCAGATTTGGTCAAATTTCAATATTAGCAGGCACTATCTTTATGTATGATACATTTTATTGTAAGAATAACATATTTCTTCCGTATGGGTATCACTTTAAATACTTTTTCCTTTTTTCAAAAATATTGAAAATCAGTACATCACACATCAATTACAGAGCTTGTCTCTTCGCTATTGAATTTCTCTAAAACTTTCAAGATACAAATAAAGCAACAGTAATTATGGTCTAGATCATACAATACAATTGTACCATTAACAGACAAGTCGTAGTATTTCTCAGCCACACCAGCAGAGTTATTGGCCCTACATGTATATCTTCCATTATCGTCACTCCTACCACTTATAAACTGTAGTACCTTAACAAATAAAGACAGTAAATATACCTATTGCTCACAACAAAAAAACAGAAAATTATGCTCAAAACTGCTTAATGCAATGTATAGTGTAAAACTCTTAGCAACACAAGCAAGTTGATCAAGTTCTAAAAGGACTTTATATTCAAATATTTCTGTTTTTGCCATGTCAGACTTGTGCAGGTAAACAACCTAAAGAATAAACTATTCTTTGACTACATTTCTTCTCCATGTTTTAGATAAACCCATATGACATCAGCTTTACAAATGGTACACAATAAATCTGGAAATTTGGATTAAATTTACTATTTAAAGAACTGATGAGAAAATTCACAAACCACAACAACTCAATTCAGAAGTAAATCAAATCTAACATCAAACTATAAAAGACCATTTTTTCTGCTGTAATCTTCTTATTTTTTGCCATGACAAGATAAGGAAATCTGATCTTAGCAATTCAGATGACGGACTTAAGGAGGTAGACCAAGGGTAAGGGACATAACTCTTGAAATCAGTGATATGTTTGTCTCATATTAGATTTCACCAAAGCCTATCAAGCTTTCATTTGAAACAGAATGAAATCAGTCTTAGTTATTTTGGTGCTTACAGAGGATTGATGTACAATGCTGAATACAAACGTTCCAATGATTTGTAAGAGTTATGTCCCTTACCCTAAGTCTACCTCCTTAAATAATGCATTCAACATTACCTGTCCTTCGGCCATGACTGTGATGTGGGGAGTATCATCTATGTCTACAGGTTTGTTATCTTTCAGCCATGTAATATCAGGTTTAGGGACACCTTGGACAAGGCATTCTAAATTGATGGGTCTACCAACCACAACTGAAGATTTAGTTGTTGTCCTTAGGCCATCAACTTTTGGTGGAACTGTGAAAATAATATAAAATTGGTATCTAGATATCAGTAATTATAAACTGCAGAACGACTATAGTTCATGGGATACCAATTTTTGTGGTTTTTGAGATTAGGCCAAACCACGATATTTGGTTCCCAACGAAGAGATTTCCCAAGGACATGTATATTCAATGCCTCAAAACCATGAATTCAAGAATCCACAGACTTGTGTTTCTTTCCTAATCAGTGATATGATTGCATCTTATTCAATTCCACTAAAGCCTATCAAGCTTTCATTTGAAATAGAATGAAATCAATCCATATTACTTTAATGCTTAGAAGAAATTGACGTAAAATGCTTTGCACAATGTTCCAAATGATTTGTAAGAGATATGTCCCTTACCCTAGGTCTACCTCCTTGAAATCATCATTTGAGTACAAACAGCTCTGTCCCTCATAGGCAAAGCCTAAATTCATTTTACCAGAAAGATGAATTGACAAATGATAGCATATCTATATTCCCTTCACAATTTCTTTGGCACGGGATAATAAAAATTGAAGGAAATTAACAGTTACCTCTGACTTCTAACTCAAAGTGTTGTTTATCAGATCCAGCAATATTGGAAACATCACAGGTATATCTCCCAGCATCCTCTACTTGGGCATTACTGACCTCTAACCTTTGACCCTGGTTCAGGACCCGTAAGTCTTTATAAGGAAAGTCTAACAGTGGTATTGTATCCTTCAGCCACATTACAGAGGGTTGAGGTGTTCCAGTTACTGGACAATCAATATAAACTGTTCGATTCTGTACAACATAGAATTGGTTCCTGAGATTTGTTAAATCTATCTTTGCAGGTACTGGAAATACAAAGAGACTATGTCATATCTTGTTATAAAAGTTTGGTTGTTATTAACAAGAACTTACAGTATTGGTATAACTTAATGAACTATTTTTTTTTTATTATTTGAAGGCCTAATTACCATAATAGTGACCTAAAAATCTGTTCCTTAAAAAGGAAACTCTGAAAGCATGAGAATATTTCAATATTTCAAAAATACATGCATAATTCATTAGTAAAGATTCATTAAAATACATTAAATAACTAGCTAATAAACACACTTATATAAATGAAAAAATTATTTTAAAGAGAACAACACAATAAATTTTAAAAAATGAGAATTTCCTCAAATCCTTGAGTTTTTCCTCAAATCTTCAATTTCAAGTGATTTGATTGGTTGAAATCTGAGTTGAGGAAGGAATTGAGAAAAATCTCAATTTCAGATTCTTTATGAAACCTGGCCCTGTGCAGCTCAAACAACGAAGACAATACAAAAATTACCCATCATAAATATTGTAAATTTCGACATGCTTTAAACGTTTCAAGGAGTAACCTCTCATCAGCGATATTAGAATCAAATATATAAGAAGATCTCAATCCATAATACACTGAAAACAAGAAGCACTGAAAACCAAAATTATCAAAATAGGAAGCCAAACCCATCACTGGGTTGTTCTACCATGTCCAATCTAGGAATGAAGCCTCACTGTTTTAAGTATTTTAAAATTTGTAATACAGCAAATTTTGATAATAATGATGAATAAAATCTGATATAATTTAGGGTCAGACAAGTCTGACTACTGAGGCTGATGATTTATACTTATTTTAATTGGTCAAATTTATTTAAACTGAGATACAAAGAACAGCAAGACATCTTCCTCCCTGTGAACTATGAACCCATTACTTACTTTGTACAGTCAGTTTAAAGTTTTTGTTCAGACTTCCTGCTTCATTAATAGCCTGACATGTGTAAATACCACTATCCTCAACTTGTACATGTATGATTTTAAGATGCCTGTTATTGTGAAGTAATATATGTCTCTCTGATTCTTGTAAGGGTAAACTGTTGACAAACCATGTGACATCAGGGAGAGGAATGCCCTCTACTGGACAGTCTATTAAGACTGTTCTATTGACATTTACTTTTCGGTTGTATATGACATTTGATTCATCAATGGAAGGAGGCACTGAAATGTATAATTATAAGTCACAAAACAAAACCAAACAAAATGTTATATGCTTTATTGTGTTAAGAATTGTGCCATTCAACCATATCTGTCAAACTTGGAAAGGAGAGACATGGTGAAGTCAATAGCAAAATACCAAAAATCTAAGCATTACCTCTAGCAGCAATTGAGAAAAGTTAGAAAGAAAATGAGGCATTTATTACAGAAAAGTCGACTACTGTGAAAGTACTTTATTTCGTGCATACCAATTTTCATGGATTAGGGAAGAGACACAGGTCCATGGATTCTTGAATTCGTGGTTTTGGGGTTTTCGGTATATACATCAATGGAAATCTTCTCATTTTGAACCAAATTTTTTGGTCTGACCTATCCATGAAAACCACAAAAATTGGTACCCCACTAACAATAGTACTTTCACAGTAAATGGACAGATGGACGGACAGACAAGGTGATTACATTATTTAACAGGTGTAAAGAGCACAGAAAGACATTATGAAAACAATATATTCTCCTAGAAAGAAAAAAAGTTTTAATTAATTTTAAAGAGTGTTTAAAGATACAGCATGCAATGCAAAATTAAGTGAAAGTTATTTCTTTCTAATGATGTTTGCTTCTAAAAAAAGAATGACCTTTGACTTTAGAGAACTTTACCTAATACTTGAACAGGAAACTCCTGACTAGTTTCTCCAGCCACATTCTTTGCAACACATGTGTAATTACCAGCATCCTGAACCCTGGCTTTAATAAGTGTCAGTTTCTGTCCATCATCTTCCATACGCAGTCTGTCACTAGGGCTTAAGGCTCGCCCATCTTTATACCACTGTATGGTAGGGGTAGGGTTACCAGACACTGGACAGTACAGGGTTGTAGAATGACCATTCTCTACACTGGTGATATCAGTTCCAAAAGAATCATCAATAGTTGGAGGTACTGAACGATAAAAAAAGATTTATTTAAAGGACAACATGTTGAAAAAAAAAAAACAAAACAAAACAAAACAATTCATGTCTAAAAGATTATCATAACAAATGTTCATCAATAGAGGATTTAAATTTAAAGAATACTAGAAATCATTTGTATGATCAATTATTTTCAAAATTTATCAATTTTATATAAAAAGGCTAAAATGATAAATACTGAAGTCTTCCTTATTTTTATTCAATGTTTTTTTTTCTTTACAACTATAAACAAATGTAAACCATACATACCAAGTTCTTCCATGTCAAAGTTTAAAACCATTGATTCCTCGTACTTTAAGGTAAAATTTTAAGCATGCATACCAGGTACTTCAAGGTCAAAGTTCAAACCATATATATCAAATACTAAAAGGTCAAAGTTAAAACCATACATACCTAGTACTTCCAGGTCATTTAAACAATACATACTGCATATTTCAACTCAAAGTTTAAAAGCATACATACCTAGTACTTCAAGGTCAAAGTTGAGATCAGTGACACCAGCTTCATTACTAGCAGAACATGTGTACTGTCCCTGATTCTGAATATCTACAGACTTAATGTGGAGTTGTCTCCCATTTGACCTCAGCTCTATATTGGGATCTAATAGGAGGTCCATGAACTGGCCATTCCTGTACCAAGTAATAGTTGGGGGAGGAGTACCAGTTGCAGGACAGGTTAGGGTGTGGGCTTTTCCTTGTATTATTTTTGGATTAGTGACAATACTGTCTTTAGGAATCTCAGGTGGATCTGTAAGAAGGAGGACATTTATTACCCCAGTGGCTGATACATAACTTGGTATGTTAGGCATAAAACTAATCAAGTAAATTATTTGCATAACTAGAAAAAAAAAATTTTAATTAAACATCTATTATTCAACTGTAAAACTAAGCTACGAAGCAAACTAAATCTTTGATTTCATTAAGGAGGTAGACCTAGGGTAAGGGACATAACTCTTGAAATCAGTGATATGTTTGTATCATATTCAATTTCACCAAAGTCTTTCAAGCTTTCCTTTGAAACAGAAGGAAATCAGTCCAAGTTACTTTGATGCTTACTTGAGATTGATGTGAAATGCTGAATACAAACGTTCCAAAGATTCATAAGAGTTGTGTCCCTTACCCTCGGTCTACCTCCTTAAATCAGAATAGCTTTCAGTAGAAAATTCAGCTTCTATATATAGAACTTACACTACAACCTCATTATATAATGAATTTTTAAACTGTTTAAATACCATTTAATACCTTGAACTTTTACATCAAATATTAATTCTGACTTTCCAGCTTCATTTTCTACAACACATTTATAACTCCCAGCATCCTCCACATCAACTCCATCAATCATTAGCTGAGGTTCTGTCACATTTAAGGCTAGTCCATCTTTATACCATGATATATGAGGTGGTGGTATACCCTCAGCAGGACAGAGTAAGGTCAGAGGATCACCTGAATGAACTTTAGGGTATGTGTTGATACCTGTCCTATTCACTCTGGCTGGTACTGAAAAAAAACATTTGATCTTGAAAAGTTAAGTATTTTCTATTATGTCCTAGACATTTGTAGTAACAATTTCCAAAGCCAGTTTACGTAAATCCTTCTAGCAATGTAACTTTATGGCAGGTTATATGGTGGTGGAAAAAAGGTATACAAAAATGTTGTTTCTAATTTTTATTGCACACTAAGAACTTACGCCCAGAGTACTGCACTGAATTTATTTTGTGTTTTCAGACAGACTGCAAAAATACCCCAAGATTAGCACATTGCTATATGATATATTGACATAGAAACCAGTTACCTTTCTATGCCACAACATTAGAGGGACAAAAGGTTTTTTTTAGTATGTGTGCATGAACAAGTTAAATACTAACACTACTAAGTTTCACAATTTATTGGAAGAGTGTTGCATTACATTTTAATTGTGCCATGTAAAAATTAATCTAAGAGAACTATTTAGGACTTAAATTGATGATATTCTATTCTTTCAAAAATAGTAAAAACGGAAAAAAAAACATGATTATTATACTTGTTCATTTAAATTTTGCACAGACAATATTCTGTCTATAAAACATACAAAGAACCTGTAGATCAAATTCTATTTCATCATCCCCTGCTATGTTACTGGCATGGCATCTAAAAACAGCTGATTCTCTGGCTGATAAAATATGGAGTTGTCTCCCCTGAGATGTAGTTTTGTATGGTGAAGGTAGAGAAAAGTCAATAGGTTGATCATCTTTGTACCAAGTGATTGATGGAACAGGATTCCCAACAGCGGGACAAGCCAGTGTCATTCCTCGACCAAGTATCAGCTCAGGACTCAAATCTAACTTGTTTTTAGGGATCTTTGATGCCACTGTAAAATAACATGTATTTTTATAGTTTAACTGAAATCTTTTCATATTAAGATTTTGTATTACAGAATAGGGATTGAAAATGAACTTAAGTTTTAAACAGCTCAATTTTTTATCAAATATAGTTAAAAGTAGAAAAACCAAATCAAACCTAAACACATATTAAAACCATTCAACATTCCAACTTGTGTTATGATGATTCATTATACTTTCAAAGATAAATCCTTCGCTGTGGAATACAAAAAAAAACATCAAACTTCTGAAAAGTTCAATTTGATAGAGACAGACAGAGCAAAAAACACGATGACTCTCACAAGCTGATATATTGGTTGGTTTCTAATACCTCATTGCTACATAAAACTTACACAAGATATTAAGATCAAATGCTTTCTCACTACTTCCAGCTTCATTTTCAGCTCTACATATGTATCTACCAGAGTCTTCTGATGAAACATTCAGTAATTCTAGAGTCCATCCATTGTCCACAAGAGATATTCTGTCTGTATCATCTCTGATTGGTTGGTTATTTATATACCATGTTATATTTGGAAGAGGGAATCCCTTTGCTGGACAGGTTAACCTTAGTGTTTTACCTTCTATAACCTCAGGTTGGTCTATGACTCTAGGTTTTTGTACTCTGGGTGGGACTGAAATTAAATGCAAATTGATATTATTTCAACAGTACAATAAAAGGCATGGTAACTGAGCCATATAATCTAATGGCAACCTAATTAATCACGAAAAACAGTATCTTTAAGCCTCCTGTGCAGATGAAAACATAGAAAATATCAAAGCTTTTACATCTCAGTCACACTCAGTAATAAACTCAACCTACTTATTCAAATAAATACAATACATCATAAACAGCTTCATTGATTTATAAAGAGTAGGGCTCATGATATTTCACATCCTGTATAGCACAGCCTATACGCTAGCAGAGTGTAATCAGGAAGAGGCAAATATTTATCACATGAAATTCAATTCAATCAAGCTTCACTTGAAATTCATGTAAGCTTCACATGAAATTTATGTGATTAACACATGAAATTCACTTAACATAAATTTCATGAGAAAAATTCATGTGAATTTTACGTAAAAGTTTGCTTAACCAGAATTTCACCTGAACTCTGTCACAAAGTTTATTTGTTCAATTCAGGTGAAAATCATGTGAAATTCATGTGAAAATTGTATGAAATAATTTTGCCTGCATATACTAATGTCCATATATTAAAATTTCATACATTATATCTTTAAAGTAGATCATGTCTGTGAAACCCCACACACGGTTTATTGACAGTGGTTTGGTATTTCATATAATCCCTCAAAAGATTATTATTTTGAAAACCAATTTAAAACATTACACATACCAAGAACTTTCACATTGAAAGATTTTTCTTCTGTTCCAGCTGAGCTCTCTCCTTTACACTTGTACTGTCCCAAATCTACAATTGTTGTATTCCTTATGGTGAGTTGTCTCCCTTTCAGAGATATGGTCACATGATCACTTTGCTCCACCACTTGTCCATCTTTAAACCATGTGATATTAGGAGTAGGAATGCCACTGATTGGACAGTTGATGACCAATGGTTTCTTCTTGATTACTGTCATATGATCAGGTGATACTGCTGTTCTGTCTATATGTGGAGGTACTACAATATCAAACATGTTTCTTTCAATAGTTATGGTAAAGCAGTATAAACAAATAATAATCAAAATTTTCCAAGAAAATTAATGAACACTTACATTTACATATTTTTCAGAAGTCTGTAAAAACATGAAAGTAAGGTCAAATATATATACCGAACTATTCAATATGGAATAAGGTTGATTCTGACCATTATAGACCTTATATATTTATTTTCTTATAATATCACATAATTCTTATAAACTCAGCGGACTCTAGACCATTGTTGTTATATTCTTATCCTTACCATGAACATCTACGTCAAAAGTTACATTTGTTTTGCCTGCAACATTTTCTGCTTCACAGGTAAATTGTCCTGCATCTGTTACCCTAGCACCAGAAATTGTCAATGTCTTCCCATTAGATGATAAAGAGTAATCTCCCTTATTAATCTGACGACCATCTTTGTACCATGTGAACTTTGGCAGAGGGTCAGCATCAATGGGGCAGGTCAAAGTCATACTGTTGTTCAGTAGTACAGTTGGTCTTTGGAGACTATCTGGACCAGAGTCTACATTGGTCACTTTGGGTCTTACTATAAAACAGCAATAGAATTAACGACTCTATCTGTACCTTTAGAAGTTTTTTCAGTTATCTACATAAGTTGTTTACAGAGGCATAGCTAGAATCTAAATATCATGGCTTTTGTTTCCTTCAAATAAAATTTTAATTATGCACATATCTTAACAGATAACAAATGAACAAATTTTGTTAAAAACTTGTTGCCTTGTTGGACCTGAAAATACAACTAAATACCAGTACACATGTACTGAAAAGGTAAACATATATTTAGGTCAGCAAATGTACTTATCCTTAATATCAATCATGATTTATTAATTACAACCCTAAGTTTTGTCTTTAAGATCAAGCATGATTCATTGATTACTATCTTAAGCTTTATCTTTATAATCAAGCGTGATTTATTAATAATCCTCTAAAGTTTCTTACCATGAACATCTACAGTGACCTCCCTTGCAACACTACCTACATCATTTGTTGCAACACATTTGTACAAGCCTTCATCATTAACATCAACATTCATTACAATGAGGGTACCATCAGTTGATAATGAATATCCTTCATCACTGTCATCAATCTGATTACCATCTTTATACCAGACTACAGTCGGAGGTGGGGAACCAGTTACAGGACAAACCAATGAAACAGGTTCATTCTCTACAACCTCGGTCCTTGACGGCAAATTTTCTGTTAGTTCAGGAGGAACTAAACATAGAAACAATCAAAAATAAGTGATGATTTGTAGTTAACCATGACGTATACAAATTTATATTTTTGGGATTAATGATTGATAATAACTAGTTTTGTGAGGCATAATTTACACTTCTTGGCTTTTTTTGAGTTTTTTGTTTGATCAGTTGTTTCTTTTTTTGTTTGATGAACTTTTGTTTTTGTTTTTTTTTTCTATTTTCAACCTTTTCTCATAAATCACATTTTATACAAATATACTGAATAAGGTATTTGCAAAAGTTTTGATTTTAAAACTGAAACTTGAAGACAATATCTTAAGATAAAAAACAACATTGTGACATCATTGGTATCTGAAGAAGTGTTCACATATGACTTTAAAATATTTCCAATTTTTTTTTTAATTTCAGATTTCAATATATATTGTATACAACTAACTGAAATTTTTCAAGTCAATCAAATCAAATTGTTATCAAATACCAAAGTAAAAGTTTCAGCATTATAACAAAAACAGGTAATCAAGCCAGTGATTATCATAGACCATAACATACCTTTAACACTCAATATGAAGTCCTTAGAATCACTTCCTGCATCATTCTCTGCTTCACAAACATATTCTCCTCCATCTTGTTCTGATACATCATGTACCAACAGGGAACCAGTCTCTAACATTTCATACTTAAATGAATCTGTGTCCAGGATGATACCATCCTTAGTCCAGGTTATTGTTGGTAGAGGATCACCTTTGACATCACAAGTCAAGGTTGTTGAACCCCCTTTAGTTACAGTTACATTGGTATTTGATGTATCATCCTCCTCAATCTTTGGTGGTGCTACAAATATATATATGTAACAAGAAATACTGTGAGCAAGACCACAAAGAGAATACCAGCCACAGCCCTGCCTTAAATAGACTTAAATGCAAAATGCATATTGGATTATCTCCCTTGGAAGTCATCCAACAGTAATAATATTCCTTCACACACATCTAAATATGATGCCCAACCTTCCTATAAAATTTCATCAAAATTTTATGAGCAGTTTAGAAGCAGTTGTACTTATGATGTTTTAACATATAAAACACTTAATTTGAATTATTTCTCTATGCAGTCCATCAACAGTAATTATACTCTCTTTTATGCACATCTACCTATGATACCCAACCTGCCAAAAAAATTTGATAGAAATCCCTTGAGCGGCTTGGGAGGAGTTGCACTTTCAATGTTTTAACATATAAAACCATTAGATTGGATTATCTTTGCTGTCATCTGACAGTTATTATATTCCTTAAGGCACATCTACCAATGGTACAAGACCTTCCTATAAAATTTCATCGAAATTCCTTGAGTAGTTTTAGAGAACACATACAACAAATATGGACAGACGGGGGGATAGACAGACAGACAGACAGGGTGATTCCTGTCTTTGTTTGCATAGGTATTACAACAATTTCACTCTAATTACTAATAAACTGTATTACAATCAACAGGCTTGATACCTGACAGAAAAGTATAAAAGGGTGTCCATGGAGGACCCAGGCAGTGGTGGCATCTGTTAAAAATTGTTTGCAAAATTAAACAGTTTTCACCCATTTGAGAGCACAAACTGATGTTATCTAATATATGAATGTCGGTTGTGAAATCAGTAAAATAGTGAGAATGAAATAAATTTTCATAAAAACTACTAGAAAATTTACAATAAAGGGAAATAACTATTTAATATGTTCATAGTTTAGTTGATTATTAAGGAGCTTTCAACATATATTCTGAGTCATCCACTTCCAATACATTGAAAAAATAAGATTGGTAGTTGAAAATTTACTTTGAGCCACCAAATGGTGAGCCTGGTTTCTACTCTTAATAGTTTATAAAGTACAAATATAATATTAGTGTATTCATAATTGGATACCACAGACTTTCCTTAGAGCATAAATTTAGTGTGCAAGCTACAAGAGATCTTAATAATAAGAATTCTGTCTAAACCGTTTCCTTCGAAGGTAAAGAAGTTACATGTTTTGAACTTAGCCTAGGTAACTAGTTTTCTCCTTTCATAGTTCATTCTACAATGTAGTATTAAATACATGCTCTTAATTTTAGAATTAAAGAAATTATATTTGCTTTTTGTAGTGGATCCTATGGCTTATATAAAATATCCTATTTAAAATATTTTTTTTTAATACATTAAGATCTTTGTAGCCAAAATAATTCACACTTACTTTGAACATTGACAGTCATTATTTTGGTTGTCTCTCCTGCTATATTCTTAACAATGCACTTATAAACAGCTTTGTCACTCTCCTGAACTTTCAATATTGTCAATCCAAATTCATTGATTATAAATCTATCTAACTTTGGACTGAATGGTTTGGAATTTTTTGTCCAAACAACTTCAGGTTTTGGTACACCACTAGCGATGCACTTCAGGTTTATTGTGTCACCTGACTTAGTGGAAAGATCTTCCATCAAATCTCCATCTATTGCAGGAGGCACTAAAAAGATTTTAAACAATATGGCCAATGAAAAAATGCTTTATTAAAATAGAAACCTTTTCTGTGGCACAAATCTATAAAAGAATGATTTTTCTATATTGCTTATTCAATAAAAGAATTTTCATAACTTTTCAACAGGTGATATACAAAATAACCAGGTTTGCAGCAGTTTACACTTTTTGCAAACTGACTCAAAACAGCTTATTTCATATAATCTGCTCAAAAAGTAGAAACATTCCATTTAATATAATCTACTGAATAAATAATGGACTCATAACCAAATCATTACTGTGTTTGAATCACCAACTGCAGAACACATAACAGCACCAATCTAGGTTACACAAAATAATCTGGCTGGCACAAAGAGGGAACCAATCAGAAAGCTTGTTACAAATCAAATCAAGTTACAATAAATTGTAATGAATGAAAATCAATAGAAAGCAAAAACACTGAATTTTTATGTGTACACATGTACATGTACAAATTACTGTTTTCATAACATTAGAACCATTTATTACTACATACCCCTGACAAAGAGAGATACCGTTTTGTCAATACTGCCTGCTATATTGGATGCCTGACACTTGTAACTGCCTGTATCCTCAGAATCTGAGCTAAATATTTCTAAGCTACTGTCCTGTCTAATAAAGTAGTGAAGATCAGTGTTAGAGATAGGACTTTCATCCTTAAACCATCTAATCTGAGGTCGTGGGTCACCTTCAACAGAACATGGTATAACTACCCCATCACCTTGGTTTACAGTAAAGTTGGTCAGTTGGTCCTCTGGCTCTGATGTACTGAATGATGGTGGAGCTGAAATAGAACAGAAGTCTCCCATAAACATTACACATGCATCATTTACCTGATTTTGTACATCATGAAGTTCATAAATGATATTCTCTACATTTAAGTGAGTGCCTCTCATTACTCAATAGCATCCTCCTGACCATCACTCATGTATTGAAGATAAAAAATATATATGTGGATGTTCAATTACAATTTGAGCATGCCCTCTTTCATCAGTAATACTTGTACTACATGTATATGCTAAATTAAAACTGGTTAAGCTATGAAGTGTTCTAACACATTATATATCTTGATAATGAAAGAGAGATTGATACTTCTGTGATTATCAGATATCAATACTTTAAAAGATGTCACCAGAATGATATACATCTGAATTATTTTATCTAACTCTACATGGACACCTGACTGATAAATTATATTAACTTATTTTACATGGATACCTGACTGATAAATTATATGATCTTCCTCTACATGGATACCTGACTGATAAATTATATTAACTTATTTTACATGGATACCTGACTGATAAATTATATGATCTTCCTCTACATGGATACCTGACTGATAAATTATATTAACTTATTTTACATGGATACCTGACTGATGAATTATATGATCTTCCTCTACATGGATACCTGACTGATAAATTATATCAACTTATTTTACATGGATACCTGACTGATAAATTATATTGTAATATTATCTTACTCTACATGGTAAATTATATTTACTTACTCTGTACACTTACAGACACCACTGAAGTGGCATTGCCTACCACATTGGAAGCCACACATGTATAGTCTCCTGCATCTTCCTTCTGAACATTGGATAAGGTCAATGTTTCTGCTGTGTCTGTTAGACTTGAGTTTGTGATTGGTTTTCCATTCCGTAACCACCTCACCCTAGGTTTAGGGTTTCCCTGGACAAGGTTACAATCCAGAGAGATTTCTTTACCAGCAATAACTTCAACA
The DNA here is from genome assembly GCA_037379345.1 of Perna viridis. Taxonomy (NCBI): domain Eukaryota; kingdom Metazoa; phylum Mollusca; class Bivalvia; order Mytilida; family Mytilidae; genus Perna; species Perna viridis. The sequence goes on from CM074517.1 coordinate 24,044,280, forward strand.
AATGGTACTGTATAGGTGATAACTGGCCTTACTTGAAATAGATGTAAATGAATATTAAGCTGTGTAATTTTTAAATATAACCTCCATAAGTCAGTTTAATAAAAAAAAAAAAATGCCATATGCGGATGAGATATACAGGACACAGGGATGATTTTACAATAAAAAAAGAATTGTAACAGTAAATTTCAGATTTGAAATAGCAGAAAAAAAATCATCCCTGAGGACAACAGATCTTAAATAATACTGCGAAAGTTTTATTGTTCATTTGGAACCAATTTTAGGACAAACCACGAAATGGAAAGGAGATTTCTATTGACGAGTATACAGAAAACCTCAAAACTACAAATTCAAGAATCTACGAAATTGTATTTTTTTCCCAAATACACGAAAATAGGTATCAACAAACTAAAGTACTTTCACAATACAAAAAAAATTGTTCTGTATGATTCTACAAATTATAAAAAGCATATCAAATTCTAGAGAGGGACAGACAGACAGGCAGACTGTATTCCTGTTATGCAGGTCATTATTAAACACATCTTTATAACAATATTTTTTTTATATTCATGCTCAAGATATACAAGTGTTTCACAAAATAAAAAAAATAACGTAAGTAGGAAATAAAAAATGACCACACTAATAATTAATAGAAATAAAGAGCATGTTTCTCACTTACACATTCCTGTAACTGTTAGGTATGCATTGTGTTCCGTGACACCAAATCTATTTTTAGCAACACAGGTATACTGGCCTTCATCCTCAGGTATGATACCTGTATAAAAACATACCTTAAAGCGTCATTACAAATAATAACTAATTTCTATTACCTAGTAAGCGTAATATAAACTTCATTCAAAGTTGTTGAATGTTCCTATTCATGGAATAGGTTTATGCATACATTTTCTCTCCCCATGTGAAGTAACTGACATGTAATTATTTACTTTCACTATCTGTTGTAATAACATTTGAAATATCTTACACTATTGTCTTAACCATCAATACATTATCTGACAAAACTGTTAAAAATTACAAACAATAAAAAAACAAATTGTTGGGAAAACTGGCTTACCGTCCATCACTTCAGTAGTACATACCCTGAATAAATAATTCTCCACCAGGTAGCTGACGAAACCTACCACCAGACACTACAGGTTGTCCTTTAGCTAACCACTGTATATCGGGAGTGGGTAATCCTGAGGCTCTACATGTAAGAGTGGAATTAGTCCCTATATCAGCACCAGTATTTTGTGGGGGACTCACCAACTTTGGATCAGCTGTTAATAAGTCAACTTGTTGTTAATCTATTTATATTTTAAGAGTTAATCTTTATAAATTTTCAAAGAGTTAATTTTTATATATTTTAAACTTTTTTGTCTCAGATGGAAAATGGTATTCGAAGTAAAACATACATGAAAAACAAGTACATATACTATATTTTAAAAAGATAGCTGACGCAGTAAAAAATTATTCTTTTTACTTATGATTTTCTACATTTGATTCAGAAAATAAAACATGACATGCACTACCAATATATTTTTTTGGAACACCACTTAGTTATCACTATTTGGCCAATTGGGAAACAGAATTGTGATCAGCTGACTTGCGTTTTCTTGGAAGAGCATCTCTATGGTCAAAGGGTCAAAAGAGAAACTATACCGACTGTGTAGGAACTTCTTTTTTTTTTACACCATTAACCTTGGTTCTATTCATAAATTCTAATATCCTTCAAATCCTGGATAACCTTAAACTAGATTTCTCATTCATACTGAGATCCTTTTTTCTTAAATTACTCAAGACATTTACTGGATTTAAAAATAAATTATGAATTGATTGATTGATAAGTATGACTCTGCTGCGAATTGCACCTCCATGTTCCCTCACTCATGGCAACAATGCCATCATGTCACCATACTATGAGGAGGTACTAGGAGGTAGTACGAGTTGAAGAAATTGTCTTAAAACATGACTGCAGACCAAACCACCACACCTCTTGATCATGACCCTTGTTAGCCTATGTCTGAATGATGTATACACAGCTGAGTCACTATTTACTTAAATAAAAGAAAAGTTTTCCCAAAAATTTTATATATAAGAAATCCTCTGAAAGTACTTTAATTCATGGATACCAACTTTTGTGGATCAGGGAGGTTAAACAAGTTTGTGGATTCTTCAATTCGTGGTTTTGAAGTTTTCAGTACACACAACAATGGAAATCTACTATTCATTGGGAATCAAATTCTGTGGTTTGACCTATCCATGAAAACTACTAAAATTGGTACCCCACGAACAATAGTACATTCACAGAAAGAATTTATGCAAGAAAATCATTTTTTTAGACCCAACTGTAAATATCAGCAGCCCTTTTCACAAAAAATCGTAAGAGTAAAATTAGTCGTAAGTTGTGACATCTATTATGACAACATAACTTACGACTAATTCTACACTTACAATTTTTTGTGAAAAGGGCCGTTGTATATTTTTTGTCTTCAGCAAAATACAGTGACTTCTTTTATCCTTTTGAATTTTTCATTTGACTGCTTGCATTATTACAAAATGTAACAGAAAGAAATAGTGGGTACATACACCCAATAGTTAGCTGTGTAGTAGCTGATGTTGACCCAGCATTATTACTGGCAACACAGCGATATTTTCCAGCATCCTGTGCCTGTGTTCCTAAAATAGTCAACTGTCCATCATCAGATATCTTCACATAGGATAAGGCTCTTATCTACAAAGCATGGAAAAAAAATTCTTTCTTTTAAGAAAGGTCAAAGGTAGAGCAAACAATTGGATGTGTGTGAACTATCTTCACTAGCAGCATTATCTAATTAAAGTTCTTTAAAACCATTGTGATAAAAATTGTACAACTCTTACCACCTCTCAAAAAAATATAAAACAAATCAGGGAAATGCTTATCCTTATAAAATATGTTGATTAAGTAATCAGTAAGAAAGATTTCAAATAAATGATTTTAAATAAATATGTTTTATTCTTCTCTTGAGATCATAGGTAACCAAATGTCCCTGTTTTTTCTTGCAAACTTTTAAGAAAGATGTTGATAAGATAGATTAAATGTTAAACACTTGACTGAGTTTTTTTTTTTAATGTCCTTGACTACCCTTTCTGGTCTTCGGGAAGTGAAACACTTTACCTGAACATCACCTTTATACCATGTAATTAAAGGTGGAGGTATTCCATTGGTGGAACATTTCAGAATGGCCGGATCTCCTGCGGCTACCATGATCTCTGGTTCATAAAGTGTTATCTCTGGATTCTCTTGAAAAACAAAGATATTAGTTAACTTATTAAGTAGCAGTCTTTGTAAGAATCATGCAAATTCTGTAAAATGTGATACACCCCAAAAAAGGACTACACATTTTCATTTTTGTTATTAACTTGCTTAATAGGTCTATATGATGAAATGTATAATTATTCATTCCAATCTGTCTGTTCTTAGAAGATAATCCTCATTGAAAATCCAACAGTTTCTACTGTATTTTACTGTAACAGAGTTTTCTCCCTTTATTTTGAATTCTACAGTACAATCTATATAATTTTTATCTCCTAAGACCATGGGCTATATAAAAAAATGCATGTTAATAAAAATATATAGGCCTTTCAACCATGTATCATATTTTGCATGATTTTTAGCTAAAGTGCTACTTAAATTCCCAGGGTAAGAATCACTCATCTGTTTTTGAAGGGACTCCTCTTTTTTTGATGGGACCGCTTTGTGCCTTAACAAAGTGTATTGGAAGCTACAGTATTGTAGCTTAACCATATTTTATTTTCTTGCAATATGACGGATGGCACTATTGAAGCAGGACATTGCTTACCCTTCCAGAGCACCTGGTGTCACTCGTTTTCCTTTCCTACAGTATTTATATGTAATTGTATATAATAGCACTATTCTATTGCAGATTGAACAAAAAAATCTGTAAATAAATGGAAACTTGAGTGCTTGGTCAAAATGTAAACAGAGATGGAGAACAGGAAGCTGTAGTAGCATTTGTACCAAATCTAATCCCACAATATGGCACACCCATACATGTATAAAAGTTTGTCACAATATCAGGCAACTGTAAATGAGTAGTTGCATAGAAAACTTTTGGAAAAAGTGTGACTTATAGTTATATAAAAAAGTTTCTCCCATTCTTCCATTTCAAAAATGAATTGAACTTATTAACAACCAGGCAGTGATCAATTTTTCTGCTATTTCATATTTTCCAAGACTTCTACAGATTCTATTGGAAAAACTGATTCTCCTTCAGTCTATATTCTTGATTTGAATTATTTCTCCACTCTTAATGGTAAACTTTTGATTTTAAGTTTGCATGTTAAAAATCTTAATTTTACCATATCAAGGGGAGACAAAATTTTAACCACTCAATACTGAAAGAGAATCTATGTATATCTTTTCCTTTAAGGAAGAGATGTGAATATATATTAACTCTAACTGATTCTTCACAGCAAAGTTCCAACACATCTTAAGCCTAATGTTATAAATAGAAATGGCATGATGACATACAGATGATTATATGTCCTTATACCTACCTATATAGACTAACAGGGCTATGGCCACACTTTCTCCTGCTGGGTTCCTAGCCAGACACTGATAACTCCCTTCATCATTTCTCACCAGGTCCCTTATGATCAGACGACCACTCCTGATTTTAACCCTCTCTGTTGGGATCAACAGAGCCCCATCTCTCATCCAATAATAGGTTGGTTCTGGATAGCCTGTCCCCACACAGTTAAAGGAAATCTTCCTACCTTTCTGGAATTCTTGTTTGTTTGGAGTAATCTGAACTTCTGGTGGAACTGAATGTTATACAGTGTAAAATGTTAACAGTGATGAACATGATAATGCATACTTATCTTGTGAAGCTTCGTGTTTTGCAGGTATGTTTATGTGTAAACATAAAACTACTTCTACATTTTGTATACCACAAGGACAGATCAATGGTTTTAGGTTAGGAAAATAAAAAAAAGATGTAGTCCAAGCAGTGTTAGGCATGCAGTGCAATTTTTGTAGAATGATTTATAAATAATCGAGACTTTTTGGTTTTGTTTTGTTTGTTTTTGTTTTGTTTTTGTTTATGCTTTTTTTTTGGTTTTTTTTGGTGGTTGGGGGGGGGGGGGCTGTATGAATCTATGTCTTAACATTATATCTTAACATTTCTACAGTAGGCAACACAAAAAGATTCATGTGTATCTTAATGAATAAGCATTAAATTCAATATCCTAATACTCATTAAAGACTTTAACACCCGATCTACCATAAAACTATGCAAAAGCATTACAAATGGTCCACATGACAGGTCAAAGGATTTTATTGAAATTTTGTTTATATCTTAATATGGATATGAGCATAAAAATCCTTTTTTTTTTTTGCTTTTTGTGCTCTAATTATGGATGTTACAGTGCCGTCTTTAGAAGGACAAAATTTTCTGTACTTTTTTCTGCTTATTTTGTTAACATATGACATACATTGATCCCATAATTGTGTAATGAAAATTTTCACTTCACATGTATTATTCTATAGAAGCAGAAGGAACTATTCTTCAATATTCAACCCAGAAAAATTCCATCTTATGGTCCTGTTTCCATAGCAACTGATTAAAAAATGGCCTTAATTGGCCTATTTTAAATATCCTTTAAACTCTTATCCATTAAAAGCTTAAAAACTTCCAAGGGACCGCATTTTAATTTATTTTTGGGACAACATTTTTAGAAAATAGGTTCTTTCATACCATTCAAACAAAAATTGAACTGGGTGTTTTATATTAGCAACTATGGTAACCATTTGAAAATCCCAAATTTTTTATATATATTTCAGTGATTTTATACTTTTACCCTTAGGGAAACACATTATTTTGAGGCAATAATTATTCCGATCTTTTCCTTCATGAACAACTACCATCTTTTTCTAATACAGTTGCATTGTGACAATTGTTGATGCTGTTTACTTCTCTTTAAATACCAAATAATTGGAAAAAATTCTGAAAAATCTACTTTCCTCTCTCTAAACATATTTCAAATTTGCTCTAATTATGGTATATCATGAAGAAAATGAATATATAATGGTGATGATCATTTTCTTAATAAAATTTATTGCTTACATAATTAAACATTTTGTACCAGTGTAAAAATGTTGCTGAAAATAAATGCAAACTATGAAGGAGTTATTTCCCCTTGCATAACTCTCAACTTTTGCAATCATGAAAACAAAAAACAACATCCAGACCAGAAACACAGACAGAGGGATGATAAAGAACACAGGAATATATATTTATCTAGCCATAGCAGATGGCTACAGATGTAAACAAGTGTATGCTAAGTATTCATGACAATTATCCATGCAGTTTATCAACACACTACAATGACAAAAATTTTTACATACGACTTAGTGACTGTGACAAAAGTGTTTAAGCACATCTCAGATCCATAAATGCATCAACAAACAAATAGCCAAATAACTGAATCCTCTTTGATATTAGCTCGGGTTGGACTTTATATTGATTCAACTAACTTTAAACATGCCAAAGTATGCCAATTTCATCGAGATAAATTTGGACTGTACTGGAAATGCCATTCATCAAAATGCAAACATCCACATCATGGAGAGTCCAAACGAAAAGCTGACAGAGGGATATCCTACACCAAGGCAGTAGAAATTTATTTGTACTGGAAATATACAGTTTTAGTTGGCGTTGGTAAGATTATAATGAATGAAGCAACATTTTAAGGCACAACCATTTGATTTGAGAGTTGAAGGAAAAGGGGATGTGACCATTAGGTGTCAAGGTCCTTATAACATTTGTAGATGCTAAAAGTGCTGATGAAAATTGTATTCAAGGTAAAATCACTGACATGCCCTTCAATCAATATAAGTGACTTTTCATCTATCTATGACCTTTTCGGATGTGCAAAATAAATGTGTTTTTACAGAACCAAAGTGGCAAGTCATCTATTGCCTTACATAGTTATATTGACAAGATTCTTTTGGTCATTTTCAAGGCAACCATTTTCATAATCTTACAATACATTTTATAGAATCAATATTCATGTTGAAAATAAAGATTTTGCCTACTTTCTTAAAATAATGTTCTCTAGGAAACAAACTTAATTTCAAATGTGACCAAAAATACATGTACTTAAAATACATCTCCCTTGAAAAGTGGGTGTTATACAGTGATTAGGTGTTTGTCAGTCTGTTTGTAACATTTGAGGGTGCCCATCTCTTATCCACTCCTGAACTACTGAATCAAATTTCATGAAACTTTTTTACATAATGTAGATGTGCACATCTTAGATTTTGATTTGAATAATATTTGGGGTTTCCCATAGCAAAATATGGACTTCGCCATTATTTAGTAAGGATGGTTACCATCTCTTATCCAAAACTCCTCCTAGTCTACTGTATAGATGTTTTTTAAATTTTTTTGAATTTCTGAATGAAATGTCATGAAATTTTCAAAGAATCTTTGTTACATAATTTAGATATGTATACCTAGATACATTAGCTAGGGGGCGGGGTAGGGGTTACAATCCTTTGGCTGTGCCACCTTGACAACTGAATCAAATTTCATGAAACTTTTACATAATGTAAATGTTTACCTCTCTATGTTAGATTTAGATCTAAATGACTTTTACATTTTTAGATAACATGTAAGGGTTGTGGTATCATAAATAGTAAGCTTTGCTCACAGACTTCTAGTTTTGAAAATCTTTTAAGCCCCTTGCAAAGTCAGTAAAACTGGCAGTTGTTGATATACAGACTTAAACAAAAACAACTACGTAAAGTAATAACTTTCTCTGTAAAAATGCCACCATTTTTCTAATGTATAACCAAGCTTTCGTGTTACAAACTTGTTAGAATTTTTTTTTAATGTAAAATCTTAACTTTGATAACTAATTTACAGGAATATGCAGAGGTTGTAGAGAAGAACACAGCAAAGTTGCATCTAAGTTCAATGAAAAAAATGAGGATTTTAATACTGAGGATGGTATGTGTGTATGTAAATAAGTGCCTGTGAAACAATTTTTTTAATCAATGAAAATGAAACTATTTTATAGAGATAATTCATATATATTATACATAAATGTATGTTCATAACCACTGATATATGATGATATAAAGATTAAATAACACATGAAGATAAATAGTTGTGAAATTTGTCTTCTTCAAAAATAACTCTTAACCATTTGACTTTGAGTAGGAGGCTTGGATGATCATTTTTCTTCAGAAGCTTAGCAGAGTTTGGGAGAGTACTTTTGTACATAGATCCCTCCAGGGTTTGTTCATTAGTACTGAATATACAATATGGTTTTTGTTTGAGGCCATATCTCAGCTAATTCTAGACCATGATATTCATCTTCAGTAGGAACCAGAATCCATACCGGAATAAGGTCACATTTACCTATTTCATGACTTACTTAGGTAAAGTTTTAGGATAAGGTCCATATCTCAGTTACTTGAGGGCTGCTCTTATTTATTTTGAATACCTACATGTACATGTAATTTCATGACTTAGGACATTCAAAAGGTGCACCTGTTTAGTATTGCTAATTACATTTTGTCTATTTCTGACTGTAATTGATGGTACAATCACTCGGTGCTTTGATTTACCATTTAGAAGCCCCACCAACAAATTTGTCTTACAACTGATGTAGCTTGCAAGCTCTCTGTGGCAGATGGTTACAGTCTTCAATTTGGAAATTCCACAACGCGTGAGTAGAAATATTCTTACTAACTGGATACCAACAGATGTGTCAGATACATTGTTAGGGTCAGTGCGTTATTAGCTCACATGGACAAAGGCCATGTGACCTATTGCTATCACTTGACATCCATCGTTGTCTGCAAAACATTTTTGCAGTAATTTACAAATATGAATTTAAAGTTCACATTCTCAGCTTTATTTAGACTACTTTTGATCAGCAAACACATATATGTACATTATGCACTTACACTAAAAAAAAATCTAGGTCCAGTGCCAAAGGCCATTTGAGCTATTGCCATCACTTGGCGTCGTCGTTGTCATCCGTCGTCATCGTCTGTCTTTGTCGTCTTTATCAATTATACAAAACTCTTCTCTTCTGAAACTACTTGACTAATTAACCCAAACTTTGTCTGAATGTTCCTTGGGATGCCCTGCATAGAACTGATGTTGGGATTTTTGATCTGTCAAAAAACAAGGCCACCATTACTAAAAACAAAACATAGGGGTCAGACAGTAGTTTTTCACACATATCTCCAAAACTGTTAGTCTTAGCCAAATTCTTTTTATTGTTGAAATGATCCTCATTATTAGGACTACAAAAGTTTTCAGGGAAAAAAGTTGTCAAATAACTCCTTGTGAGAGTTACAGCCCTTGAAAGGGGAAAAATTACTTTTTTTTTTACAGTTTTCAGTCAATATCTTGAAAACTATGATAGATTTAAACTTTCAGTTGTTGAAATGATCCTTATGATAAATTCTACTGCAGACTTCTTGAGTCAAAATTGTTGGATGACTTCTTGTTAAATTTATTGCCTTTAAAAGGGAAAATTCAACCAAGTGAGCGATTCAGGTTCCTGGGAGGCTCTTGTTGCTACTACAAAAGGGGAGGGGTGGCCATTTGACCTGGAAGTGTGAAGTGAGACCTAAATGTACCAGATTATCACTCCATGGTTTCAATAAAATCAATCCTGTGGTTTTAGAGGAGCAGATTAATTTTTTTTACAGAGGAAGACAGACTGGTGACAGACACATAATAATTACAATACCTTGCATGGCCTTCCATCAAGTGTAATAAAAATGAACCAAGTCAGACATCCTCATTAAGAACATTACTCTACCCCTATTTTTATGAATTCATGGGTTAACATGGAATAATAAATTTCAGCTTGGCACAAGTTTTTCATATTTTTTTATTTAATTTCAGTTCAACACAAAGAAGACCAATACATGGGAGAGGCCTAGACTTCACATGAAGCAAGTACAATTCAGAGCGCTGCTTCATCACAAAGGACAGATAGCCAGACTTCTGATTGGTTTCGTGATCAGCTAACACCAAGAGATAAATTTGACAATGCCATAAAAACTATATCTGAAGATATATACACAATTAAGATCTCAGCTGTCGCATGATTGGGATATCCTGCAACGCAGTACTAAACATTATGTCTCTTAAGCAGTTGAGAGCATTTATACTATTTTAGGCTACATCACTCCAGTTCAAGCATATAAAATCCTCCCTGATGTATGCATTAAACTAGCTCCATTAAATTACATTCAGAACGACTTATTGATTGATGAATTAATTGAAGCATATAATGCCAGCAATTATTCTGATATTCAAATACAAATATTATCAATTTTCGTAAATAAATATACAAAAGAGGAGCTGAAAAAAACTAGTGCCTGGGTTAACCATTTCCAAAATTGATCGAGCAAGGTCCTGGTGACATTGTTAAAAAAGAAGAAATTCACAAAGATAACTAATTTTCTAGAATTTTTATCCTCACCTGCCTATTTCCAAATAGTTGGTTTAGGATCCAAGGTAATCAAGCAATCAAATGGTGCAGAAATCAAGATACCAAAAGTTGTAAGAACAGTTATAGCATCACGTCATTCAGCTCTACCTCAAATTTTGTCAATCAGGAGACTTTCCTTCATTAAAGAGGGCATCCCATTATAGAATGTGTGCTTCATCACAAAAGACTAGTCTGCACGGTCTTGACAACACAACTGCTGACGGCATGAAAGGAATTGATACTCTGGAGAAAATTGTAGGAAAACTCAACACTTTTGGACTTGATCCTACTTCAACAAAAGAAGTCACCATCTTTCTTTACCAGGCAAATCAACATTTAAAGTTTGACATCAAAGGACATGTTTCCCTCCAATCAGATGTTGTTAACCATTGTCCAACATATGCCCTTAGTGACAACAAGGAAAAAAATTTCTCTGGACATAGTCAGCATGACCATAGTAATTCATGTTAAGTTTGCTTTGCCGTTTCGCTGTGCAAGTCAAGAGTAACAAATCTGTATACAGAACTACAATATAACATTCCATCTGAGCAACAAGAAGAAATTGAACACGACTCAGAGGTTTCTGGTAAACAAATCAGTGCTTGGCATTCTCACTGTATACCTTCTGTTCATCGAGATGCAGCAAAGCAGGACATTTTGTCAAACTTAAAGCCAAAGGAGGTTTTAACTATTATGAATTGGGCAATGAAGTTCATCCTTTTTCTTCATCGTGAAAAACAAGCTGACTTTTTGGGGAAAAAAAGCATTTCATGGCACTTTGCCTGTGCAGTAACTAAGCCATAGGAGGATCTTGTACTTAAATACTTCATACATATTCTAGAGGATGGTATACAGCAGCAAACATTATGTCTAATGTTCTTACTACTCTAAAAGTTCAGAGCCCTTCTTTAACAGCAGCCTTCCTTAAAAGTGACAATGCCGGCTGTTATCATTGTGGCTCATTGCTTGGATATATACAGTACCATAACTTAAACAAATGTACTGACTACCAACTTTTAAAAACATATTGTAGATATTGCAGCCATTTGGTAATAGTGTTCAAGTAAGAAGAGTAACCTTAAAGAAATCTCAAAGTGTTGAAACAGACATAGATCCTGACACAGATTCAACTGAAGCAATTGATGAACAAGAAGATGAGCATGACAAGGTAAGAAATAAGAGTTCTTTACATTTTAAGGCACCTATCTTTATCAACTGTTCCTGGCAGGCATCATCTTTGTTAGCAAAGGGTTACAATCGGCATACATTATCTTCAAAGTATGCTGATCGTAACCATTGACTAAGCAATGATGGGCAGGCATGAACAGAATGAAACTTGATTTAGCAATCACAGACACCAGAATCACTGTATCTGCTCCTATGTACAATTCCTCCTGTACAGATATTGAAGAAAATTTGCATAAATGAATAACGTCATATAAAGATGTGCATGAAGGAAAATTATTCCTCTCTGATTTCATTGTCTAAACTATTTGAGCATTTTCAATTTTGGCTAGATTGGTATTCTTACGACTGGTAATTGAGGAATTTTATTTCATGAAGGGAGATAACTGGAATCTGAATTATTTGGTTTGAATTTCTCATAAGCACAACTTCTTTTAATGGCTGCATGGATTTTTATAAAAGGTGTAGTGACATTAAGTATGAACATTGCTTTAAATATTAACTTTATTGTAATAACATAAAAGCTGTTCATAACAAAGTGAAATTAAAAAATATTATGAGAAATTATTTAATTGAAATGACATCAAAATGGTGCCACAGTTTTCCATCATTTAAATAAGCTGCATGGAAAATTGTGTAGTTTTTTTCAGACATATTCACATCCAGAAAATTACCTCCACATCCAAGAAACAACTGTTTTTTTATACCCCAAGCAACAAAGTTGCAGAGGATATAATGTGTTTGACCTGTCCATCATAAGTTTTCCTGACTTTCTTCTAAATGCCTTGAGATATTGAACTGATGTTTTGTTTTGTTTTTTTTTTTTTTTTGTATATAGGTGTACATCAATGAGTTACAGTTCAAGTAAAAGTTTTGTTCTGGTTCGTTGATTTTTGAAGAAGTTGTGCCCCATTACATTTGAAAAATTACTGGACCAGTTTTCTGAAATTTTTTTCTAAACACCATGAAATATTGAAGTGATATTTTGTACTAAGGTGTATATTGATAAGTTACAGGTAAAGTTTACGTTTTGTTTCAGTTCTTTGATTTTTACAGAAATTACGACCCTTGAATTTAAAAAAAATTCACAGAACTAACTGTTTTCCAGGCTTGCAGATATTTTTTCAAATACATCTTATTGAAGTTTTTATATGTGGACTTGAGGTTCTTTAATTTCACATATGATGAACTATGTAATGATGAATGTATTCTAAATATGAAGTTGTTTCTTGGGTGTGGACACCATTTCAAACAATTTTTCTGTCCTTTCAATGCGATAATTATCATTAGTCTTTATGTTTTCTCTTTTGTTATGGATTGAAGTCTCACAATTCAATATCAAATCATTTAACACTTCATAATTAATTTTCGGTTGTATTTTAGGTCAATTAGACCCTTTATTGCCCCTTTTTCTTTTTACACAAATGAAGGCCATAATAAGCAAATACCAGTATGAATAAGAAAAATATTGCAATCTGATTTAACTGAAGACATTTCATTTGATTCTAACTATAAACATTGAACCGCGGGTTATCTTTGCATACTCCACGTCTCCAGCTTGTTATCAATATACTTCAGAGGACGCTTACCCTACCCGTGCACCTGGTCCATGCTCCCAGTTTTTAGTGGAGTCCAAGTTGCTCATTTGCTTTGTTACTTTGTATGTATAATTTTAGTTACCTTATATTCTTTGTTGTTTATGTCTGTTTTCGAGCTCTGATCTTTGTCCCTGGATTACATTCTTTTGATAACCGCTATAACCTTGGTTCCCTTGATTACTCTTTCACAAGGAATCACATTATTTACACCTTAAACTAATGTCGTACATGCTTTCAATTTTTATAATTTATTGAATATACAAGAAAACATAGGATTTGTACATTTTATAGAAATTGTTATTTTATACAGCTGTTCAAGACAAGTAAGACAATCATGAAACAGTTGCTGTACAATACTAAAGTGCATAATGACAAAAGTCCTTTTTTTGTTGTCAGGATGAATCAGAGAGTGTCAATAGCAGTGGGTTTGCCTGTCCAGAGCCAGGATGTCAAAAGGAGTTTGTTTCGTCTAGTGGTCTTGAAAGGCACATTTTGAAAGGATCACATCAGTATGTAAAAATGTCAGGAACAGATGTTGTAAAACAAATGTGGGTTGACAAATGCAACACAATTGGTAATGAATACAAGACAGTAATTGAACAATCTTGTATCTCATGTTTCACAGAAGATGCTGTTGATGAAGGATGGGCTTATAAGAAAACCCATCGAACAATTCGATTTTCTCCCAAAGTTAAAACTTTCTTGAAAAAACATTTATGATGAAGGTGAAAAAACAGGAAAACACTCATATTACAAAGAAGATTTGTGAGAGGTTAAGGAAGCAAAGAGGGGATAATGGATCAAAAAAGTTTTCCCCACATGAATGGCTGTCTGTTAGCCAAATTAAAAGCTTGTTTCCAAGTTTTACATCTAGGCAACATTCAAGCAGGATATCCCGTGTTGCAGATTTTGTGGCAGAAGAAATTGACACTGTAAATGACCTCGAACCAAGGAATGTGTTGTCTGATATAGAGGGTTTAGAAATACAGGAGAACATGTCTGATATAGAAGGTTTAGAAATACAGGAGAACATGTCTGACTGATCAGATTTTGTCTATAGATCTTGACCAACTTCATGTACCGGTAGATAATTGAAATGTCACAAAAATATCATTGACTTGAATGGTGTTATAAAACAATACACATATTTCCATTATTTAGAACCAGGCCACACCAAGGATGCTGGGACCTATAGTTTTCACCTTGTCTGTCAGTCAGTGCATTGGTCTGTTGTTCTTGAAATTTTTTTTTGTAGACAAAAATATTTCAAAAAACTAAACACAGTACAAATATGGATTTTAACACATACATGTAGGTTAAGGATTTACATTGTACATATCAATTTGTGTAATTTAGAAAAAAAAGTTTGTTTTCATCAAAATGTAATAGGCTTCATTTCTTCTCTTTCATTTGTGTATTGGTGAATTTTAACCAACTACTTGTTACAATGAAGTTATTGATCTGTAATGGAAATTATCACTCCATGATAACTTGATACCTGGCAGACCAAAACTGCCAACTTTGATGTACATGGGCAACCCCTACTGTCTGCTATAATTTGAGTATAAACATTATTTTATTAAAGAAAAAATGTCAACATAATAATGAACACATTGGAAATTGGAAAACAAGTGATGCAGCACTTTTATAAATTCCTTTACCATGCTTTAATTTTGGTCTCGCCTGCAACGAAAGTTGCAGTAGGCGAGATGTGGGTTTTGCTTTTTTGGCAACGCTGACAACGGGGATGGCGTCACAAACTTAACATTAAGTTCATTTAAACATGAACCCCTTATGTTAAATCAATGATATTTAGTGATTTGTTTGATTTTTATTTTGTGTAATGAAGAAATGATGTGTTTTTTAGCATTGTCTAAAAAATGCAAAATTTCATCATTTTCATGTCTGTGTTAGATATACAAGAACAAGAGTGCCCACTTTTTTTATTCCTAAATTAGTTTATACTATACCTTAAGTTTGCAGTACCATGTGGTTTTATCTGCTGTCAACAATGGATGAGATTTTATGACCTTTTAAAAATTTGTGGTATTTTCAGTATTTCCCCCCCCAAAAAAGGATATATGATTGTCTCCCTTTCCTTAACTACTCCTTAAACTTTATTCTTCATTTTAATTATGTGTTATATCTATCTTACAATCAAACTTACTGATAATAAAAGATTTATGCACTTGATTTGTATCCTGTTCTTTATTTTTTCAATTTCAATATTGTCAAAAAACCTGAAAAATCTGATTTACAGTTCTGAAAAACTGGTTCCCTGTTGAATAAACTCCATTGCTCCTTACAGAGAATCGCCAGAATATAGCTGAAATATTGCTGCTCGGGTGTTAAACCCCAACAATCAATCAATCAATCAACCTTACAGAGAAAGATTCCAGCTGAAATATTTTTGGTGAATTCTTATATAACTAAGGTTTCAATTATCACAAAGTTTCATTCTGATTTGAAGCATATAATGCATGGTTTTATGGTAGATTGGGCGTTAAAGAGTTTAAGTCTTTGTACACTTAATATTATCAGCAATATCTTGAGGTTTGAATAGTGAACACACAACATGTATCTCTGACTTGTTCCATACCTTGTACTGTCAAGAAGACACTTTTCTTTGTAAATCCTCCTTCATTTCCAACTCTACACACATATTTACCATCATCTTCTACTTTTATATCCCTAAAATAATATTATTTTACATCTAGGAGAACTGTGTATGCCCTTGTATTGGATTATAACCTAGCCAATTAAATTCAAAGACAAATATCTAACTGGGTCACCAGAAAGAAAGTTGCATATAAACAATGTAAGGGATTATCATGTTGCAGCACCATACGGTAAATTGAATAATTTTTGTAGGTGCAAAATTTCCCAATTTTGTATATCAGGAGAGGTATTAAATTTTCGCAGTCTTCTTGTCCATAGATACAGTATATGGAAGAAAATGTCAAATATCTACACTAAAATTTGGTGAACTTTTAGTTTTGCCATTCTATGAACCTTGTGAATGAAGCAAAAATTAGAATCTCACAAAAAAATTCTCTCTATACAGTATATGATTTTAAATCCTTAACATGGGGAGGTAAAGTTGTTGAAGTATTATTGGTCAGACATGCATATATTCAGATACCCTGTTGTTTGTAAGGCTTTTATCAATACATGTTACTTTTCCACTTAAAAAGAAGGGACATAAAACAGAAACATTGAAAAGGTACCATTATTTTCTTTATCAGTCATGTTGTAATGACAGGGTATAAATGCATGTTCAAACAACATACAATAACTGATTATGTAGCACTCCAGCTAAGAATCAGGCAAAATGTGATTCATAGTTGGAAAGCCTACATATTTTTATTTTTGATATTTTCTTTAAAATGTTATAGTAAACAGAAATTAACTTGTGGCTTTTTATATAACCCTTGTTCTTAGGAGATAACAAATTTACAGAATATTTATATTTATAGAATTTAAAATTAAGGGATATAACTCTGTAAAGGACACTAAAATACAATAGAAACTGTTGGATTTTCAAAGTGAATTATCTCCTAAGAGCAGACAGTTTGGAATGAATAATTACACTTTTCATCATATAGAATTATAAAGCAATTAAATAACAAAAAAAAGTAACCTTTTTGGAGTGTATCACATTTTACAGAATCTGCATGATTCTTACAAAAACTACTAATTTTATTGACTCAGAATTTAATGAAGTTATCATTTTTGTCATAGGACTTTCAAAGCCAGTGTTAATTTCAATTTTTTTTTCATTTTTAAGTTTAATGAGCCATAGATTCATAGTTAAACTCAAACGGATGGAAAAGAAAACTTGCCTCTGTCAAGAATTAAATTATTTTTTATGATGTTTTAACTCAGGTTTTCTATAAACAGCAATTACATTTCTAGTATCAGCTCACCTAATGATAAGAGATCCATTACTTAGAATCTGAAACTTCCTGTTAGATTTGATCTGTGAATTTCTGCCAACTTTATACCATGTGATGTTGTGTTCCACAGTACTGTACACAAAACATGTCAACATAGCCTGCTCAGCAGGTAATGCCGATACATTAGATGGTGGAATTATACTGGGGGGAGGCTCTAAAAATATCAACAGAAGTTGTTATTAACTTAAACATACATATAGTTGTTTTGGTAAGACGGTGTCTATGGAAGACCCAGGCAAGGCACTGAATGGCACATTTTTGACAAAATTTGTTACCAGAAAATGTTCATCCATTAGCGATCTATTAAAAAAAACACAATTCCCCCATAGCTTCAAAACAGAATATATAGTGCAAAAGTCCCACTACTCCCGTCATATTCATTTGTCAAAACAAAATGGCGCTGCAATATGATCTACTACATACTGTATCTAACAGCTGTACAAAATTAAAAAAAAAAAAATCAACTGTTTCAGAGAAGTTTCGTTCACATAATTTTCCTATTGTTTCAATGTACAAAAACAGCTGAAGTCCCATAACACCCTTAAAATATATAAAAACAAAATGGTGGTATGATATGATCAACTATATATTGCATTTAATAATCACACAACATTTGAACAAGGACAGACTGGCGGGAACCATTACCATGTTCCTCCATAGTGCTGTGCGAGGGACAAAAATGAATGTTGGGTTAATAATTAGTGAAATGAGAAGCATAAAGCACTAGAAACTGCAAAATAAAGGGAAATAACTCTTTGATCAGTTCATAATTTAGTTGATTTGTGAGGGAATTTAGGACATATACTCTGAGTCATAGATATAGAAAAATCCCTGTTCTCTCTGACATAATCATTTTTACATAACATTTCAAAATAAATGTCACCCATATAATACGATCTGTCTGGTTTCTACATGGGCAGTCTCTTCACAATTTTACATGTTCTATTTCTTCCTGAGGCATTCAATTGAAGATATTTATAGAAAAAAGTGTTTTCAGTCTCTAATTCACTCTTCACTGAGATCCAGAAATGTTAGTTTCTAGCACCTAGCAATGACAGTGACATTACAACTTTCCACTGACATCTAGGAATGTTTGTGTGGCCCTCCACCCAGCATAGGTAGTGACATTACAACTTACCACTGATAACTAGGAATGTTTGTTTGATGACCATCCAGCAATGATTGTGACATCACAACTTACCACTGATACCAAAGATTGTTTGTGTGGTCAGGTAGTGACATAATGAAATACCACTGAAATCTAAAAATTTTTTTGGCCTTCACCCAGCAATAAAAGCGACATAACAACTTACCACTGACATCTAAGTATGTCTGTGTGGCCTTCCATCCTGCCTTGTTAGTAGCATTACACATATAAAGTCCCTCAGATCTTTCTGTTGCACTTGGAACTTCTAGAGTCACATTGGCTGAATCACTAGAATATACAAATAAGCATATACAATTACATTCTATTCATTCCAAAAAACTTGATAGCATACATCACAAAATTACTGGCACTTAACAGTAAGTTAGAAGTCAGTAATAAACATTAAATGCAAAAGGTGACAATTAAACTGAATCGCTCACCTGGCTACATAAGCACCTTTCTATTTTTGTAAAAGTGGCCATGGATAAAAATACTTAACACTCATACCTATGGAACAATCATATCAATTTTAATTGAATTCTGTCCAGTAGTTTCTGAGGAGAAAATTGTTAACAGAAACAATATTGAAAATAGCAAAAAGATGTTGAAAAAGGGCAATAACTCCAATATGGCTTAACAAATTTACATGAAAATTTGACCACAAATAGGTCTCATCATGCTAAACACTTTTAAATCATCAGAATGTGGCTTAACTAATGGTTTTGTAGAAAACAGTATATGCAAAAAAACTTCTGTGTGACCCCTATGTTCTATTTTTAAAAGACAACAATGTTTTTCAACAAGCTAAAAATCCCCATATAGGGATGTCAATAAAAGCTGTAAATTGGATGACTACTATTTTCAAAACTCTTGCAAAATGTTCTTTAGTCTGCCTGCTACCTTTGAAGTCGCTCATATTGTTAGTGACTTCTTGCACTCGTAATTTCATTACTTTACATTCACATATGCATATTTGTATATTACTACTCCACATTATGCTGCTGATCAGTGCCATGATTACTATCATAGCTTCATAGTTCTAGCTTTATACGAGATCAAAATGTATCTCTTAAATATCATACACATGTGTTCTACGTGTGTTTTTGAGAGAAACATGTTGAACAAAACCATTACCGGCACTTCCTGGAAACCAGTTGTTTTAAGTGAACAACATTCAGGTCATTACCGTTAAAAAAGAGTAACCACATCAACGGAACCAAGATTCTAGTGAAAGTCATCCAATTTTAGAGCATATCGCATTTGTGCCATTTCAAATGTTGAAAGCAAGCCAATATCAGTGGCATAGAATATTTGACGATTAGCAACTTTGAAGTGATTTTATTCTGCTTCTTAAAATACCACTGAAATCCCTGCTGTATCAGTTCTAACCAAAATACCTTAGGAACATTCATACCAAGTTTGTTCTGATTGGTCTGGTAGTGTCAGATGAGAAGATTTTTTAATGTAATATCATTAAAAATAGCCAAAAAATGACCAAAAAGGGCAATAACTCATACATAGCTAAACAGATTTTCACCAAAATTTGAGCACAGATAGATCTAATGATGCTGAACACTTCAACCCATCTCAGAATTTGGCTTTACCCAATAATTATGGAGAAATATTCTAAAAACTACTGTCTGACTCCTATGTTCTATTTTTTCTATATTCCATATTTTCCTCATATCTTGACCTATACTTAGAAATCGATGGTAAAGTAAAACTATTGACCAAACTTTACGACAAATTTGATGACTTTTCATTCAAAATTGTCAACTCTCCTTTCATCTGTGGCAACATCCCTTCAGCACCTGCGTATGGAGTGGTCATATCACAACTCATATGTTATGCCAGAGCTTGCCAAAACTACGCTGACTTTTTGTATTGTGCCAGAACCTTAACAAACAGGCTTCTGGAACAAATGTTGCTACAAGATTGAAGTCATCACTACAGAAGTTTTATGGTCATGATCATGAACTCGTGGATCGTTATGATGTATCCATCTGCACCATGAAAACTGATTTATTCAACGGTTCATAGTTTTACTTTCCTCGTTTGTCTACCCAAGACTTGACTTTTATGAGCAACTCGGCAGGTGTTTCTAGAAAAGCAGAGGACGCTTACTCTACCTGTGCACCTGGTCCATGCTCCCAATTTTTTTAGTGGAGTCCGAGTTGCTCATTTGCTTTTGTTACTTTGTATGTATGATTTTAATTACTTTATGTTCTTTGTTGTGTATGTCTGTTTTCCATGTCTGGTCTTTGTCCCTGGATTGCATTCTTTTGATTACTGCTATAACCTTGGTTCCCTTGATTACTCTTTCAACAGATAAAAAATACCCACATCAGCTCTATGCTGAATACCCTAAAGAACACTCATACTAAGTTTAATTGTAATTGGTCCAGTAGTATCAGAGGAGAAGAGTTTTGAAAAATTGCTAATGATGATGACAGATGCCATGTGATGGCATTAGCTCACATGGCCCTTTTTGCCAGTAGAACTAAAAAATGAAACCAAAAGGAAAGCAATGATGATTCATTCAAAAACTTTAAACTATAGTTGTAGGTCATAATGATCAAGGTTCCAGAAATTTTGGCAGCCAATGTCAGTCATTTTATCGGACTTCAGCAGACCAGGATCAATGTATGTGCCAATTTTATATGCTCACACTGAGAATAAACATTAAAAAATAGATGGTAATTTTCTAATGTTGGACATAAAAAAACTCATGTAAATTACAGTTTGAATAGGTTTTATTGGTGTCTAAACTTCCAGTCTACCTGTCTCTTAACTGCTTATTTGAAATTGATTGACAGAGGTTGACAATACGTTATGTCAGACATTAGAAAGTCATCATCGGTCATTTGCCAAATTTGATGGTCAATGACCCCCATTTTTTAACGTTTCCAGAGCCTTGATAATGACAACTGTGGCAAAAATTCTTTGAGAGATAAATCAACTCATAGAGAACTAACCTGTAACCATGCTCATTACCCTGTGACTTCCCAGTCCTTGACCACTGAACTGTGAATGGTATTTCACTGATGACCTCACAAGTAATGAAAGCAGTCGACTCATAGTATCCTCTAGTTACATCAGTCATGTAAACTGTGGGTCGCGTAGCTTCTCTCACACTGATAGCAGTAGGTGTCAGTCTCTGTAAAGCATTACCATCTGTATCTATACCTGTTATCTGAGTAAGAAAAAAGAGAAAAGAAATTATCTCAGTATTTTTTATAAAATAAATAGAGATTGTTTAAAGAAAACTGGTGTTTATCTATTTATTGCTGTGTTCCTCAAATGTTCTTATAGAACTTACATTACATAAATCTTACATTTATGCACATATACAAAATTTGCTGTGAAACAATTCATTCCTAACACATTTATTGCACTGACCTCCATATCTATGCCTGTTTTTTGGGGGTTTTTTTAGACTGAAAAACATGATTTAGCAGTGTGGGAAACCATTTTTTTTTTCACAACTTGCCATACTGGCTAGTGGAATATTAATCTTGCTAGCCAAATAGAAATTCAACTAGCCAATTTTTTTTTTCTGTACTATCATCTGTTTTCTCCTGGATTTGACTATCTTCTGCCTTTCTTTTTCTTTCTTCTATTATCTTTTCATTTGTTTTTAAATTCATCAAAACCTTTTCCATATTCGAATATTCCCTCCCATTGAAGTTTTTTATGTACCTTACAGTAACAAAATTAAGTACTCCATTTCTGAACTCATATTTTAAAAATAAAATGATATTTCAACAGATTCATCATCATGAAACAAGAAAATGTTTATCATTTGCTTCTTGTTCATTTTCATTTTGACAATAAACAACTAATTTGCAAGGTAACATATCTTAAATTGCCAAGATAATTTCGTTTGAATACTAATACAATATCGGGACCATTGCATAGGTTTTGGCACATCCCATTTAATGGAAATTAAAATGGCAGATCGTAAACAATGCTTTACAAGTCAATAAAATTGTGCATATCATGCCAAAATTCACATGACATATTCAAGCTAAATTTCTTAAAATGTAGGGAACATATTTTTAATGTATGATGTTAAGGGATGTTATAACCTGTTGGCTGGTTAACTTTCCACGGAACTTGCCAATCAAATAACGGTCGCCAAATTGACGAGTGTAAGCTAATGAGAACTCATCAAAATACACATCTTTTCGTATTTGGCAAGCTGGCGAGCGGTGGTTTCCCACACTGTTTAGGGTTTTTATACACTAAAAATAACTTAAGGCATAATTGTTCCACAAAGCACAGTTTGTATGCAACTGATGCATGCAACTATTTTTACCATTCTTCATTGGTCACTAATCAGTACAGATCAGTTATCAATCCATCATGATTTTAACATCACAGGACTCTTGGTCGGTCAATGTGTGTTTTTTATTTGTTTGTTTGTTTTGTTTCTCTTTTTTTATTTATATTAATAAAATATTAGTTTAAAACAAAAATTTTGAATATTTAATCATTTATTAGTTTTTTTTTCTTTTTTAATGAAATACTGAAACAATAAAACACATTTCAATTTTAGACAAGAGAATCTATAAAACAATTGTTTCCTTTCATGGAATTTTTTTAATCTGTATGAATCAGTCATTGGTCATTTTACATAACAAATTTCAGTCACCATTTCTGTTCATCAGTCCTTCACCTTTCAATCAAGTTTCTACTATTAAGGGGGTTTTTAACGTCTTTTCTACCCTGCCAGGTCTCACACAGAAGGAATCAAGTTTCCAGTCATCGATCAGTCAAATACTTTAGCTGCATGGATCTATTCTGGAACTATACCTGACATTAATCGCTTTCATTATTGTCTTGTGAATGACTCTTTAAAGAATCCCTTCTGACTAGCAGACTCACCTGTATATAGAAGAATGTATTTGGAGGTGTAAACGGCTTAACACGGTACACCTGATCTTTTAGTGAGTGTTTCTCCAAAGGGTACTCAGCCAAGACTTGACCACGTAAATCTAGAAGCTTCAATTTAAACAATTCAGTTGGTGGATCCATATCACTAGTGTTCACTAAGGTATGTGAATCAACACCTACAAAAATTTACCCATGTTCATCAAATTTGTATAACCTTGCCTAAAGAAGATAAATAAAGCATTACTCAGATGGAGTAATAAAATCTTTATTTCTAAAACTTTTATTGCATAGTTATATCTGCATATCATCATAACTTTTAAAACAAGGGTTTTTTTGAAGAACAAAGACCTATAGCATAAAATGCAAGACTAGAGGCCCATTATGGATTGAATTTTTAACTTATTTCTTTTCAATAAAATAGAAGCATACCAGTAATTCTTTAAAACAGTGCATGTGGAAGGTTCTGTCCCATTAAAACTGTCTCATGAGGTAGATTTTTACAAAAAAAGGAAATTGTTTTTGGTAAAAATTCATATTTTTGTATTTTTCACAGAAAATTAGTAATTTCAAACCATAAACCTCCCACAAATCTTAATATTTTTATGTGGAGATTCTTAATTTGTCATTGATTTTGTTGGAGTCTCGCCCCTAATGAGGGAGGGTTTACAAAAATTGTATGATATTAAGCCTAAATCAGTAAAATTTTACCTTTAAATGGCAATAACTCATGTAAAAAGTAGTTTTACAACTTGAGGGCATTTGAACCTTCAACAGTGCAGATCATTTCATTAATTGAAAGTGAATCTAATATTGTTTTCAAGACTTTGGCCAAAAACTGCATGTAAATTTAATTTTAGGCAGTTCTAGAATAACTCAAATAAGGAGTCGGAGTTGTCCTAAAACTCCACTCAAATGAAAACTTACAGTGTTTCAACTAAGCTTAAAACTGTAAAGGTCAATTTTCCTATACACAATAACTTTCATCAGTATTCAACAAAAAATTTGTAGATTTTAAAACAAATCTTTGGAAGAGAACAATATACAAAAATACGACTGATGACATAAAAGCATGATGAATGGATTTAAACTAATTGTTTATTAATAGGCTGTGAATTATTTAGAATGCCAAAACATTTTTAAATAGATCTTTAAATTTTTAAATAAGGAAAAATAACAAATCAATCTTTCCTATTTTTCAGGTCTTTCATGAATTCTATGAAAAGCATATAAGTAATGATGTATGTATATATGAACCATTAACCAGGCACTGTAAGCACTATGCAATCTGGGGGTTCCACAAGCATAGATACTTTTCATTCTAACAGGCTGAAAAAGTACATTTTTGTATATTTTATGAATTATTAAAAGGGGGCTTAAATGTGAAAGATGAAGTTAACCATTTCAAACAACATTATACATGAGAAAATCATAATGCTGACATAATGGTTCGCTTTACTAGAAAAGTTTGGTAAGAATCCATAAAACACTAGAATACTCTGGCTAGAATTTGTAATTTTGTTATTTCAAAAGTTCCAATTGTCCAACATGTCAATTAAGTCTGCACAATTCAGTTCTTTCATTGACATTTTTTATCATTTCTTTCCCTTATTAAGATATCTCAGATAACCAGAGAACAGTTTTATTTTCTCTTGTAAGGTTGGGATATGGTAAAACATCATCTTCTGCATCATTGCAACATTACAAATATCCTTTTTCTAAGCAACTGGTTTCTAAAATTTAGAAGTTTGGCCAAATTTGAAAAGGCACAATTTGATCGAAAAGAAAATCAACCAACAATAAATTACATATACTTTACCAGCTAATGGTCGTAAGGTTGTTGAAGATATGTGCGAGGCTGGTTTTCTTGAGAATCCAGAGACAAAGTTTGCCGAGCTAAGACCATGTACTCTGACAGTATGTGAACTGTTACTAGATACTTGTAACTTCCATTTGCCAGGTTCTGGGTCCCGTACATTCTTTATCTGGACCTTCTTTAAATCTAAAAGTTTCCTGAGGCCATCGTATTCTGTGAACTCCTCCTCTGTAAAAACAACAACTAATATGATATAGATGAGATAAATCAGATCCTCGATGTATTGTTTGTGACTCCTCTGTAAATATATTTTCTGAAACTGGATTGCAGCAAAGTGAGTTACTCTTCAACAAATACCTTTTTAACAAAAAAACAATGATATTATCTCAATTCGGTATGAATTTTAATAATGTAGATGGACCTTTTACCTATGAACCTTAAAACTAATAGGTTAACTCAAGCAATGCAGAAACAATATATCAAGCATAATAATTTTATTCAAACCTTGTCCAGGACTCCATAATTTAATGTCTGGTTGTTTACCACTAACAGACACAGTAAATTCCTCTAGTTTATTATCCACAGGTATGAAATAGGTATTGACAGAATGTCCAGGGTTGTCTATAGACATTAAATTGACCTTCTGAGCCTGTACTGTCAGTTTGACAAACTCTAAAACCTACAAGAATTACTTAATTAGTACATTAAAATCATGTTTGAAATTATATCAACCACAACTAGATGTTCATAAATGGATATCCTCTACATACATATATTACTGAAATATCATAAAACAAGAGGCTCCTAGGAGCCTGAATCGCTCACTTGGTTAAAGTTTTATCTTTCAAGGACAATAAATTTAACAAGGAGTTGTCCAACAATTTTGACTCAGGAAGACTTTGGTAGGACTATCATAAGGACCATTTCAGCGATTGAAAGTTTCTATCTATCTATTGTAGTTTTCAAGATATTGGGTGAAAACTGTAAAAAAAAAAACGTATTTTTCATCTTTCAAGGGCAATAATTCTTACAAACAGTCGCATGACAACTTTGATCCCTGAAGACTTTTGAAGGCCTTATAATAAGGGTCATTTCAGCAATTGAAATAATTGTGCGAAACCTGACGGTTGTGGAGATATATACAAAAAACTACTGTCTGACCCCTTTGTTCTATTTTCAGTAAGGGTGGCCATGTTTTTAAATGGATCAGTTCTCTGCAGGATACCCCAAGGAACATTCATATATATTTGGTTCCAATTGGTCAAGTAGTGTCAGAGAAGATTTTTAAAGAAATAACATTAAAAATAGCCAAAAAAAAACATCAAAAAAGGGCCATAACTTCAAGATGGCTTAACAGATTAAAAGGACAATTTGACCACAAATAGACCTCTTCATGCTGAACACTTTAACACTGTCAGAATTTGGCTAAACCGAACGGTTTTGGAGATGTATGCGAAAAACTACTGTCTGACCCCTATGATCTATTTTTAGTAAGGGCGGCCACATTTTTCAACGGATCAAAAATTCCCACATCAGTTCTATGCAGAATACCCCAAGGAAGATTCATAATAAGTTTGGTTCTAATTGGTCAAGTAGTGTCAGAGGAGAAGAGTTTTGAAAAATTGTTAACAACAACGACCGACGCCAAATGATGGCAATAGCTCACCAAGCCATCGGCTTAAAAGTTCTTATCTGAATATAATAAGAATATTAGGCTTTATGCTTTATTAAAATGTTAATCTCCCCCTTTCAAATAAGTATGAATGAATACAATATTAGTCCATTAAAAGAAATATAATCCGAGATCTTGCATCCCCTTCAGATAATTTATTTAAAAAAAAAAAAAAAAACATATAATAGTGACATTTCACTTGGGACCTTAAAAAATCCTGAAGTTTCCTATTGACTACTAGTAACTTTGCAAAGGATATTTGATTCTAGATTGTTCACAGGAAGAGTTATCAAAATGAAGACAAGAGGGCAGATGGATATAGCCATAGCTTATTCATTGACAAAGAAAAGTATAAAATCAGACTTCAAAGACAGCAACACTAATGACCTGGGCACACTTTCTGTTTTTTTTTTTTTTTTTTAAATTCTAAATTGTACAGATCAATAAGAATTGCTTTATTAAGTTGTACATTACCTGGTTGACCTGGTCCTTCTTCAGTAAGAACACCTGTCCTGAGCTAGTAGAGGCAATCTTTTCATAAGACTGGAACCCACCATGTGTGTGATTACCACAATCTCCAGTTAATACAAATACAACCTTAGAATTGAATTTTATAGGTATTCTTGTTAGTCATATGATATTCCAATTAATTACCAGAAGTATAAAGATAAGATATTAGTGGATATTGTCTGCCTAACATAACTTTCAAAACAAGTCTGTTTTCCCAAGTGAAAGTTTTCAAATTTGTTTAAAAACGGCTTAAAATCCGAGTATTGTTAAGTATTGGTACTTGAAGCCAAAATGTAATGGATAAGCAAATCTAACAACTTATAATACATGTCATCTCATAGTTTACTGATTTACAAGAATGTATGTATGATTTTCAACATAAAGGGGCAGTTTTCAATCAAAGAAACACTTATCCCATGAAATTACCATAAATTATCTTTGCAAATCTTTTTTCTTGGAGGTTGGACCTGGTGTCAGTTTCACAAAAAGTCGTAAGTGTGAAATTGATCGTAAATCATGACGTCACAATGCTATTTTAGTTCATGACGTCATTACTTACGATCAATTTTACACGTACGACTTTTTGTGAAACTGACACCAGGGGCTTAAAAATTGAAATTGGCAGACTCTTAAAGCTAATTGCTTTAATTCAATATAAAACAGGATACGTTACCAATTATTGAAGGTTATACCTGACTTTGTTTATGTTGAATTAAGGCTAGCACATCTTCAGTAAGAACATAATCTTTAGCCCTAGCGTCAGTAAAGACATAGATATAAGAGTTTGGAAGGGCTATCTCCAAAGCCTCTCTTATAGCTCCAATACTCATTTCTGGACAATCTCCTCCACCATGGACATATAAGTCCCGTAACTCATCTACAAACTCATCTGGATCAGTTGTAACTATTACTGGGCCTATATCTATGATCAAAGAATTCTATTTGTTACCATGTAGCACTAGTATAAGGTTTTTCTATCAGCAAAATATGAAACATTTTAAGCA
The DNA here is from genome assembly GCA_037379345.1 of Perna viridis. Classification (NCBI taxonomy): domain Eukaryota; kingdom Metazoa; phylum Mollusca; class Bivalvia; order Mytilida; family Mytilidae; genus Perna; species Perna viridis. The sequence goes on from CM074517.1 coordinate 24,072,582, forward strand.
CAGTAAAACCTGTCTATACTGAACCCAAAGACGACTTAAAATTGATAGACAGATATTTGGTTTGAAAGGGTTCAAAATACATTTCAACTGATATAAAGGTATTGGATTTATACAGGTTTTCAGATTACTAAGTGTTTGGTTTCCACAGGTTTCAATAGGATAAGTTTTATTGTAGTTTGCTATTCTATGATGTAGTGTTTCCAATAAATTGTAATCAACATCATAAAATTAAATATTATAAACAATGGCAAATAGTATAAAAAAAAAAACAGAAACAAAAACAATTATCCCCTTTTTTACCACAAAATTGAATCTTTTCTTGAAAGCACACCATTTTTTCTGTGTTAGATCACTGATCTGTTTAGCTACTATGTAATTATTTTGTGATACATAGTACACTAGGAGCTAAATTTAATCAACAAATAAGCCACAATATAGATACAGCTAATATTTACTGACACTTGACCTGTAAAGAATTTGAAGAGGTGATAATAATGCTAATGTACCTCCTAAACAAAAACAAGAAACTCAATACCGTTAGGTACTTGTGTAATTAAAACAACCTATGCTCAATCTAAATCAAGTAACATTCCAAATTTGAAGTAAATCCCTCAATTGGTAGCTGTCACTCAGATTTTTGTGATGAAAATTTGCTCTCTCATTCCATGTGTTTAAAAACTGAAAAGTCCCTCAAAACAGGGAGTAGATATCAGATAGAAACTTAAATTGCTAAAAATGTATGCATGTACCATCTGTACAAAGCCACACACCAAATTTTTAACAAATCTGTCAAGTGGGAGCCAGGATTTTGTAAAAAAAAAAATTGACAGATGGATATACTGACAATCAAGGTGATTCCAATATAACTGTACCACCCACTTGTTAAGAGGGGAATAAAAATAATAATAGTTACATGCAAATCTGAATGTTTGTATAATGTGACTCCTCTGTGAATTACTATAGTAGCATAGCTAATCACTTTTTCTTTTTTCACTTTTTTTTCACAACACATGCTACACTTAGTTCACAACTGACAGTCATTAGAAGCTATTTCTTTTATTTAATTTCTAAAATTTCAGTTTCAATTGTTATCATACTGGCTGCATTCAATTACAAGTAGTCACCTTTTATTGATAAACTCCTATACATAATTTACCTGGATCATGAAAAGGTACCAGTATATAGTTGTATAGAGGATTCACTCTCCTAGCAAGTGTCACTGCCATGATTTTTTTGGCTCCCTCAATAACTTGAACCAAGTCATCATACATAGAACCAGTGATGTCAAATACAAAGGCAAGAGAAGATGCCCCATTAGGTATGTCTTCATTCTGGGAAAGTCCAAATCTAATTAAACCGCACAATACACTGAAAGTCAAGTAAAATCTCATTTTGTTTTGTTATCCAGCTTAGCAAAATACGGTAAACTAAATTAAAACTATGAAATACATTTGTAGTCACAAAAAAAAAAAAACTAATGTCTTATCAAACTCCAGTACTTTTTTCCCAAGCTCTACGATATATATATATTACAGATCCATAATCACTACCAGCCACTTGTCAACACTGCCCCCTTACACAACAATGGAATAATTGTAAGTATGATTTAAGTGTTCAGAGATGTGTATTTAATTAAGTTTTTAGAATTGCATTGACCCTAAGCAGGCAGCTGGTTGTAAAACAGTGGGAAAATCTGATAAGAAACTTCCAGATGCATGTAAACATGCTGTATCAACAAGAATCTTGATAAATAGGCACTTTGTAGCTTATTATACCTGTGCTAATCTCCTTGTTTTTCTGACCAGTTGCAATACCTCATAAAATTCTCATCAACTATGTTAATGTAATATGTTTTTTAAATTTACACTGTTAGAACTATGCACAGAGAAAATAGATCTGCATGATGACAGGAAGAAGATCTTTACTGCTAAAATGTAAATTAAAAATTATATTTTGAAAAGTTGGGCACAAAATGTTCCCACACAAATTTCCAGTATCTTAATTACCAGTCAAAATTATAGTTATTAAAGTATTCAAAAGTAAAAACATATTTAATTTTGCTAAAGGGTCAATACTTTAAAATGTTCAGCACAGTACAGCTTGATGCTACCACAGAGAATAAACACTAAAGATTAGTAGGCAAGTATGGATGCTATATTTAAGCATCATACACTGGTGCATCTGGTCCATGCTCCCAGTTTTTAGTGGAGTTCGAGTTGCTCATTTGCTTGTATTATTTTAGTTACTTAATGTTCTTTGTTGTGTATGTCTGTTTTCCATGTCTGGTCTTTGTCCCTTGATTGCATTCTTTTGATTACCGCTAGAACCTTGGTTCCCTTGATTACTCTTTCTAAGACAATCCACAAAGTCAATTTTAAAATCCTTTTATCCAAGTAAAGAAGTTACAGTCTAGATATGATCAATTACATCAAATTCAAGAAAACAAAAATTTGACCCAAGGGTTAAATTGAAAAGTCAAGGATTACCAACCCAGATGAGACTTATCATTTTAAGGTCCTTTAACTACATTGTACATACACACAAAATATAAAAAATAAAATGTTTTAAAAGACAAAATAAGTATTGGCAATGACACTATTAATTACTTCAAAAACTAAAAAACACAAAATTTGACCTCAAGACCATAATTCAAGTTTAAGGATCACCAACCCTGGTAAGCAACACACCCTTTCGTGGCCCACTACTTAAATACTTAAGACAACAAAGTTACAGTCCTTTAATTCAGACAGACCCTAAATAAAATTATTGTTACAGTACATGTTAATTAAGTGTCTTGACTGCTGAAATTGAGCATTCACCATTATTTCAGCATTTTTTTTTTATTTTTAAAAACCTATGGACCTAATTTTAGATAAATTGAAAGCAGTGTCCAAATTAACAGAAAAAATATTTAAAAATGAAGTAATAGTTCCAACAAAAGAAGTCTGATTATTATCCAAATATGAACTAACTTGAAAACTGGGTCCAAAATAAAAAACATGTACTATCTTTGAAAAAGACAGGATGCATATTCTTGCTTTGTTAATACCAAATCTGATTAAGACTTTATTAAGTGAATAGTGTGAACACTGAACACTGAACGTATTTCAATTATTTTATTGGTTCAACAAATTAACCATTTCCAATTATTTAATAAATAAAAGATAAGTGACTGAAAATATTCCGTACACCAATGCTGCCAATCGAGCCTTAAATTTCAAGGTTGCTGTCATATTTGTCCAATGAAATGCGAGGTTGTAAACTACATCAGTTAGGTTGCCATGGTTTAGCATCATGGATGTCACGTGATGTCAAAGTGATCTAAATGTTGCCTGGGTCGGAATAGTAAATACTGGTTCAGAGTTAAGATCAGAATCCGGCATAATACAGAAAACTGACTAAACCAAACAGATTAAATTATCAGAAAAACCTGTCTAAACTGAAACCCTAAATATAAAAAAAACCTGTCTAAACTGACCCCTAAATAATTTAAAAACCTGTCTAAACAAAACTATATCATATCAGAGTAATCTGTCAAAACCAAACCCTAAATTATCAGAAAAAACCTGTCTAAACTGAAACCCTAAATATAAAAAAACTGTCTAAACTGACCCCTAAATAATTTAAAAACCTGTCTAAACAAAACTATATCATATCAGAGTAATCTGTCTAAACCAAACCCTAAATTATCAGAAAAACCTGTCTAAACTGAAACCCTAAATACAAAAAAAAACTGTCTAAACTAAACCCTAAATAATCTAAAAACTTGCCTAAACAAACTATATCATATCAGAGTAACCTGTCTAAACCAAACCTTAAATATACAGAAAATCCTGTCTAAACTGAAACCCTTAATATAAAAAACTGTCTAAACTGAACCCTAAATTATAAAAAAAAAAACAGTCTAAACCAAACCATAAATAATAAAAAGAAAACAGTCTAAACTGCGCCCTAAATAATCAGAAAAACCTGTCTAAACTAAACTCTAAATAATACCAGAAAAACCTGTGTAAATTGAACTCTGTATAATCAGAAAACTTGTCTAAACCAAACCCTAAATAAACAAATCAGAGTAAACTTTTCAAGTCCTATTATATAAATGTAAATGTATTTTGTACCTCAGTGAATCAACAATCTGTCTAAACCTAAACCAATTTCTAAGTAAAAGACCTTCAGTTCAGACAGTTTTCTCAGAACCATGATAATAAATATAATGAATTGACAATGATCCATGTTCTTACTGAGATTTAATGCTGAGTTATGGTAGCATAATACAGTGAAACCTGTTTAAACCAAACCCTGAATTAACTGAATACCTGTCTAAACCAGACAAGTTTTGAAGTCCTATTGCGTCGGTTTAAATGTATTTTGAACTTGGATAAATCGTACACCTGTCCAAACTGACCGAATTCTACAGTCCACAAGGGTTTCAGTTTAGGGAGGTTTTATTGTATGTACATCGACGTTTCAATTACATTAATATTTTAGTTATATAGATTCTCCTTCAGCCTCGAGGAGATTACAGGATTTCTCCAATTGAGATAGTTAAAATCTAAAATTTAACTATTGAGAGTGGAGAAATCCTTTAATCTCAGAGAGAAATGAGGGAGAATATGTTTCTCCCATGAATAAAACTAAACAACGCCCTTAATTCTCAAAACATCAACTACGTCATCAAGGACCTCCCCTCCAGTCATCAAGTCATTTCGCCATCGACATCACTACCATTATGATTAGTTGATACACTACCAACTAATATGTTAAAATATGAATAACATTCGAAAATCAACAAGTATTTAATTGATCAACAATATGAATAACAAATGTAAACATGGTAAACATAGTGGGCGTGGTAAACGTGGGAGTCTTCATGAGACATTTTAATTTCCCAGCATATGGAGGGAATTACAAATTTTTAATCATTCGCTCGTTCTGTGTGAATGAAGCCTATGAATGGGAGAAAACATTTTTCTTATTGGGCAGTGGCTGTGATTAACAGTGGGTTAAGCTTATTTAAAGGTACTACCACACCTTCCCTTACCTCTCAAAATTGAGGCCACTTAAGCACACCTATGATCAACTCCAGGCTTTATAACCTAGACAGCATCAGCAACTGACAGTTATTTATAGTATCATCAACTTCAAGTTGAAAGGTCATCAACCCTTGTGAGCCACATGTCCTCTTGAGGCCCTTTCTTAAAAAGAAAATAATGAATGCTCATCTGGAAAGACAACAAAGTTACAACCCAGACATGAAATGGTAGACAGACAAACACACTGACAAACTGTGAAATTAATCTGCAACTTTACTCTGTGACATAACTGATTTGATACAATGTGAGTTACCTCCCATTGTATATTCATAAAATGTTATTTGAATGCTGACAATCAAAAACTATACAAAACCAAGTCAATAAAATAGGTCAAGACCTAATTTTCATAGAAGAAAAGGTAAAGATCATAGCATTGGATAACAGGAAGAACAATCATCTTACTTTTACAAAATGTGTATCACTGAAATCACTATGCGATTTAGAGGTATAATAACACTTTATAAAATATGAATACTTACAGTAAAACCAAACTAACAGCAAACATTGTCAAATATATTTCTATTACACATTAAAAACCTTTTAAAATTTATTTTGTGATTAGTATGCTAATGCAGAGCACCATGCTTAATGAAATTCTAATGAATTAACAAAACATTTTACAGTGGTATTCAATGTAAAAAGTTTCTGAAAACTGAAATAATTTCCCTTCATATCTGCCCTATTTTTTTTCTCACTAATAGCAGGAAACAAGACTTATTGGGGGGGGGGGGTGCTTATGGTTGTAAATACTGATAATGAGTGCTTCAATTAGAAACTAGAATAATATTACAGTTAGAATTCAGAAGATAGTCACAGTATAAGTCAGCAGGATATTTTACAGGTTTTGAGAGGTGGCATACTTGTAATGACAAGTTTTATACAACTGTCAACTCAAGCCCCACATGGGTCAAGATTTCCAAACAACTACGCCAGATCCAAATTTTACAGCGTTCTATATTCAGCTTTTCTTCCCAAAACACCTGGCTACTGTGGAATCTGGCAATCAGTTTAAAAAAGCTCATATTCATTGTCGACTTGCACATGCATGTGTATTCATTGACATAAACTTACCTTAAAACAGAGATTTCTATAGTCTACAATAAAAATCCTTGCTTTACATTTATCTTCACTTTTTAACTTTGACATTAAGCGTCAGCAGGTTACTAGGACTCTAGATACATTTATATGGCAAGCCGTTATGGAATTTATTCCCCATTTATTGATATTAATAAATATTAAATAACATGTTAATAAATATTTATCAACATGTGCATAAATGATTTATTAATATCAATAAATAGATGAATTAGTAACATGTTGATAAATATTTAACATGTTGATTAATATTTATTAACATGTTGATAAATCATTTATTGACATCAATAAATTGAACAAATTATTAACATGTTAATAAATATTAGTTCACTTGTTATTAAATTTTATTCCAGATTATGCTTGCTGGTCAATATCGAATAAAGTAAGCAATTACACTTTTCTGACCACTATTAAACCATCTATAGTGGCACCCTCTTTATCAACACGTTAATAATTAATCTATTTATTGATACATGTATTAATAAATGATTTAATAACATGTTAATAAATATTTATTGACGTGTTGATAAATCATACAATTTATTGATATCAATAATTATCAACATGTTGATAATTCATACAATTTATTGATATCAATAATTATTAACATGTTGATAAATATTTAATGACGTGTTGATAAATCATACAATTTATTGATATCAATAATTAACATGTTGATAAATATTTATTAACGTGTTGATAAATATTTATTGATGTCAATATTTATTTATTGACATGTGAATGAATGTCATATTTATTGATATCAATAAATGACAATTTATTGATATCAATAAATGACAATTTATTGATATCAATAATTTATCCTTAATATCAATAATTCATTTATTGATATCAATAAATGATTTATTGATATTAATAAAATAGGTAATAAGTTCTACAACGGCTTGCCATACATTTAAACACTTAAAAAAATACTGTGTGAATATAGGGCATATAACAAAAAGTAAGCCCATTCACAGTGTGAGGCTAACAATCTATGAACATCAAAATATGATCATAGACGTGATGAAGTAACCCCCCCCCCCCACCCCGCCCCCGTAGACTCCCATTAACAGTAAAGCACAACAGATGGACGTGTTTACAATGATTACAGGTCTGGTATAAATACACGTACAAGTCGAGGCTTTGATGGATATTTTGTATAAACCAGAAAGATTCGAAGATCCTCTTTCTACTACTGTAATTTTTCGAGACCCCACTTAAGGTACCTAAAATTTTCTAAGACACACCTCCTTTTTTCTTCTCCCACCTTACCTTTAAAAAGGACAAGTCCCTAAGAACTCTATTCATACATTTTCGGGTATGATTTGGTATTTCTCATTATACACCTGAGCCTTTAAAGTGTGAAAATTTCACCATTCAATAACGTACTTTGTTAACAGCTGACCGAAAATGGCGGGAAATGACTGACATAAATACTAATAAAGCACAGTGGCGGAATAATTTCCGTACATGCCGATCTCCTCGTATGCTTCAATAAGCTCCACGCAGCAGCAAACTTTCGCTTTCACTCTTACTAACTACAGTAGCTACAGACTTACTTCGGTAACGTCAGACGCTGCTCGGAGCTTGGTATGCACCTCCCACCCGGTTCTTTTTGGGGAGAATTCTGACAGACACTGGTAGTTTTTAAGTCGCGACTTCTTGCACTCGTAATTTCAGTATTTTACATTCGCATATGATTTACATAATTATATACATTGTATTACTACTCCACATTAAGCTGCTGATAGGTGCCGTGTTTACCGTCATTGCTTCATAGTTTTAGCGCGAAATATCATACACGTGTCCTACGTGTTTTTGCTTGTATACATGAGAACGGAAAGTTTACATTGAAATTGAAATGATCGGTTATTATTGAACATTACCCAGTTTCCGATTCAGAAACAGGGACTCGTTACAATCGACTGTATAGGTCATATACATTATCAGCCCGATATATCAATATAATAAGCGACCCAAAGATCGGTAAAAAATTGAGAGAAACTTGTGGAACGAAAACATTACCAGCACTTCCTGGTAACCAGTTGTTTTGATTGAAAAACATTTGGGTCATCACGGTTACAAAAGAGTATAATAATATCCAAGGATCCAAGATACTAGCGGAAGTCGCCCGATTTTTATCCTCTATCTTACATAATAACACCTAGATGAACTGTCCCGTACCTCCATACGTCGTGTACTAAGTTACAGGCCTAGATTAATCCTTCGAGGAGGAATGACCCGGCCAGCGAAAGCTATGGTTTTTGTTTATATAGCCTAGCTGGCCGAGTGGTCTATGGCGCTGGACTTTGTGCAGGCGGTGTTAGCGGTACGAGTTCGATCGAGTCCCGCGGGGAGAACGACAAAAATTGCTTTGCAAATTTGATAGTTCTAACATCGTTGTGAATTTTTCAGAATGTGTATGAAAGTAAATGGTCTGTGAACACAACTCACTACCTAATCAGGTGAATACCTGTGACGTATAAAATATTTTACCGACAGTAACAAAGATCTTGAACATTGTGCTATAGACACACGTTGTGTGTTCATCTTGAATACTGAACTATAGAAATAAAAATATTTACAAACACTGTTATAAGAAACTATACAAAACAGGAAGAACTTAATGTTTTTTGTTAATTCCGTGTGGGTGTAAAACACGGAGTTCTTTTATCCAAAATCCCTCCCGCTTCACTCTCTGTAGATCGCTCCAGATCGTGTTTTGTTCCACGATGAAGATTTTCATTTTGTTGAAATCATCGAGGCAGTGGTTAGGTAATCTGAAGTGTTGACTGACTGGGAGTAAAGGCTTTTTTGTTAGGTCGCTCCTGTGTCCGTTCAAGCGCTTGTGAAAAGGCTGTTTAGATTCACCAACATATTGAAGGCCACAAATGGGACAGTGGAGCAAATATATTACATTAGCACTCTTGCAGTGCACGTTGCAAAATATTTTGTAGCGTTTCCCCGTGACTGTGCTGGTGAATGATGACGAGTGGTGCATTTGGTTGCAACATTTACCTTTTGTCAACACAGGAGCGACTCTCGCCTGGAGTCCAGTTGGGCTTAGATATTTCAGCCCTCACAAGTAGCCTACGCAAACTGTCTAGCTGAAAGCAATCATAGATGGTTCGGGAAAGACTTTGGATAATGTTGAGTTTCTCTCGACAGAGGCCCAGTGCTCACGAATGGTGTTGTTGCTGTTTTTTAAGGCAGGGGTGGTATGTTAGAACACAAGGGGTTCTTTTACATTTTTTCTTTGCCTTGTATTGTAACAGACTACTTCTTGGGATATTGTGAATTTTTTGGAACCCTTCTTTGATGGTCTTGTATCTATATCCCCTTCTTCTTAAATTGGTCTTCAGTTGACCTAGACGTTTCTTTAAGGATTCGTCATTTGAACAAATGCGTCTTAGCCTAAGAGCTTGACTGAATGGTATACTCTTAGTCAGGTGAGATGGTTCACTCACGAAACATCTGCTACTAGCATCTCGATCCTCGATACCTCCAGCACCTTATCGGGGGAGAGCTCTCCACGGACCTATACTCAAAACCAACTGACACACATCAATATCTTATGCCTTAGAGCTGTCATCCATCTCACCTGACTAAGAGTATACCATTCAGTCAAGCTCTTAGGCTAAGAGCGCATCAATATGTTGGTGAATCTAAACAGCCTTTTCACAAGCGCTTGAACGGACTTCCGATACCCATTAAGTTTGCTGGTCGGCAGATTCCTTTAGACTTTATATATATATATAGAAAGGTCTGAAAAATTCTCAACGATGTTAGAACTGTCAAATTTGCGATGCAAATTTTTGGTCGTTCCCTCCGCGGGACTCGAACTCGTACCGCTGTGACATCTATGGCAACATCGCCTGCACAAAGACCAGCGCCCTAGACCACCATATATATATATATATATATATATATATATATATATATATATATATATATATATATATATATATATATATATATATATATATATATATATATATATAATCTCAACAACCCTAAGAAATTCTCATTAAGCTTACTGCCTTTTTTTTTATTTTCAATTATTTTTTTCTGACCCTACACCGGAGGTTCGAAATTTATTCGGCAACTTGTTTCTCATTTCAATGCTGTGAGATAGGGTTCACATTCGAAATCATTTGACACAATACATGAGCACTTTGATTTTCTTTAATGTCTTCTGAATCCGCCCTGACCTGTATCAACTTTTATTTTAACTTTTATGTATTAAAATTGTATTCATTACATACAGAATACGGTCCGGGATACAAATTAACATCCTACTATTAAATTAAATCATAATTTAATAACATATATTTATTTCCAATTCAACCGTCAGAAAAAGAATTTTATATAAGATTTTAATTGTTTCTACGTATGTTTTCTATTTTTTTTTATTCATTTGCAGATACTTAAAAACAGGATATGCAGCTACATCTGAGCTTTAAATATTGAAGATATATTGAATAATCAAAGATTCGAAGAACTGAAATCCCATACATAACGGTCACAATAATATTTTTCAGACTAATATGGCTTGCATTATTTAAAGCACTTTTATCATAAAATTCAGTTTTGATTGCTTAAAGAAGAATCGTGCGTTTTTTCTAATTATATACCGGATTTAGAAATATTAATATTAATACGAGTGGCACTTGTATTGTTCTTACAATTGTATATCAGTTAATTTTTGTTCTGGCCTTTATCTTATTTGTGACTTGAATTAAGATTTCCTTTATTCTTTTTCCCAAATAAATATGAGAGGAATAATCTCAATACATGTTACAATATGCTATAAAACAAATAATTGATGAAACAATATCCAGCCATTAGTTTTATTTGTGAGACACTATAGAGTTATGTACCTTTAACAAAACATATATCTCCCTTCGCTTGAGAAAGAAAAAAATGAAATCTTTAATCATACTTTATCTAAAACTACGTAAATATAATCATTGTGAAAGAACGAAGTACTTATTCATGTTTGTAGAACTATGATAACTCAAGTAGAATATTTTTAAGTCGTTAAATCAATGTAAAACATACATAAAGAAAGCATAGAATAACCGTATAAAACCTTGCAGAATTTAAAGAGAACCATTGAACAACTGTACAAAAATCAGTGTAAAATAATTTTTTACGAATGTGAAATTTATGTAACATCTTGCAATGGACACTATGGATATCTGAGCAATTTTTTATACCTGAAATTTTATCATCAATGCTAAGTTCGTAAAAAATGTTCTATGTGTTAATGAACTTTCCGAAAACAAGTCATAACGCAAGTCACTACATAACGTACATTTCATAAGAAAATGTATTTCTAATCGAATTGACCCATTGTGACATACTAAGCATAGTCTCTCTTCAATAGAAATTGGCGGCTTGGAATATATACCTGTTTCGTTGGCAAGTGGCAGAGAGACAGCTCGTTCGTCATTCCGTTTTCAAAATGTTCATTTTAACGTAAGGTTCAGTTTCTACACTATTTTTGTATTGCCTGTAAGCCCGTAGTTTATTGTCATTCTGAATATTCCCTTTGAATAGTTCGATCAGTATGCCATTCAAACTTGTCTAGTTTATACAATTTACCTATAACAATTCTCATGGCCACTTCCTTGACAACTTCTCGTCGTACAAACATTCTAAAATATTTTTATCTCGAAAGTTCAACCTTTCCGCCTACGTTAATCCCATCGCTAAATTTTCCGACACTCCCTTTCATTGTCGGAACGCACCATTGTACACAACAGCCTACAAAAGTTAAAACGTTGTTCAGTTATGCTAGATGTCCAGTCCATATCTCCCATAGTAGAAATATTTTAAGTAAATTTTCCAACAGACAAGAAGAACTTTCAAGCTCTGTTTTGTCCTGCTGACATACAACTGAATTGTTTGGTACCCCAAATTCCGCTTCCATATATCAGAATCGGTTCTTCTATATAGAAGTCAAGTTTCGTATACACCTTATGCGTCATTCCACCAGCAGCGATAGATTTTGACATTAACGAACCTAGGGCTCTACATCCTGCTTTTGATATTTCCTTTGCGTGTTTAATTAATGTAAGGTGCTTGTCAAACCAGACACTGAGATATTTGTAACTTTAACAGAATTCTATGTCATTGCCAGAACATCGGAATACGTATTCTAATTGGACTGTAGACTGAGGGCGCAAGTGAAGCACTTTCGTTTTCTGGTTGTTATTTATGTAGACGGAGAATATTGTAGGGGGTATAATAAATACAACCCTGTTTGACGCCGGCCTCATCGTCGAACTACGGGGTTAAGTCATGCATTATTCACACGAATTAAACATTTCAAGTTTGTATATTAAGATTGGATTGCAGTTATGAATTTACCATGCACATATTATTATTATAATAAAGCTTGAATTGAATAATTAGGGTATTTGGTAATTAGATAAATAAGTTTACTAATTGACATAAAAGTCACATAACAAAATAAAATAATATTCAGATTTATTATTTTTAAGTTTAGTTTTTCACACACATTAGTAGAAAAAAAAATAAACTTGTCGATTTGGCTGAGTCCCGATTAAACTTGTAAGTAAAATGCCGATTCTAACATGACGTTTTTCAAAACTCTTTAAACCACAGCCATGGTAATAAAATGATAAACACATGACCAACATTTCGTGCAACACATCAGCTGGCGTTTATTCAAAAATATGACGGAACTAGTCATATTAGAATCGAAATGAAATACAGAAACTCCATTTTATAATTGTTATACCACGGGCGGGCTGGCCATTTATGCCGCCATTTAAACCCTTGTTACATGTATCGCTCGGTGTAAAACTGTGCGAATAAACAGCAATCCCATGGTAAAATAATGATAAAATGGAGTTGCCATGATTTATTTCTTAATTTGACCATGATATACAACTTGTTCGACTGGTTCTGATAAAGTGAAGTGCTGAACAAACAAAAGTAGACATCCGGCAGGGAACTAGTGCATGAATTTATAGTAAATCAAATAATTTAATATCGATTTTTACCCACAAAATTGATTTAATCACTTGTAGTTTATACATCAACCCCTTACCTATGTAATATTCATTTTTTTTTCAGAAAGAAAAGGTCCGGTATGCAAATTTCAATCAGAGTGATCAATAATAATTCGATTACAGATATATATTTCCAATAAAACTGTCAAAGAAAAAAGTTATATTAGATTTTTTTATCAATTTTCATTTTTTAAATCGTTTCCAGTTACTTCTAAACAGGATATGCTGCCACATCCGAGCTATAAATATTTAAGATATATTACGCATTCCTTCAATTATTGAAAGTGTCGAAGATTCCAAATGCCTCAAATGTGACGAATCTAAAAACAAACCAAAAAAAACCGAGTGTATAATTCATTCATACTGTAACTGCTTTGGAAATGTAAAACATTAATTTAAAAGGCGCAATTTTGATTTTAAAAAAAACAACGTCATTAGTATTGCATGCAAGTGAATAAAATATATTCTTTTCGATAATATCTAGTTTTCATTAGTTGTCACGCACGTAAATTGCAAAGAAACGAGCAAATGGAACAATTCGCTGAGGATTTGCAACTTACTGTCTAACAACCTAACTATTTAACTATCTAACTACCTAACTACCTAACTATCTAACTACCTAACTACCCAACTACCCAACTATCTAACTATCTAACTACCTAACTACCTAACTATCTAACTGCCCAACTATCTAACTACCTAACTATCTAACTACCTAACCACCTAACTATCTAACTACCTAACTATCTAACTACCTAACTATTTTACTATTTAACTATTTAACTATTTAACTACTTAACTATCTAACTATCTAACTACCTAACTACCTAACTATCTAACTACCTAACTATTTAACTATCTAACTACTCAACTCTCAGAAAGACAGGAAAGATGTTTACTGTTGTTTAGTTATGCAAACCTAATAGTGAAGAATTGTCTGAGAAATATGCTATCCGGCAATATCCTGAGATATGTATCGTGTGAAGAAATGAAGTATAAGGGTTTGAAACATTTTGTATTTTCAATATGTGTACGATATTACAGATCTACGAACAAAGCACTTTACGTCTGTTGATAGAATCAAGGAAGTGATTATGAGTAATAATTTTATGAGATATTGCAGCTAGATATCTAGCATACCAATTTTTTTCTAAGAGTACATTAAAAAAATAATGTAAATAATATAATTTTTCTATACTTAAGTACAGAAAATTTTTTTCTCAAATCATCATTATCAGTCAAAAAGCAAAGTTTGTTGAAAAAAAATTTAAAGATGGTGTATTTGTTTTTACCAAATGAAAATTTGAATAGGGAAGAAGTGCTTGAGATAGAAATCATTCTGCAATCACACTTATATGAAATCTTTCCAATACAAGATACTTCATAGAATTCTTCCCACAAATATTTTTTTTGTATTTAGTATGTCTATAAGATGCAAAACACTGTACGTTTTGTGGATCTGAAGAGGAGACAATTGAACATCCCTTTTATCAGGTGTTTGGGGGATATTGTGTCACATTAAAACCATTTTTATCAAGATTTCAATTGAACAAATCAAGTATTATTTTTACACTGATGTGACTCCATTTCTTAATTATATTGTTATTCTTATAAAAATTATATCTACCAATGTATGTTGAGGGAAAATTTTCCAGACATTATAGAACTAAAATCAAAACTCTGATATTTATATAATTTAGAAGAATTTATTGCAGTAAAGAACAATAAAATTTTGAACTTTGAGAGAAGAAGAATCCTCTTTTTAGATATATATTTCAATAATTATCATGTCATGTAAATATATACATAGGCAATACTTTTCTTCGTATATTTTATTTAGTTAAGAAAGACAAGACAAGACAAGATTGTATTTATGAAACTCGGACAAACAGGTGTACTAGAGGACACAACAAATACATATATAAACAATACAAATATATATACAAGATATTGCATATTATAAAAACAGAATCAAGTTTCTGTATAATTCAATATAACAGAACAATAACATTCCTTTCAGTTTGTATTATGTCGGGTTTTAAGTAGCACTCCAGCTAAGAATCATGCAAAATATGATTCATGTATGAAAAGCCTACATATTTTTATTTTTGATATTTGTTTGAAATGTTAAACTTAACATGAATATAATGTGACTAATCATATTATCCCTGTTCATAGGAGATATTTATTGTAGAGAATGTACTATAGAATTTAAAACTAAATGAGATAACTCAGTAAATGACACTTAAATACAATAGAATCTGTAGGATTTTCAATGTGAATTATCTCACAACAGCAGACAAATTGGAATGAATAATTATACATTTCATCATATAGATCTGTAAAGCAACAAAATAACAAAGATAATCAGTGCTGAGGCACTGAGTCAAGGAAGACCTCAAAGCAATCAAAAATATTTATGTAACCAAATTGTAAGCTAAATAAACCGGTCAACACTTAGTCCTTTTAAAGAATAACCATTTGTTTTAATGCAATGTATATCAATACAATCCGTTCATCAATATATATTTTTGGATCTTCTTTTGTATTCTTGCTTTTGGTATTCTTGCCTGTACACCTACGTTGATGTCCTCAAATTTCCTAACACTTAAATCAGCATTTCTTACAAAATACGAATTCCACTGAGAATCGCTGACTATCAATATTCGATGAATTTTCAAAGTAAGAATGATCCACACCTTGAAATTTCGGTTTGGAGATGCATGAAGTAAAAATGAATCATGCAGACTTGAGGAAGTTGAACAAAGGCCTTATCTCAAGGGAGAAATGAGCAAAAAACTTTTCATTATTTATGCTCACTTTGATGTAGAATTTTTTTGTAATAAATTAAAACTAAAATTTTTCCTTGTCATTGTCGTCTAGATTACGCGATGGGTTTAACTCGTCAAAACTGTACATGTATTTACAATAAATGATTACCTTTCTCAAGGAATTTTTAAACTTAAACAAGGACAAAAACTCATGTTTAAACTAAAAACAACTTAGTAGTTCATAGATTTGAGCAATTTAAGATTCAAATTTAAGTTGGAAAGTCAGTGGTATATAGATGTGGTGAATACAGGGAATATGATGTCTTAATTACACATGCACTTTGAGTATAAATCCATCTTTTTTTTCTCTCCAAAACAAAAAAGTTACTAGTGAACCCATACTCCATGAGTACCACTTTGTTATGATGAATCACTATTGCTGAGTGTTTTATACCTGTCTGTCTTCAATAATGTATGTGCATTTCTTTCACTTTTTCTGCAAAACAAAACTATGCTACACAGACTTGTTTTATGATCACTTCATTTTGTAATGACGAAATTCATTTTTTTGACAAAGTTCAATTTTGTGTCACAAAATTCAATTTTGTATACAAATTAGTTTACGGAATCCTTTGGTTATGCAAATGAATTCTCACTCATTACGATTTTTGTAAGAAGGTCTCTCATTGGATATAGTAACAGCGGGGCTCGCAGGTTTCCGATTAGTTCGAGCAAGGGAATATCATATGGTTGATGCGCTATTCTGCAAAAATAATGCTGTATTATATATTACTTACTTTTGCAGAACAGCAGCAGGGGCGGATTCTGGCGGGGGCGTGACGAGCGTGTGCGCCCCCCCCCTAAAATTTGCAAAGCATGGGTTGTCAGGAGTAGATCTAGGCTTTTTTAGGTTAAAACTTTAATTTCTCGCCAATTTTACCACAAAAGATATCTACATTGCACCCACTTTAGAAGAATATTTCAAAAATTTAATCTCGCTCGGCGAAAGTTTAAATGTGCGCCCCCTTAATCTAAAATACTCCATCTGCCCTTATATGATTTTTGCTTGCTCTAAGTAATCGGAAATCTGCGTCTGCGAGACCCGCGGTTACTATATCCAATGAGAAACCTTACAAAATCGTGACGAGAGAATTCATTTGTATATCCAAAGAATTCTGTAAACTAATTTGCATACAAAATAGACACAGAATTGACTTTTATGACACAAAATTTAAAGTTTGTTGTATGTTATAAATTTTGTTAATCTGAACTCATTTTTGTTGAACAAAGTTCACTTTTGTCTGGCGTTTTTCACAAAGCTATAGAACGCTTTCTTGCTGTATAAAAGTTGTGTCTGCTTTTTGAGCATTCACGGTTATATCGCGGTTTTGAATCGTCATGTTTGTATTTTTTCGCTTCCCCAATTTTCCAAATATTTCAACTGCGGCCTTTGGAAAGTTATTGTTGATATCTGCGACAACAGAATTTAGTTGGTCTTGAGTTATATTTACAGATAAACTGTCTGTTTATTACCGCTATTAAAATACCATCGGCGTCTTCACGAACACGCCTTTTATAATCAGATTTCTTTTCACATTTCCATCTGACATAATTTTGATTTTGTGTTTCATCTGTGACCACTACTTGATCAAGCCTTGACTTTAACTTAAGACCAAAACTTAAACTACTATGACAATCTGAATATAACGGTCAAAATTCGTCAATCATAAAATGAGTGATGTGAGCAAAAATCAGACAGTCTACAACGCTCGAGACTTAACAGTCACGTTCTTTCGACAATATTTTTATATGATCCAACTCTTGAGTTAGCATTATATAAATTGTTAAGTTTGCATAATTCTGTGTGAAATCCCTCTGTAAAGGTACATTGTTCAAAACCGTACACTTACACTCTGGAATTTCAGAATCTGAATCAACATCGAACTATTGTAATATAGCATCATCTGTAATTGTATAATCAGAGAGTATACCTGTTTTGGTATTAAAGTCACCAACCAGGGCAACATTTTTTGGCATTAATTAAACAATTGCGTTCATTTTCTATCTCGTCAAAAGCGTCTGCATTAGCGTATTTTGAATTGTCAGGGTGTGTGTCTATGCAACCAAAAAATAAATCAAACTTAAAAGCTAACACGTTTTTCGAAATTTTGAACCATAGTAATTTGGTAAAAAGTACCATTTCGCTTAATGTAGATTTGTTGCTCTAAATCTGGACTCTTAAGATGTTTCAGTTAACTGTGGTATCTATCAGTTACATGGAATAAAGATATTTCTGTACTGATACTCTGAGAGGAAGCTGCGTATTTGTTATAGATTACATGAATCAGAACTTTTCTTACATTCTTGTGTAAAAAAATCAAAGCAATAAAGTTGGTGCCATTTTCTTGACATTTTGTATCTTTAGAAGAAAGACCGCAAAGAAACTGTCTGAAAGCAATAATTTATTTCAAGCAACAATTTCCTGTGCATTTCGTGAAAGACTGCAAAATATATATTAAAATTAGTGTGAGATGGTATATTGTTCTATAACAAAAGAACGCGTAAACGTTGGGACCATCAATGAGTCCACACAATCAATGTCAGTGCATGTAAATTGTAGTTGAAGACAATTTTGCATTTTAAATTCTCCATACGCTCGGTGCATAATTGAACTAGTAATATTACTACAGATATATTGAAAGCAATACATGGTATATAATTAAAGAGTAATCAAGGGAACCAAGGTTATAGCGGTAATCAAAAGAATGTAATCCAGGGACAAAGACCAGACATTGAAAACAGACATACACAACAAATAACATAAAGTAACTAAAATAATACATGATACAGAGTAACAAAAGCAAATGAGCAACTCTGACTCCACTAAAAACTTGGAACACTGACCAGGTGCACCGGTAGGGTAAGCGTCCTCTGGTTTTTTAGATATACCCACCGAGTTGCTTATAAAAAAAGTCATGTCCGGGGTAGTCGAAAGAGGAAAGGAAAACTATGACACGTTGAACAAATCAGTTTTCATGGCGCAGATGGATACACCGTAACGATCCACGAGTCCATGATGACGACCATAAAACTTCTGTAGTGATGACTTCAGACTTGTAGCAACATAACCCTGTTCCAGAAGCCTACTTGCTGGAAGTCTAGCGCGATACAAAAAGTCTGCGTAGTATCGGCAAGCTCTGGCATAACGCAAGAGTTATGATATGAACACTCCATACGCAGGTGCTGAAGGGTTGTTGCCACAGAAGACATAATTTGGATTGTATATTTAAATCTAGTTCAAAACGTACCTCAATATAATTGTTTGAAAATATGAAACTGTCCTGGTATAATAAGAAACATACTTCTGTAGGACTATGTCAGAATTAACCTCTACTCAAATGAACTGGTGACACAATTATAACTACACTGTAATTCCCGGCGTAAAAATAACAGATCTACACTTTGTACTCTAAAAACAAAAAAATGTGAAATCCCATAACACAGTAAAATACATCCTCTATGACAGCTTCATATGACTGCAAGGTTAAAAAGTAAGGCTGGGCAAGTATGGGCACACTATTCAAGGTTGATACAGCTTTGAATTTTAATTGCATTGACACAGGGTAATAATTTCACCAAAATCAATGTGGCCTTTTCTGGACCTTATTTGGTTCAAATCAATTTGAAAATGGCATCTTGCAGTACAATCTCAAAAAGATCAATTTACAATGTACTTGTGCCTGGTATTTCAGGAAATGCTGATTTCTTGCCCTTTTTGGCCCATCATTGCTTGAAGGATTAAAACCAGTCTAACGTATCTTAGTGGTATAGAAAATTGTAGAGCCCATATCAGATATTCATTTACTTTCACTTGAGTTACATGTATATTGTTCAACTATATGAAATTATTACTTTTGGCCATAATGGCTGAGGTCATATCTCCCAAAAATCAATACCAACCTTCCTTTTGGATTTCACAACTTGAGCAACCAATTTATACTTATATTAAATGTAGTTATCACACAAAACTAAGTGTCTATGGACATGCGTTGACAACAGAGATCAGTGTCAATTCATTGTGTGACAGCAAATTTTTTCGAAGAGGAATAAAAACACAAATTTTATTAAAAATGTGGAAGAATTTTCAAGTAATTGTGTGTAGTGTGAACATACACAGGGTTCTTCAACTTTTATCTTGAAAACCATGCATAATATTTGTAGTACATACTGTAGCTTCATGTATAGAAAACCGTTTCGGTTGATAATAATTTTAATTCCTATGGTAGGGCAATATAGATATGGATATTACAAAACAAGTACTATCTTTAAAAAAAAGATA
Organism: Perna viridis; assembly: GCA_037379345.1. NCBI lineage: Eukaryota > Metazoa > Mollusca > Bivalvia > Mytilida > Mytilidae > Perna > Perna viridis. The sequence continues at coordinate 24,092,926 of CM074517.1, forward strand.
GTCGACGCAGTAAAATTTGGTTCTTTTTACTTCTAAGTTTCTACATTTCTTTCAAGAAAATAACACATTGCACGTAATTCCAAATTTTCGATACAGTGTTTTCGAACGCCACTAAGTTAGCAGTATTTGGCCAATTGGGAAACTATTTAGTCGCCTCTTACGACAAGCTAAGCGCTGTTGCGTCCCTTTTCTTTTGTAACCCGGACCCGCACGGGGCTCTGGTAATTCAAAAACTAAACACATTTTCAATATAATGATATAACTTACATCTGATAACATCCTTTTAAGCTTCTTTTCGGGCAATGGTGATATTTATTTATAATATAGACAGCAGTGTTTCATCGAATGTTCCCAGTGTAATAACATAATTCACAAAGTGAAATAAATTCGGTAATTCCACACTCGGACTTTCTCCCGCCAAAACGTCACAACTTTGATTTCAATCCGCCAATCACAAAATTTAAAATTCATGTTGAAAATAACCACAAAATATGAAGAAAATCTTTATAATAAATAGGATAATCAATTGGTTATCGTGAATAACTAAAATATGATGCACTCGCGCCAAGGATTTAACTCGTGCGAGGAACATATTCCGCTCAATCGTTAAATCTAGGCGTTCTTCGGCACTTGTGATAATATTTTGGTTATTCACTCTTTCCAATTAATTCTCCTATATTATTCCCACGCAATATTGAATTAGTCTAACATATAGGTGACCGATGACTTACAATGATTAAAAATCTAAATTACATTTACGCTGTTCGTTAGACACTTTATTTGTTAATTTAATCTTCAAATTATTTTTAAAAATGATGAAATAAAAAGAAATGAAACACACTCAATCATCAATTTGATTGTAAGAAATAATGCAGAGAAACTCCACTCAACAGGTGAACGTATAAAATTGGGATATTCTAAAATGCAAGTGTCCGAACGATAGTGAGATTTATATTTAACAAATCTAGTATCGTATTAATACTAAAAAAGATAACCCCTCCGCAGAATTCTTTTAACTGCTTCCAATTGAGATGCACAGGGGTACGGCAGGGTCAAACTTTTCACTGAATAGATGAAAAAATGACTAACGTGTTGTAAATAGTACGCAGTAACATTAAAAAGATGTCAACTACTCTTAAAGGTAAATCATTCGCATTGAAATCATGTTCAACTAAGGTATTGAAACACAATTATAAAAAAAAATATGGAAGTCACCTCTTCATACACATTTTACTTGCATAAGCTCTCCTCCGAATATTGTTTTACAACATACAGTCACGGCATTGCGGAAGAACGTATATTATATAAGGTTTCATTTACTTTTGAAAGTACATATATGATTTTCAAAAAAAAACGGTGTTGACTAAGGTATTGAGACAACAAAACTTCTCCATTATAATAACCTCTCACCCGAATACTACTTTGCGACATAAAGAGAAAGGGTACGGACGTACATTTCATTCCAATAAAAACTGTTGCTGCTGTGATAATTATATAAAAATGTTTCGCTTACTTTTAAAAGTACATAAAATGATTTTCATCAACAAATAATAGCCAAGGATGTTAAGAAATCCTTTAGTCGGTCATAATTACCACATGAGTGCAAAGTATTGAGTACAGGTATATTCTTAACAACTCAATACTCCAAGTGTAGGGACGGTCAGCCGATCGCCAGCGTCACTCATATCGTGCGTTTGATTGGTTAATACTGCGTTACGAAAAAGATTTTTAGGGAGTAATCAAGGGAACCAACATTCTAGCGGAAATATCCCAGGACACCCTACTCAAGCAGTGTATTCTATGACGTCGCACACAAAGTAAGGTAACGTTTTCAAATCACGTTTTTCTTTTTTTTAATTGACCATCAAACCTTACCTCATTTCAAGCATTTTTTCCTGTTCACTACCTGAATCCATTTTTATATTTTATGATTACGTGTGTTTTTTTTATCAAGACGAGGCTTTCTGGTGATTTGTCTTATTGACCTTTTTTATTATAAATTTCGAAATATGACGTAAGGTCTGCGTACAATTCAACATCATTTGCGGGGTGATTTCATAATATTTCATTGTTTTGAAAATATTTCTTTTTCGAACGGCCTTATTCGGAGCATGAGTATGAATTAAATTTATCGCAGGAACAATCAAATATCTGCCTTTTGCTCTCATTTTGAATAAACACAACCATAAAAAATTAAACTTTATTAACCGTTATTAAAATTTTAGTCCACCTCTCACTCGTCAAGGCAGTACAGTATATTCCTGTGGAGGGAATCTTCAGTAGAAACTGTTCCGTCGTCACCCAGTTCTAGTTCCGAACATATATATATATACTAGGGAAAGCTAGGGAACAATAGCAGGAATACGTTTTATCAGTTTTTGTTCTAGTGGATTTTCGTTCACCATGCCGAAATAATGTCCGTGTATTATTTTTGTTCCTGGAGGATAGCTTATCCCCCATTTGTCAGTTGATTCTTTCCTTAGAACCGTCATTTGTTTGCTTGCTTTAACAAGATAATAATGAACATTAACATCGTCTGCTTAAACGGCAATTAATGTTCCATTCGACACAAGGTCGTAAAGGTGTTCAATGTCACCAGCAACTTCCACTTCTTCTGATTCCTGATCAGCAATTTCTTTAGTCATTTTCAAGATAAAAAAAAAGTTGCCAATTTGGTCAACATTCATGCAATCGTCATAATCTGTATTTAAACATTTTTCACACGTGTAGCAGGACAACTTTCTAATTTTAACTAATTCTAATTCCGTAGAAAATACCTGGTGAATTATATTGATCGAGTCGGTATGACAGAAAATCCTTCGTGCGCATTTTGAATCATCAGCAGTTTTACAAAGATGTTTTGTTGCAGTCATACAAGTCATGTGCACTTTGAATCACATACTGCCCACGAATAACAGACAAATCAGCTTTTTGATGAAACCGCCGGCTGCATCTTGAGGACCACGAGCATGCGCAGTCTCAAAAAAGTTTTTATCTACAGTTTTAATATGGGTTTACTTATACCTCCACCCAACAACTTCCTATATATGGTATACTGTTTTGCCTGATTGTCAGCGTCCATCATTGCGTCATAACTGATACCTTCATTTTGGCAGCTGTAGTTATACTAGGATGAGTTTGATCATCACAGAACGCGTTCAAGGGAAACCACTTTTCATGGGGGAAAATTATTGAGTTACATGTAGGCCTATACATGCATATAGCCTGGGTAGCGGGAGAGCGAATCCTTTTTTTACGGATTTGTTACCAATTTTGTTGATTGGTTAGCTTCGATGTGATTTTGTCTAACAGAAATTTGTCATGGGGGCTCTTTTCTGGTATAGTGACTTGATGTTGTCTGAAGAAAGCATCTATGGGCGCGTATGTGTGGTATCGTGAACTCACTGAAGTTCTTTATTATTTTTACTGTATAGTTTTGTCATATTTCAGGCCTACCTTGCTTGTTCCATTCTGTTAGAAAATACATCATATTCACAATTATAAGAAGATTCTGATATTTTGGAACGCCTCCTATAAAGTTTCATTTAGGTTATAGACCACCAATTCAACCAATGAGCATTCGGAACGTACGCAAAAATAGTCCTACGCAAAAATTACCCCTGTTCCTCATAGTGCTGTGAAAAAAGTTCTCATCTTATTTAAAAAATTTAAACAGTTTCTGAAAGGAAAAACATTTCTGTACATTTTATAGGTGCATTTTGCTTCTTGTGATGTGAAGCCTAATCTCCATAATGATTTTTAAATATACCCCTATCTTGTGAAAACACTGGGATTTCCCATGCTATTTATAGACCCTTCACTTCCGGTGACCAGTACTGCACTGCAAGTCTGCTAACCCCACATGCCATTCTGAGGATTGTGAGCTGACATATGTAGAATCGTGCTGATATATAGTCCTCTGCAGGTTAAAGTTAAGGTAAAGTCCAGAGAAGCCATTGAATATTGTGAAATTAGCATATAAGCCTATGGAAAGTGGAATTAGTGGTTTTTAGCCTTAAGATGAAGCCATGGCAAAATGAAAAGTTTCTTGAAATAGCTTTAAACTACTTGAAGATCTTGTTAACTTTGCCATGAGAGGAATACACTACAAAAATCCTTCAAAATATGCATTTTTTTAAGTTATAGGTCCAAATTATGGAAAATTGGTCTTTTTGGCTGATTTTTATGTCCTATCTTGTAAAAAGTGTAGAAAATTTAGTAAAAATATCAAATATTAAACTTTGAGGGCTATATTTACCTAAATATGGTGGTAATAAGCACTTGAAATCAAGTTTTGTGTAGATTTGAGCAAAAATTAGGTTAGAAATGAGGAAAAACTCACTTTCATTACTGCGGTTAAGGTCATATCAGCATTCCCCTATGGCAACATGGAAAATCCATTATTGAGTACTTTTTTTGCTTTAGGTGCCCTTTACTGGTCATGTTTTAATGTGAAAACACTGTATTTACAAATTTAAAGCCAAATATATCACCTTTTGTGAAAATTTAAAGATTTAGGATTTTTGACATGTGATCAAGAAAAAGGGGGAGGCATGTCAGAAATAATTTTTTAAAAATAGACCAATTTCTCAGAAAATGATTACTTTTAAAACTATTTCTTCATTAATATTGTTAAAAAACAAGTTGTGATTGATATTTTTTATTTGAAAAGTCAGAAAAAGTTCTTTGCAAATATTTAATGCATTTAAGTATGGTAGAATATTGTCACTTTTTTGCTCGCACAACTTGATTACCCTATATTTAAAAATCAAATATTTAAAAAAGTGCTTGTCACATTTCACTGAAACTTTGCAAATGCATTCAGTATGTGTGTAGGAAGATACCTGTATAGTTATTTATTTTTTCTAAGACAAAAAGTGACTCTTTAGGTTATAGACCACCAATTCAACCAATGAGCATTCGGAACGTACGCAAAAATAGTCCTACGCAAAAATTACCCCTGTTCCTCATAGTGCTGTGATAAAAGTTCTCATCTTATTTAAAAAATTTAAACAGTTTCTGAAAGGAAAAACATTTCTGTACATTTTATAGGTGCATTTTGCTTCTTGTGATGTGAAGCCTAATCTCCATAATGATTTTTAAATATACCCCTATCTTGTGAAAACACTGGGATTTCCCATGCTATTTATAGACCCTTCACTTCCGGTGACCAGTACTGCACTGCAAGTCTGCTAACCCCACATGCCATTCTGAGGATTGTGAGCTGACATATGTAGAATCGTGCTGATATATAGTCCTCTGCAGGTTAAAGTTAAGGTAAAGTCCAGAGAAGCCATTGAATATTGTGAAATTAGCATAGAAGCCTATGGAAAGTGGAATTAGTGGTTTTTAGCCTATATTCATTTCTTCTGCGTCTTTTGTCTTCCTTTTGTCTATTTCTTACGTTCTCTTTGTCTTTTATTTTTTTTTCACAGAAAACAAACGCGTAACAAGACTTTGGATATTTGTTTTATCACATATCTTTTAACTTAATTGTTCAAAAGATTTCTTTTTATAGTACAAAATAGTATAACACATGAACATTCTCGGAATAAAAATAGATATATGCTAAGACCTTTGAAACGACAAAAATAAGCGACTGATTCGTGACACTTATCCCGTAATTTGCCTTAAAAACGTAATTACTTAAAATTGTAACAAGATAACTGGACTTTAAAAAGTTAGAGGTGTTAGAGGCCTGAATCATTGAATCAACAATATTTAGCAGAGATTTAAAAAAAGCTATTGAAAAGCACAATTAGAACATGTAAGTTATTTTGAAATATAAAATAGCGATAACATGTATTTTCTTACCGATTCTTCCATTTTTCAATATTGATCCTCTAAGTATGTACTTTTTACGCGTGTTGTACAACTTTTCGATCACATATTCCGTGGCCATTTTTGAATTTTTTGCTTTGAATGTTGTATGACGTCATAGTACGAATCCGCGAAATTCTATCATAAAAAAATTTGGAAAATCTGTTAAGTTTTATGGAAGGGATGGGCAAAAACTTCTTTTTATTGTCACATATTGTTACAAATTTCCCGGTATTTTTTACAGCTTTCTGTCTGTTATTTTGATGTTTTATATATAATAATAGCGATAGCATAATGAGTTATGGAATGAAATAGTTGGTATTTGCTAATTTATCATGAAAAAATATGTTCTCCAAAATTATTTGTATCACGAGTGCATGAAATAGCGCAAATTACAGTTGAAGTGCCGTAGAAATGCCTTTTAGTTGATGAACCTAGAAACGGAAAAAAAGTGTATGATTCATTCATACTGCAACTGTTTGGAAAATTTAAAACAGTCGTTTAAAAGACTCAATTTCAATTTAAAAAAACAACGTCATTAGTATTGATATTCTATTCGATAATATCTCGTTTTCATTTATTTACTTGTCACGTACGTAAATTACAATGAAACGAGGAAATGGGGCAATTCGCTGAGGATTTGCAACTACCGAACTCTAAGGCAGGAGGCAAATGCCAATCTGTATCCGGTTTGCTGATCTTTTATTTCATTATTTTTGTTTATTATTTCAATGCAGTTTGCTTAGAAAATAACTCAAAATATTAAACGGTTTAACGAACAGAAAGTTGGTATCCATCTGACAAATCCAACTTAAAAACGTTATTTCCGTTAAACATAAGGATGTCTTTTTTGTCTGGCCGGGATCCCGGTTATTTCCAAAAATGATACATATGTATTGCGTCTTCGCCACTGGGTTACGGGAAAGTACTAATTGTATTCAAGGAAAATTAAAGTCAAAGGTCAAAAGAAAATGACGAGAACAACAAATTACAAATAATAACAAAAAAATGAAAAGTGTAAAAACCCACACGTGGTTCTAGCACAAAATACCTCGAGTCAGATGCTTTTCAAATGTTGGACTTTCTTTTCGACACTAGTTTTGTGTGGCAACACACCTATGGGTAACAACTGCGCCACTCTGGACTGATCTGTTTCTATACAAAATGTATTTTAATACAGCTAGATTTTCACAAGGGCCACTACTACACGAGACAGATAATCGAATAGTAGACTCTTCCAATCCATACGTCGATGATGTAATTATCATCTTTTTAATAATCATAACTTCAAGGAAATGGATATGATCTACCAAATTGAACTTAAAATTTAGAGACAGCCGATGGTTCGGTTCGATCAAAATTTAATGTGACGGGTGAGGGGGTGCATTACATATTCTCTTTAAAAAATGCCATCTTCTAAACTTACATAATACTGCATGTCCTATGTCAGTTGTGCAATAAAAAAAAAACTGTGCGTCTTATTGAATCCATTACAACTAAGGCATGATTTAAAGCATGGACACAATATAGTGTCAATTTTTATAAACTAAAAAGTAAAAACTTCAGAATTTAGAAAAAAAGCATTTTTTTTTGTTGATTCATTTGTATCAAACGCTACTGTCTTATCAGTGTTGTGAAAAAAAAAACATTTGGGATTCCTATCAGAATGTAAGATGAAATAAGTGTGTATACTACTGGTTTTTGTGCCGGTTCCCAACCCCCGGTAAATATTGACCGCGCGGTCTCCGATACAATGCGTCTGCTTTAGAAAGGAGTTAATAAACACAACGGTATTCAATACGAATGTAACCTTTGGTGACCTTTATAGAACCACCGGGAGCCCGATTTCAGCCTGACAGTATGTTTGCCTGTAATACCGAGTAAGGATCTTAACTAGTTATTCTCTCCCTCGCTTCACTCGTCCGAAAATATGATTGATTGATTGTTGGGGTTTAACGTCCGAGCAGCAGTATTTCAGCTATATTCAGGCGACGAACATGAAAGGGATGATAAAATGAACATGAAATGATGATGATGAAATGAAAAAAGGGATGGGACACTAGGATAATAGGGTCGATAAATTTTGATTTCCGCAAGATAAAAGGGAGAGATGGGTAAGGTCGGGCAATTTAGCCTCCTGTAGCGGAGCGCAAAGGTTCCTACTCCTATCGAATACCACAGCAGGGTTCTTTAACGTGCGAGGAACGTGGCATCTTTCCCAAAACGGTGCACCACTATGGTTTGTGGTCAGGTTTTCCGTATTATAGCCTGACAACCCCAGCATGTAACACACCAGGGGTACCCCATTCCACCACCTGGGGCACACAACCCAGTTGCTCTGTAGGCAGAGCGCCTAGCCCCCGGCTAGGTTTCTCAGCACTATTTAGTCACCTTTTACGACAAGCTTAGCGCTGCTGCAGGCCTATTCTTTTAACCCCCGGACCTGCACCGGGCCGTCCGAAAATAAAGTTAATCTTGGTCATCCTTTAGTAATAAATCAAGGGATCGCAATTATAAACGTACAAATATTCACAACAAAAAAAAGCTGAAAAGAGAAATCCTACCGAAAACAACCTGTACGTTACTGGAATAGTTTTTTTTCCTATGCCATCGCACATAAGCATTGTTCATTGCCGGGGAACTGTAATGAACGTCTGGTTAATTATGGTATCACATATATGCATGTATGCTAACACGATGACAAATGGTTCACTTAACAAGGAGGAGGGGATCGGCGGGGAAAGTCATCCTCAATTGACCGTATCTTGTAATAAACGGCGCATTGTCAAAAACACCCCGAATTTTCTTTAAATCCCGCTAAAACCGTCCGTGTCTAACATACTCCAAATCCTGTAACTATGTAAGCTGAATTGCATACTATGTTCAAGTGTATAAAGAAGGATAAGCGATAAGTTGCCATAATTATTTATTAATGCATGAATGGTCATTTCAAGGCTTGTTGGAAAATATTGGGAAATATTCAAACAAATGCATATTTAGATAAAAAAAAAAAAAACAAACAAACAAACAACAAGAAACAAAAAAAATGATTGACAACTTATATATATAATTATTTACTGAAAGGTTATTATATTAATCAGCGACGATCGAATACGGACTATACCTTTTGTAGACTACTTTCCCACCTGCTTGAGGATTATTCATGATTATCTTGTATATTTATACATTTTTCTAAAATCATTAGAATCATTGTATTATAAGTTATAAGCTCCCAGCTGAAATCGAAAATTTATGACAAACGTGTAGAAGTTGACTTTCTAAATGTTAACTTGGCCCATCGTAGTAGCAATTAATAAACTATAATCTCTAGACTAAGAAGTAAACATTTCACAGTTAAAACATTCTTTTTTCTTACATCTGATTTTTAGTAGAGCGATTGTACTGTTAAATAAGCTGTCTGGTGTATGTTCAGAATTGTTGATATCATCACTACATATTATTTTGATCACCACAGTTTGAATGACCGCTATGAAATATTATTTCTCACAGACGAGACAATATATCTTCAGCTTGAATACAACCCATCCACTGGCGAAGCAGGACATCTTTACCCTTTCGGAGCATCAGATGTTACTCGCGATCTTTGTGTAAGTTCATATTGAAAGTGTGTGTGTGTGTGTGTGTGCAGTGTTTTTTTTTATCATGAAATTGTACTTAATTTAGTTACATACACCGTGTGTATTAAGGTCGTTCTCACTTTCTGTTTTCTGTTTTCATATTTTAACCATGTATAGGTATTCTAGTGTTTTTGTATTGTCGTTTAGATTTGACGCTTCGTTATTTTTTGCGCCAATATTAAAAAAGACTAAACTAAGATGAGCCACTCTCCCAAAAGTTAGTTGCTTAGATGATTAATCAGCATTTTCTCACACGTAAGGTACATGTACCAAAAGAAAATAAATGGGCGATCAAAATCGTTCAGTTTCCCCCGAAGTCCTCGTGAATCAAACGTTTAGATTGTTTTCCTATTATTTAATTTAGCGTCCCTGGTGGTCTGGTTTGTAAGAATCCAGTCTGATTTGTGATGATCTTGTCTGTCATTACAGCCTATCTCTTGAGTATCGAAGTCTCTGATTGGTTGATCTGTTCAATATCCCATGTAAGGAAGAGCCAAATTATCGTTTATACATGTGTCACATCATGCAGCATTGATTGCTGTTTCCATGCCTGATTCGCCAGATGCTTCTTTATTAATATTTAAAGATCATAGAGACTCCGATGAAGATATATATAATGAACATAGAAGTATCTAAAGACACTCAATCAGAACTTCTGATTTCTGTCTAAAACAATTTATAAGTTTTATACTGGAATAATTCCTTGAAAAAAAATTGAACACTGGTTATAAATTTGAAAACCGTTAACTAAGGAGTATCTGCTGGCTTTTCCAATTTCGATTTTGGGAAAAATGCCTCGATCATTTATGGTAAAGCATACCAATAGGCGCAATGCAAAGAATGTGAAGAAAAGATCAAAGCCGTCTATTACACCAGGTAAAACCAAAGAACTTTGCATGTTTTCCTTCAGGCACAATATATTTGCATGGAACTTTTGCACTTTTTTAAATATATTGTATAATATTTTTTTTCCTTTATGCTATCCAATAGCTTTTTTTGTTTTGTTTCAAGATCGTTAATTATTTAAATTGGATGAGGTATTTTTTTCTTCGTGAAAACGTTTGATTAAAAGTATAATGCAAATTTTGAAACTTCGTATGACGATAAAAATGATATCCTTTACATTATAAATAGATGCATCATATCTAGTAGATTGTCTCTCTCTCTTTGAGTCTTGTCAGTTTAAACTGTGCCTAGAAAAGGTTTCGTTTTATGTTATCAAATCAGTTCTGAAAAAAAATACAAAATATAGATGTTCCTTCACGTTTTTCGTGTTTATTTTTGTGACTTTCAAAATAAAAAAAAAATATAATGTATTCAACTACTTTTTAGATTCATTAAAACGCTTATAAAGAATTTGAATGAAAGTGTCTATATATGCTGTGGTTTAAGTCACATTTTCAGATTTTATTTTAATCCTGAACTAATACAGGAACGTATAGTTAGTGTACATTTCATTTTTTTATTTTTACCAAATCATTCTGAAATTGTATCTCAGTGAAACAGTAGTTGCAATGTTCCCAAAACATCTTTACCTAAATGCATTCTCTACATTTGTATATATCTGTATCATATGCGCACACTTTGATATGAAGAACTACTTTCTTTCAGCGTCTTCCACCGGAATAGTGCATGGTCATTGTTTCACTATAATGCAGTTTAATATGCGCATCTATGTGCGTTGACTGCAAGTTGCAGATTTAAAAATAAAGGTGACAAAATGAGTTGATGTTCGCCTAGCCTTGGAGCTTTCAAGGATTATAATGGTCTTTGATTTGTGCGATTTGAATATTGAGAAAATGTCTTATTTTTGTTAAAAAAAATGCACACATACACGACAAATATATGTATTTGCTTTATCTTTGATGAGATACATAGAACTTTTTAAAGTATCTTTCAGAATAATCAAGTGAGAAAATAATAAAAACATAACAAGCTTTTAAAACATGATTCGTATTTCAAAGTTTCATTTCTTTTGATATTAACTAAATGACATTTTTTTCAATATTCTGTTTTTATTTTTTGTCTTAGTTATTTCGTATTTCTTTGTTTTTGTTTTTTGTATTTTTTTGTTTTTTTGTTTTTGTTTTTGTTTTTTTATGCTTCGAAAATGAAATGGTTTCTCTCAACAGATCAAGTGTATCGCCAATGGAAGCGGCACTTGAACACAGCCCAAATCCTTGAAAGCTCCAATGCAGGGCGAACATCAACTAATTTTTGTCGCCTTTTCTTAAGGACGCATATAGATATATGCGTCCTTTTTTAATTCCCAAAAAGAAAATATGTCACAAGCAATGCGACTCATTAAAATCCCATCACCCTTTATCACCCAATGCCTATGCATAGCAAAAATAAATATAGTTGCGTTGAATATTATATTTACAACACGACCAAATATTCCTATAATTGACTTAAGGCAAATTAAGGCACAGATTAGATCATGATTTTTTTCTCTAGAGAATTATTGCTTTCTAAACTTAAGTGAAGATCCCGACATATTTTATATGTTTTACAAATACTATTAATTCTGAAAAGTTTGCTTTTATTGTCTGAACTTTTTGGGCCCAAAAAGAATTCAGATTGAACTCTGAACTCTTTGGGTTCAGAGTTCAGTCTGGAAAGAGGCGAATCAGAAACAAGTTATATAAATAAACGATATGTATAAACCATACAAAAACATAAAGAAAAAATAAATGAACTCCGACTCGACTAAAACTAAGGATCAGGTACACCGGTAGGGTAGTCGTCTATTGCTTTTCCCAAAAAAAATCGCCAAGTTCCTCATGTCATGTTCGGCAGAGTTTGAAAAAGATACATAGATGAATAAAATCGGTCTTCTATGACAGAAGCGAACGCACTATACGGGCGACCTGGTTTATTGTACTGACCGTAGAACTTACGACATGTTTTCAGTTTAAAAGCATTTTGATAAAATTGTTTGTATAACCCGCCATACGAAATGTCGAGGTATTATGTGATACCCTCCGAAATGTTCCACGCTCGACCGTCTGTCTGTCCGTCCCCCGACGGTTTACAAATAATCACTTGAGAAACTATCAATATCATTTTTTTTTTAAAACTTGGCATAGTTGTTTAGAACCAACAAATACAGGATTAGTTCTGTATAAAACAAAATCCAAGCTATAGTTTTCGAGTTAAGCCATTTTTTAAGCATTTGTCATCCCCTTTTTTTCACTATTACGTGGCGAGGTATCACTTAATGTTTCATTAAAGCATATTTTTATTGTTTTCAAAGCATTCTGGACTTCTTTTTTTAAAAATTAATCTCATAAATTATATTAAATATAGGTTTTCTGTAAATCATTGCGGTAGATACATTGTGATCACAGTGTTGGTCTGCCCTTCCATTACTTTGTCGTTACAGTTTTATTTGGAACTATTTATTATTGTCACTTGATATTTTGAAAGAAGCTTAATATAGCCGATTTTACACTTCAGCGACATCAACTATATGGCACAACGAACTTAAAATACAACAATCAACAAATAATTTGTAAAAAGCGAATACAAGAGGGAAAAGTAAAAAAAAAATACAAAAAATATTTTGACCCGCGTTGATTATACTGAAATTTGATCCTACTACCGCTAGTACAAAAGGTACAAGTGCCACGTAGCGGTAGACGTTCGTTTCCTCTCTTACTGACCGCTGCAGGCAGGCCTTTCGAAATTCTCTGGCGTAGTTCAAATCATACGTCGTTTGACTGTCGGATAACGTCGGGTAAAATCATTCACTTTTCTTGCTGTTATTAGTTTTTTATAGGGCTTGCTGCAGAGTCTATAGTGCATTTCGAACGTCAGACGCTGTTTCGGAGCTTGCAAAATATAGAGAGATGAGTCACTCAAGAATATTTCCAACATCCCAGTAATACACCCGAACTTAATACCTGCATAAAATATCTACATTTTCGCAAAGGGTTCTTTGGAATTAAAAATTCTTGTATTATATGTATATCTGTTACGTTATCTGATAAGGTCTTTTTTCCCTAGATTTCCGGGTATCTTCTACTTTGATCTCTGCTTTATTATTGCTTTCCCTCTTTATTTGCATTACTATTAGGTCTATATCACGGCCCTTTATTCCTTTGTGATGTTTATTTTTTTTAATTCGATAGCTTTGAATGCAGTAGCATGCACGTAATATATTTTTTTTAATGAAAGAATATTTGAACCGTTGCAGGTTGCTGGAAATTCCTTTGTTGCGATATAATGTTTTAATTATTTAGACTTGAACCTTTTGAATTGAATATAGCAACGCTTTTTTCCCAAATGTTCTTTTTTTTTTCTTTTTTTTTTTTTTTTTAGAAAACATTGGCATTGAAAAGATTAAATTGATCCTTGGTTACATCAGTTTGATCTGTATTGTAGTTATTGTTGCAAGATAGAACAGAATCATTCAGAAAGCATCGATCTTCTCCTCCAATCATAAAACACTGTTAGATCTGACTAGGCTAACATAATTGAACATTAAATATTAAATTTTAAATACAAACTGGTTGGATGTGATTTTGTGAAGTGATTAGACACATCTTGTCTGTCAAGCAAATCTTTTAACCCCTAGACGGTTAGTTGTTCTCACATTGTTGGATGGAGTTTCACGTTCACTAATGGATTTCTTGGCAATTATTTTAGGCTGATTGTTTCGCATTTGTTTTTAAACGTTTTTGCGACTCTATCCTGATCAATGTTAAAAAGATTTTTCATTTTAATTAGCAGAATCAACAAGCGTTTTACTATTACTATTTTAATATTTAATACTCTTTTCATGATAAAACCCTAGCATCGTTTGGAAAGTGTGAAATTAGTTCGATTGAAGTTATGGAAATATTTATTAAAACTGAATTATCATAACTCTTCTGAATTCCTTAAAGAATACTGAATGTTGATCAGTTTTGTTAATTTTAGTGAGTGTCTGTTCGATGAATTGGCAAAATCACAATCAGAATAAAATATTTTCCAACTCGGATTATTAATTGTTTTTTGTTATTTGAATTGTTTAAATCTTTATGCATTTCTTGTCGCATTTTCAGATATGATAAAAACTGGTAAACTGGGACTTACACAAGTGATTTGATTACTTCCGGTAGTATAGGGGTTTTAGTTATTTTTTTTTTATTATGAAAGACATTAAAAAATAAAAAATGCTCTTATTTAATAACTGCAATAAAATTTAACCGTTTACTGATTCAGGAAAATATCGGTCTATGATGTCGAAGTGAGATTTTTTTCAAAGTTCTTATCTTCGATAATGATAGCGTTCGGTATGCAATACATTATAACTTGTACAATTGCGTTCGAAGTCACTCAAATTTTTTAATTAGTATTAACCTACGGTTCCGCAAGTAACTGTCAGAACACATAAATTTGTAAATGAATATAATTCATTATTTAAATATCATTTCTCCTTGTCGGCGTTATAGCATACTTTTTAACGATGATTTGTCCTTACAGAAATAAAAAAAAAGATACGGTATTCCGGATAGTTATTCTGATTTGTTTTGTGATTGATCCCCCAAATAACAAAAGAAATTGTTAAAAACAAGTATTAAAACTAAATTTTGACATAATTGTTAATTCCTAAACACTGTGCCTTAAAATGTGTAGGGCCTCACATTGTTGGCGTTGAAATGAGCTCATTTGTGAAAAAAACATATTTGAACCAGCTTTAATTTGTTACGCTACTTCAAAAAAAAAAACTCATGAAATGTAAAAGCGCCAGATATTATGTATATTCAGTTTCTTTATTGGTAACTGTTACATATATGGTCTTTTTAATATATCTGAATAAAATGCTATTATTTGTTGTAATATTCATTACAAAATTGAATTATGATATACTTCATTTGACAAAGGTATAAATACATTCACTTATTTCTATGGTTCTATTTAATGCTATAAATATTTATTATTAGGAGTCACGACTTCTTGTTTTTTTTGTTTTATTGTCATTTAATTCATGACTATTGCAATTCATAACCTTATAGTGAAAACTGCAACCCGTGAGGATCCTTGATTGGAAATAGATATGTTTAATTGTAATGTGTTGTATTCTAATATGACATGTTTCTAAGCTCTTTAGACTACAGCCATGGTAAAAAAGAGATAAACATATGACTAACATTTCGTGCAACTCATAGGCTGCGTCTGTCTAAAAATACGTAGAATCTATCCCTATCACAATCGACATGAATAAAGACATAAATGGCTGGCCAGAATGTCCTCCGACACTGCAACCTTCCTTTTTTTATTTGGATATTGATATGACAACTCGACATATTCCAAATAAAGAAGAGGAGGGTTGCAGGGTCAGAGGAACTTCGGACTAATAAATGGCCGACCCGTGATAAAACAATGATAAAATTGAGTTTCCGTGATTTATTTCTTAATTCACTATTCTACTCTATTCTATTCTTTACTGTCACAATATACTAGTACTTCTTACAGTAAAAACGAGTAACATACTGTTTCTGAACAAGAGAAGGCTATGTTAACCACTTCCTAATTCAGTCCATTCTAGGAGTTTTACTATTTTCTGATAAAATGATCTATATAGAAGGTGTACAAGCAAATGCTTATCTCATTGGTGATTTCGAGAACGATTTTTTTTTTGCATTTTTATACATTTAAGGTAAATTTATCTATTACATAGATATGTTAAAATGTAAAAATGTGAATAAAGGCATTTGAATCCTATTTACTCGTGAAAATGATATTTCTAAATAACAAAGTTGGCGCAAACAGCTTGCGAATACTTACTCTCAGTTAGGACTACGTTTACCACAAATTATTAAATTTTGAATTTCGGAAACAGTTTCTTGTATTGAAAATGCATTACAAAGTTGAATTTACACAGATATATAATCATATTTACTTATTTCTTCAAACCATTTTAAGTACTTCTCTGTCTAAGAATCAGGCAAAATGTGTGTAACTGGCACATGAAAAATAATAATTAAAAAAAAACTCAAAGATATGATTGCATAATCCAAGTATTTATACCTCATAATCTCCAGAAATAACCATGAAATAGTTTGTAAAGTTTGCCTTTTTAAGAAATAAATAGGCCAAATTTAGTTGAAATACACTACGGAAAAAAGACGGGAAACTAAGTAAGCAGTCAAAAAACATCTATGTCACAGTTGCTTCAGGATGAATTTAAATAGCTTTAATATTTTTAGACAAAAATTAATGATGTGCCACCCATTGCATGATTCTTACATAGAATGGTACTTAATGAGTAAGGAAGTACATGTAAATGCTCAAATAGGTTTGATTAGGTTAAAAAAATATCTTTTTGTTCAGAGTCTCACAATGACGATACAAGAAGAATAGATGACGACCTGGAGGAAAAGTCTAATGTTAATCGCCAGGAAGACACGGGTAAGGTTGTATAACCAGAACTGAACTATTCTAGTTAAAAAAGAAATGTATATTTCATGCCCATATAATTTAGAAGATAATAGCTTATTTGAACTAAGTCAAGAACCAACCTCTGTGAAGATAAAATGTCAACAAAGTCAAATCTTTAATTTTAAATATTTAGCATAAGAATCTTTATTATGCACGAAGTTTTAATTAAACTGATCAAGCTTGTCTTGTTATTAGAACATATCACTATTCTGACCTATTCTGCTTCTGAATATAAAAAGGAAAGTTCAATTTTCTTTTGACGTCGCGCAAGATACGTATCGTCATAATATTAATGTTACTTCCTGAAGGCTGTTTTTACTGACGTACATGTATATTTAGTGTACATATAGTACAAAAAAAAAACAAAAACAAAACAAAACAAAACAAAACAAAACAAAAAACAAAAAACACAACAAAACAAACAAATAAAAAAAAACAACAGCACACAACGAAATTGACAGGTTTTTTTTTGTTTTTTTTTATAAACTTTAAGCCATTACATTAAAACATTGATGTCAAAATGTGGTAGTAAAGTTGTTCATTTATTTTATTTTCTTGATCGGAGAATCATTCCTTGTTGTACCATCTCTAAGGCTTGTTTGGTCGTCCATTGGTATTATATAACATTTTACACACGTTAAACATATTCCATTCCCTTCAAACGAAAAAGATTGTACCAGTTTATTTTCTTAATTAAAGAAGAAAAAATTACATTAACTTGAGCTTAACCATAAGCGTACAAAATCCCAGGATGGCTGGTGAGATGGTAAGGCACTGACTATTTAATTGCGAAGGGAGAATTTTGATTAAAATAAAAGATAAATGTACCAAAATTTGAAGATTTTTTTTTACTCACTAATTGGAAGACAATTAAAATAATGATTCTATATTTTCACCATTATTTAACAAGGCAGATTTTCAAATAAAAACATTGAATTCGGTTGCTGCTGAAATATACATTAAAAAAAAAAATTTTAAATGGTCTTTCGCGAAAACAAATTTTTATCTGACATCAAATCCCAGCCCCTCCCCCCCCCCTTCCCCCGGATAAAAACGGTCGGTGCCTGAACTCCAAACAAAGATGTCTGTAAAGTTAAAACAAGCCCACAAATGTACTTATCGGGAAAGTGTTGCACAATATTTGGATTGATCTTTTAAATTTAAGTGTTTAAGGGGGTTGGGGGTATTTGATCTATTGAATAAGCTGTTATGAAGAACCTCAGAGCGGAATGAAATTTAGATTGCCATTTCTGATTTTTTTTAAATATTGAGCCTGAAATATGCCTTAATGCCTCTTTACATTGAAATGCATTTATAGAAAAGACCAGTGCAGAAGTGAACATCATGTTCATCAATAAATCTGTTGTTTTAACTCCATCCAGAGACGAGATTGGTTTTCGTTTTACACATTGTCACAAACAAGTAACCAATAGGCACACAATAATCTATGTTTACTGCTAAATGATTTGTTTCTGAAGCCATCAGCAACAATTACGACGGTTCTTTACAGACACAAATGAAATTACACTTTACACGGACAGACAGACGTGTGGAAAGATTTTTATACCCGTTGATTCTGTCTGTGGTCATGTTTTGATTTGATAGAAAGAAGCCGACAAATCGTTTATAATTCATGCTTTAGTAGGCGAAATTTCTACAATAAGTCCCGTTCAGTTTACTTGTAAAAAGAGCAATCAAATACCGACTTCCTTTTAAGTTTCGACCTTTGCGTGGCTTGATTTGTCTACACTTAAATGTCAGATCTCTTTATATCTGCAATGATTATGAAAAAGTTAGAAGAATTTTTTTAAACATTTCGAAGCTCGTTTTTTTTATCTAAAATGTACTTAAATGTATAATTAAAAACTGCATTAGAAATGATTTGAGCGATTTGTCTTGTGGATTATGATTATTAATTTAAAATATCCCAGTGAAACTTTATATTTTCATATTTCCTGTTAATAAATCGTCATTTTTATCGATATCAGTAAAATTTCTTTTATGGGAACCAAGCAAAAGAAAATCAGCACGACACATTATCGAACTCGTACCGGCTCAGACGATGTATATTATGGCATTTATGGTAATTATAAGAAATCACTCTCACGTTCGCCGTCTGCAACACGATAACATCCTCCGTGATTGGTCATTTCGAGTTCCAGTGGGACTTTTCCCGAAATTGATTTGCATTTAATGACGTAACATAACGCTACAATTGTCTTGTCAAGATTGGATCGGTAATTAAATCAGGCCAATTATAGACAAACATGATAACGCAGATGTTGTTCTCTGGTGATACTGTGGTTGCTAATTACACGTTAAGATGCCATTTGAGTAAATCCCGTGTTTTAGTAGATTGCTACCGACACGCCATTCTGTATTTAACGTCAAATCTTAAAGGTACTCAGTGGTCACGAAAGATATTGAGAACATTACTCATTTGTTGCTGGTTTGTCACATCAACATCTTTTACCAATCTAGCGAGACTCGATATTACAATGACGTGTATAAAATATCTGTAATCAACTTATATTTTCTTGTGACATATACTCTTTCCGTCAGCTTTATACATATAAATATAGTTTTAGATAATGTGTATACAACCGTTGTTTATTTTTAGATGTTTTATTTGTTCCTGAACCATTCATTCCAAATGATTCAGATGTATCATACGACAAATTTTCTACTTATTTCGTGGCACAATCACCTACAGAACCAGAGTCATCTTATAAGCTCCGTTACTACAACAGAATCGGAGACTTTGGAACAGACCCAAACATAATTCGTTACAGCTGTGACTGTCTTGAATGCAAGCCTTGGTTAAAAGCTTATTTACCGAGGAGCGAAGACATCATAGACAAACAAAATATTTCTCCGTCTAGCTCAGAATCTTCAGTTAATATATTTTCCCGCCAGAGTAACGACGAGGATGCCTCACAGAGAGCCTTTAGATGTAAGGAATGTGGGAAGGGTTTTAAAAGATCATCTACACTGAACACCCATATGTTAATTCACAGCGATACTCGTCCTTATCCTTGCACATACTGTGGAAAGAGATTCCACCAGAAGTCAGATATGAAGAAGCATACATACATACACACAGGTAACAAACTAAATATTGTGAAAGTATTTTCATTCGTTGTTATTAATTTTGTGGCTTATCAAATTTCGTTAGTTCGTGAGATTTTGAATTCATGGATTTATAAGAGCATCCGATTTTAATTTGAATTCGTACATAGCCTGAACCATGAAAATCACACAAGTGATACCTTAAAAGCAATAGTAGTTCTTTTACAATGTTTACAACAACAAAGAAAACAAACGATAACAAAAACAAAAATACAGATGGTCCCAAATCTATAGAAAGAAGAACATGCGTGTGGGATTACCTCGTTCGTGTTGTGTTTTCTTATGTATGTTCGTAGTGTTTGATAAAGTTTTGCACCGTCTTTTTTCACTTGAGGTTTGAAGATCGCTAGACGACCTTAAGTAGCAGTCTTTATGAAAACCAGACAGGAAGTGATTCATGCATGTCAAAAACCCACTGAACTCAATTTTATTTCTTGTTCAGAAACAGTTACTGAACAAGTCTTAGTTTTTCATTTTGATGTTGCATTTTTGAGATAAAAATTATATAGATTGTACATGAAATTGACACTTTCAAGAGTTATCGTTCTTGATTTGCTACGATTTGGTTGATTGTAGTGAGAGATAAATGTATGATGTTCTTAAAAGTACATATCTGAATAAGGAATGGGCAATTGTTATGTAAAAATATTACATATGTAGATTGAAAAGCATCATTTGTTCGGTGGGTTTTTCTTCACCATGAATCACTTTGACATTGGCACTGTCAGAATTTTATATGGACATGTACTTAATTATATATACATTGTTGTAATAAGTTGCTGGTGTGTTCCAATTAACCACGAATCAAAAGAATATTTGCAGATTTCGAAACTATCTAACACTGCAGTATCTTAATGTACGTCTTTTGAACAAATTAATACGATATTTTGTAGGAGAAAAACCACATAAATGTGTTGTATGCGGCAAAGCTTTCAGTCAATCGTCCAACCTGATCACACATACACGGAAACATACAGGATTTAAACCTTTCTCTTGTGACAAATGTGGAAGAGCATTTCAGAGAAAAGTCGATCTCAGACGCCATCATGAAACAACACATTGATTTCGATGATGAATTTAGGAATGAAATCCCAGAACCCTGAAGCCGGTGTTGATCATCGGGTGAAGGGAATGAACCTAGTTCTGGTATTTCATTTATATGAGACTTTTTGTATTAGTTTATTAACGACTAGATACACTATGCACTATTTTTAGGTCACACATAGAATTTATTTTAATGGATGTCAATGTGTGTCCTTTTATGCCTAACTCAGTACCGGTATTTTTATTCATTATCTAGACCAAATGAGTGTGAGCTAGTTGCCGTCTGTCCATCATTCCGGACGAAATAAAGATCGCAGAATTCAAATCTGGATTTCCCGTTAATAACTATTGTTCAGAAATTGTGATGTTAACGACACATTGCATTATCCCATTTTCTGTTTTGTATAAAATTACAATTTATGTATGAATTATTTAATAATATTGTGATTTAATTCTGATTGCACTTTTTTATTTTTCAATAACATTTTAGCAATGGTAATATAAACGCCATTTTTCCAGTTTCTGATGTTTCCATGAAATAATAATTTCCAATTAACTAAAATTTCCCTTAGATTGTTGTTATCAATCCTGAAGTCAGATTTAACAGAGAGCTATTTATAAAATAAGTAATTTGATAATCATTTCTATTTAATTTTAACGACTGGGAGTTAAAAAAGAAAATGCTTGAGCCCTTTGAACAGACCTTATTCTGGTTATAACATTTTTGTTTAGTGATTTTATGTACACAACTTGCTTTAAAGACAAACTATACAAATTATAAGTATTTATTATAAAACTGGGCTTAACTTCACGAAGAATATAATAAGTAATGTCTCATAACTTTTCTTTGAATACTCAATTAAGATCAATATGAAACAGCGTCCTGGTATACTTTTAATCAAATAAAATTAACGGATATGGTGAAATGCAACACAGGCTTCAGCTTATAATCTAAATCCAAAATAGTAAATTCTTCCAGAGATAACCAACAAGGTCTTCAAGTGTAAAGACACCTTTAAGCAAGCTCGAGTTCTTAAAGGCCCCGACAGCAGAGTAATACATCAATAGTAATTCAGCAAAATCAAATTAAAAAGTTATATAACGACACAAAGGCACATTAATTACCAACATCTCCCGACTGTGGGCATGCGCATGAAACCTGTGGCGGGGTTAAAATATATTTTTAAGGCATAAACGATCCCTTACATTTAACGGTAAATAAATGAACTGTAACAACAGACCTCACAATAAAAAATTACATTTCAGGGTAACTGTATATCTGTTTAGACAACAGCATGTTAGAATAGAATGCTAGATATCAATCAAAATTCATCGTAAATAAATAAAAAAATTCAAAATTTCATCGTCAGAGGTCAAAGGTGTAGAAAGAACTTAAACACAGAAACAAAAACAAAAACAAACGAAACAAAAAAAAAAACAAAAACAAAACAAAACAACAAACAGACAAACAAAAATACAAACAAACAATGACAGAATTCAAAACAATCTCAGCAGATACTATAACTAGTTATACATCACTAACTAGAACTTTCAGCTTTAATTTAATGTACCAAATGCGTCTTGAAGGTGGACGTCACTGCTTTTTTCAAAACTATTCTAATTAGTAAGCAAATGATTTATTCGATATTTGAAAATGATATGTACGTTTTTGCTCCTTTAATAACACCGGAAATCGCAAGCCGATATCAACCCCGAGTTCTTGTCTTGGCTTGATATAAAAGTCTCGTGTTGATACTCGAGCCGACATGGAAAATGTAATCTATAAGTATTTGGCGTTTTGAATTTTGAATTGACATATTAAGATAACTGGCTACAGTCAGCGACCGTAGTAAACGAGTGTTAAAGCCAATTAAATCAACTCTTGTAATCTCGAATGCGATACAGCTACTTTCATTCTCATGTAAATTATGACGTTTTTTTTCTGGAATGTGCAAACCTTGCGTCTAAATTTTGAATACCATCAATTGCGAAATTGATAGCTGGACAATAACACCTTTATTTATCCAATACGAATGCGACGAATTTAACAGCCTGCGGTATGATTCCTATATATTAGATATTATGTAAGAAGAAATAAACCAATCGTCGTTGTTGAATCAAGACACCGAATTGATCGGCAGTTTCAGTGCAACCTTTGGTATAACTTCATCTAGGATTTCAATTTTCTAAGTTGCATGTATACATTTTTCTAGTATTTTAAACTAGAATTTTCTTGCACATACTGATACTTAAATTATTGGGTTCAGGCTCATGTTTTGTACAACGAAAAAACAAAAGAAAGCCATTGATCTACCATGCGGTCGGAATGTCCATGTCGAGAATTTTGTCTTACATATTGCTGAATTGATTTAGAAGTTTATATCGGACACAGAGACACTGATGGAACCAAAACCATTATCCATGCACTTTGATTACTTGCTAAGTCTAACTAGACATTAACGACACAAATTAGAACACCAAAAAGAACACATAATCCAGGGATAACGACAAAGAAAATAGACACACACAACAACAACATGACATAACCAAAAATTACAAAATATTGCGCATATAGAAACAGACGTAAATAAGACCATAAAAATTATCAAAGTCAACTTTGCCTTTTCAGAAGGTAAAATATTTTTTTATAGATGAAACAGAATGCACTAAAGATTTGTTATATCAACTATATAAATAGTAGATAATGAAATCTGGCAGTGCATTAACCTCCAATGACAGCGAATCATACGGATAAACGACCGCGAGTCTCGATGTTATCCAAAACTCCCACTAGATCCACAATTCTGACACCCAGACTACTAATCGAATTTGTTTCTTGTGTTGGATCTTATTTTGCATTTTTTGCATCATTAATGCGAGTTGGTTATCATCATACTCCATTAAAAATTTTGTCGAGTTTGGATTACTAGACTCCCACGTGACTAACTGGCTTCCGCTTGAGCCGAAAATCTGTAACGGAATAAATCATAATCTGGACAATGCGTAGTTTTTTTTTTCAATATAGAGGTATACCTTAATGTTTATATATTTCCCAAGTTGGAATATTTAATGAATGTAATGATGATTAATGAAGAGATAAACAAATTTGTAGAAACGCCAATTCCTACCGTGAATAACAAAATATGCCTCAAAAGAAAACAAAATTAAATGAAAAGAACAGGTAAGACAAACATAAAATGAGGACGCTTATCCTACCGGTGCACCTGGTCCATGCTCCCAGTATTTAGTGGAGTCCGAGTTGCTCATTAGCTTTTGTTACTTTGTATGTATGATTTTAGTTACTTTATGTTCTTTGTTGTGTATGTCTGTTTTCCATGTCTGGTCTTTGTCCCTGGATTACATTCTTTTGATTACCGCTATAACCTTGGTTTCCTTGATTACCCTTGAAAATAAAATTTGACGAAGTTTTATATGACATCGGGACCTGAAGACTGCAAATTGTCGCACAAAAAACTCTTCCTATTGGTAGAACGGTACTATTTATTTCCTCTTCATTTCCCTAACTACATTTGTGATCAAAGTCATATCATAACCGACTCCATTCTTTGGTATTTTAAGCAGATGAAGTTTGGGGTCTAAATTCCTCCCTTTTTCTGTGAATGGCACATAAGTTTTAAAAAATCATAATATTTATATAAAATGGTTTTAAAAAAATATAATGCAATTTTTTAAAAAGTATAATAACGTTAGAGCCTGGAATTAATAAAACATTTTGGGTATCAGCACGATTTGTCCAATCACAGTGTTCGGAAGTATTTATTTAAGTAGGGCACACAAAAAGCCAACCTAAAATAATCAGAAATAGTACCGTTCTACCTATACGGAAATGCTGTGAAACGTGTCTATACCGAACACGTTTTGGATTTTAAAATTTGTTCGGTGTAGGCAGGCGTGGTTTACCAATGTTCCAAATACATCAACACTGATTTCTAAATGTTTAGACAGTTTCTTGTTGGATTTTTTCGTTTAAACAGATTTCACAATAGCTCGATACGACGGAGAGGATTTAATCTACTAGTAATTACTTTGTACATGAATGACCTTAAAACAAACAGCATATGTTCATTACTGTAAAGTATCGTATTATTTTTTTTATTGAATATTTAACTTTATTTTACGCTCTATTTATGAAAGATGACTCGTTATTTCCATACTAGAATAAAAGAGTAATCGAGAGAATCATGATTCTAGAGATAATCAAAGGTTATATTCCAAGGATAAAGACTAGACAAGGAAAATGGACACACAAAACAAAGAGCATGAAATAACAGATAATAACAAAAACAAAAAACAAAAAACAAAAACAAAAACAAAAACCAAATCAAAAAATAAAAAAAAAAACAACAAAAAACACCAAACAAACAAAAACACGTACAAAGAAACAGAAGTAAATAAGCAACCAGGACTTCACTAAAAAACTGGGAGCACGGACCATGTGCATCGATAGGGCAAGATTCATGTGCCTTTTTAGAAACACCCACCGAGTTGCTCATAATGAGTCCGGAGTGGACGAAGGAGGACAGGACAGTTGTGGCACTAGTAGAATAAGGTATCCGTTTGTTTACATTTGAACGAAGACCTTAGTTTATTTAGACATTTTATGATATTTTTTCACCAAGTCTTATTTGACGTGTTTTTATTGATATCTTAGAGTAAACAAAGATGTGCTTATCTGTTTCTTCTGTATTTTCAACTAGTTACACAAAAAGCGAGGACTCTTTCGAGGTAGATACAGCTTGCTCTCTTTTTTCCTATTTGTTAAGGTGATTGTATTTTGTATCGATCTCAACAGTTGAATCAAAATTCGACATATTTTATAGTTCGTTTTATTGTCGTATTTTCCCACCACTGTCCCAGATTAGGGGAGGGTTGAGCGTGTTTAACCCCGCAACATATTCCATGTGCCTGTCCCAAGCCAGGAACCTGTAGTCCAGTGGCTGTCGTTTTTTTATGTTCATAGTTATTCGATTTGTGTTTTTTCTATTGATTAGATCGATTTTCGTCTTTTATGAATATTCTCACTTCCTTAGTTCCCTTGATTACTCTTTCCTTCGTTTTTGGGGTCTTTTACAGCTCGCTCTATGGTGTATGAGTTTCATATTTGAAAACCGTATGTTGACCCGTAGAAGTTAAATTGTTCGTTGTTTGGTATTTGGTGGATGTCTGTCTTATTGGCAATCATACCACCTAATCATATCTCCTATTTTTATATGTTAGAAAGATAAGAGAAAAAAGGATTAGGGCAAATAGTTTCAATCAAATACTAAGAGAGAAGACAAGACAGGAGACTAATGAGAAAATAAACACGAATGCAACAAACACAAATTGGAAATATAAAACCCAATCTACAAAATGAATCGGTTTATTTTTCATAATGTAACAATATAAAGTTGCAAATTGTTTTATTAAAACCGATGTAAACTTACATCATTTTTAGCAGGGTTTACGGAAGCGTATAGGTATCATTTTTTGTTGTTATATATTTCAATTAAACGATTTAAATATATCAACATCCTGTGATATAATTCATCATTTTATTTTTGTCGATATTTAAAAATCAACATTTTATATTAAACGATTGTTTTATTGACAATTTATTTTTACATCGTGGTATAATCAGTATTTTGCCATAATTTTGATACGAAATGTCGACTTTTATAACAACAAAAAATGATACCTATACGCTTCCGTAGGGTTGTGTTATTTAAATAATCAAAAAATGTTTAAATTCCTTTTCTTTTCTTGATACATTCTCTTGGCGTCAATAATAGATAAATAACTAAAGAAAACTATTTTTTGTTTTCCACTTAATTGTTTTTATTTAATTTTGTTCATTATCATTCAGACTAATTTGAATTTGATGGTTTGTTTTGTTCGTTATTTCGGTGATGTACAAAAACATCTTGTTTAAATAAATGTATTTCTTTTGCAAACGTAATCATACGATTAGATATTAAAGTGTAGTATAGTAAAAAGCTTACATAATTTACCCGTTTCCAGAAGTTATACGGAGAAATTTAACATTTGCTGAAATAGAGGTGCCCAAAAATTTATTTGCGAACAATTCTACTGAATTTATAACATTTCTATCATAAATGCTGTAAGTATATTATATACATTTCAAGCATGACAATATCTTCCTTGTAGCATTCAGGAGAAGCAGAGGATGTACTTTTCTTACTCCTGGTTTTTTTTTTTTTTGTGGGACGTCTTGTTTTTCTTATCTTCAGTTTTGATATGTAATTTACTTTATTCGGTTTGTTACATTGCATATAGTGTCGATCGTCTCACGTTTAGGCCTTATTTTTTGGTTTTTGACGTATTCGAATTATCCCACTGCTCACACTTTGGTATTTTTAAATTGTTCAGATGCTAACTATACTATATAGATTCTTTGGCAAATATCTAAATGCATTTTTGTAATATTGTAATCGTATTGTGTTAGAAATGGTATTGTCAATTCTTTGATTTTGCGGTTTTGTTAATGACAATGTTTTGTTTAGGATCTGTTTTTGATTGAAACTGTTCTACGAGAGTGTCCCGTTACTTCGAATAACGGTCACATGTTTACGAATTATGCATCCTGAATTCATGTTTGAAAAGAACATTTCTATGGTTTTTTTCTATGGCAGTAAAAATGACATAATCTTGAGCACTAACCTATGAATAATTAGGATTTATAAAAATCAAGGTTATAGAAGTGCAGCAGAGCTTGCATGTTTAATGTTGTGAATAGAATATAGCGTAAGCTTTGACGTTGTTATATTACAGAACATGAATGTTTTATAAGGTTGTAAAGAGGGTTTTAACAAAATCTTGCCCATTTCATTGCACACTAATTGATCACGGCTTTTATCGGTCAGGACGTGTAACATCCTATGTAACCCTAGAGTAAAGATGATTATTAAAGTATGAATTTTAAATGATTCGTTTCAAATTTATTTTAAACTCTGTTGAGAAATATATTGAAAAGTCAAAAACCTTTTGTCGACCTGAAAACAATTAATTCCATAGGGATGAAAATCTGATCTTTTTTGAAAAAAAAATTTGATTTTGTGAGTTGAATTGCATGATTTTTCTCTACTTGACGTATTCTGGGTAAAATAATATAAAGGATACATTTGCAAAATAATAATATGACTTAATTTAATGAATAATTATACAGCATAATTAAATGAAAATATTAAAGTTGAAACCATTATCAAGTCACGCTCTGTACTTTTTAATACAATGTCATCACGAAGTATTTGATCAAATATTGAATGCATATACAAATCCAAGACAATTCTAAAATATTATTACTAAATCTATTTATTTATTTATTTTTATTTTTCGTTATTTATTTTTATTTATTTATTTATTTTTTTTTTGTTATTTATTCTTTTTACATTTTGAATGTCTTTAAATACCACGTTTCTAATATCTATTATATAAAAAATAAAACAAACTCAAGAAAAACTCACGATGAAACCAGAATTAAATTTATGCAATTTAATTTCAACGCAATATTATATGCTATTACTAATAAAGGAATAAGGAGTACAAAACCCATTCATTTATTCATTCATACATTTGGTAAATCATCGGGAGCCGACATTTCAATTTTTAAACCATAAAATGATATTCCACAAAGTTAAAGATTTCATTTTACCTCCTATTCTTGCTTTAAAAAGATAGAGCCTATGATAATAAAATGCAGTGCTTTTTTTTCTTTTAAGTAGTAATATTTACAAAAATCAGATAGGATATGATTCATACATACCAAAAGCCAATCGAATTCACTTTTTATTTTTAAGTACCATTCTGTGTAATTTAAAAAAAAATACTCACCACATTATCAATCTTTCTTTGTTCTTTCTGTTGCACTTTTAGATAAAAAAAATTATATAAATTGTGTATGAAATTGGCACTTAACAGATTTATCGTTCCTGATTTTATTTGAATTGGTCAATTTTAGTTGGAGATGAGTGTTGATTTCTACAAAAACAAAACTGAATACAAACATGGCCATCGTTACGTAAAAATATATAGCATTTGTAGACCAAAAAAAGCATCGTTTGTTTGGTGGGTTTTTCTATACTACGAATTTCCAGTACCACAGACAGTGGCTGAATTTTATATGTAGTGGTACTTATTAATCTAGAACGGTGATTGACATCTCCACTTAAGAATCATGCAAATAAAGAAAATGGTAATAAGTCGACAATTTTTACAACCTTAAATCTTTAACATAGTGACATATTATGACATAATTTTAGAAAAGGGTAACAACAAATTACCAAACACTTATCAAATCTATAATCAATTCAAGTCCCAAACAAATATGGCATTTCAAACGAAACGGTGGGTTACATGAATTTACCCGTGGTGATTAAAAATTATTTGCATGCTATTGCGTCATAATTGGTAATTCAACAGTCACATCACCACAAAGAACAATTTACAAAAAACAATCATTACTCATTATTTTAGTAGAAAGTGAGTATTTTTCAACACAGGACTGATATTTTAAAAAGAATTCGGTAAGAGACCTTTCGAGACGCATTTCCTCACACCCGTGATTCAGAAGTCTTTTGCCAGATATATATGGCGTTCAAGGAAATCAGAGTAGTTAGTACTTGTTCTTGCGTAGCAAATATACTGTGAAATATAAACACTATATGCAGATGAAGGTATGTTGCTGCACAGGTAAGAAAAAATTAAAATTAAAGTCGTCCCCTTGATCACAAATCCTAGTGTTGAGATGACCACTGTTGTCAAATTCGATGTCCAAAAAGATGCAGAACAAGCTGTTGCTATAGTCTATGGATGTATTCAGTTGAGGGTAACCATTTAGCAAAAGAAGTGATGTTAATGGACAATACATCATCAATATATTTGTATGTAAAGTTTATCATTTTTTTATATTTATATTCTTTCTGAGATTCTGAAGAAAATTAAAATTCAGTCTCATATGAATATAAAAAGTAATCCGTTAGGAATGGAGCACAATTAGTTCCCATTGGAATGATCAATAAGAGTGTTTGTAATGAAATTAGGTCACACTAACCACTTTCGGGTCAAATGGCCACCCTCTATGAAGTACCAAAAAAACACATTGAACCTAGATCTATACATTGTAAGCGCATTATTTGTGTGTGATCAGAACTAGTCACAATAAAGCTGAGAATGTGTACTTTAAAATCATATTTATAATTTACTACAAAAGTGCATAAATATTGATTACATGTTTTGGTAATTTGCCTCCATGCTGTCAGTTATCAGAAAAAATAAAAAATGTGGATTTTCAGTATTATTTATTCAAGTAAATTTTGTGAAGAATTTCAACGATCATCGTACCGGTGTGATAACTGGGTAAATTTCAACTAATCAGAAAGTTAAAAATATATATATCCCCCTCTGCATGGTTAAAAAGTATAGATTTGTACTTAGTTAGGTCTCTTATGGATATTATGGTGTGATTAAGTGGTAAATGTTTCAATTTTTAGATCTACGAGGAAATAAATGGACTGATTGTTAAGAGCCATTTCAATCATTTTTAATTTAAATTCTGTTTGAATGGGCCATTATAACCTTATCCAGAGATAAGGCAGCTTAAAAATAACCATAATTATATACTTTATATTAGCAAGATATTGGAGATGAATTTTCGTAAATATACTTGAGTCAACGATAATTAAATAACGTTCTAGTTGAAAAATTCAATTACTCTTTGTTTTAGATCTGTTTGACTCTTGGTTACACAATTGTTAAGTCATTTTCTATTCATTCAAATTTAAATAGTATGACTCAATTTGGAGTAAAAATGTCATTGCTCCTTTGGCTTCGCAGTTGCGTGGTGATCATGAAGTACGTCTATTAAAATAATCTTTAGATTTGTGCAAACTTATTTCAATCGGATAATACGACTTGAGTAAAGTTGTTAACAAAAACGTGTGGATTTGTTGCGATATTTCTGTATTGATATGTCATTAACAAAATTAATGTATGTTTTCGAAGACGGTATAACAAAGATTATTATGAATTTTACACAGTTACAAATGAAGATGTAGGACAAGATTATTTAGCTAAAAATATAAAAAATGAAACTTTGAATTAAATAGTAAAATCCATTACATACCAGACCATTCGCCTTTTGAAAATATTGACGTTGGTTTATTTCTGCCTTTTATCATGTAAGGAACAAAATGAGTATATTTTAGAAATACCACATCAATTTAAACATTTTTTTAGTTTTTGAGTTACGTCTTGTTTTCTTAATCTTTGTTTTTTCAGTAATTTATTTTATTCGATACGCACTGTACGTAGATCGTCCTTTTTTTGTTGTGTTCAGATTAGGCCATGTTTTCTCGATTCGATCTGTACGTAGATCATCCTTTTTATTGTGCTAATGTTTGGCCATGTTTTCGGATTTTGATTCTAATCGTCTCACTGCTGACGATTCGTACTTTGTTTTTGCCGATTGTTTTCATCATCTTTGGACTTTTGTATTTAAACCTCACTTTGGGGAGACAGATTTCTTTTTCCCTTTATTTGTTATATCAAGTGTTTATTTGCTGTATTTTTACTCAATGCAACTGCACAAGCATGCTACTACGATCATAATAACATTACTCGTCAAATCAGGCTATTTTATTGTTCACTCCTGCTAAACTCCATTGCCTTTTTCCTCAATTGTGGTTTGGAAAACCAGAAGGATTCATTAATTATTTAAGCGCAATTTTCCACTTAAGAAAATGAATAGTCAAAGGTGAATAACTCCAAATAGGGTACCCTAATTACCCTGCAGTAAAGACGGACTGCTTCAGTTTCAAGAAAAAAATGTCAGATTTCAGCCGTTGAACCTTAATGTAGAAAATAAATGGAATGTATCAAAAGAATACTTAGAGAAATATATATTTTACCGGGTTTGCAAACCCTTGTTAAAAATTTTGATTGAATAATGTATTCTCTATAGTGAGCTTTACAGACAATATATAAAGTATAAGAACACCGAAAATTTAACAATGTTATTAGCACGCGATTTTCTTTTTATGATGCAGTTTTAAATTTGTTTATACATTTTATTTTAGGCGAGAAATAGCCGATTCCATAATAATTATTCTTAACAAATCCTTCCAAGGTACTTAAGGAAGTAGACATAGCGTAAGGGACATAACTTATGAAATAATTGATATGTTTCGATATTTCGTTTTGGCAGCATGTATGACTGATATTAATAAAAAAATCTGTAAAATTTTGAAAATAATTTGTGTGTGTGCTAACAAAACCTGTGTAATTTACAATATGATCCACAGTTTTTCGTACCAATAAAACATTTGAAATCATTTTCAAATAATCATGTTGAAAACTAAAATTTATTCGTGAATTGCCGAAGAAATATTTTTTTTTCTTATTTCTCTATGTGTAATTTCCTTTCTTCTTATTTGTTTTTGTCATTATTATTTTTTTAAAATCATGTATGTTTACAGCTTTCTTATTTTTTTATCCCCGATGTGTTATTTAGTTAAAAGCAATACCTTTTCAAAATAATTACCATCGTTAAAATAAAATAGTGGCAGAGATAGTATTTTCTTTTGCAGATGTTAAACTGTATTAAAAGAGCCGCAGTAATGCTTTGAAGCACATGATACTCGCATTACAATTAATTGCAATGATAATATGCCATTTATAGACTTCGTACCTTTTGAAGAATTATTTTTTTTATGAACGCGAACCAATTTTTTAAGAAAATGTTCTTCAGACCGTTGCAACCCTTTTTATATCATCGTTCTATATTCTTGGAATGCGATTGTTAAAAATTTCATTAAATTTTCAATAATTTTTTTTTTTAAATCTGGTAAAATCGAATCAAATAAGTATCTATCTAATGTTCATTCAAAATAGAATGAAAAAAATTCTTAACCCAATAAAAATGGAAACCATTTTTGTATGCGCAATTGTTTTTTTCTTCAGTATGTTTCAAGTAAAGTTTTAAGGTTAAAGATTTTAAAAAGAATTCTATTTTTACGAAGGCTTGACTTGAACACCTCTTTAAAAGTTTAGGAGGTCAATGAACTTATCGACCAGAATGTTTTCTCTATACCATTTATATTTTTTTATCGTCTTCGTTTCCTTTTTTATACGTGATATGATCAACTCTTTGGAAATATCTAAAAATGTAAATGACGTTTGACATGATTAAATTGAAGTATGCACGCCTATTGTAAACAACCTTTGTAGCCTTAGATCTTATAAATTTATATTAAAAAATACCTTTAGAGTAAGAATCGAAATAATTCATAACCATAAATAATCTCCTTTATGAACTTTACGACAAAGGTCATGTATTTTCATTCAGAGTTGTCAACTTTCCTTTCATCTGTTGCAACATCCCTTCAGCACCTGCGTATGGAGTTTTCATATCACAATGCATAAGCTATGCCAGAGCTTGCTGTAATAACGCAGACTTTTTGTGTCGCGCTAGACTTCTGCAACAGGGTTATATTGCTATAAGATTGAAGTCACCATTACAGAAGATTTATGAATTCGTAGATCATAATGGTGTATCCATTTGCACCATGGAAACTGATTTGTTCAATGTGTCATTGTTTCCCTTTCTTCTTTCGTCTACCCCGACCTTACTTTGTATGAGCAACTCGGCGGGTGTTTCTAGAAAAGCAGAGGACGCTTACCCCGCAAGTGCTCCTGGTCCATGCTCCCTGTTTTTAGTGGAATCCGAGATGCTCATTTACTTTTGTTATTTTGTATTTTTAGTTACTTTATTTTCTTTGTTGTGATTGTCTGCTTTCCATGTCTGGTCTTTGTGTCTGGATTACATTCTTTTAATTTTCGCTGGAATCTTGATTACTCTTTTATACTCATTAAACCACGAGCTGTCCTTTCTTGTCGATTTGTACAATTAGCGAGAAAAAAACTTGAATTTCTCAGACTCGTGAAAGATAACCCGATCTTTATTCTTGTAAGAACCTATTATTCTTCAAAAAGGAGAAGTCAATTAATTACAAAGTTATTAATCTGACACATGATGAAAGACATCAATAGACGTATATCTAACTGCATTAGCAAATAACTTTTCAGAAATACTTCTATTTGATAAGGTATATTTGATATTTTTTAGCTGTTATTTCATTCTGTTTTTGATGATAAACGTAACTTAGATTCATTTATATCATAATAGTCCAAGTGGTCATAACTTCTAACAATTTCAACATGGCATAAACGAATCTTTCAAGATCTGACCAAGGCTAAAGTTGCGCATTAAACATAATAGTATGGTAATGTTCACCAAAAATAAAGTACAGATTTGTTGACAATGTCGCAGACTTTTTTCCTTTATACCCACATTTACATAATGTGGGCAAATCGTTAGGTATTTCTATAAAAGCAGAGGACGCTTAACATGCCAGTGAATCTGGTCAACACTGACACTACAAGCATTTAGAAGAGCCCCAGTTGAGTATTCATGTAGTAAATGTTTGTTATTCAGTGTGTTTTATTTTTTTTCTCTGTCCTATTATCATGCTATTCCATCCGCATTCCTGTTTATAGGTGTGGATTGCTGCAAACCAGGTTAATTTGTATAGCATAAGAGAAACGACAAGAAACGCTCCTTCAATGTTGAAAGTTTTGACAGTCAATAAGTCACTTCATATTGTCTATTGAAGGCAATTACGATTTTAACAATTCTTTTATGATATCAAGACTGGACATATGGAATGACAATAGCCACAATAACAGACGTTATTGAATTATGTGGTCTTAAACTACATTTTTTGTCATGTTAAAAGTAAGTACAAACTGTGAATTATTGGTTTACTTTAAAAACAAATTTAGAATAATATGGAAAATATGTAGTAAAAATTGTGAGTCAGTTGCCCGTAAAGATATATTGTTTCATTTTATTCTCATGAATCTTTATTAGTTGTCTTATTGGTAATAATTTCTGCAGTACAAATCATTTTCCAGTAATCAGAAAATACGTAAGCAACAAATTGCAACACTGTTAAAATTCCAAAGAACTTTTGAGAGGAACGCAGCTTAAATCAATTTAGAAGAAACTTCAATGATCTA
Organism: Perna viridis; assembly: GCA_037379345.1. Classification (NCBI taxonomy): domain Eukaryota; kingdom Metazoa; phylum Mollusca; class Bivalvia; order Mytilida; family Mytilidae; genus Perna; species Perna viridis. Next base: position 24,128,079 of record CM074517.1, read on the forward strand.
ATTTAGCCATCGCCCTGCTATTCGTCGTTTTTGAGTCCATTGTCTTCTCTCTGTTTGTGGGTATGATTGGTTTATACCAAATCGGCCTTGAAAACTGAATCAAATTCTTATCTGATTTTTTCATAATATCTATTAAAATGCGTGTGTGTTTTAATTGCATTTTGATTCTTTTTCTTTTTCTCTCTTTGTCTTTGTTTTTTTTCTTTTTTATTTTATTTCTTTTTGTTGTTGTTGTTGTTATTGCCAGCAAAAATTATTTGGGAAAAAATACATGATTTGCCATAAGGGTTCAGTGGGCCGTGTGCTACTTGGGTACAAAAATGTTCCCTGACAGATCTCTTTAAAATTTGACATACCTATACATTAAAATCTTAAATATATCTTTAAAATTTGACATACCTATACATTAAAATCTTAAATATACCATTCTATATTGGTCGCGATTTGACTCAAGAATGAACAAAAAACGTACCTAATTTTAAATGAGTATGGTAATTTTTGTTAGTTTTCCAACATTTTGTTTTATTCCGATTTCACTAACCCCGTAAACTCACTTTCCACGTTTTAGGCTTTGAAACTTACAAACTGTAAAGAAAACATTTTAAAATTTTGACAAATAGCAGCTTGTGTCCTTTTTCAACGGCAAAATGCTCTTTCAATCAAGTGGCATTTTCATTTTTGCAAAAGAAAATTATAAAGAATCAGTCGCATTATGAGCGTTATATACTTTACGCGAACATTAGGTACAAAAAATGTTCCCACACGGATTTTATTGAAATATGGCTAAACTAATTTTTAGAATTTTGGCTATCATTTCTTATTGGTTGCATATTAAATCACGAATGAACAAAAAAGGATACCTTATTTTAATTCGGTATGGTGATTTTTTGTTAAAGTTTCCCTCAATTTCTTTATTCCGATTCACTTACCTAGTAAAACTATTTTTGTCAGTTTTGAGCTTTGAAATCTACAAACAGTTTAGAAACTTCTAAAATATTTCTTATTTTATTTCCGCAATGGCCCAACTTGAACAAACCAACAGCGGATCAATGAGATTTAAATGGAATAGGTCCACAAAATAGCAAAATGTTTTGAGAAGATTCGATTGTAACTTCAAATCAATGGTAGAATTTGCATCAATAAAATTGCACAAATTATTTTTTAAATTAGACAATTTATACACTTAGATAAGAGGCTGTAAAAATATTAGAATCATTTCTGCTTATTTACAATAAACAAATATTTAAGCTTGTATATTACTTTTCAGTTTTGTTTTATAGCTTATAAAGGGTGATACCACACCGTATACCAACTAGGAGAAAAGGAAAAATATGCTTTATTGTTCAAAAACTAAGGGGTGGGGTTGAGATGATCTCTTCGCAGCACTGAAAAGGCTACACACAGTCACTCACACAGATGCAAAACTACAAAAAAATCTCTGTAGTTAATATTGGAAACAATTCAACACAAGGAAACAAGTTTTACAATAAATATTTACTGAAGGAATTTAACTTTGTATTGACATTTTTTGTTAAAATTAATATTAAATATTAATATTAAGCCCTTGTAAAGCTTATTCTCTGGCATAACTAAGAAACAAAAATATTAAAACTTCAGTGATTGTGATAAGAAGGAATCATGTACCATTAATAACATTCCAGTTGCAAATGTCCCATAAAAATAAGATTTCTTTAAAAAGATTGTTAATTTTTTTTTCACTGAAATGCCAATAATCATTTAGATAAATAACACATTCTAAGAATTTTAATTCCAATCACTGAAACTTATGAATACAACAGAAAATAATGAAAATGTAGTAAAGTCGTTTTGTTGATATGATGTTTATTCAGTACTCAAAATAGGGTATACACTGCAAACCAATAAATTGTCTGTAAAAAAGTAATGCCAGATGTACAGCCATTTCAAGCATGACAAGTATCACTCATCGGCTTCTGTAGACTGTGGAGTTCAACATAAAAGGAAAAGAAATCGAGATAGTTTGCAATTTTATATATACATGTTAAAGTTGGAAGGGGGTAGGGTTGCTAAATTCCATGAACTATAGAAAGGGTAATCAAGGGAACCAAGGTTATAGCGGTAATCAAAAGAATGTAATCCAGGGACAAAGACCAGACATGGAGAACAGCCATACACAACAAAGAGCATAAAGTAACTAAAATCATACATACAAAGTAACAAAAGTAAATGAGCAACTCGGACTCCACTAAAAACTGGGAGCATGTATCAGGTGCACCGGTAGGGTAAGTGTCCTCTGCTTTTCTAGAAACACCCGCCGAGTTGCTCATAAAAAGTCAAGTCCGGGGTAGACAAACGAGGAAAGGTAAACTATGACCCGTTGAATAAATCAGTTTTCATGGTGCTGATGGATACATCATAACGATCCACGAGTGCATTGATGACGACCATAACACTTTTGTAGTGATGACTTCAATCTTGTAGCAACTTAACCCTGTTCCAGAAGCCTATTTATTAGAGTTCTAGTGCGATACAAAAAGTCTGCATAGTTTCGGCAAGCTCTGACATAACGTATGAGTTGTGATATGAACAATCCATACGCAGGAGCCGAAGGAATGTTGCCACAGATGAAAGGAAAGTTGACAATTCTGAATGACAAGTCATCACGTTTGTCGTAAAGTTTGCTCAATAGTTTTCCTTTACCATCGATTTTTAAGTGTAGGTCAAGATATGAGGCTGACTTCACAGTGTCTGTAGTATCCTTTATCTCAAGTTCTTTTGGGTAGATGCGATGTATCAAATGCCCGAAATTAGGATTGTTTAAAGATAATACGTCATCTATATAGCGGAAACTGAGATTGAAGGATCTAGCCAAACAATATTCTTTCTTTCTGATCAAATTAGCTACAAAGTCAGCCTCATAAGAATGAAGAAGCAAGTAACGGAGCACAATTTGTTCCCATTGGAATGCCGACCGTTTGTTGAAAAACACGTCCACCACACTGGACAAATATGTTGTCGATAAAAAATTCCAGCATATTGTAAACATCTTCCTCTATATATATATATTATATATATTATATTTGGCAGATGATTTGGAATTATTTCTTACAAAGTATGGGGAATAGAAGTATACAGTGTTGAAAAATCATAGGTTTTAATGCTATTATATTCAGATAATAGTCTTGAAATGATTGTCTCCAAAAGATCTTTCGAATTTTTCAGGATCCACATTGAATTAATACCACTACGGGAGTAACAAGTGTTGTGGTAGGACTGCAGACCCTCTTTGACAGTTGTGAGTATAGAAGTTAAAAGTTTTGAAAGAGGTTTGATTGTACATTTTGCAGATCCATCTATGAAACGTTGTTTGTATTGATTTTTGTGAAGTTTAGGAATCCAGTACATAGACGGTAAATCACAATCATCGTTCTTGGTAGAGAAACCAAATGAGGACAGCACAGAATTCATTTTGGCCACGTGTTTACATACATGTAAAACATGTAATAAAACTGTCTTTGAGTTTTGAAAATGATATTATGATACTTCCTTACACACCGTAACTGCAAGCTGTATATTTAGCTATAAATATCATAGAATTGATTTTGAGAGATTGAAGTAAAAGAGAAAACGAAAACTGTTTACCTTCAGAACTCAAGTGCCAAAAGGACAACATATTTTAGGGGAAGCAATCCTTACAGAAATGAAATGAAGAAATAAAGTTGTGTTGATTATGGCTTTGAATATCCGAAATTTTCATGAAAATGCTGAGATTTCAAATTAGGCTTATTAAAATCTCTGAAATCATATTATATTACATAGAATATAACCCTTATTTGACTCACAAAACTTTGTCGCTTCGATTTTTACCAAATATTAAAAAAATATGCTTTATACCTTAAAATTTCTGTTAAATATGTATTTTCCTACCAGTTTATCTCAATTTATTCTTACCTTATGGTATTTTAGCTGTAATGGCATGTGAATGTGGTTATAACGCAAAAAAAATATATAAAAAACAGGTTACATCTTTTGAATTCGTACCAAAAATGTTCCGTAAAAAATTGTTGAAAACGCCGATATATTGGCTTTCTCAACAACCACCTGTGATTAGATATTTTCGTACAAAGGGGCTTCCGATTATCCAACTGATGTACTCATAAATTGCGATAGTTCGTGATTTGACAAAGTCTAAAATGTAAAAACTTGTTTTGAATTAGAAATCAGAATCAGAAAAAAGCCTTATGGAACTACTTTAACCCCACCACAGACATGCGCCTGTCCACATCAAGAGATGTTGGTCATTAAGAAATGAATAATATCTTTGAGCTTTTAGCTTAATTTGAAGAAGTGGTATCGTTTTGTTGTCGTGGATTTTATTACTTTAGTTGTCGGGACCTTTCAGACCTCACGTAAATGTGTGTTTACACTTATTTGAGAGAAAAAAGGAATAGAAATGGCGAAACGCAACAAATTAATGCACCATCCTATAACCTTCATACAAATAGTTAATACTTACTTTTTTGTTTTTGTTTTTTTTAAACTCCAGTGGTCACCTTCTAAACACCTAAAATGTTATTTCTATGTGAAGGAAAAATTCTCCTACATTAGTTTAACGGCACGTGTGAAGGTGTATACACTGTATTTAAATAACCACAGTGTTTAAGCTCCATTATCACTACCTGAGAATATGGGCAATGAGCAGTAGTTGTATGACTCAAATCCACAGATTGGGAGGCGCACAAGTAAGTTATTAAAACGTACTTACGAAAATACAGCATGGCTCTTTAAAACTATTATAAATCAAACAAACAAATATACATTTCAATTCTACAATGATTTTCCGTTAAAACTATGCAAATTTTGTTTTATTTTGTGTCTTTTGTATTTCATAAAATGCGAGTTAAAAATATTGAACACGTATTTTAGTTGCAGTGGGGAGTGTCAAAAAGATAGGGAGTACGCATTTGTCGATTTAGATTTTTTGTACAGAATGTAGCGCAGATGTTGAACGCATTGGAGAGGTTAATTGCATATAATATTGTAAATATGGATTAAATGACATGTACTAGCATTGAAATGTTCTTCGAAATATTGCCAACTTTTTTATTCTGTTAGGTTACATTTTCAGGCATTGTATAACTCGAATCGGATTTGGCAGAATAAAATTTAGTACAAGTGCCAGTTGAGGAAAATAATACTATATAACTGAAAAGCACGTCATAAGGATGTTAGATTACCATATGAATGAAATTGTAAATCATTAGGGTAGTATTAAAAACCAAATCGTACATTTCATTGCGATTGATTGTGCATGTAGAAGGCGAAAACATATTTCTTCATTGAAACCTGCAAGAAAAGTTTTGTGTCTTTTTCGGTTGATACAAAGTTACAAAATACCATGAGAGTTAATAAACCCCCTTTTTCCCGCTATATTTTTATTGCTGGAAAAAAATGAAAACAGTGTAGTTTATATATCTGTCTGTTACAAAACAAAATCATAAATAGTATTCCAGTTTGTTGTAGCAAAAATGTAATAAAAAAATAATACACGACTTAAATCAGATCAGAAAAGCAAAATGTTTTATCCATATATTACCCGCTACAATCTACAGCGTTTGCTCACTCCATATTGAAAGCATTCCCTACGACCGTTTTTTTTTCGTTCAAAACACATTTTTCGTAATTCTGTGACATGTATCGTTAATTGGTCCTCAATCCTACATAAAAACACCTAGATGAGCTGTCCCGTACTACTATACATCGTGTACTAAGTTGCAACCCTAGATAAATCCTACGAGGAGGAATGACCCGGTCAGCAAAAGCTATATTTTTATATAGCCTAGCTTGCCGAGTGGTCTAGAGCGCTTGACTTTGTGTAAGCGGTGATGCCATAGATATCACAGCGGTACGAGTTCGAGTCCCGCAGGGGGAACGACCAAACATTTGGTACGCAAATATAACAGTTCTAATATCATTGGGAATTTTTCAGAACAAAAAGGATAGCATAGCTGCCTGAGTGGTCTAGGGCGCTATTATATATATATATATATATCGATGCACCGGTAGGGTAAGCGTCTTCTGCATTTCTAGAAACACCCGCCGAGTTACTCATAAAAAGTCAAGCTATCAATATATCTATTACAGACCACGTGGATCTATTCTCTATTCTAACACATCATTTGTCCCGGACTGTCGGTTGTGAAATTTTCTTTAATTATGGTCTTACTGACAATACCGTTATATTTTGTCGTCTAATGGTGACGGTAAATTATGGTTTTACAGTATCTAAAATAACTTAAATTGCATTTAAATTACTTGGTCTCTACATTTATTAGTAGATTCAAATCAATTTTCAGCTACTAGTATCCTCGTGGCGGTGCAAATAGGTCCATACTGAATCAACTACATTATTATAAGTCAAAATATTTTATATGTCCCTGACATTTTGAATAGTTGTCTTGTTTTGTTTTTTTTATCTGAAAAATTTTGGAAATAAATAATATTGTATTAATATTTTAACTGGATACTGGGATGATGAATCATAATCACCCCATTATATGTTGTATACTTTGACCCACCGATTATCGATTTTGCAATACTCAATCGAAGATTCATACTTGAAGAATGATGTTGGTCGGATTACATTGGATGCAGTTTGGAGCCATTGCCTGTGTGTTAACTTTACTTTTCATTTATGAACTTAGCAACAGTTTTAAATACTATATTAAGATTTCAATCTACTATTTCATGGTTACGTTGGGTTCAATTGTAACTGTCATATATTCACTGCTTCGACCAAGGAGACCAGAAAATGTTCAGTACGTACAACTCTTCTTATTTATGTTGACAAAGTAATTTACATCATAGTATATAAAATCAGGATCTCGTTCACTGTACTTAAATGCAATACTGTTATACAAGTATTGTATCAGTATTGTAAATTGTACGCAAGGAGTTATTTTTATTGTACGTAGTCTTGTTCAGTTGATGTTGTCATAAGTTACAGAAATGTAACTCCTATCTATATCTGATTCTGAAAGGATCTTTTTACGGATATTCGAAAAGGTGTTGCATTCACTTGCCGTTGTAATAAGAAGAGAAAAAATTATTACTTGCAAACGTAAATGTTTTTGTTTGATAATATTGTATAAGTTTCAGTTGGTACAGCACTAAGAGCTCCAAGTAAATTCTATTTATTCTACGATTCTACGACTAAACATATGAAAAAACTCACTCACATTATGAAATTTAAAATGGCAAGATATGGTAAGAAAAAAGGCCGTTTTCATCGTCTTAATGAATTCAACAAAGCCAGTGATAAACATTAGTGCACAGGGTGATCCGTAATCAGAGGTAAGAAGAAGACAAAGACAACGAGAAAAAAATATACAGGCAAGATCTAAATAAAAAATAAGGAATCTGAATATAGCATCGATAATTTTAACTATGTCCAATACAAGAAATGAAGCCTCGGTGTTATGAATAGAACAATGAATTATTTCCCTTTATTCTCAATTTTTTTGTGTGTGCAGCAAACTTAGTATTTATTCATTCTTACTATTTTAGTTAATTACAATCCAACATTCCTCTTTTAGAAAGAGTGATCAAGGGAACCAAGGTTGTAGCGGTAATCAAAAGAATGCAATCCAGGGACAAAGACCAGACATGGAAAACAGACATACACAACAAAGAACATAAAGTAACTAAAATCATACATACAAAGTAACAAAAGCAAATGAGCAACTCGGACTCCACTAAAAACTGGGAGCATCGACCAGGTGCACCGGTAGGGTAAGCGTCCTCTGCTTTTCTAAAAACACCCGACGAGTTGCTCATAAAAAGTCAAGTCCGGGGTAGACAAATGAGGAAAGGAAAAGTATGATCCGTTGAATAAATCAGTTTTATAAGTTTTAGAAGTATTGGTTTGTGATTTCTATGGGAGAAATGTGTATCTTATGCCGGGCACTGTGTGTGCCTTCAAAGGACTACCTCTTAATGATTGAAATATTAGTTACAGGGATACGTTGATAATACGAAAAACACTTTAATGAAGGCTTGCCTTGTGCTAATAGTTGTGTGAATGATTTCAGAATAAGTGTTATGTGTACAAATGGTTGAAAGGTCATGACGTTACAATGTTATTTTTACCATGGCGTCATAACCTAAGATCAATTTTAAACTTATGAAACTTACAACAATTATGCAAGACCAAAAAAAAGAAAACAAAAATAAACAAAACAAACAACAAAATATATCATTGATTTAAAAATGAAACCAAACGACTGTATATTTTTGAGCCAGGAATGCAGGTTACCTTCAAAATTTAAGTTAAATGATTAATATTTACTGAAAAATAAATAATTACGGAGCATAATGAAGCATCAGAGATCTTTCTAAGAAAACAGTAGATCCCATACCTCACAAGTTTTAACCCATGAATCAAATTCAAAAGTTACTTTAAAGAAAACTTCGGAATTCATGCAAATGATTTAGTTTTTAAAAGAACGAACAAATATGGCGTTATTATCTGGAGTGTTCTTGCTGTACAGACCGTACGTTCAGGTCCATTTAGATTATTCTGTCCACGTTCGTCTACCCCGGACTTGACTTTTTATGAGCAACTCGGCGGGTGTTTCTAGAAAAGCAGAGGACACTTACTCTACCGGTGCACCTGTTCGATGCTCCCAGTTTTTAGTGGAGTCCGAGTTGCTCGTTTGCTTTTGTTACTTTGTATGTATGATTTTAGTTACTTTATGTTCTTTGCTGTTTTTGTCTGTTTTCCATGTCTGGTCTTTGTCCCTGGATTGCATTCTTTTGATTACCGCCGCTATAACCTTGGTTCCCATGATTACTCTCTTACAAGACAATTATGATGTATTCCAAAATATTTATATTTTATTATTACGTTATTAACTTTATAACAGATTTGCGTCATGGTTAGTGAAGCACTTCAGAGGTGTGTTTGGACTCTCCGTAGAAGTAAGGGGGAGAGAAAATCTTAAACATGACGATCCCTATATCATTGTCTGTAATCATCAGAGTTCACTTGATCTGATCGGTAAGTAACATGCCAAACTCAGAATGAAGTCATGTCTAAATTTACTAGCGTTGGTTTTAATAACCATTTTTTATTTAAGGTTTAACCTCAATGTTTAATCTAATTTTGATTACGATGTAGACTTATGTTTTATGATATTTTTACCAAAAAAAGAAAAAACAAACAAACAAACAAAACAAAACAAAAAAAGAAATCTAAATCATTCGATGTAAGTTACATCATAAATTTTAGTCCTTCTCCGTCAAGAAATCCGGCAAAATGTGTACGTATAAGATGTTACATACGAACAAGAAAAAAACACAGAGATGTTATTGCATCATCCAAGTATTTATACTTTATAACCTCCAAAAACAACCATTGAAGTGTTTGCAAAGTTTGCCTTTTTAAGATATTGGTAGGTGAAATTTAGTTGAAATGTACTGCGGAAAAATAACAAGAATTTTTTTCTGCTTTTTTTCCTATATAAGCAGTTAAAAAATACTTCAGGATAAAATTAAGTAGCTTTTTGGGTTGTTTTCTATATGTATTGAACATATTTGAGGCAAAAATGGCCAAATTGAGAAAGTTAATGATATGTGACACCCGTTGCCTGGTTCTTACACAGATTATACTTAATAATGGAAAAATCAATATTGTCATCGAACTGACTTTAAGCACTTCATTGAATAAATTTAGATCGAACACATGTGTGACCACACCATTGGTTTTATTTTGTTATAACGCACTTTATATATATATTGTATCAGTGGTAATTGCATACAGCGTTTACATGAAGTAAAGTTCTTTGAAATCAAAATAGTTACATTTACTGTGCAAACAATTAAATACGCCAATTTCATTGTACAATTTTCTTTATAAATGGTGCTTTATGAGTCAATGAAAGAAATTTCTTGCTATTTTTTATTATTGTTTCACAAAAATGGTATTATGCACTTAAACTTAGTATACCTATTTTAAAGAAACGCTCGCAAATGTTCACCTTTAAACTTCCAATATAAATAATCAGCTAAACATTTTTTTAAGAACAACCTTGGAACTCATAAAAAGTATTTGCTAAATGGGGTTGATTACAATCGTCTAGTCTGTTCACTTATTCAATTATGTGACAGTTATTTTTATAATAATTAACTAACCAAATTTAAATTGGATTTGTTTTGGTGAACCTATTCTGTTAGTTTATAAATTTATGATATATTTCAAAAGAAATTGTTTTATAAAACCGCTTCATTGGAAAACTGTGTTATCATTCATAATGATTGTTTCATGCTACAATCATAATTGACACGTATCGCTGAATATTGCTTGAAAATAGAAACAAAAAATTATTGTAGAAGTCATACTCTTTGTTTTCTATGTATGCATAAAGTAATATCATGAACCCCAACAATTAATATAACGAATAAAATAAAAATTATATTCCACTTAGATAACTCATGTAAATGCAATTTGGATTAATCAAAGTCATAATTTATCTGCACTGCTACAGTTGTGTGACAATGTTCATTTATCTATTGTTAACTTTATTAATGAATTCATACATTGAAAGTTTATTTAAGCCTTGTTTATATTTTTTCTCGCATTTATGATCTGAATTTCTCATCATAGTCATTTTGATTCTTCATCCATTTTTCTAGCAAATTATATTTTCCTTTTGATCAACTTCTCAGTCTAGCCATAGAAATCCCTCCAATATTGTCAAATCATGTACTTTTAAATATCTTGATTCTTTTCTCCTTTTTTCTTGCAAATCACCAATTTTCCCTTTGATCAACTTCTCGGTCTACCCATAGCATTTATTATGAATACTGTCAATGCATTTAACTTTAAACATCATGTTTTAGTATGAGTTTTCAAATATTTTAAATAGACAAAAAACAAGTCAGTTATTGAACTTGTTCCTCGTATTTTTGCTCCGATTAAGTTTTAGTCTTCGCAAAAATAAGGCAAGATTTGTAATATGTGATACTCTCCAAAAAAGCTACATATTTTTATTTTTATTATTAAGTTGTTTTTTGGTCAATATGATGAAATATATATTCATTCCAATCTATCTACCCACAGAAGATAATCCACATTAAAAATCTAACAGTTTATATTGTACTATAGTGTCATTTACAGAGTTATCTCCCTTAATATTGAATTCTACCGTTCATTCTATATAATTATAATCTCCTAAGAATAAGGGCTATATGAAAAACCAAATGTTAATTTCTGTTAACTATAGTATTTTAAACAAAATATTAAAAATAAAAATATGTAGATTTTCCAACTATGAATCAAATTTGCATGATTCATATCTGGAGTGCTACTTAGACAAAAACAGGTACCTTGTGTTACATCAAATGTATTCATTGATAAAAGTACAACAGGATTGGATATTGTTTATTAAAGTGTGCATTTAATTTGACATTGTTAAATAACAATTGATACAAAATATGTACAACAGGCAAGGTGTGCTAATGGTGTTCCCTTATATATTAATCCTTGTAATTGTAACGGTAATTGATCAAAGTGCCATAAAAACACATTTAGTCTTACTGTATTATTTACCTGAAACCTTGTCACATGCAGTACAATCTGAGAATATATGTTGTACATCGGGCAAAGGGAAACTCACTTATTTTAATAGGTCGATTTTTTGTGTGCTGTACACGAGTTTCAAAGTGTAATCTCTTTCCAGCAACGCTTAAACCAAATACACAAGATCTGAATAAAAAAATAAGTAAAACAAGCACTCAATTCCAAAAATATCGAAAGAAGTAGCCAAATCCAACTCAAACAAGTTCTGTAGTACAGGAATGAAGCCTCAGCGTTTAAGTGGTTTTTAGTGAATTTCGTATTACTACTAATGATATAAATCGGAACAGACAAGTCTATCTATTTGGCCGATGTAGAACCCAAACCCTGGGGGTAAGGTTTAGGGTTTGGGTTCTTCACAGTAATCAGACTCGAAATTTTCCGAAATTTGTAGAGCAACTGTCATGTTGTGATCAAAATTATATATCTTTAGGTCTTTGTGTGTGTCTGTTCTGTTACTCATAGGGTTCAAGTTTTTGTTTTCTTTACTGATTTGATCACACAATCATGGAATTTAAAAGAGTAATAAAGGGAACCAAGATTCTAGGGGAAATCGGAAGAATGTAATCTAGAGACAAAGACCAGACATAGAAAACAGACAAAAACAGCAAAGAACATAAAGTAACTAAAATAATACATAAAAAGTAACAAAAGCAAATGAGCAAATGACTCCACAAAAAACGGGAGTATGGACCAGGTTCACCGGTAGAGTAAGCGTCCTCTGCCGAGTTGCTCATAAAAAGTCAAGACCGGGTTAGACGAACGTGGACAGAATAATCTAAATGGACCTGAACGTACGGTCTGTACAGCGAGGGACACTCGTGATAATGACGCCATATTTGTTCGTTCTTTTAAAAACTAGATTGTTTGCATGAATTCCGAAGTTTTTTTAAGTAACTTTTGAAAAGGAGTATATTATCTAACTTATAATAGCTATGATGGACATTTGGCCAGAGAAATGTGTGGCTGTGGCCAAGAAAGAACTGTTATATGCTGGTCCCTTTGGATTGTCTTTGTATTTGATTGGAACTGTGTTCATAGATAGGTCGAACAAAGATAAAGCCGTCAGCGCAATTAACAAAACATCAGATGAAATCAAGAAAAAGAAGGTTTGTATTCAAACCAATTAAAATATAATTTGTCTATTACTTTTAAGGGTAATTATTAAGTGATGTCAACATTAAAATTTGATATACTTACTGTCAAAATTAAATTGTCAATTCACATCAAGAAATGCTATATGAGATTTATTTTTTGAAGAATTCGATTTACAAATAACGCGTCGCTAATTGTTTAGATTGTGCGTAACTAAAGGAATATTTTTTCGTTACTTCATGATATAAACAGCATTAAAGTTTCTGAATTAACCGTACAAAAATTGAAATAACATCAGTCGGCGATGTGGTAGAGTGATTAAAATTCAAAATGATTTCATTAAACGCATGTAAAATTTATTTAATGCAACATAGATCTGATCAATAGATTGGTGACTTATAGACCTATGAATTCTACACAATACATGTTAAGTAGGTTTTGAGGGTGCGGATGGCTTTATCAAAACAGCGGGGTATCAAAATATGGGGAGTGTTGGAGTAGCGGCATGACCTACATTTTATGCAGCGCTTTTCAAATTAATTAAAACCACCACAGCAAAATTAAAGGTGACGATGCACAATATCATTTCGTAATAAATCTACGACTGGTATGCTCGTGAGAATTAGTAAATACATTTGTTTTACTAGAGCATGCTTTAGAAGTTCTAAATAAAATTGATTTCAATTGGGTTCATTTCATGTCTTGTTTAAAATCCGACTTCCACTTCCCCGGTAGTAAGCAGTGGATGACATATTGCGGCGAGAAGAGAGACTTTTTTCCTACTTACGTTAATGACATACAGATAAATGTTTTAAGATTTGTCGCTTTTTTTGAAATATTATTATTTTGAAAGCAAATAAAATGCCTTTGTTTTGATGATCCTAGGTTATTCCCCAAACACATAATAAGGATTGCTTATCTGTGATATATGTTGTCTCGCTTTGAAAGATGGACACTAGTCTATGGATCCTCAAGTAAATATTTTCTATGCTTCAGAATAGCAAATACTTTTTATGTTCTGCAAACTAGATTTCCGTCAACGAGCCTGTTCGTCTCCTCTCAGGTTTACCTAAATTTTTAATTTGTCGTGCTGTGTTGTGTTGTTGGTTTTGTTTTGTGAGTGTTAAAACATCATGCCTTATAAATTCTGTTTAAGGTAAGGGTATTTGTTTTCCCTGAGGGCACAAGGAACAATGACGGAGCCATGTTACCATTCAAGAAAGGTGCTTTTCATTTGTCTGTTATTGCACAGGTAAAATATTGTTTCCATAACTTTCCAATCATAATATAGACAAAATATTTGAGGAAGATACTAAAAATTATGCATGCGTACTTCATTTTGCGAGAAAATAAAAATACTTGTAAAAAGTATTATTATTCGTTTTAAGCTTTAAAAACTGTCCAATACATTCGTTTCTACTACAGTGAAATCTTCTAAACCCAACCCTGAATAATACAAAAACCTTTCTAAACCAGACATCTTTGAAATTCCAATTATTTCAATTTATAAAATTATTTTAAACCTTCGCAAACCGAGTGCCTGTCTAAACTGAACACCATCTATCTAAACTGAGCAAATTATAAAGATCATAAATGGTCGGTTAAGACGGTTTTCACTGTAACGTGTCTATTAAAGCAGAATCCTGATAAATTATCTGTTCTACTCTCAAGACAATCTCCTGCGCATATGTATATATTATATATATACAAACGTCTCAGAATGTGACATCTATGGCAACACCGCCTGCACAAAGTCCAGCGCCCTAGACCACTCGGCCAGCTAGGCTATATTAAAATAGAGCTTTCGCTGGCCGGTTCATTCCTCCTCGTAAGATTAATCTAGGGCTTAGTACACGTTGTATGGTATTACGAGACACCGGTACGACTTCGAGTCCCGTGGGGGGAACGACCAAAACTTTGCATCGCAAATTTGACAGTTCTAACATGGTTGGGAATTTTTCAAACCCTTTAAAAGTTTACATTATCTTCCCTGTATCAATTTGATCAGATGGAGCAGTGTAGCGAATAGAGTCGTCACATTCTGAGACATATATCTGTTAAATTTTGCGCCAATCATGTTTGCGCCATATCGCCCTTCGTCCATTTTGAATAACTCATAACATATGATGCTGTCCCATATTTCCGACGCAGTCAGTATTGAGTTCGCTTTAACATTATATGACATCCATGATGCTTAACCATGGCAACCTAACCGATGTAGTTTACTACCTCGCATTTCATTGAAGAGCTGTGATAGCAACCGTGAAATTTAAGACTCCATTGGGGGCATTGGTGTCCGGAATATTTTCGATCACTTTTCTATATTGAATAATCTTTTATAAATTGGTTAATTGGAAATAGTCCACTTGTTGGACCAATAAAATAACTGAAATACGAACATAGTGCAATGATTACACAGTTCACCAAATAAAGATTTAATCAGATTTGGGTATTAACAGCGAGAATATGCGTCGGGTATCTTTTTTAAAACACAGTACATGTTTTCTCTTTCTTTTACATGCTAGTCTTAAGTACTTGCTGCTCGTACTTCTTTACGAAGGTCTCGAGTGTATGTTCCTAAGATCCTCTAGGTACATCACAACAGTACATACTGTAACAGGATAGGTTTTTTTTATTTGTTTTACATCTACGTCCCCTTTTTGTTATTCAGGATCTTCATATTAATTTCTGTTGAACTTTTTATGCATACTTGCATATAATCTAGTTGGCTGCAGTACGTGTACGTGTAGACTAACGCAAAGAAGTTTCCCATTGTGGCGCAATTAAAATAATTTTATAAAAGTATGTGGCGCAAATGACAACTCTAAATATGTAATTATTCTTCATGCAACACACAACGGTAATTCTTATAGAACTGGGAAGTTTTGGAATGTTTTTTTTTTACCTGAAAATGTTGGCCACGTTATTCGACAAACTAGATATTTTGTCATAAGTTTTTGTTCTACAATAGTATCTAGGCTGTCGACATGAGTGGCCAACACATCATGCATAGAAACATATTTCACAAAATCGTGTTTTTTTTTGTTTTTTTTTGTTTTTTGTTTTGGCAAATTTGCATGATTTTACACATTTTGGTCTGATTTGGAACTTCTGTTTCCACGTTTTTTTTTCATGCATGAACTGCAAATATTTTGCTAGCAAAGTTAGCATTCATTTTACTAAATGTCACACAATTTCATGTCGCCTGACGAAGTTTATTTTCAGAGCCGACTATGATACAAACCTAACACATTAAAATAAAATGAAAATTAAAAGGCATTACACATGTATAAGGAATTTTTTTCTAAAAATCAATGAAAAAAATATTAAATAGAAACAAAAATTAACAATGCTGACCAAATGTCCAAATAAGGTCACCCAAATTATATGTTAGTTGGCATATTCTATATAAATCTGGTGCCACACTAATCATCTTTTATATTTCAGCAAGCAATTAATGTTTTCCATTTGCAGAGGGAAAAAATGGAAACAATTAACAATATATAATCTTTTGGTATAGTTATCAGAACTTTCAAGGCAGAGACACGTTGAATCCTTTAGTGAAGCGTGTGTGCAGTCTCGATTATCAAAGGGCATCACAGACTCGTGTGGCTAAATGCCACGCATTCCTCCCTCTAAGAAGTAGCACCAACACAAAACGTTTAGTAGGCTAGATTCTCGTTCGTTATCGGAATTAACCAGACTAATTGTTTTATGTTTGTTTGTTTGTCTTTCTGTTTGTTTGTTGTTTGTTTGTTTTTGTTTTTTGTTTTTTTGTTTTTGCAGGTCCCCATTGTACCAGTGGTTATATCATCCTACTCAAATTTCTACAGCAAAAGAGAAAAGAAATTCACACCAGGTATGTACAACAGTAGAATTGGGAAATGTTGGGTTGTTATAAATCAAGCTTTTACTTTGAAGAATGAGGAGATATCTCAGCCCCCCCCCCCCCCATTACACTGTACCGAGTTCATGTACGATATATAAATGAAACGTTCGTTCAGATCAAAATTTAAAATAAAAGGTGCACAATATGACATTTTTGAAGATTTCACTCTAAGATTCCGCGTCATTACACTTGTGAAAATACTCTAGAAATAGAAATACATTGTACATATAGCATGTCGGTATACTTTCATTAAAATCCATCGAACAGCCTAGGTGGTGATTAAAAGCAGTATGACGGGACCACATTGTTATCATAAATTTACTACCAACCCATTTACATTTTATATTAAAAGTTATTCTAATATTAAATGGATTTTGTGAGATCACATGTCTACTTTCTTTTAACTCTATTGATATGCAGTTGGTTCATGATTCTATAATCTTACTATCAAGACTGGGTATAAAGGCAATGACCGATGATTATAAATTACAACATAAAAATATTTTTCTTTTAGCATGTAGATGAATTCAGTTAAACTAGAAAGTTATGAAAGGGGGTCAAAACCAGGGTTTGCTCACTGTTACAAATATTATACATTAATTTACGGTTTGGGGTATATAGGAATCACTCCGTCTGTCTGTATGTCTGTTTGTTCGTTCCTCTGTCTACATTTCTTGTAAGCGCATCCACCTAAACCGCTCATGGGATTTTGATGACATTGGCGAGGAAGATTGGGTATCATATGTGTTTACTGTCGGGGACTTCAAAGGGTGATAATCTAACTTGGTTATATATTTATTTAGAAACTACCCCTTTACAACGGGGGCAGTTATTGCCGGGGTCTCAATGACTGCGTCTAACCATACACAGTACTAAAAGTCTAATATTAAAATAAAAAACGAGCTTAACTTAATACATAATTTTATAAAACAATACCTTTCATAATAAAGAATTAATACTTGTCAAAACTAAAACCGTCACTGATCATAATTCTCTACACATTTCTTTAAAAAAAAATTAACAAAAAGATTCTTTTCTCCGCGAGTAACATTCAATCAGCAGTTTTTTCCTATAGAATAGAAAAATCTGCCCATACATTCATCGAAAGTGTACATAAAAATTACCAATAAGAAAATATAGTTTATAAAAGGGCAATAACTTTGTTATATCCAGATTATAAAAAGACGAATTAAAATAGTGTTTTATACATAAGACTACGATATTTCTAATATCACCATAAGCTGAACATTCAAGTAGAAAGTGTTCTACAGTCTCTTGAGCATTTACATTACATAGCATACACTTACAATTTTCTCTCATGTGCATTCTACAAAGAGTGCTGTATAATGAAAGAATATCGGTTTTAGTTAATAACTTCAATCTTGACGCATAAAAATCGTCAATATTTGAAAGATAATTTTGCCTACCATACTTAAAATTAAATGTCTGAAAGAGATTACGACTGCTTTTTCCTGACAGTTTAGACACTTCTCTCCTTCTAACAAATGAACCAAAATTCTTCTAAAAGTATCTAACTTGACTGGATTAACAAAAAGGTATCTAAACTTATCTTACAAAATCGTAAGCACAAATCCTCTTTAATCGCTCAAGGGATTTTGACGAAACTTTATAGGAAGATTTTGCATCATCTGTAGATGTGCACAGAGGAATATACATGTAGTAACTGTCAGTGAAATCCAAAGATGCATATACTCCACCTAAACCATTCAAGGGATTTTATATTGGAATGTTTGGTAAACATGTGGATGAGCATTAAGAAATAGTGTTACTGTCCGAGGGGGGCTGCAAAGGGGGAAAGTTGACTACTGGTCATACATTCAACTGCATTTTAAACGGGTGTATTCTCTTTGTGAGTTGCTTACGGTGCTTACAGTATATCTAGTTTCAATATTATCAACACTAACCATATTCTTTTTCAGGAACGATTACTGTAACATGTTCTTTTTCAGGAACGATTACTGTAACATGTCTGCCTAAAGTGTCTACTAAAGGTCTAGCTGCTGATGATGTCCCAAAACTGATGAAGTTTATCCGTAAACAGATGCTGCACGTTTTTAGTCAAACCTAGAAACAATGCAGTCATACGATTTTTAAAATAAATAACTCGTCCATATAGTCAAAATATCTGCAAAAGAAAAAAATATACCGAAGCATCCAAACTAAAAGACAATTCAGATACTCCAAAATCCAAAGCACATGACAAAAACGTGAACACGGGAAACATGGATGATTTACTCTACATACAGAACTTAGGACAGCACACGCAAAAAACACTTAAGCATCTGCAATATGACCCCCCCCCCAAAAAAAGGGGGGACTGACATACTGAC
Organism: Perna viridis; assembly: GCA_037379345.1. Lineage (NCBI taxonomy): Eukaryota > Metazoa > Mollusca > Bivalvia > Mytilida > Mytilidae > Perna > Perna viridis. The sequence goes on from CM074517.1 coordinate 24,147,028, forward strand.
ATTGGTGCTCTCGATGAGTAAACTGTGACATGCGTCACAAATTTGGCCTTTAAAAACGGCCACTGTGGAAAAAATATTACACAATGAAACACACCTAAAATCAGTTCAAAAATATCCGAGTCCCTTGTTACAACGGAAATAAATAAACTGAATATAAATTAACTAATGTACAAACTAAGCACTACTAGCAGTTACAGCTAGTTGAAAAGGACCAGTTCCAATTTCAATACAAATCTTAGTAGGCTACTGAGTAGTTTTAATAACGAGCGCCGCGAAGCGGTGTGAGCTCTACGGTTATTACGTATACTTTCAAAATTTCCCTTAAGGTTCCCCAATATACCAACGAAAAGTCATGTCCCGGAAGTAACAAAAAATACTGTCCTTACGGAGAAAATCCATCATTTCCTTCAATCAAACAAATAAAAAAATATAGGTTAAGATTACGTTTCAGTAAAAATAAATTCATCTTTTCTGATAGGTTTCAAGTCTTTTTCTACTGATTTTCACTTATTTAAATAAGTGAATACAATGTTTATAAAAACTTCGGGAAACACGTGGATGTACGTACGTGTATCTCCGCTGTTCCGCTGTCAAGAACCTAGTCCGAATTTCCTCTGACCCTGCAACCCTACTCTTTTTTAATTGGATATTGATATGTCGGGTTGGGGTCAGAACGATTTGCCATATAAAAAGTTGGAGATTTAGCGGTACTGCGGAATATCGCCCTTCAACCGCTTGTAACGACTTCCAAGTTGAAATTGTGCATGTCACACCTACCTAGTTCGATTCCGGAACCATTTTCCTGTATGCTGATACCAAATTTGCTACAAAAATTACATTTATTATTGAAGTTTCGATAATTTACCACGAGAGACCTTGTTTTGTTGACATTTTGAACCGTAATAGAGAGTAGGCGGAGCTTGTTACGTTCGGACGGAAGGGTAGCGGGTAACCTGCCCCGGTTCAATCGGACAGAAACAACGTATGCAACATCTATCCAATCAGGTACAAGTAAGTCACTTGTATTTAGAATACAAGCTACCCAAACACTGTGGTGGGTGGCATGATATAGAGGTTAAGGTCATCATAATTGAAAGCTATTCAAACTTAAAAGGCAGTGTCAAAAAGACCACACAGGTGTTCTGAAGTAGTTAAGTAGGACACACTGGTATAATGTAGGGCAGATTTCTACCCAGAGAGCTACAGCTACAGACCAATTTAAACCTACAAAACGTGATGTCCCCATCGTATGTAAAATCAATCCCAATTCTTCGAATAACGGTACATTATAAGTCATACTATAAGGACACAACCCATTTCATGCCAAAAACTGCTTTTAAATATGTTGACAGAGTTGTTCTAATGAAATTGGTCTATCTATTGAAAAGGGAAACCGAAAATAATACTTCACCAAAAGTGCTGAACTGTCACATTTATTTCATGTATGCATATTGGACGAGACAGCAATAAAAATTCCTCCACAAATATTGATTAGTTCTAATTTTATAACTTAATCAAGTCCCGTTACGGAAGTTATATTCAACATTTGCCAAAAAGAATGTAAAGATGTATGACTATTAGCGATAATTTTGATAGTGTTTTCCAATACCATGCTAGTTTCTACAAAACACAGATAATTTAAGCTTTTACAAAAGCCTCACTGAAGAAAAATAAACGAAGTTCAATTAATACACTAAAAATGAAAATCATAATCTTTTTTGTCAACAGCTTACTTCTGTAAAATCTATAGGGTATATATATATAATTTGTTCAAACATTTACGATTAAAATAATATTCCTATAAAGATATTGGCGTTTTGTTGTTTCTTGTTAATATGGGGTTGCACTTTGATCAGGTTGTGGTGTTACAGAAGTTAGTCATTACAACCAATGTTACACTTCATATTTAAAAAGAACAATTAGAGAGCAACTTCCCGTAATTTACAGCCAAAACGTCATGAATATTTAACAACGTTGCTTTATATATCTTTGTTCCACATCTTTAAGTCCGGCTAATTCAATTCTAACCGATTCTGATACCACAAAGTCTACTTGTATCGGCTGAATACTTTTTCTGCATTGTCAATTTCTCTTTGGTCAATTTCGTATGTACCTACTGTGCGTTTAGTCTTTCCAGTTGGTCTTGGTTCGTGTTGTAAAACGGTCAGAATGTGTTTTCTAGCCCTCCAAATCTCGTCACGATCAGGAGTGGGCCATTTGTACTTCCCATATTTTCCTGATTTTGTAAGAAAATTTACCTCGAATTCATTGTCAGGATCATCATGGTCAACTGTTACTACCTGTCCGATGTACCAATTGCTCTCGTATGCACACGAAACCCACGAATTTATTTTAATCTCATGATCGGGCTCGGCCAATAGCTCTTCTGTTTCCATTTCTTCAATGACTTGATCAGTTTTATCATTGTTATCATTTCCATTTCCTGCTTTACAAAGTGTGTACAGTTTCCATGAATGAGTACTGGTTCTAACGTCCATTAGACATTCGTTGTAGGAACAAGACATATCCCTTGTCATGATTGTGTTCCCGGAAGAGGCTTTTCTTTTTCCTGCAGGATTTTCTCAGCATTATCAACTTCACCTTGATTGTAAAATAAATATTTTATCTTGCTTCCATTCTCTTCTGTTTGTTTGGCCCAAGCGTAAAATCTTCACCATTATTAATCAGTACTTTTCCTTGGCGGATGGCCATGTCTGCTCCTCTTTTAATACTGGCTCCTAGGCCGTCACATGGGCCTTTTCTATGGCCCGACTCTAAATAATTCCATCTATCCTCCACTCCAAAGTCATCACTATGGTCTGCTAGTACCTAAATATTGTTTTGTTTCGGTATTGGCTAGTAGGGGAGTCAGTAAGGTAGTGTATTTTACTCAACTCAGGATAGTCGACCTTCAGCTGTGGTACAAGTTTTTCAGTATGGTATACACGACAGTAGCATTGTGCGAAAATACATCTGAAACCGCAACATAGCTCTGAAGACGTTGGTCTCCATCTTGTGGAAAATACGCCACCATGGTATGCAAACTTACCATGGCCTGGTTCCAATATGATGATTGGACTGCCTCAACGGAGGTACACATAAAGTTCTCGGCGAAGTCCATCCAGAGAACTATTTCTTTTTCCGGCAAGTTTTCTCTGAGTTTTCCCATTTCAGAATACTGGTTCTGTATCCTTTTTACATGATCTCTTAAGTCTGAGGTTTTAAGGTCAATTATTTCCAGGAACTGATTCTTTGATACAGTTTCTTCTATTTCCTTCCATCTGTTTTTGTTGTTTTCCAGCACCTTCTTCCGTGAAGTAAATTTGACATTTTCCGGTAACTTTGGTTCGATTGTTTCTTTAACTTTCTCATTTGTGTCGTTTTCTTTAATGAAGGTATCGGGGCTCCTTGAAACACTAACGCCTAAGGCTGTCAAAGCTTTAAGTTTGAGCGCAATATTCTGGTGGTATGTTCTCCGTGAGGCAAAGTTTGCGAGCAGAAAATACTTGGGTCGTGCATTATAAAACGTTGCTCTTGAAACTTTCACGGTAGGATTTTCTAACCTAAATTTTTCGTGCAGATTGTGTGTGTAATCATTTAGGATTCTTTTTGGTGTTCCGTCTCATTTATCCAAACTGCATCGGACTTCTTCTTTCCAACTAATACTGTGCTATTGTCTGCTCGGGACAAGAATGTCGTGATTGTTTCCTGAAGTTTTTCCTTTCTTATCAATCTTTTAGATGGTTCCATTTTCTTCTAGCCGATTCTTCTATTGATTCCTGTCTGTCTGTTCAGTTCTGACATAAGTTTGTACTTTTTTGCAGCGTAAAACGGAAGTTTTCCAATGATTTTCTTATTCACCGACCCCATAGATTGTTTTAAGTCGCGGATTATGCATTCAGCGAACAGAATTCGTTTGCAAAGTAGCTTTCGTCCGGTCGTTATAAGTTTCAGTTTATTCACAAACTCTTTGGTTTTGGATCTAGGAGTTAACGTTGGCGATTCAGGCTGTGACAATGTACCATCTGTTGTATCAAGATCTCCGTCTGATGATACATGCCTTTCTTTAAACTCGTTTGCCTTGAGTCTCTCTATCCTTTTTTGTATTCTTTTGTTGTTCCTGATGAGTGCTAATTCTTTTTTGTAGTTCTTCTATTTTTCTATTCCCATTCTTTAAAGAAGACTTGTATCTTTTCCTAACAAATTTTCCCTTTGTCGGAAACCTTGGTAGTATCGATGTAAGAAAACCGCGTTAGGTCGATGCTGATCTTGTTGATGCTGATGGGCCTTCATCTGGGGAATTCACAACTACCATATGTTTTAACTTTTTACTCTGATAATATTTTTTGAATCGCTTCCGGCCATCTTTTTTTCTTTTTGCGTGAGCTTTTTTTCCCGAGATTGGCGACAGGAACATAGGCCTCTCGTTTTCTTTTTTGCTCTATTCCCATAAAGTTGTTCAGGTTAGTCTCCTTTTGTTTCTGTCTCCATTTTCGTTGTCTCTTAGCATTTGTTAAAGCCATGTTCAACTGCAGAAAAAAAATAAAAAGGATACATTTATAGTTTTTCTTTAATATAAGGGATGGTAGTTGTACTTCTATTTCACAAATTGCCGGTAATGCCAATCGTCAAGTACTGTAAGAAAATTTATTGCATAAATGCATTAGAAAAATTTGAAAGTGTATCTCTGAAGCAGTAGGTCTATTTGTCACAAAACCTTGGTAGTATCGATGTAAGAAAACCGCGTTAGGTCGATGCTGATCTTGTTGATGCTGATGGGCCTTCATCTGGGGAATTCACAACTACCATATGTTTTAACTTTTTACTCTGATAATATTTTTTGAATCGCTTCCGGCCATCTTTTTTTCTTTTTGCGTGAGCTTTTTTTCCCGAGATTGGCGACAGGAACATAGGCCTCTCGTTTTCTTTTTTGCTCTATTCCCATAAAGTTGTTCAGGTTAGTCTCCTTTTGTTTCTGTCTCCATTTTCGTTGTCTCTTAGCATTTGTTAAAGCCATGTTCAACTGCAGAAAAAAAATAAAAAGGATACATTTATAGTTTTTCTTTAATATAAGGGATGGTAGTTGTACTTCTATTTCACAAATTGCCGGTAATGCCAATCGTCAAGTACTGTAAGAAAATTTATTGCATAAATGCATTAGAAAAATTTGAAAGTGTATCTCTGAAGCAGTAGGTCTATTTGTCACAAAATATTGGACTTATAGATTATTAAACATTATCTAACCATCTGGACAGCTTTTATTGTATAAGCATTAAAGTTCATTATTCCTCCGAGTTTTCATATATCACCGTTTATGTCAGACATAATTGCTCTCTCTGATCATTTGATCAATAAAAATATGATTTAAAACCTTCCGGTCCAAATTTTTCGGGACCATTTTTTTCATATTGCACCGGTATTTTAGCAGACGAAAAACGTGTATATTTTTGATAATTGGTTAATTCTATCAAAATCGAGTATAAACTTAAACTTTGATATACAGATATTGAAAATAAATCATCAATGCATTGATTATATAAAACTTACCTTTTGTTTTTACTGAGTTAGCTTTATTTTCATAAAAAAAATTCTCGTAATTTTAAGCTGTCTGCATTCTCAGATCATCCGGTGATGTATAAAAATCTAACAGATAAATGAAATACCGTTTCCCGGTAAGACATGTATTTCGGTGAGAATACTGTTACGGAGGTCAGAAGTTACGGAATCTAGTATATGGAATTGGAGATGCATGTAGTTCAAATATCTTCACTCATATACATGTACTTAATCTCCAAAATAAAAATATTCTATAATGCCTCATTCAAAGTAAAGGATATCTGCCCTAGCTTGTACCAAATTTCTTAAATTATGTGTTACGGAAGTTAGTTTCATATAGGAGACACTGAAAATTTTGAATATTTCTGATTTTGTTAGACATATAGTTGGTGCCAATTACACGAGGTATGGTTTTTATTCTTAGAAAAGACATTCTTTGATTATTCTCAGAAGTCATCAAATTCAGCAGCTTGATAAACAATCATAACACATAATTTTGAAATTGTTACGGCAGTTAAGACAAGTTTTACGACAGGTGATTTTTTATGCAAAAAGCGTCAAAAATGTTCAATTGCACTTATTTCCTTATGCAATATATTCTACAAAGCTTTTGCGCTGGAAGTTGCTTAATTCAACTCTCTTAATTTGGGAAATAAACTAAATATTGATCGGCGAAAAACGTAAAATTTGCGAGCGACAGGGCGTTTTTTCTATACATCTGAAATATAACGTCCGAAAAATCGGCACTTGACAGGGAGTAATTGTAGCTCTTTTATCTTTTCTTTGTATTTAAACATTAATCAACCAAATAAGTCAAATTCCCTTAGTTAATATATTCCCTGTTCATCTAAATAGCATGTCATTTTATGCGACATAGGAAATTTAACTTTGACCTTATTTCATTAGAATGAGTGACAGTGTTTTAATTTCTCTGTAAAGAACATGCATATGTGCAAATGAAAGACAAACATTATTTCGCTAAACTAAAAAAAATATTAAGCGAAGAATTAATATAGAAATGCAAAGTATATAATATATGAAGTAGCACTATAGAATATGAAAGCATCAGAAATGAAAGACGTATCATCTTATAAGTTGAAAAAGAAAAGAAGAAAAATATGCACCACTGACAAATTTTCGTTTTTTGTTGTTCAGCGGTTTGTGTTTGTTTGGGTTTTTTTTCTTTATATATTTTCTTCTATTGCACTTAGTAGATCCGTGGAATTTGGTTGTCCATATCGACATTTCTTCTTATATTTAATCGATTCCTGGTGATCACGGGCTTTGGTCTATGATTTTTTTAATTATAATTTTTTTCTCAAAAAAACCTTGGAAAATTCATCGTTTTTAACCATCATTAGCAACTTCTGGCAATTTTTCGTCAGAAATTGCTAATGAAGGTTAAAAACAATGAGTTTTCGATATTTTTGGAAAGAAATAATTTTTTTTTAAAATCCCTGGACCCAAGTTCCAGTGCTGATGATACAGTATTCGGAAATGAGAACTTACCCATTCGTTCCCGGTTTTATTTTGTATACTTTGACCCCACTTCCGGTTTTTAATTTTGCGATGTTCAGTCGAAAATACTGAGATAATGGTTGGGTTAGATTGGGTACAGTGGGCTGTCATTGCCTGTCTGTTAACCCTACCTATTATTTATGAACTGAACAACACATTTAAGTACTATGCAAAGTTTTCTTTCTACTACGTTATGGTAATGCTGGTTGGAGCTGCAACCACCCTTTATTCCTTGTTGCGACCAAGAAGACCAGAAAACACACAGTACGTGCTAAGGTTCATTCCAACGATAGAAGTGTAGAGTAGAATGACTTTGAATGTTTCGTGAATGAGAAGTAGACTGATGTATATACTTATAAATGCTCCCAATTCCACGTTCTTTAAATAATATGCATCATATTCCCTAGGTGCAGGTGGGAGCTCAGACACTTGTCACAGAAAAAATCTTTACCTTATCATTACAATAAATTCTTATGTGATATAAATCAACCAACAACAATTTGGTTTTGGCATAACCCTTTTCTGTATATACTAATGGGAGTCGGTATTTTGGGTTTCATGAGATGGAAATGATAATTGCTGAGATATTTTCTTAAAAATTATGATGGAATTTCATAGATTTTTGAAATAAATGTCCAGGTAATCCATCTTTGAAAGGAGAGGTTACATATGTTGAAAAAAATTGGTATTATTTGATATAGTGATTTTTATTGGCTTGTACCAGAGACATATTATTAAGGAGATAAGAAACTTGTTAATTAGCCAATTTAACGATAAAATTATCATGCAGCGGTGAACAAGATTCCTTGACCTTTCCACTTGTTTATATAACTTTTTTCCTCCTTTTGATAAAATGATCTATAATAAATTGTAGCAGATGCCTATAAGACGGACAAATTGGAAACTGAAGATTTTATTCAATTATCTTTAAAATAGAAAATTTGTGATAAGTTAATATGAAATTAATGAATTTAATTTTTTATTATTTTCATTTTCGTAAAAAGTCAGAGGTAGGTACACTACACTCAGCGACTTTTGTTTCTCTAACACTCAAGTCTGAGTTTTGAATCCGTGTTAGTCTGTGAAACACCGTGTCAGTCAGATTTTTTCACAGTGAAATGTGAGTGCTACACCCACCCATCTTGGACATCATATATTCTGGTTGTTAATTGTGTACGGAGAATCACTGACCTGGGTGTGAAATTTACCCAATACGGTGAAGTAAATCTCATTGATCTCTGCCAACAATATGGACGTTAGTACCCAGGCTCCCAGGCCACTGATCTAAAAAATTCACAACAGGGGAGTCCGGGGAACTTGTGAAAATTCTTAATCCAATCACCAAAATCTATACTAGTAACTCTAGATTATAGTTGATTGTCAAGCTTAAGTCCAAGCGATCGGCACAATAAAACAGCGGATGAGACGATTAGCATATAGTATTAATGATTGACTAATATAACTTGAAAATTGTAAGGAAAGACATTTATCATTGATACATATTTCATAACTGTCCTGTATTGTGATATAATTAATTGCAGTCCATTTGATGACTAGACACACATCGGAGACATTGTACACAATGTATTCATTTAAATTTCTGTAAATAGACAGCTATACATGTATATATATGCGCGGTTCAATGAAAGTTCGAAATCGTGTAACAAAACTTATCATTAATATAAAGATGTATGTATGTTGTATTTGAAACGTACTATAAATAGGAAATACATGTCTCAGAGTTAACTTGAAGTATTTTTAGCTGTTGAAAACAATCGGCTGTCTCGTTGTCATTTAGACAACATGTAGCTTGTAATTATTACTGACAATGTTCGATGTCTTGATTAAGGGGTTCTACTTTACAGTTCTTTTGTACACATTATATAGATTTCTTGGGACCTGTAATTAGTTCCTTTTATTTCTGGAAAAGCTGTTCAATTATTAAAACTATCAGAAACTAAAAGTGTCACCAGACTGTTTTTACAAGTCCGTCACTTAATCAAATTACAACAATCAATACTTTCAAAGTGTTTTATTTATAATTATTAACAGTAATTATCAATTTAAAAGTGCAAAATTAAAATATCAAAAGATAGCATTATTACTTGATAAAAGTACGAAGTAATATTTTTCTACATGATATCTCCCACTCAGTGGATGTAGCTGTTAATAAAAAATAACACATCAACAAATAATAAATATGTACAAAATAAAAAATATAGAATGTACCAAATTTTTTATTATATGACTAAATTTCAATGAATTCCCTGTTATGCCTCATTAAAATATACGACTATTACAATATATAGATGGTTGGTGTATGCTAGGTGTAATCTGGGTGGTAAACACTCAATATGTCGATGTAACACCAAGTTTCAGACAGGTCGGACTTGCGTGTTAGAGAAACAAATGTTGCCGAGTGTAGTGTAGTTTGTTTTTAATACTACTTTTTTGTTGTTTTTATATCATAGAATGGGAAACTGAAGGTTTTATTTCAATATTCAGAATACGTTTTTAGTTATTATCATTGAAATTCTAGTTGGCATTGTTGATTAATTATTAAGTACGAGATCTCGTTCCCTGTGGCGTGTTAATTGGGATTTCATTTAGTTGCAACTCTCTTTAATTACTGGTCTATGCTTGTACTGAATTTGAATAGACATCAGTTAAAATTCAGCTGATCAGGGTTATCAATGATGATTGACAATAAGAAAATGGATTCTTTTTGGAATTTTATAGACAGTGAATTATTTGCTAATGATAAAATTTTACTGTCCAATGAATATGACAAATACTCTTGATTGAACAGGTCTAAATTTGTTGAACCAAGTGTGTAAATGTTTATTTAAAAGGTCAGTTACCTCCCTTCCAATTTTCCATCTTTTTTTTTTGTATTTTCCGTATTTTTAACTACAATATTGTTACCAAAAGTTTTGTTTGCATTAGTTACATATATAACTGTTCCTTTAAAGTTTTGATGATTTTTGAAATATGGTAGTAGCAACTTAAATATTTGTTACATTTCTTGGAACAATTTACTGACTTGCCCAAGGTTAGCATATTTACTGATGGAATAAAATGCCTTCCATTGATAATTTCCATTCAGATGTCACTCATATTTATATTGTCTCCTCTTTGAAATTAGAACAGTGTATCTTGATCTGAAGCAACATGTGAATGCTTTACTGTTTCCACGGTAAACGGAAAAAAAGTCACAAGAAAAAAAAGTCACAGGATAAAAAGTCACAAGTAAAAAAGTCACAATATATATGATTTATTTGTTTTTGTTTTTGGTTTTTGGTTTTTTTTTTTGTGTTTTTTGTTTTGTTTGTTTTTAAAGTTTTGTGACTTTTTTCTTTGTATGTATGTTTGTTTTGTTTTTAAAGTTTTGTGATTTTTTTCTTTGTTTGTTTGTTTTATTTTTTGTTTTTGTTTTTGTTTTGTTTGTTATGTTTCAAGACTTGATTGAAAATCAAATTCGGTTGTCTCATTGCTATGTATTCAATCACAACACCTTCTAAATATAAGGGACTTATAGAGACCTTGATAGATGAGAACCAAAATTTGACATCATTGATATTCACCCATCCAACTCTTTCTAATTTTCAAGTAATTAAGAAAAAACAACAATGATTTAGCATTTACATTTAATTAATCACATAAATGCAAGTCAAATAACAAATAACATATGAAATATATTAAATCACAATGATATCATGTTGAAATTACAAACGTTGAATATTTGCATTTAAATGTTCTTAATGTCAGTTGTCTCTTGAGCACTAATGTTGGTGATTGAGTCTGATGTTCCATCCAACTCCACGCAAGAACTCGGCAATGGTCTTCTGGCCAGTAGTGAGGCCTCTGCATAGATTCTGCAAACGCTGCTGGAGCTGAACATGTCTCTGCTGAGTGCGCTTGACTGGTGGATTACCAATGGCATCTTGCTGGATGATAGTACGTACAGTTGCTTCTTCTTTTTGACACCACTCAATGACACGCCAAATGGACGGATGGGCATGTCCTACCAGGTTGAAGAACTTGTTGTTCCAGCCCTCGCATACGTTGTTGGTTCTGGCATCACCGTTGACTGTGGCGTCATGTACATTCCAAATGGCAGGTGGAAACATAGGTGGGCTGCGTCTTATGACCAGACGGACTGCTTGATTTTGTGTTGGATTCTGTTGTTGTCTAAGTCTACCACTGATGTACGTTGAGTCAAAGTAGTCTAGGAGCTCAGCTACCTCTGGTGGGTCATTTTTTTTCCTGTGACTTTTTATCCGTGACTTTTTTTCCTACATTGGTTTCCACAAAACAAAATTTTTAGAATTTAAATGGTATAATTTCCTTTAGGTTGGGAAGAAATCACTACAAATAGGGGCTTACAAACTTCTATTTATACTTGTATTATTACATGCAAACCTTGACATAAAACACTTGTCAAGTGAAAATGGTATTCTCAAATTCATATGGCTTTCTTCCACATTTTTTTTCAACCAACTGATCCAATTTTAAGAAAAAAATCAAAGAGCAGTTTTATTTATTGTAAATTTCAATCATAATCAAAATATTACTTGTACACAAGAAGTACTCAAAACCAAAACTATTGAAAGAGGAAGCCAAATCCATCACTGAGAGGTTCTACCATATACAATGCAAGGAATGAAGCCTCAATGTTTTACATATTTTTAAATTTGGAATACTGTAAGATTGCTTAAATAGGGTAGATAAAATATGATATAATTCGGGGTCAGACAAGTCTGACTACTGGGTTGGTGAATACCCTCGGGGACCTCAGGTCCACCAGCAGTGGTATTGACCCAGTGGTTCTTAAAAACAAAAAATACCAGTTTTATATATTGTTAATTTCGATATGCTGTACACATGTTTCAAGGAGTAACCTCTCGTCAGCAGCATTAAAATCAAATATTTAGGAAGATCATAATCAAAATATTAGTTGTATATATAAAAAATCCATAAACCAATTAATTAAAAATAAATGGCCTATCTTCTCTTAGTTTGCAAATATTTACTGTTAGTATATTCACACACATGGTGTAAAAATTAATGTATGATTCAGTGAAAGTTTCATATGATTTTTCATTTTCAAAATTAAAAAGGAAATTGATACAAAACTAGAACTTAGATTTTGCACTCTTTTAATTCAGGCACATGTAAAATGTAGTCTGTAGAAAGAGTTACCTCTCCTTCCCACAACATGCACAATGGGATTCTTACAATACCTGTTATGAAGCAGATTTTCTTACATTTCTAAGCTAATTTGTTTGTTTTTTTACATTTATATGCTAGAATATAGTCTTACTCAATTTTTTTTAATTAAAAACTGTATTCCATTAAAATTCTGGAGATTATTAACTTTAATTTGATAGGATGGACTGCAGTTTCAGCTGTAATTAAGGTTTGTTGGATAATTATAAAAAAGATATATTTCTAAAAACAAATTCTTTTTGGCCTTAAAGAAAGATAACAAAGGATGTAAAGATAATACTATTTATTTTTATTTACATCCTGGTAGTGGTATTGATCCTTTTGTGGTTAGTTGATGAGCGTGCTCAATATACACTTCCGTGAGGTACCCAGGCTTGAGAGAACAAAAGAATTTTCCTCGCAGAAGTGTGTTGGATATGATAAAATAGTTTTATTCACTAATCATGGACCCTCTTGGGTACAAAAAATTAATACAATGATTACAATGATTTTTAAAAAATGTGCAAATATACAATATAATTATGAATAATCCTCAAAGTAGGTGGGAATGTAGTCTAAAAAAAGTAGTTGTTCTCCTTTGTATATTCTGAGTGATTGTTGGTGTTGAATATAACTGTATGTTGGGCATGCTCTACAAATGCTCATGGACTATTCAAAAGTTAGCACTAAGGGTCTATTGACATTCATAGTGAAGATGCACTTCTGTTTAAGATTCCTGTATTAAATGACACAAATGAGAATAACTAGGTATTAGATAAGCTAATGGGAATGTAAGACCAATTTCATCAAAGAAGAGGACAAAAATGAATGTACAATGTTATATTGTTGCCTGCCAGAAGCCTAGAATACCCTTGTCATTATTTCATTTGTGATTTACAAATTGCTTCCAGTTACTGTATACTTTTTATTCATTAATTGATTAATGGTGTTTTATTTTCTGTCCAGTTTTGTCATTTGCTGTTTACTAGTTTAGTGGTTTAACTTCATTCCTGTGTAATGTCTTAAAGGTCAGATTAAGAGGTGTTTAGTAACATATTGAAATCAGCTCAACATTCTATATATGATATATGTCTTTTAAAAGTTTACCATTGAGTGATTTACTGTATTCCCTTTAAGGTGGATTATACCTAATATTTGTAGTAGATACATTTTTCTCAAAGATGACCCTGATTGAACATACTTAAGTAGCTATCTTAGTAAGAATCAGGCAAAATCTGAAAAATATGATACACCCCAAAAGAGGCAACATATTTTTATTTTTGTAATTAAGTTGTTTTATGGGTCTATACTATGAAATTAATAATTATTCATTAAAATCAGCCTGCTCTTAGGAGATAATCAACATTGAAAATACAATAGATTCTATTGTATTTGAGTGGCATTTATAGAGTTATATCCCCTAATTTTGAAATCTATTGTGCTTTCTATATAATTTTTATCTCCTAAGTGCACGGGATATATGAAAAACTGAATGTGAATTTCTGTTTACTACGGAAATTCAAACGAAATATTAAAAATAAAAATATATAAGCTTTTTACCCATGAATCATATTTCGCATGATTCTTAGCTGAAGTACTACTTAAGAATGTTAATGTAAAAAACATAGGTCACTAAACTTAATTCTGAGGTAACTGAGCCTTAATAAAGGCAATTTTTATATGGATTTCGCAAACTAAGAAAAAAACTGGCAGATTAACTGACATTTTTTCATATTTCAAAATAAAAATTGGGGGTCACTGAACTCTTTTTCTTGCAATATTTAAAAATACTGAAATTCCCCATAAATTTCAGCGGATTATCTTCCCGGCAAATATCTCAATCAGAAAGTATTTTTTCTCCCAATTATCTTCTCTTGAAAGAGGCCATTTAAAATAGTATTTATAATTTTACCATTCTAATTTTTATGTAAAAAATAAATTTGAAGTAACTTGAACATATTATTTTTTCAAACACTTTTAGTTAATAGAAAATATATATGTCTGTATGATTTTGCAAGATGACAGAAAAGTATGCTCCGTGTAATAGGTAAGATCTACCTTAAATCCTTGCATGCATTTTCTTTGACATTTGATAGATGAATATCCAGGCTACATGTTAAGAAACAAAACATGCTCATCAACTGTTGTTTTTGACGTTTTGTCGAAGCTTGAATATTTTGACCACTGGAATGGGTTTAACCCAATATATGTGACTTACTTACAAAGTCAATCTATGTGTGTCAATTGTATATGGGAAAAACATACATGTATAGATACATGCGCAGTGTACCTTCAAACTTTTGTTTGATACTTACAGTTCTGATGAATATTTTTTTGCAGATTTGCTTCATGGCTTATAACTCAGATGAGATGTTTATTTGGACTCTCAATAGAAGTTCGTGGAAGAGAAAATCTGAAATATGATGATGCCTATATAATTGTTTGTAATCATCAGAGCTCACTAGATCTGTTTGGTAGGTCATCAAGAAAGATACACATTGAATACAAGGGCCTAATTTAGAGGGAAAAAATGAGCAAATCCTTCTCCTAATTTTGTGCTTCACTTATCCCATTTTACTTTGACTGGGAGAAGTTTTTGCAAGAGATTATATAGACAAAAATGTATGTATTGTTATTATTCAAACAGAATTTCTAAATTTTCCCCTATTCATTGATGTCTAGATTAGGCCCTGATTGTGAAATTGGATTCCTCAAGACACTGTTACAATTTGAAATGGGTTGATATTTTTTTTGTGGAATATTCACAAGTCTCTGTAAATTATTGAATTGACTGTGTACAATATACATTATGTATTTTGTGTCTTCCATGACAAACATGGAGTCACCTCACTTCAGTAGAAAATAAATACACAATTGCACTTTTGTATGAACTTAATAAAATGTAACAAGAATGGAAATGCTGAATATCTGAAAGAGACAACCCCACTGGGATGACAAATGTCATCTAATGGCTACCCATAGATTTTCAGTGAACAAGAAGGAAACCCTCACATCACAGGGCAGGCTGCAGTTGGCCCCAAACAACATTATACACAGATACAATGAAATAGTGGTCCTTACATCACAGGGTAGGCTGCAGTTGGCCCCAAACAACATTATACACAGATACAATGAAATAGTTGTCTTTACATCACAGGGTAGGCTGCAGCTGGTCCCAAACAACATTATACACAGATACAATGAAATAGTTGTCTTTACATCACAGGGCAGGCTGCAGCTGGCCCCAAACAACATTATACACAGATACAATGAAATAGTTGTCTTTACATCACAGGGCAGGCTGCAGCTGGCCCCAAACAACATTATACACAGATACAATGAAATAGTTGTCTTTACATCACAGGGCAGGCTGCAGCTGGCCCCAAACAACATTATACACAGATACAATGAAATAGTGGTCCTTACATCACAGGGCAGGCTGCAGCTGGCCCCAAACAACATTATATACAGATACAATGAAATAGTGGTCCTTACATCACAGGGTAGGCTGCAGTTGGCCCCAAACAACATTATACACAGATACAATGAAATAGTGGTCCTTACATCACAGGGTAGGCTGCAGCTGGCCCCAAACAACATTATACACAGATACAATGAAATAGTTGTCCTTACATCACAGGGCAGGCTGCTGCAGCTGGTCCCAAACAACATTATACACAGATACAATGAAATAGTTGTCTTTACATCACAGGGCAGGCTGCTGCAGCTGGTCCCAAACAACATTATACACAGATACAATGAAATAGTGGTCCTCACATCACAGGGCAGGCTGCAGTTGGCCCCAAACAACATTATACACAGATACAATGAAATAGTGGTCCTTACATCACAGGGTAGGCTGCAGCTGGTCCCAAACAACATTATACACAGATACAATGAAATAGTTGTCTTTACATCACAGGGCAGGCTGCAGCTGGCCCCAAACAACATTATACACAGATACAATGAAATAGTTGTCTTTACATCACAGGGCAGGCTGCAGCTGGCCCCAAACAACATTATACACAGATACAATGAAATAGTTGTCTTTACATCACAGGGCAGGCTGCAGCTGGCCCCAAACAACATTATACACAGATACAATGAAATAGTTGTCTTTACATCACAGGGCAGGCTGCAGCTGGCCCCAAACAACATTATACACAGATACAATGAAATAGTGGTCCTTACATCACAGGGTAGGCTGCAGCTGGCCCCAAACAACATTATACACAGATACAATGAAATAGTGGTCCTTACATCACAGGGTAGGCTGCAGCTGGCCCCAAACAACATTATACACAGATACAATGAAATAGTGGTCCTTACATCACAGAGTAGGCTGCAGCTGGCCCCAAACAACATTATACACAGATACAATGAAATAGTTGTCCTTGCATCACAGGGCAGGCTGCTGCAGCTGGTCCCAAACAACATTATACACAGATACAATGAAATAGTTGTCCTTACATCACAGGGTAGGCTGCAGCTGGCCCCAAACAACATTATACACAGATACAATGAAATAGTTGTCTTTACATCACAGGGCAGGCTGCAGCTGGCCCCAAACAACATTATACACAGATACAATGAAATAGTGGTCCTTGCATCACAGGGCAGGCTGCTGCAGCTGGTCCCAAACAACATTATACACAGATACAATGAAATAGTTGTCTTTACATCACAGGGCAGGCTGCAGCTGGTCCCAAACAACATTATACACAGATACAATGAAATAGTTGTCTTTACATCACAGGGCAGGCTGCAGCTGGCCCCAAACAACATTATACACAGATACAATGAAATAGTTGTCCTTATATTATACTCCAACAACATAAAAGTAAACTGGAAATGAAAGTGAAACAATACATACAGAGGCCAGAAATTCCTGACTTTGGACAGGCACAAAAAATGTGGATGGGTTAAAGTACTTTGGTTTGATCATAACCCTCCTCTATGAGATCTGGCCACTGTGGAAAAAATATTAAACTATAAAACACTCCTAAAAATCAGTTAGAAAAGGTCTGACTCCCTTGTTAAAACAGAAATAAAGAAACTGATTATATATATAAACCTACAGAAAGTATGTATGTTTGAATTCTTTACATGCAGGATTCCATGCAGAGTTGATGACCACAGTACATCATACAGTGATCAAATTTAAGGGAAAATACTTGCTAAATACTAGTTGAAATTCAATTTTGCTTGTAGAAATTATTTCCACTCGATTAAATTTGCAAGTGGAATTCCATAGGTAATAAAGGTAAAGTCCAGAAATAACCCAAAAACCTTAAATTTAGCGAGCGTAAATTTTCAGTACTTGCCAATTTTAACTAGTAGAAAAATTTCTGACATCATAAGTCATACAAAAAGGACACAACCATTGTCATACTTAAAACTGCTTTTTATTTTGTGTTAGTTTTTATGTAAAGACCCCATGAATGAGTCAGTAGTTAGTACAAAAAATTGCTATCTTAAATGATTTGACAACAATATCATAACTATATCCCTTATTAGTCTATCCACAGGTTGTACCTGTGTATGTATCTTTATAATTTTAACATAAAGTATTGGTCTCCCATACAACACATTTGTTAGCTATAATACAGAATCCCTTTCTTTCTTGGTCCCTTGAACAGACTTCATTGCCAGATTATTTTACAGCCATGATGGAGGTTTGGCCAGAGCGATGTGTACCTTTTGCCAAGAAAGAGCTGTTATATGCTGGACCATTTGGATTGGCCTTGTATTTAGTTGGAGCTGTGTTTATAGACAGAGGAAATAGAGATAAAGCTGTCAGTGCTGTAAAAAAGACTTCTGATGAAATCAAGAATAAAAAGGTTTGTTGCAATACAATCAATTTTTTTCTTCCCTTTTTTGATGTGACATTGTTTTGTCTCATCTCCTCAACCTGTCATTTCTTCTGTTTGTTTTTTTTAAAGTAGTGTACCCTGTATCTTTTGAAAACGTACAGGGCAATCCTGGTTAGAGAAGGGCATTCTAGCATATAAGAGGCAAATTTGAAGGCACATCTTTCAGACATTAACAACTACATCAAGATAAATGACAGAAAAAAGTTGAGCAAATATAAATCCCATCAAGACAGGCAAGATGCCCTCACTCAATCAAATATAAAAATGAAGATTCATGTAGACAAAATTAACTTTTGTTATCGAAATTTGTAATTCACTTGCTAGATCAAAACAGTCACTTCAAAAGTTCTACAACTTTTATAATGAACCAAAGTGACAAGTACATCTTCACACTTTGAAAAGATTTATACCATTTATCAGTTTTTAGCTCACCTGGTCAGAAGTCATGTGAGCTATTGCCATCTGTTGTCGTTAATTAACAATTTTTCAAAACACTTCTTCTCTGAAACTACTTGACCATTCAGAACCAAACTTGGTATGAATGTTTCTTAGGGTATTCTGCATGGAACTGATGTGGGTATTTTTTTATCTGTCGAAAAAAAATATGGCCACCATTACTAAAAATAAACCATAGGGGTGGGCAGAAGTTTTTAGCATATATCTCCAAAATACTTAGCTTTAGCAAAATTCTGAAGGTGTATAAGTGTTTGTAATGATGAGATCTATGTGTAGTCAAGTTTTCATTTTAATCTGTTAAGCCATGCTGAAGTAATTGTCCTTGAAATTCATTTTAATCTGTTATCCATGCTGAAGTAATTGTCCTTTTTCAATGTTTTTTTCCTTATTTTTAATGTTATTTAAAAAATGTTCTCCTCTGAAACTACCAGACCAGACCATTGAAAACATGGCTGCTGTTACTTAAAATAGAACTAAGGGGTCAGTCAGAAGTTTTTATATCTTCAAAACCGTTAGGTTTAATCCAATTCTTTCAATTGCTGAAATAATCCTTAGTATAAGGCCTACAAAACTCTGCATTGGATTCTAGTTGTTGGACATCTCCATGTTAGAGTTATTGCTCTTGAAAGTTGAAAAAAGACATTTTTAACAGTTTTCAGCCAACATCCCAAAAACTGTAAAGATAGAAAGAAACTTTCAATTGATGAAATGATCCTTATGATAAGTCCTACCTAAGTCTTCTTTTTTTAGTCAAAATTGTCGGGCAACTCCTTGCTAGAGTTATTGCCCTTATAAGGCAAAGATTTAACCAGGTTCCTGGGAAACTCTTCTTTCTTCTTTCATTGCTTCCATTACATGTTATAAGTAATGCTATACACATTTATACAAAAGTACAGGATGCCTACCCTACCAGTACACCTGATCCCTCTTTCCAGTGTTTGTTGTAGCTCAGACTGCTCATTTCTTCTTAAATTTTCTTTTTCTGTTTCTATGTTTTTTTTCCATTGCTCTGTAGTTTTTAAATTGTTTTTAGCCTGTATCTTCCAAGCAGTAATAGATTATTAATTTAAATTTTAAATTACATTCACTTTGTTACTGTTTTGTCAGAAACCTACAATGTTTCAAACCTCTCATACTATTCAGGATTTGACATTTGATGTATGGTATTTTAAAGATGTGTCCCTCATAACTTTTGCATGCAACTAAGCTTTCTACTGTGCAAATACAAGATGTTGAGTAAACCATAGCTATATTTGTTAAGTGGAATAATATCTTCCTTTTTCTGTTTACCTTTGTTTCTATGAGCACCACCTACAACTGAAAACATGTAACCAGTTTTAGGGTGCTTCCTAAAAAATCTGCATTTAAGAGATGGAGTATTATAATATTTTTCATAATTTTTCTGAGTTTTCGCTATAAAGTATTTGATGTAGATATGATGTTTTCCAGCTATATACTCATACTGTATATTTACCATTCAATATTTGTCTTCGTATACAAATGCGGTATGTCAAATACAGCCCTGCAATATTTGTAGACCTGTACATTTTTGCTTGTATTTTCAATCCATGCCCTTTAATCTTAGAATACTTTGAAATTTGGAATTCCATGTATTCATTGTAACTATTTGAGAGCAAATTGACAGGGCACAATAGAATCAATTATAAAAACAAAGGAGTAGAGCCAGGAACCCAGTACACAGCTCTGTAATTTAGTGATATAAAAAATGAATTTGATCTTTATAATTGCTGCAATCTGTAACAAATTAGAACTACTAGTTTTGTTTGTTAATAAATTCTCAGGACCGTAAGTGGAACAAAGCATCGCATGTCTAAAGTAGCATGCACGCTGGGTTTGCAAAGAAAATCACAAAAATTGCCACCTTTAATATAGTTTTATTAATAGGCGCCATGCCTTGCCATCCATATTTGTTGTCTTAAAATTTAAATCTGTTCATGTCCAATTATTTTCAGTTACCTATATTTGAAAACAATTTATTCGCTTATTAATTTCATGATAATAACAATATTAGGGTATTGTTGCAAAATACAGCCTGTATGTGTACTCATCAAGGGCTCAGCTGTTTCACAATGATTGCCAGTTTATGGCCAACTTTTTTTTCTGTTATAGGTAAAGGTATTTATTTTCCCTGAGGGTACAAGGAACCATGATGGAGCCATGTTACCATTCAAGAAAGGTGCTTTCCATTTATCAATTAATGCACAGGTAAAGTGTTTTTTTTTGCTCACAAAAGAGACAAAAAATCATATTTGTAGTTGTGCAAGACCTCATTATCGCCTCTTGGTTTGAGACAAAACTACTCCAGCAATGCTAGTGGTTGTCTGGCATGCTATTTTCTGGGTATGGAGAAATGGAATTTCAACCTCTTTCGTTGTAGGTGTAAGACAAAACACCTGCACTTTCCTGTAAATTTGGGTTAGAGAACAACTATACCTTACCAATTTGTGTTTATGAATTCAATAGTTTGCCAGAGGATAAAAAGTAATTATACCCCACGCAATGAAGTTGCGAAGGGTATAATGTTTTTGACACATCTGTCAGTCCGTCCTTCAGTTCATCTTCAGTTTTCCGGACTTTTTTTCTAAAAGTTGCAGATATTAGCATGATTTTTGGTATATAAGTTCACTCATGATAAGTTACAGGTCAAGTTTAACTTTTGTTCTGCTCCGATGATTTTTACTGAAATTATGGACCTTCAACATAGCAAAGTTCACAGAAACAACAGTTTTCCAGACTTTTTTCCTAAACGCTTGCAGATATTGACATAATTTTTGGTATATAAGTTCACCATGATAAGTTACAGGTCAGTTTTACGATTTGTTCCGCTCTGATGATTTTTACTGAAATTATGGGCCTTAAACTTAGCAAAATTCACAGAAATAACAGTTTTCCAGACTTTTTTTCTGAACTTTTGCAGATATTGACCTGATTTTTAGTATAGAAATTAACCATGATAAGTTACCGGACAAGTTTGTAGTTGGTTCCTCTCCGATTATTTTTACCGAAATTATGGGCCTTGAATGTAGCAAAATTCACAGAAATAGCTGTTTTTCAGACTTTTTTTTTTCTAAACGCTGGCAGATTATGACATGATTTTTGGTATATAAGTTCACCATGATAAGTTACAGGTTAAATGTACGTTTTGTTCCGCTACTATGATATTTACTTTGAAATAACTAAAACTCTAAGAAATCACAGTCTGGAGTTTGAAACTACCATTCTGAGTAATAGAATTTAGTTAAAAGATAAAGGTCTAAAGCCAAAAAAAAAACATTCTTATTCTTCTTTTTATCAGGGTCCTTCTACAGGTATTTCTCTTACAAACAAATTTACTTGAGTATCCAACATGGGGACGTGTGGGGTATGTGAGCGCGCTCACTAAGGTTCTTTAATTGATTATGAAGCCTATATTTTTCACCTTGTCATTACATACCACTGGCGACATCGATATACATGTATCATGATCAGATTTAAAATGTAGATCATTTCAATTCAAAACGTTAAATTGGAAAGTAAATTAAGAAACATGATTGAAAAAATAACACATAGAAACAAAAATAAACAACCAACCCAGACTACACTACAAACTTGGAGCATGAATCGGATGCACCAGTAGGGTAATTGTCCCCTCCTTTTGTAGAAACACCTGTCAAACTGCTCATAACGCTGATAAAATGATACAATCATGTCATATTGGAATGACAAATAACAAGTTAACTTAATTGTTAAATTATAACCCATGGTGATCCCTGTAGAATATATAATTTAAATTCATGTGCCCAGAAATAAAACTACATATATTGAAGGTATTTTACAGGTTCCCATTGTACCAGTGGTTATATCATCATATTCAGATTTCTATAGTAAAAGGGAAAAGAAATTTACGACAGGTATGTATAGACATGCTGATCCCACCCCTTTCCTCTTGCCTTACCTCAAGCAAAAAAACAAGCAGTTAAATTACTCATGCAGTATGTTGTTTGTTTTCTTTGCACTTAGGTATATGTCCATCTAACTAAATATAATTGTTTGACGCTTGCAAGTGGAAGTAATCCAACAGACATATTTTGCATGATTAAGGAGATAGACCTAGGGTAAGGGACACAACTCTTACAAGTCATTTGAATTTTGTATTCAGCATTTTACGTCAATCTCATGTAACGGTATCCATCATAGTAACTTGAATTGATTTCATTCTGTTTCAAATGAAAGCTTGATAGGGTTTGGTGAAATTGAATATGATACAAACATATCACTGATTTCAAGGGTTGTGTCCCTTACCGTAGGTCTGTCTCCTTAAGAGATTCTTCAGAAAGCTTCATTGTTTGTGAATAAAACTTTAATTTAAAAGATTGACATCATGTGATGATGTTCATAAACCTTAGATTATAATCTATTTGTTTGAGAAATGCACCATGAAGTAGCTCACTTATTCATTAAGAATAAGCAGAGAGATTGCAGGTAACCACTGTGATTGGCTGCCTGAAAATAAAAATTACGACATTCTTAATGTGTAGGACAACTTTATTACATTGTCAAAAGATTGAAAAATGTACAAGTGATATAGGTGCACAGTTTATGGAACCATCCCAATAACAGTTCAATAATGTATAGGTATAATAACACTGTTAAAGGGAACCAGTCGCCTACACATACCAAAAAGTAGTCAGTACAAAACAAAGTAGTTCCTAAGATGCATTGTATATTTTTTGGTGATTTAGCCAGTATATACAAACTCTGATGTAGAAAATAATTTGTTAGAGTCTAGATCTTAAGCCCATTGAAAGATAAATCAATGTTGTTTTTGAATGTCATTCTTTTTTAACTGAAAAGTGGTAGAGTTTTCTGCTATTTTGCATTAATTAGAGGAGGGGTCAAAGATCAATCGACCCAAATACACTTTGATAAGTGATTTAAGTGAAATCGTTTTATTGTAGGTAACGGAAAAGAAGTAACATGTAAAGGTCATATGTATAGAATTTCAAAAGTGGAAAAAAGAACATTTTCCGTCAAAAGTTGACTATTAAATCACAGAACAAAAATTCCCCTAAAATTGGTTGCATTTTAGTGCATTTTCATTGATTAAGAGATAATAAGACACCGTAGAATATTACAATGTATATCTAAGTATTCTTTACTGAATAACAAATAAAATATGAACTCAAAGTTCTCGATTTGAACTGCAACATAGGCTTTGCAAAATGAGTTTGAAGTTGCAAATTTTCACATATTTAAACTATTAATTGTACCAAAATTGTATAACACAGAATTGTTTCTGGGCAATTTGTCTAGTTTCCGGACTGTTTTATGAACAGACACATGTTAAGTATCGAGTCTATCTTACGTTTTGATGAAAAGACTTAAGGTTTTGAGATTATTTTTGTACATACAAATATCATACATACGGATCCGCTGCTGCTCTGCACGTATTATACTAAACTATTTGATAAATTCTAATGCAAAAATAAGTAAGAAGTTCAGACGCAATAAAAACTTCTAAGATATTTTTACTTCTCAAAAAGACTCCAGTTTTAGTAGCCATATGAATAGGACACAATGGTATAGTTGCTATAGAATATTAGTTCAAAGGAAACATCATTGTCCAGGCCAGGGGCGGATCAAGAATATTAAAAAAAGAGAGCTAGAGGCTCTGATCAAGACATATAAAAACAGGGGATACAATCTATCATTTGCTATATTTACTGTCAATAAGTTGTTATAAACTTTCTTTCTTTAATTTCTCTTTAATTTTCGGGCTGCTAATCATGTCTGTCTGCTTCATGCAAAGCATGAATAGGTGAGCCACTTCATGGTTCACTCTAATTCTGATTTGTTATATTCTAAATACCAATGACATTTAAACTGAATATGGGATCACAACTGTAAAAGCATCTTCGCTACCCTAGGATTACGGTCTTGCCCCATCCCTTCACGCAATGGGAGGGGCAGGACTGTAACCCTTGCCTAACGAAGATGCTGTAAAATATAGGAATCAGAAATAAGCCACTCATAAGTTGGAAACTTTTTTTCATCTGTCTATATGAAAGTAAAGGCTGATTTTATTTGAAATAATCCGTTTACAAAAAATCTTTGTAAACATTCTCTTTTCCTTCGTCACATACTAGATTACTTTTAAGCAATGCCAGAGTTTTCCTCCTTCGTTTAAACAGGAATGACATCATTTATATAAGAACAGATCGACGGGCGCTTAAGGAAAAACATGAATAAAATAAATTACTTTGGTTGATATTCATGCTTTCCTGTTGTACCAACAGTTCAGAAACAGAACAGGTTGTCCAGGAATTGATTTCGTATTTTAGTTATAATTAGTAGTTAAAATATGAGAAAATTTGCAACTTCAAACTTGTTTTGCGAAGCCCATGTTGCAGATAGAATTGAGAATGTTGTGTTTATTTTATTTGTTATTCAGTAAAGAATATTTAGATATACATTGTAATATTCTATGGTGTCGTATTATCATTTAATCATTGAAAATGCACTAAAATGCATCCATTTTTAGGGGCAACTTTGTTCTGTGATTTAATAGTCAACTTTTGTCGGAAAATGTTCTTTTTTACATTTTTGAAATTGTATATATGTGACCTTTACATGTTACTTGTTTCCCAATACCTACTATGAACAATTCCACTTAAATTACTTATCAAAGTGTATTGAAGTCGATTGATCTTTGACCCTTCCTCTAATCAATGCAAAATAGCAGAAAACTTTACCATTTTTCACTTTGATAAATACGATATTCAAAAACTACATTGATTTATCTTTCCATTGACTTATGATACAGTATACCCTCTAAGCCCATTAAACTCGAAAACTAAAGCACTTTTTGATACCTGTCCACAGCACTAATAGAAAGTAATGGGACTTTGAATAGTGGTTTTACACCTATAATGGTTTGGCACTGTCATCATCCTCCATGTTATTCTTTTCTCACTTGGTTTTTGTGCAATAACTTAAGTATTTGTTGAAAGATCTTTATGAATTTGTGTAACAAGATTCTGAACCACAAAAGGAAGATAAGTATTGATTTTTGGGGTTATGGCTCCAACCAATTTTGAAGTTAGGGGCCAAAAAAGGGGCCAGAAACACGCATTTTCCTGATGTAAAAACGATAACTTGACTATTAGTGAATGGATCTTTTTGAAATTTTGGGCTAAAAAGGAGACTGGAACGAGCATTTTCCTTATGTCTGGACAATAACTTTAGTTAAAATGAGTGGATCTCTTAAAAATTTTAATGCAAGTTGCCATACTTGTGAAGACTTTTGATAATTTTTGGGGTTGTAACATGTATTTCTGGATGAAAACTTAATTAGAGGATCGATCAGTGAAATTGTACCACAATGTACCATATCCCTAAAGGAAGGTTGGAATTGATTTTGGAGGTTTAACTAGAACCATTGATTATTAAGAATTATAAATAATTGAACTATAGCCACATTTAAAGGGCAAAAAGGGAACTTAATATTAATAAATAAAATACAAATAAAACTTAATAAAACAGAATGTGGGTCCCAATATGTGATCATTTTGGTTCTGGTCAGATTCTTATCCTTTGTCAGATGTCTAATTGTGTTTGAAATTCAAACCTGTGTCAAGTTTGAATGGTGTGTTCATACTTGTCCAAATTGTTCTGGTCCCTATCTGTGTGGTTGTGTCAAGCTGTGCTCTGTGAAGCATTTTGAAGCTATTGATCTGACCCTCCCTTTTATAAATTTCTTGATCTGCTTCTGAATCATGATGCTTCCTAATGACAAGCATGATAACATTGTCCTATACTTGTGGTGGAAAATTCTTCCTATATGACATGAAAATTGCAATAAGAATTTGTTTTTGTTAAGGAAGTCTATTTATAGACTGAACTTGACTTAGAGATCGTCGGCAACCAAATTACATAACCAGGATGGACATTTCAACATATAACTACCAAAATAACAGGCGGGTTATTCTCCTTGCAAGGTTTGCATTAAGATATCGCTCCACCGCCGATCATACTCCATGTCAAATATGTGATGTTTACTTTTCATGTGACGTGGGTGTGTAACGATATTAAGGCTATTGAATATGTGCAGAACTGCAAGATTTCAATGATTATATGATATTACATATTTAAATTTTGACGCAGAGAGCTGGACTATTTTGTCAAATTGACCCGAACATTCGTAGGGAGAAAAGCTCAATCGAGATTTGCCATTTTATTTCTCTTGATCTCATCCTTTTAATGAAGATGTTGGGAGCTTCTGATAACGGATTTTCGGAGCTGCAATGTAACCTTTTGTGTAGTAAGTATAGATTACAGTAGTTGACCCAGGGAGGGTGCATGGGGTTGGCACCCCTCCTTTTTATTGGAAAATGTGATTAATTTGATCCCAGGAATTTCACTTCCGTACATAAAATGCAAGCACTCTGTACATATATGTTGATTACTACATATACATAACACATGTACATACATGTAGCAAACGAAGTATTAAAAATAGAAAATAAACAGAATTGTTAAATTATTATGATTTCAAAGCAGAAACATAAACAATGTCTCTGTTTCAACGGTAAGGATGTCATGTGGCATATTCATCACATTCAGTATGTAATCTTGAACTATCAAAAAGGAGGGATATCCAGTGAAATAAAGTAATGTCCTTGGGACATGAGTGGACACATGAGCCATGACATTACACATGTTTCAAAAATCCAAACTTCCACACCAACCATAGACCTTTATCGCATACCCTATATCAAGCCCATAGACCTATTTCCCATACCCTGTATCACACACCTAGACCTGTATCACATACCATATATCACACTCCTAGACATATCGCATACTGTATATCACACTTCTAGACCTATATTGCATTCTATATCACACCCTAGACCTTTATTGCCTTCTGTATATCACACCCCGTGACTTATATCACACACCCGTAAACCTATATCGCATACCGTATATCAAACCCCTAAACCCATTTCAAGTATCCTATATATCACACCCACAGACATATATTGCATATCTTATATCACACACCTAGACCTATATCGCATACCGTATAGGACCTATATCACATTCTCTAAATCACACCCATAGACTTATATGGCGTACCCTATATCACTCCCCTAGACATATATTGCATATCATATATCACACCTTGCACAGAACACAATTGAACTACATTTTGTATAGATAAAATATAAGAAAGAATGAACATGACATGCAAAAATCTATTTGGTATGCAGAATCAACCCTCGACCTATATCACCCCACGGGCCAGTGGTCCTTGAGTTGTTATAGGAATATCCCGTTGATACTGCATGTGATTGAGATTTTGGCATGTACTATTCAGTATGGAATTTAAAGAAATAGTAATACAATATACATGTACATGTGTATTATATCCATGTAAGTCATAACTAATTATCAATATGGTTCTTTTTTAGTATATTGTCAAGATTTACCAGATACATTTATTTAGAATGCAGATCATAAAGTGAGAAACAAGATTTTCATGACATAAGAAAGATACAGTTATGTTAGAAATTCTGTGGCCATGAAAGTGCATTGAAAATGTGTTGGATATCAAGGCTACCAAAAGTAGACCTTTTCTAAGAGCAGATTTTCAAGGACATTCTTACATGTACAATGTACTAGGTAAGTGTTTAAGGTATACATTATTTATTCATATACTTTGTATGTACACAGTTATTTAAAATTTTCAAAACTGGTGATAGGTATACTGTTTTTATTGTCAGTGTTGAACAGTGTAGTCATATTTCTTAGCAAAATTTACAGTTTACATGTGTATGTGCACAAGAAATTTACACTGAAAACTACAAAAATACATGTGCATGTACTCTAACTATGGTTACTGGCATATGCAGCACAGTATCAATTAAAGATTTTATACATTAAATTATGATATTTGTAATATAGTAATACATGTATCTAATTTGTTATTGCTCGTAGATAAATCAACATTCAGGGATCAATCCAGAGATTTTGAAATGGGGATCCAAAAATCATTATAAATCAGCAGGTAGCTAAAATCATACATGGAAGAGGCCCTAAAGCAATATCCTTAGCAAGCTTTCCATTTTCTGTATATAGAAAAAGTTTTTGTCTGGTATATGAAATGACTTTTAAACTCATTACTTCAAACCACTTTTTATGATCTATCTGGTTATGAGGGAATGTTGTTTTAACAATGACAGGTGAAAAGTAACCTGTTCTACTCTCACTTACATGTATGTTACTTGTTATTAATAGTTATTGAAACAAAGATGTGCTCATGAAATACACTGTTATTTCATATAAATTTGAATTATTTTAGAGATAGAAATGTTTATTTTATATTAAAAGAATAAAACCTAAGAACACTGAAATATAGTAGATATATACTATATTAGCTTTTTTTAATGTAGGACAAAAACTATGAATAATGACAGAAATATTGTTTGCAAATTTTCAATTGACCAGTATTGATCACTGTGGCAATAATGACCAGTAAAAACCTGGTACTGTTATAACCACCCAACCTTTATTTTTGTCTGATTTGCACAAAATTATATTTACATGTAACAATATTTCCCAACAATACGAGGTTTCTCCATATCATATGGTTAAAATACATGTATATTTTCATGAATTGTAACATTTTGCATAAATCAGACACTGTTATGATTTTTTCCCTTGGTTTCTTTTCAGTGGTTATCACTTAGAAGTTTCACTTGATGAAGTGAGAAGAAGGCAAAAGTAAAACAGTTAAGCATGAAACAGTTCATGATTCTCAAGTGCTGGTACATGTATGTGTAGCATGAAGCAGCTGTAAATGTATATGTCAACATCTCTTAATAAAAAACTATAAAAACATTAGCACTTATATATTTGCAAAACATAAGAGTTACTTGAATTGTAATCTTATACATATTTGTGAAACAATCATGCAGAAAAAAGTGAAAGAAATGCACATACATTATCCAAGGCAGACATTTATAAAACAATCAGCAAGTAGTGATTCATCATAAAAAAGTGGTACTCATGGGGTATGGGTTCACTAGTAATCTTTTTTGTTTTGGAGAGAAAAAAAGATGGATTTATACTCAAAGTGCATGTATGATTAAGACATCATATTCCCTGTATTCACCACATACCATTGACTTTCTAACTTAATTGGAATCTTAAATTGCTCAAATCTATGAGCTACAAAGTTGTTTTTAGTTTAATGACCTTTAAACTGCATAGTACACAGGCAAAATTATTTCATGTGATTTTCACGTGAATTTCACATGATTTTTCACCTGAATTGAGCAAATTAACTAAGTGACAGAGTTCACGTGAAATTCAGGTGAATGGAGCCTTCATGTGAAATTCACACTAAATGTTCACATGAAATTCGTGTTTAGTGAATTTCTCATGAAAATCATGTTAATTTCATGTGAATTTCACATGAATTTCATGTGAAGCTCGATTAACATGAATTTCACGTGAAAAATATTTGCCTGTGTAATTTTTCCAACTAGGGTTTTTATCCTTGTTTGAACTGAAAAATTCCTAGAGAAAGGTAATCATTTATTGTACATACCATAGCCTAATCTAGACAACAATGACAAGGACAAATTTTAGTGTTAATTTATTACAAAAAATTCTACATCAAAGCGGGCACAAGCAAGGAAAAGTTTGTTGCTCATTTCTCCCTGGAGATTAGGCCTTTGTTCAACTTCTTCCAGTCTGCAGGATTCATTTCTACTTCATGGATCTCCAAATGGAAATTTCAAGGTGTGGGTCCATTCTTACTTTGAAAATTCATAATATTGATAGTCAGTGATTTTCAGTGGAATTCATATTTGAAAATATATATATTGATAAACAGACTGCATAAATATGCACTGCATTAAAACAAATGGTTATTCTTTAAAAGGACTAAGTTTTGATCAGTTTATTTAGCTTACAATTTGGTTACATGAATATTTTGGATTACTTTGAGGTATTCCTTGACTCAATGTCTCAGCACTTTGATTTAAATTATTTTATAGTATATTCCATTCAGAGGATATTGCAGTACAGCCAATCCCTGGCACACAATTTTAATAATGCAAAACTGTCAGATGATACAACTTATGTGCCTGAATTTTACAGCCAATGAAAATTATAACCCAAGCTAGTTTGAGTATATTAAATAAAATATAAATGAATAAGAAGGGAGTCACTCCATCCCTTCTGATACATTCAGATGTTACTTAATATACTCAAACTTCTACACGGTTATTTTGTCAAATCATTACAAAGGCAAATAACCCAAATTGTAGCTCAAAATTTTTGATAGATTAGATTGGCATGTAGAAATGGACATGGATTAAATAGAATGTGTACCACAGTCCTTTATTTAAGGGAAAAAAGTTTAGCACATGGTGTAATGTTCCTTATTTGGAGATGGTTATACATGCTTACAGCTAGTTGAAATAGACCAGTTCTAATTTCAGTACAAATCAGGCTAGGCTACTGAGTAGTTTAAATAGCTCTTTAGGTAGAAATCTGTCCTACATCATACCAATGTGCCCTACTTAATCACCACAGAACACCTGTGTGATCTATTAGACACTCTCTTTTAATTTTGAATAGCTGTCAGTTATGATGACCTTTAAATTTTCCATCCACCATCATAATTGACAGCTATTCAAAATTAAAAGACAGTGTCTGAAAAATCACACAGGAATTCAGTGGTAGTTAAGTAGCTATTTAAATTACTCAGTAGCCTAGCTAGATTTTTATTGAAATTGGAACTGTCCTGTCTCAACTAGCTGTAATACCTGTACTCAATCAACCTACAAAATTGCTTAGATATGAATTTTAACCTATGAAAATTACTCACCTTACATTAAATGATATTTCAGTTTTAGAACTGATGTATAAGGTATTATTTATTTGAAGGGCTTAGTTTTCTGTCAAAAGCAAGTTGGCTACATTAATAGAAGTACTATAATTCCAAAGGTTTCTAAGAAAAAATTATGGTAGTTAGCCTACACCTCTAGTAAATACATACTGTTTCTGTAATCAAATTTAATCACAGATTACACAGTTAACATTATTCTTCAATGTAATTGCAGGTAAATTTATTATAACATGTCTACCTAAAGTGTCTACTAAAGGTCTTGCAGATGATGATGTCCCTAAACTGATGGATTACATCCGTAAACAGATGCTGGACTGTTTTAATCAGACCTCTCTAGAAACAACACAGTCTAAGCTGACTAACCATTAGTTAGTTGGTAGAAATGTAATAAATTAGCTAGGTATCAATCTTATGCAACTCTACAGGACTGTGTTATTCATGGAAATGTGCTCTGAAATAAGAATTGGATTCCATCTTCTTTTCCAGTGCGCTTTTAAATTAGGTTGGATGAATCATATTCAGTGTACAGTGAAAACTTCGAATGACTGCTGTTAGGAACACTTAAGAAAAGAACTTTAGCTGGAAAATTCCAGATGTAGTTCAAGAAAAAGTTTTGAAAGTACAATAAAACCTGTCTCAAATGACCTGTCAAAGGAGAGCGCAATATTGATCACAATAGACAGGTGGTTTTTATGTACAAGTTAATTTTATAAAAAATGCATTACTTGGATATAATTTAATCATTGCCTTTTGAGACAGGTTACTGCTGAATACAGGTAGTCTCAGACAGGTTTACCTGCACCATATGTACTTCAGGACAGAACTTATAGTGGTTAGCATAAGATTGATCCCTGTCATGCATTTGATGATTTTACAATAAGTTGACTACACAGTTTTGGAATTTAAGAGAATTTTTGTTAAGAAATATTTGAATGAATGATGTTGGTTTAAAATGAAAATAAATTTTGTTGAGTTTGTTTAAGCCATTCTAAATGATTCATGACTTATTGTGAAATCAACCTTTATTTAAGGAGTGGGTACTATAAACATACTCGCCAACCATTTATCATGCAAGAAGGGGTACAATTCATTAATCCATTGATTGGAATTCTGGCATTTTTTCCCTCTGATAGAGTTTTCTTTTTGAAAAGTTGATAGGAACCTTTTCTCCATCTAATGGATTAGACATTCACAGTAGGAATTTTTTAGATATACCATAAACTTATGTTTTTTTGTTTTTTTGTTTTTTTTGGGGGGGAGGTGGGGGTGGGGGGTGGGGTGGGTGGGGTGCAATTGCCTTTTGACTTATGTCTCATCTTTTGCCCTGTTATAATGGTCAAGCTTATTAATATATTGTAGAGAAGAATATATTGATTTTAAAGTACAATATCCATAATATTCTTAATAATGAGTGATTTTCAATATTAATCCTTGGTTTTTAACCACTGAAATTTTCTGTAAAATTAATAATCTTGTCTTAATAGAAAGTAGCTGTCTCTATAATACCAAACAGGAGGTGGTACATGCATCAAAAACCCACAAACTTCTCTTTCATTTATTATTTAAAAACAGTATCAGACCACATAACCAGCCTTAGTTGTTTAAATTTTGCATTTTTGAGATAAATATCACACAAATTCTATAAAAAGTTGACGACGAATAATTACTGTTCTTGATTTGGTGGATTTTAGAGGGAGGTGTATGTATGGTTTTCTCATGAATTTAAAAAAATACAGATTTATGTACAGAAAGGACTATGTATATGTAAAATATGACTTGTAGCTTGAAAAAGCAGTGTTTGTTTTGTTGGTTTTTCTCCAATTTGTATCACATCTACCATTGGCAGTATCTGGATTGGAACTTAGGCCAAAAAAAGTGTTGTGTCTGTTTCCTGCAACCCTACCAACCCTAGTTTTTTGTACCTACCCTAAACTTTTTATGGCCATTTTGACTCTAGCCCTGTTAAAGTCTAGATTGGTTCCCCATTAACTCAATGTAAAATGGTTTTGAAAAATAAAATACACATGTAATTGCCCTACCTATCTACCCTATTTTATTCATGCTGGTAGCAGGAAACAAGCTTAGGATTTTTTTTTGCCTTATCAATGTTTAAAACATTATACATGTACCATCAATCAATATTTCCAGAAATCAGAGATGGTAGTATTACCATTATGTTAAAAAAAAAAACAGATTGTAATCAGTTTCACAAAAAGTCTTAAATGTAAAATTCATACCTGTTCACCCTTGGAACAGTTCATGTGGGAGATTCTCCCCAAATGACACAGTCTCGTGTGGGAGAATTTTTTGTAAAAGCAATTTTTCAAAGTGAATATTCTGTTATTTAGTATCTTCACAGAAAATCTAGCATTACATTTATAAGTAAGAAATTCTTATTTTTTCATTGATTTTGTGGGAGTCTCCCCTCTAATGTGGGAGGGTTAACAGGTATGAAAATTGATCACAAGTTATAATCACAGAGCTACTTTTTTTTTGTGATATCATTACTTACACACTTTACTTTACACTTATGACTTTTTTATGAAATGACTGCCTGCTTTGACGAGATTCTGTATTATCAAAACTTAAAAACTTATAGCTCTTGATTTTTTTCATGCAGCGGAATCCTAACTCAGCCAACACTGTTCCACTTTTAAAGAATCATAATACCAGTAGTTTCTGAGTTTGGGGTATCAGGTTATAACTTTTAAAGGAAGCAGATTCATCACATGCATTGCATATTTTGGAATTTCTTGTGTAGATTTTGATATCAGTATTTTATATATAAATATTTATACACTATTTGTGCATGTATTCATTTGAATAGTTACAGAAACAAAAAGATATTTATAGCCAAAATGGAAGAAAGGGAAAGATTTAAGGAGGTAGACCTGAGGTAATGAAGGCAACTCTTATAATTCATTTGAAAGTTTATATTTAGCATTTTACATCAATCTCATGTAAGCATCAAAGAAACTCAGATTGATTTTATTCTGTTTCGTATGAAAGCTTAATAGGCTTTGGTGAAATTGAACATGATACAAACATATCACTGATTTCAAGAGTTATGTCCCTTACCCTAGGTGTACCTCCTTAAATAATGTTTGTTTATATTTTTGACAGAAGGACGGGAAGCCTTTGTTTATGTATTTTAGGGATATTTTTGTTGTCTGTTAGTTATTTGAAAATTTTAAGTTGCCTTGTAATGACCTGCGTACTATGTACACAAATTAATGTTGAATATTTGTGTTTTTATTCAAATCAAGATGTATAGAAATCTTTCCTTTTGCAAGCTATTCAGCCTGATACTGGAGATAATCATTTTATTATGACTTTTTACTCCACAAAATTTGGTGATAAAAAATCAAAAAAATCAATAGATTTACTTCCCGTGATGAAAACCAGTGAAAACCAGTTTTCTGTTTACAACAGTTATCACATATTCATAAATCAAAATTCAAAACTTAAAGCAAAAAGATCTGCAGTTGGATGCAGAGGGAAAATCTTATTAGGTGACCTATGTCCACATATTTTTAGACATGATTTATTGTAAAAGCAATACATATTTGAAATTATATTATAGCATGTCTTAAATCTCCTGGTTAATTGTTCACTTGAATTCCAAAATCCTTTCATCAGACATTGGTCATTTATTGTGATAGTACTTTAATCCGTGGATACCAATTTTTGTGTATAAGGAAAGAACAAAAGTTTGTTGATTCATGAATAAGTGGTTCTGAGGTTTTCAGTATACACATCAATGAAATTTTTTTTTTTTTTTTGGTTGGGAACCAAATTTCGTAGTTTGGCCTACCCAAACAAAAAAACACGAAAATTGATACCCCATGAAGACTAGCACTTTCACAGTAATCAAGGGAAGACTATCTCTATTTCCTGAAGTTAACTGTATTATTTGCTGTATTATAAGGTTATCTGAACAGGTTAACCAATACATGGTTTTTTTCTGAAATGTACTAACTCCAATGTATTGAAGGACTAGAGAATTCTAATTGAAGATTTCTACCTATTTTTTTATGAGCATGATTAGTGCCTTTTGTTGAAATCAGTCAAAATTACATTGCTTTGTTGTTGTAAGTGCTATGTATAGAAATTTCATAGTTTACTATTCCATTAATGAAAGCAATGCAATTTGAAATGAATAATTTTTGTTAAATTTATTTGTTGTTCTGTTTCCAGCACCACAAACTCGAAAAATTACTTAATTCTGAGAAAATTCTTAACTGTTTGTGACATCATCAATTTCAAAGACTTTGATTGGAGTTACATGTACTTTTGAATTTAAGAATATTCTCAGACTTGAGTATTTTGTAACTTTTGTGGTGCCATGACCTGTTAAGGTGAGCAAATATTTCAACAACAAAAAAAGCAAGAAAATAGTTCCCATGTGAAACTTGGCCCAAAAGTTGAATGTAGATTGGGTACATAATACACATTAATGTATCAAATGATAAGAACAATGTGTTATCACAACTTCACTTTCTGTAGGCAGATTATACTGAATTTTTACAATGGTTTAAAAATCAGAAGGTAAGAATTTAAATTTATTATTTGTCACAAAATATGAATGTCCACTTTGAATTAATTATTATATTTAGTTGATAGTGCCTTTCTTGGCAAAGGAAGGAAAATGTGATTAATGTTTTTTTTTTTTTTAAATATTTTTGTATTTCTTTGTCTACAATTATTTGACGATGATGAATAGTACTTTTGTTCACATTATTATAATGTGAGGCTCATTGTAGTGTATGTGTTCACACCTGGAAAAGTTACTACTTTTTAAAACAATGGGATATATAGTTAAATCAGTCGAAATCTGTTTTGGTTTACAACTTTATAAACTGTGAAAGTACTGAAATTCTTGGATACCCATTTTCATGGATTAGGGAAAAACACAAGTTCTTGGAATCTTGAATTCATGGTTTGAGGTTTTCAGTATAAACATCAATGGAATTCTCCTTTTCCTTGGAAACCAAATTTCATTGTTTGGCCTACTCATGAAAACCACGAAAATTAGTAACCCACAAACAGTAGTACTTTCACAATAGATGTTCAGTTTACCAAGATTCAAAACACTCTCATATTGATATAAAGTGTCAGGTTTAGCCAGGTTTTGGGGTTATTTAGGGTTTGGTTTTAATTATAGTTCAATTAAAAAGGCATGATATATGGGGTATAAAAGGTTAGCTTACCTTTAGCTTTCACTATTTCTTGCTTTTTTGTATGATATTTGATCCAATTGTATACTTGGTAAAGAGAGCCTTTGCTAATACTGTATTTCTGCATTTGTATTTTTTCTTTCTTTCTCAAGGGGTTGGTAAGTTCTCTTTTAAATCTTTCTTGTTTACTTGATGTGCTACATAGTGTTGAATAAAAATGGCATTATCTGGTTGTTGCTTTATTGAATATATACAGATTTTCCTGTAGTAATGAATGCTTTAAATTAATTTCTCCACTTAGGATGGTAATATTTAGATTTTCAACATACAAGCTTTTAATAACCTGCATGTTAAAATCTAAATAATTAGAAATTTTTATGTCAAAAATAGGCTGAGGGAGAAATTTTTTACTCCCATGGAGTTGTTTGAAACTTTGGAAAATGTTAAATGGCAGGAAATCTCTGGAAGAAATTGAATCACTGCCCATTGATAAAAAAAGTCACTTGCCTTTACGACTGCAAAAAATGTGTGGTTGTATAATGGCATGGCCCCAACCGTTTTGGAATTATGGGTCAAAAGGTGTCGAAAGAATTTAAGTACCATTCTGTGTAAGCATCAGACAATTGGTGGCACATTATTTTTCTCAATTTGGTCTTTTTTGTCTAAAATATATATTAAATACATCCTGTTGACAAATGAAAATTTATTTGTAAGCATCTTTGCAGGAAAATTTTCCAACCATTTTTCCATAGTGCATCTCAATAAATTATGACATATTGATATTTTAAAAAACCAACATTAACACTTTTGATGGTTATTTCTGGAGGTTATAAGGTATAAATACTTGGATAATGCAATAAAATCTCTGCGTTTTTTCTTCATGTGCCACACCTTATATACATTTTGCCTGATTCTTGGACATCAGTCCTTAAAATATATAACTACTGTGAAAGCATTGGAACTCAAATTTGTGTAAGAATCAGGCAATTGATGGCACATTATTCTATAATTATATATTATGTAATAGTTAGAGACGGTATATTAAGTGAAATTTTAATGGTTAAGAACAGGCGGAGTGAACGAGCTTCCTTCTTAACTATTACAATCTCACTTTCAATATTACTGGCTTAGAATGTAACCTTATTTTTGATTGGCCGGAATTTAGAAAGACCAATGGTGACGTCACGACTTCACTGCACGAACGTCAGGTGCCCGTAACGGCTGCTAATTTTGATCTCCTAGACGACTTGCTTAATGATTTGAATGACGAGAAAGAAAATGTTATGTTGTCACAGTTGCTGGACATCCCAACGCAACAATTTGTAACCACTGAAGTAATGCCGTGTAGACATATCAAAGAGAACAAGTGAAGATTTTAAATGACATAAGCAACATTTTGGGACCTAAAACGGAAACCGTCAAAGCGTAAATTAATCCGACTCCAAAGGAAACCACCGAAACATGTTTCTACTGAAGTTTTGAGTTTCGAAATTCCAGAAACTGTAAACAGAATTGTATTCGTGAAAGGCCAGAAAAAGATGGATTTAGAAATATGGCAAAGTTTTGATCATTTTTATTTTCTTCGTTTTCAGGGGCGGATTCAGACGGGGGCGTGCATCCCCCACCCCTAAAATTTGCAAAGCATGGGTTGTCAGAGGTAGAATTAGGCGGTTTTATGTTGAAACTTTAATTTCTCGCTAATTTTACCACAAAAGATATCAACACTGCACCCACTCTAGAAGAATATTTTAAAAAAATCTAACCCCAAAAAATTTTTCGCATCGCTCCGCTCGGCGAAATTTTAACTGTGCGCCTCCCCTAATCTAAAATCCTGGATCCTCCCCTGGTTTTATAAAATGAAATAAAAAGTGAAAAGTTTAAGAAAATGTGTGACTATTCTATTTTCATTTTAACGCGTACTTCTTAATTTTTTACTGTGACTGATTTTCAGAAAATCTATTTCGAATGTAAAAGTGTATTTGTCATAATAAAGTTTACAATGTATTCAAATGTTTATTTTAGGTCTGTCAATCAATATCGTCACGTGGCACCATATTCATGACGTAACCATTTAAAAATTAAGTGGCGGTATATATACAGCCACTTGTCTACTCGGGTTGGTCTAAAAAAAAGGTTATTTTCTAAGATATTGCTTCACAATAGTCAGACTGGGATTTATTCTGGGGTTAGAACTTGAACATAGAAATTATGGGCCAAAAAGAGGGGTCAGAAACATGCATTTTCCTGATGTCCTCACAGTTACTTGACTATTAGTGATATGATTTCTTTGAAATTGTATAACAAGGTGCCATATCACCAAATGAATACTGCGACCGATTTTTAGGGCTAAGACTTGACCATTTTTGGAATAAGGACCATGGATTGGCCTAAAACAAGCATTTTCCTCATGTCCCGACAATGACTTGAGGTTAGTGAATGGATCTCATAATTTTTTTTCTACAAGGTGCCATAACACTAAAGGAAGACTGGAATTAACATTTTGGGTTGTGAGTATAGCGAACTAAGAATAAGGGGCCAGAAACTACAAGGTGTCATACCTCAAAATGAATGTTGGAATTGGTTTGATTGTCATTGGGGAATCACGGCCAAAATGTGACCACTTCGATTCCGGTCAAAATTCAAAGCTGTATCAAGTTTGAATGGTGTGTCCGTACTTGCCCCAACTATAATTCAGGGTTCAACTTCTGCGGTCATACTAAGCTGCACCCTGCGAAGCATTTTTTATTTATCCCTGGCGTAGAATGAGAGAATTTTTTACAGTTGAAAAACATACTGTAGTGTATCTAGATTTTAAGCTTTAAGTGTCACCTTATATGTGGAACGAAACAAAATTGTCCGTAAGCTTTCACTTTTCAGACCGACTTAGCTGAAGAGAAATCCTAATTGCTGTAGTATAAAACTGCAATATATGCACTCATAATTCTATTACAATAGTTGGCGCCATCATAAGATACTTCAGGGAGTAGATCCAGAGATTTTGAGAAAGTGGATTCCATACTATTATTTGCTCATTTTTGTACCAAATTTTGCACAAAATTAACATTTTTTCTTAAAAACCCCCTCGATCCATCAATGTACTTTGACAGACGGCAGGTATAATATTTTCTGTTCATGAAACTCGGCCCTTTAGGTGAATTTCTGATTGGGAACATAAGATTCAAGACAACAATTTTTTGAACATTCCAAATGAACATTATTTTCCCTGAGTTGCATTTGTTCATAGACATCAGCTATTCGATGGCCTTTCTATTCTGATCAGGCTATTCAACCGGACTTGCATTTTATCAACCAATCAAGTAATATAATCACAAACTAAGATAATGTACAAAGACAAATTTGGTAACATAGTTGTCGTATTTCAAGTTATAAGCTGTTGATTTCTGCTTACAAAAGAGCAAAACCTGTACAAGTTAATACTTCGGTGTATCATCCGTTAGGATGGCACCAAGTCCGAAAATGGCTTGCCAGAAATTTATAGCATTGGTGGAGTAAGGATGGCATAAAGTAGAAATTAAGTACACAAGTGACCAAAACGGTTTGAAAACAGGAATCAGACGGTAAGGAAAACAAAAAAGCACACAAAAAAAAAGTAAAAGCACTTGCAGCATTAACTCCCGTGATCAACAGTGAGTGATATCAGATGCCTCAGAAGTGTATGATTTTTTTTCTGCGGCACCAGTCAAAGCGTACGGAGTGAAATCTGGTAAAGCACCGACCATTTTATTAGGTTGGGCTGAGATCCAATATTGGAAGAAAAAACGTTAACTTATCCATTTGAATATATGAACAAAAAAATTTAGTATGCCACATAAAATCCACCAGGATAAAAATGGTCGGCGCCTAAGTGTCAAGTTCGAGGGGTTGTCTATCAATCCTGTAAGAAGACTTCATAATTGGTCAATCAAATGGTAATGACGACCACAAAACTTTTGTAGTCATTATATCGACAAAGGCTGAACTTAACCCCTGTCTTATGAAATGTATTCTATATTGACTTGTCGCTATGTTGTCACTGAAAAAAGGGGAAGTTTACAATTAGAAAGTAAAAATCATTACATTTGTCATAAAGTTTCGATTGCAATCGTCCTGCTTCATCTATGTACCAGTGGCGGATCCAAAGGGGTGCAGGGGGTTGGCATCCCCCTTTTTAAAGAAAAATTTGCCATTTTCATGTGTTAAATTGATCTAAAAAATGGCAATAATGTTCTAGCATCCCCCTTTTTTTAGGGACCCCGGCTCG
Source organism: Perna viridis (assembly GCA_037379345.1). Taxonomy (NCBI): domain Eukaryota; kingdom Metazoa; phylum Mollusca; class Bivalvia; order Mytilida; family Mytilidae; genus Perna; species Perna viridis. The sequence continues at coordinate 24,187,999 of CM074517.1, forward strand.
CATCCCTCCTTTTCATGGTGTCTGGATGTGCCCTAGTATTCAGTTGTTTATGTCTGGGTATAAAGCATAAGGGGTATATCAGTTGTCTCTTAAAATTTAATTTCAAGTCTATTTAGGAAGGTCAGATGAAAGTATAGTCCTTGAAATTAGATTATTCAGAGTTAATAAATCGTCTATACAACGGAAACTGAAATTGAAGGAATAGACTACTCACTGTTTAAACTGCGTTGTTGGAAAATCAGCCAATTGCTAGTATATATTTCTTAATTATACCAGCAATTTGCTGATTTTCCAACAACGTAGTTAAAACATATTTTACACTAAAGGTGAAGTTTCAATATAAAATATCATTTAGCAAGACATTTTATTTAGATTATGAAAATGAGTATTTAAAATTATTACGTAAATTTGTCAAGAGGTTGTTTGCAATATTCACATTTGTATTTGTCATATTTATTTGTATTGAAAAATATCTGAAGTCCGGGATTTTCACGTCTCGATGAGGGGGTGGACAGGAGGTTACCTCTTTCCTTTCTTCCACAACCCCACTCTCTGGTCTCCCACACTTTCTTACTATTCTAAAATGAAAAACTAATGACTTTTGTACAGAAAGATCTGTTTAATAAAATACGTTGGTTTTGCATCTTTTTGCGCCACAACTGTATCATCTGTTCCACCCACTTTAACAAAAACGTGAACATATTTGTACCAATAATTGCGCCACTTACATGATGAAGTATGGTAAACTTTTGAACATTTTGAAGAAAAAATTAGTATCACTTCTCATCCTTTAAACGGTTTTATTAAACTAGCCACGGACTTTCTATTTCTAATGTTAGTATTATAAAGTCCTGGACTAGAGGAGTGGGTACTTTTAATAAATAATTTGAATTCTATCTTTAAAAAGGAGTTACAGATAAACGCTCACATTTATACATCATTCTTATTTCACAGTCAACACGCATAAAAATAAAATTATATACGAACAGACTTGAAACACATAAAATAATGGGCTGTAACTTTCAATTCATTACAAACACGATTAATTTCTCGGCAACTTATTTCAGCGTTAATCGCATACTTGTTAAATTTCACAATGGAGGAGTTTTTCTTTCCGGAGTAATCATGCATGGTAATGTCTGCTCCTGTTTGCACACGGTCTGTGGCTGTCCAACTCCCTGGCTCTGAGTTGCATTTCTTATATTAGGTACGTTTTTTGTACTCATTTATTTCATTTGGAAAGGTATACTAAACTCATATAATTTTTATAATAACCGACTCTCTGTTATTAATTAATTAACCAAATTTGATGCAAATTAAGGGACACAACTCTTGCAAATCATTGGAACACCATTTTACATCAATCTCATTTAAGCATCAAAGTAACTTGGACTGATTTCATTGAGTTTCAAAGGAAAGTTTGAAAGGTTTTTATATAATACCAACTGATTTAGCAAGGACAATTCAAGCAGGTAGACCAGGGTAAGGGACATTAGTATTGAAATCAGTGATATGTTTGTATCATATTAAATTTCATCAAAACCTTTCAAACATTCCTTGGCACATTTTTGTTTATGACAAACAGTTTTCTCTGCTTTTTTCGAGATTGTTAATTTTTAAAGTATCAAATCGAGAATTCCCAAAATTTCTACATTTTTACGTGGAATCCATTGTTTATTTTAAGTTTTTTTTTTTAAAAAGCAGTGAATTCTTTGTCAAATGACAACTTTAAATATACAAAATGGCTGTACACGCATGCCTTCTTTTATGCCTTAAAACTTTGTGTACACAGGTACTTATTGTGTGAACTATGCAGGTGTTTCATCAGTACAAGAATTTTTTTCAAAACGGAATTACGACATCTCTTATCACATTTGCCCCGTGCAGGTCCGGGCGTTAAAAGAATAGGCCTGCAGCAGCGCTAAGATTGTCGTAAAAGGCGACTAAATAGTGCTCGCTTTGCCCACAGAGCATCTGGGATGTGTGCCCCAGGTGGTGGAATGGGGTACCCCTGGCGTGTTACATGCTGGGGTTGTCAGGCTATAATACGGAAAACCTGATCGCAAACCATAGTGGTGCACCGTGTTGGGAAAGATGCCACGTTCCTCGCACGTTAAAGAACCCTACTGTGGTATTCTCCCGGAGTAGGAACCATAGGGCTCCGCCACAGGAGACTAAATTGCCCGACCCTACCCACCTCTCCCTATTTCCAATGGCAATCAAAATTTGTCCACCAATGTGCCTCATCCCTTTTTCATTTCATCATCATTTCATGTTCATCTTATCATCAATTTCATGTTCATCGTCTGAATATAGCTGAAATATTGCTGCTCGGACGTTAAAGCCCAACAAACAAACTTATCACATTTTATAAATCCTTGTCTCAGACAAACACGCTAGGGTATCATAAGGTATAGGGATTACAAGTGACTTTAGTGGTACTTGAAAGCCTAGATCATTCATTACTATGAAATTTATTAACACTTTCTTAAAACTTTTTAATTATAGTTTCAGAAAACAATTCTTATCCGACTCGATTTTATTTTTCATTTGTATATTTTAGTCTCCCGTCTCCTTTCTTCCGGCCACCGATCCTTTTTCCTTATACCCCTCTCTCCTTCTCCTACAACGTAATATGTTGGAATTCCGTTTCTCCATGGGACCAAGTCAGAAAAGAACTTGCTAGACAACCTCTAACACTGCTGTAGTACCTCTCTCCGTTCTCCCGGGCCGCCTAATTGGCTTGATTTACCTTGTCCTCTATTCCCTCGATCGAACCGAAGAAAGTCTGTAAGAAATAGCGAACCAACTTACAAAGAAGTTGAAACGGAAAGAAGACAGCTACATGTAAATATATGAAGTAATTCATGTTAGAAACAAAACAAAACAAACAAAAAAACACGAATCAGCGGCAACAGTCATGGTAAAGGCTCAAGATCAACTATCGTATGCGAAAGTAAATCAACCGATATAATGCTCAACAGTAACGTTGATCGTGACCAACTTGTTCATGCATTGAATTCTTTTTAAAATGCACCCGCATCGTGCACTGTCGGACTCGAGCACCGTACTTTCAGGAATTATGGGTAAAGTGACATCACACCTCATTTGCATATTCATAAAATTCGCCATTTTGGTAGATCAATTTAGACGCTACCAAGTGATAAATCCACGCTCAATCAACAACCATCCGCCAAATTAGGATAATTTTAACGGATTGTTTATATTCTTAAAACATCACCCACTCGAACGGACCCGTGTAAGTATCTAAAATATCTCATGAAAGACATTTTTCTTCGGATGCATTCAGTGCATCTTTGTTGCCTCCATGATAATGATTCACTTTCTTTAGTAGTGTCAGTCTTGAATTCAACAAGCAGTGCCTTAGTACTAAGTCGATCAAGTAGTTGCTACACATGAAGTCGAATTCAAAGAAATGTATGATGCACATAACGAGTTGTACCTCAACAACAGCGAAGACTCTTGTAACAACTTGTCTACAAAATTAAAATTCCTTACATTGTCATCGCGAGGGGTCGTCTGATGCCTTGTTCAGCAGTTGCAGTTAGGCTTACAACAAAGCATGTGCTGTCAACACAGTGTTCTTTGTATAAACGTGATTCCTTATTCAATATTTTCCTTCGGAATTTTTTGTTTTTTTGCAGAAATGAACAATTTGGCGCACATGACAGGTACTTCCTTCGTAATTTTAATAATAAATGAATGAAATAATTTGTTGTTACTGTTAAACCCATATGATGTGCTAGGAATTTGTTAACTTACATGACAAATATATAGTCCCAGTTTGATTATGTTGTTTTTGGAGGTGTATTCTAGAGTTCTTTTTTTTTTTTCATTTCAGATCACACGGTTCGTTCATAGGGTACGCTGAGAGAAAAACTTCAATGAATTGTCAGGCAAAATGTCATCGTTCTCGGGGATAGGAGGAAAGAATGACAAGAGCAAGGGAAAGTTCACATCAATTAACATAAATCAGTATTTTCAGGGGAAAAACGTTGCACCAGCTAAAAGTTCAGGTATGTGTACTTGATGTATATCATTCAGTGTAGTATCACGAGTGGGGTATAATTAAGTAAATTTCTTGAAACTGTTTAGATCATGGTAAATACAACTAGTTTCAAATTAGAAAGAGTTCTGTGTTCTGAGACTCCTCATATTTGATTCATTCCATGAAAACAAACATTCTGTATTCCTTCAGAAGAAAGACAAGGTTGAAACCCAAGACAGAAACTGCATTAAAACCTTGTTTTTAAAAAAAGAATTGAGGAGTATATAACTGCAAAGTTGCTTGGATGGTTACTGAAGGTTAAGTTAATTATAAAATCTTCTTATACTAAGCTTTGACCTGCCTTAAATTCATATTATTAAAACTTCTGTTGAATACAATGTTCATGTACTTGTAATTTTGAGTCCTGTGGTAAGAGCAAATGTAGGTCCATCTGTATGACATGTTAAAAAAAGATAGAAATTAGGAATATTTTTATAAAAGCATTATAATCAAGAATTTTTTATGCTGTAATTGTAACTCAATATTTACAGTGTATTAATAATTAGATTTTCTATGCAGTACCACGCCAACATGGGTTACAAAGCTTGGGAAAAGTGGGCAACGTGCGGCGTATGCCGCCTCCGGCCAATTTACCAAGTTTGAAAAGTGAAAATAGTGGAAACGATCCAAACGTCAACTTAGTACCAACTGGAGGATCAGGTAAGTTTGTTGTGTTGTATGGATTTACATGCTTTCAAAAAAAAGCAATAGTAATTTTATTTCATTTTTATATGACCACTAAAAATTTGAGATCGAATAATGGTATGAGGCTGTTATAAATCAGGGTAGGAAACTCACTGAAAATATCTGCCAGACCATAGGGCTGGCTACATCAGAAAGTTACATGTCCTGATTAAAATTTACAAGCCCAGAAAATTTATGCAATAAAATGCTGATCAATTTCCCATTTCAGATTCTAATAGATTTTGATGTTTAAAGTGTTTGCATGACTAAAAAGTATAATTTGATTAACTTAAAGATGTTCTGTAATATGTGTGACTTATGATTTGTCTCTTGGTGAAAACACACAGCAGCAAGTGCATCTGTAATTGAGACTGGTTATCCATAGTTGTTTTCCTTAGACCAATATAGTCAGACCCAGCACCATGCTGCCCTGATCATGAATTATATGATGAGCCCCTGATTGGCCAAATCCAGCTTTCTGGTTCAGATTTATTTTATCTTTTTTCAACCCGATTTGCAATTAAACATACTCCTGTGGTATTGGAACCTATTCATGACGCTAACAAGATCACATTATTTGGTGAAGGCTGTTTATTGCAGATTTAAGAAAATAAATTGCCATTGTGTTTGGGTGGAGTGCCCCTTAAATAATTCACTGCCCTCAAAATATATTAGGCCAAAAAATATGTCTATTTAGGGTTACATTAAATAGGGTAGGTTGGTCGGCATTTTCATTTTATTTTTTCTTGACTAAAGTTGAGTCTATATTTGTAAAATAGCATCACGTTTAAATCATGAAAGTGTATGGTTTTAAGTAGAAAGTTAATTTTTAACATACACACCTATTAATCATGTCTTTTATTACGATACACTTATTTTAGCAGGAATTTTGATCAAAATATAAGTACACTGTATTGACCCTTGGATTTACGTGATATAAATAAGTCTCCTGTACAAACGCTATTGTGACCTGGTTTTTAACATTCTTTTGGTTTTACCGGAAATAATCCGTATTATACTGGAAATTGGCGGAAATTACCAATTTTGTCAGTTTTGGAGGAAAATGTATTAGGGTCGGTCGGGAAACCCAAAACAGACATTTTTTTTTTGGCCTTAAGTATCTTCCCTGTTCACATATCTGGGGAGAGTTCAAATTTTTGTTGTTGTCATCCATAAACTTGTTTTTTTTTTTTGCAATAACTTGACTACATGTATTAGTTAGTTGATCGTTATTATATTTTAGAACAAGGTTCCAAACCACTAAAAGAAGGTTGGTATTGATTTACCAATAAGGCCCAAGTAGGGGCTAAAGGAAGCATTTTATAGAACTTTACTTTTTAGAATAAGTCCAGTAAAAGCATAGGAATGTCTGTGTTATTGTTCCACATATTCTTTACTGCAATGGTTACACTGGTTTTGATTTTGGGGGTTAATACTTGAACCCTTTTGAAATTAGGGGCCAAAAACAGGCCTGAATTAAGCATTTTCTTTACCTCCCAGCAATAACTTGAATTAAAGTGAATGGATCTGTTTGAAATTGTATTAAGTTCACAAGGTGCAATGTCACAAATGGAAGACTGGGATTAATTTAAGGGGTTGTAACTTGAGGCAAGTAATAATAAGGGTCATAAAGGGACCAGAAACATTTTTTTTCTTGATTTCTAGATAATAATCAGTAAAAGGGAATGGATTGCTTGAAGTTGTACCACCAGCTACCATACACTAAAGAAATGTTTTGATTGAGTTCCAAAGTTTTGACTGCAACTGTATAGGAACTAGGGGCCAAAAAGTGACCACTTCGATTCTGGTCAAATTTTTATCCTACAGGGCTTGATTATCCCATTTTTTACCACTTGCCCTGCAAACTAGTGAGGAGCATTTTATACTGTATTAGTGCAATTCTGCAAGCAACAGTTTGTTTTATAAATAAATTTTTAAACCCAGACACTATCAACTTACACATTGTATTGTAACACTGACTTAACGTACCTGTTAGCATTTTTTTTATACTAAATATAGCAGGTAAATGTTTCTTACTGTTGCACAAAAGGAATTTTATCTTATTCCTTGTTACTCAAGTTCAAAGGAAATTTTTGTACCTTGTTTGTCTTGTATGTATTCATTAGTCTGCTTATCTACACACAACTTCTCAAAACTGCAATATAGATTTTGGCATACATGTAATTTCATAGAAATGTCGCACATTATCTGTAATGGCACATGAAGGAAGATAATGGTGGTTTGATGCTTACAAAGTGGAATAATCAAACTTGTGGGCTAACATTTCTAATGGGCTCAAGTTGACATGATATATAGAAGTGCTAGAATGAAGATAATGTCAGAACACTGCATGCGGAGATAAATCCTACTTAATTGTTCAAAGATTCTTGAAAGCTAGTTTAAATTTTTTTTTCATTTTGTAAGCTTGCTATCAGTATATTGCTGCTGATTTGGGCCACCAAATTTGGTCATCCAGATAGACATATTGTCCGCTGAAACTTATGGAATTAAACTTATCTGCAATTGTGTAGCATTTACAGTGTTATTGATGTGCATTAATAACGAGATCTTCTCAGTTTCCCAACTTAATGTATCTAACAGGATGGGGCACGAAGGAAAAAGAGGAGAAGACAACAGCACCAAACACCAGTCAGCCGCAACAGCCGCCGCCGCAGCCGGCTACATCAACGCCATCGGGGCAATCCGTGAAGGTAATTAACATGTTAAGATACATTTAAGAGTGTTCATGTATATCTGATATAGGGCTAAATCTGCTTGAAAAAAACAGGTAGAATTGACTTCTCTATCAGATAGAGTGACTCTAGGGAAAAGTGAACATGTACTTGTATCGTTCACTAATGTTTTTTTTTTAATTATATGTGTAGTATGTTACTTTCATGCACACAGTATTGGTAGGCATTTTTGTTTTTTTTTCTTTTATTGAGAATAACGTTACTTTTTCTTCAAGCTCCTTATGTAAGTATTTAAATGTTTTGGACAAATTAAATCAGCCTGCTCTCTGAAAGATTGACTGTATATTCTTGAAATTGTATTTCTGTACTTTTATCCCTTACCAAATTTATTACAGTAAAATTAACATATGATTGAGTAAAGCAAAGCTTCTTGTGTTGCATTGCCCTATTGATTTTGTCGTTTAGCAGCACTTAAATAGAGAATTTCAGGCAGGGGCATTCTGTTGGAATTTACATTTTGTTCTGTTTTCCCCAGCTCCTGCTTAATCCATAATTATTTCTAGTTCAAAATTTATTACTGACAAATCGAGACTAAAACTTAAACACATAATTTGTAGCGGTCAGTACAAATTTGTCTCACGCTTGAGAAATGTTCTGTTGAAAAAGAGATTTTACTGTTCAGTTGTGAAACTGGAAGATCAAAAGAAATGTTTTGGATTTTCTGCAGAATTATCTATTTAGATAAATTAAGTTCTAGTCCCAACAAACTGCATGACAAATTTGCATGTATAGTAATGATATATAAACAGTAAAACATAAATCATCGTAAGCGGGAGTGAAGAATGTTCATTCCAAATCCTGTCTTGAACATTTGAATTGAAAAGCTGATTAAAATACTTGCTTTTAACCCATCCGAAGAGAGAGAACTCTGGTCAAAACACCACTAAACGATGGAGTGCAGTCCTGATCATGGGCGACCCCGTGCAGGTCCGAGTGTTAAAAGAATAGGCCTGCAGCAGCGCTAAGCTTGTAGTAAAAGGCGACTAAATAGTGCTGAGAACCTTAGCCGGGGGCTGTGCCCACGGAGCAACTGGGATGTGTGCCTCAGGTGGTGGAATGGGGTACCCCTGTTGTGTTAAATGCTGGAGTTGTCAGGCTATAATTCGGAAAACCTGACCGCAAACCATAGTGGTGCATTGTGTTGGGAAAGATGCCACATTCCTCGCACGTTAAAGAACCCTACTGTGGTATTCTCCCGGAGTAGGAACCATAGGGTTCCGCCACAGGATGCTAAATTACCCGACCCTACCAACCTCTCCCTATTTCCAGTGGCAATCAAAATTTGTCAACCCTATTGTCCTTGTGTCCCATCCCTTTTTCATTTCATCATTTCATGTTCATTTTATCATCAATTTCATGTTCATGGTCTGAATATAGCTGAAATATTGCTGCTCAGACGTTAAACCCCAACAAACAAACTGATCATGGGCGATGTCTGAAAATGAGAGGGTGTCTTAACTCTGCTTTTTGTGTCATCATAGGGTGAAGTGAGCGACCACAGGATGACATTTTCACTCGAATTGCCCAGTATTGTGAGCTCTGATCTGATATAAAAGCTTCTGATAAGAAATATAGTGGTTTGGAAAATTCCGTGTATATCTTTTTTTTTATACTCAGTTTTTATATCAAAAGTGCATTCTCAAAGCTTAAGGTAAAACCAAAAATTACCTGCTGTATCTCAAAATTTTGTTAAAAGCTTTTAGGAGCATTTTATTAAATTTCTAATATTGTTAGTGACTTGCACTCGTAATTTCAGTACTTTACATTCATATGATTTGCATAATTATATATTATTACACGTCATTATGGTGTTGATCTATACCATAAAACTGTCAATTCTAGCTTCATACAAGATCAAAATGAACCTCGTAAATATCTACAAGTGTTCTGCGTGTGTTTTTGCTTGTATGAGGACGGGATGTTTAAAGGGTGATAGGTTTGCATTTAACTTAATGTAATATTACTCAGTCTCTGATTCAGACACAGGGGCTCTCTTATAATTGACCATATAGATCATAAACATTATCAAGGCCCCAAGATTCTAGCGGAAGTCACCTAGAGCAAATCACATTCATGACGCCACGTCCACCTCCTTCCTTCCAGCTCCCGACATCTAAATGGAAATGAAAAGAATTGGTTTGTTTCAAAGGTAATTCCCAGTGCTCACGCTACTGAATGATTCAGACGAAATAAATTCGAATGTTGAAAGCAAGCCAAAATCGGTGGTATAGAATATTTGACGATTAGTGACTTTGATTTGTAGACTTCAGTCTTTGAACTACTTTAAGGTCAGTGTTGCTGGGGGCACAGCATCAAGTACACCAACATCAACGATAACCAGTTCTGGGGGCAAACCATCATGGAGCAGTGTAACTGTTGGGGACACAGCAAGGGGCAATATTGTCGGTCAACAGTCGCCATTATTTCAAGAGGAATTTCCAACATTAAAGTCTGCAGGAGAAGAGAAACCCAAAGAAACCAAAAAGGACGAAGAAAAGGATACACAATATGGACCAGGGCCAAGTTTGCGACCACAAAGTAAGTACTTAGTTTAAAAGAAAGATGCTAAGTTTTTCTAGTAAGTCTCGTAAATGTCTCCTGACTTGAAAGATATGATACATGAATAGTAATTATACTTCTGTGATGGAATCGGCATGCTATTAGATAATGATTTTTTTGAAGTAATATTAAAACAGGAAGCAGGGCTCAAGCTACTTAAGAAAAAGAAGGAGCAGTGTCTTCTCTTTTAGAGAGACACTGGGGAGAAGAATATCTTTATTTATTTGGTGTACTGGCTGTACCAGAACTAAATTCTTCCTCTGCGTTGTCCAAACAAGGATGAGGCAGCAATGTTGTTAAGTCGTCTACAGCTGGTCGTTTTAGACCGCTGATTAAAAAGCTTCGAGTATATCCAAGACATTTCTGATCAAATGTTACCTATATATATCCTTATTTTAATGATTAGTTGTGTTAAACGATTTCGATCTTTAATGGATGCCGACCAATATTTACTGGCGTATAAAAAAAAAAACCTTCACAAATCTCGCACATAACTATATTTTTAGAAATTTAAATGCACACATTGTATACAATGTCTCCAATGTGTGTCTGGTCATCAAATGGACTTCAATTAATTTAAATGTGACACTGGAACTCCGGTCCCCAAGAACTTTGTTTTGAACAAAATAAAATCAGCCTGTTGACTGAATTGTTGACTATCATATATTCCATGAAATTGAATTTCTAATGTATACCTCTACTCCTTACCAAATTTATTCAACCAAATTAATATTTGATTGAGCAGAGAAAAGCTTCTTGCATTGCATTGTGCGGTTGATTTTGTCTTTTTTAGCAGCACTGGAATAGAAAATTTCAGGCAGTGACATTCTGTTGAGGATCAATAATCATGTTAAATATTTATTACTGACAAATCAAGACTGAAACTTTATTGACACACATTGTAGCTGTCGGTACAAATGCGTCTGAAGATTAAGAAATGTTCCGTTGAAATAGAGATTTTACTGTTCTGTTATGTTATGAAGATCAAAAGAAACGCTTCGGGCTTCTACTGAATGATCAATTGAGATAAATTTAACCTAAGTCCAAAGAATCCGCACGACAAATTAGCACGTTTCGTAACGAAATGTTAAAATGAATTATCATAAGCTGAATTGAAGAATGTTCATTCCATATTCTGTCTTAAATGTTTGAAACAAAAACGCTGATTAAAATACGAAGTGAGCGTCTTCAGGGCGTCTATTTCGTCTGAATCACTCAGTAGCGTGAGCACTGGGAATTACCTTTGAAACAAACCAATTCTTTTCATTTCCATTTAGATGTCGGGAGCTGGAAGGAAGGAGGTGGACGTGGCGTCATGCAACAGCAGCAACAAAAAGTAGATACACCATCATCTCAACCTTCACCCTCGCCAAGCCAGACAGAAACACAGCAGAATGGCCCCCAGATTACAAGCAGTGCCTCAGAAACCCAGCCGATGCCACCTAGACCTGGGTCTGGTCAAGGACCAGGGATGCCTATGGCACCAATGGGAATGCCACCACAATATAGGATGATGCCTCCATTTGTAAGTACATGTTTTTGGGTTTTTTTTGATCCTTCAGGATCAAAATATCTTACGTCAACGGTCCATCACTGGAACTTCCCTACTATTTCTGAACACTACACAAAAATATAGTCCAAATGTAATTCATTTCAAATCATTCAATACCTCTTTTATAACAAGTAAATATGTTTCTTGCAATTTATCAGCTCAATAATTTTCTATTTTTTATGTAAATAAAGGTAAGATCTAGTCTTCATATCAACTCAAAATCTGAGGGACTCCTTTTTGGCCTTGAAAGATATTTAGTAATAAATTTACATTTAGGGTATTTATTTCTTGTAGTAACGTCAGTAAAGATAAAATGTGATAAATATTTTCATTTTAACACATTTATAAGCCAAATTAGCAGTCCTATCATTAATATTGTACCATTTATAGACATGGAAGTGAAGAGCAGTGATTTTAACCAAGTAAATTTGGTGGGAAAATTCAAATTGATAAAAGTGTCTAGTTTTTGAAAATCTTGTGTTAAGGAAATTATTTCCTTAAGCTGATATTGGTTTTATTAAAGTATATTGTTATGTAGAATAAATACTCCATTGATATAGCTTTTGAACATAAATGCACATTAACTTTTTGATAGATTTAAAATTGGGGAAAGAGGTGAAATGAAACAAAATATGTAAATCTGTGTGAAGTTGGATCAGTAGTATTGGTTGACTTTCAGTTTATAGATATAAAAAATAGTTCTTAATATTATTTAAAATGTAATTTATGATCACAATTTTGTTAAACATCATTTTGTTCATGCTACAATTATCACGAGTCAAAAGCCGCCATTGCTATCAGCACTACGATTGTTTAACACCTTTGATTATTTGCTGCTCGCACTTCAATAATGTTTGTTTCCTCTTACCCAACCCTACTTCCTGGCCTTGGGTAGGTCAGTACGGAACATACTTTTTCACAAAAAAGTTTGTCTGATTCTTTAAAAACCTTGATTAAAGAAGTGAAATATGTTGCATGGAATTTTTTTTAAAAATCTTGTCTGAGAATGGCAATAAAATCATTTGGATAGGGTCAAGTTTTATTGGTATGTAGGGTGGGGGGAAACAAATTTAATTTTAATTTTGGCCTCATTCCCAAAAGTGACATCTTTATTTTTCATTATTTTGCAGCAAATTTGAAGATGTTAATCTGAATATTTTAAACAACTTAGTACTGAAACTACACATACTTACCTTTGTAGATGTATGGTCGTTTTCCACCTGGATATCCTCCTAACTATCAGGGAATGCCACCAAGATTTCCATATGATGCTAGGTATGGTTACAGCATGTTAATGAAAAAAAAATCTTATGATTTCCAAGACCTACGTCATTCTTTAATGATTAATGGTTAAAATTTGTCATTTACTTAAGTCTTTTTGATAGTCTTTGAAATAATTTAGTATCAGTGGAGGTCTTTTTTCATTGTAAGTTACATGTCTTCTTAGGCTTATAAGCATGATATCAAATAGAAATCAATAAGCAAGTATTGCACCTTTTGTTCTGGCCCCGTGCAGGTCCGGGTGTTAAATGAATAGGCCTGCAACAGCGCTAAGCTTGTCGTAAAAGGCGACTAAATAGTGCTCAGAACCCTAGCCGGGGGCTAGGGCACTTTGCCCACAGAGCAACTGGGATATGTGCCCCAGGTGGTGGAATGGGGTACCCCTGGCGTGTTACATGCTGGGGTTGTCAGGCTATAATACGGAAAAACTGACCGCACACCATAGTGGTGCACCGTGTTGGGAAAGATGCCACGTTCCTTGTACGTTAAAGATCCCTACTGTGGTATTCTCCCGGAGTAGGAACCATAAGGCTCCGCCGCAGAAGGCTAAATTGCCCGACCCTACCCACCTCTCCCTATTTCCAGTGGCAATCAAAATTTGTCGACCCCATTGTCCTCATGTCCCATCCCTTTTTCATTTCATCATCATTTCATGTTCATTTTATCATTAATTTCATGTTCATCGTCTGAATATAGCTGAATATTGCTGCTCGGACCCCAACAAACAAGCACCTTTTGTTCTGACACTGGACATCTTTATGCTGAATGAGTTGTAAACTTTGAAGAGCTATTGATTTTGTTTAAATGATAACTGTTATGTCATTTTTGAAAGAGCTTTCATTACTACTTACAGATTTAGACCACAACATCCTATGCCACCACAGCAGAGACCTGCAACTGAGGGTGGTGAAGAAGCTCCTAAGAGGGCTGCCATTATATCTGAAAAGGATCTGAAGGAGTTCGAGAAGCTGAGAATAGATAATGAGGATGGCTGGGCTGGTCCACATGAAGATATAGACTACTCGTGCGTAATCAATCTTAAAATACCAGTCTAGTCTAAGGCCTTGTTGAGAATAGCAAAAGTTGATATTATTTAACAAGTACTGAATCTGTATTGTAAAATAATTGTTATTGCTTTATTATCATGCAATTGATTTGTTCATTATGTTTTATTTAGGTCTCTGGAGGTCATGCACTATGGTTAAGGTTAAGGTTTGCAGTTACATTTTCCATGAAGATTTTCATCATGAATTCTTTTACATCATTGTACATGTATTAGATTTCTACAGTAAATCTTGTTTTATAATTTGCACTATGTTAGGTTTGATAGAGCTTCATTTTTGTGCATAGACATTTTCTTATTTCTTTCAAGAAAAATTTTGTATTGATATATATTTTTAAAACTTTCAGTGAGAAGTTGGTATTTAGTGATGATGAAGAGGGTGGGGATAAAGAGTAAGTATGTTAAATATTGTGTTATATTTAGTTTTTGTCCTTTTGTCCACTCTTAAACAAGAAAATTTTGATGCAAATTTTGTTTCATTCTCTTCACAATACTAACATTGCTGAGACAAAAAAAAAATATTAATTACTTGGTAGGGGAATATTTTTTTCTACATGTTTGAAAAGCCAAAGGATGAAGTCTGGTGTTGCTTAGTATTTCAAGGATGACAATATCCATCACTCACCGATCTGATGGCTGATTACAAATTGAGTGAAGCAGATAGAAAGAAAAAAATATTTCTGAAAACATGCAATATAGAAATACAATTTGTATGAAGGCTTATGATTTTGATTGTCATAATGTTGTCCAAGTGTATATTGTACTAGATACACTGTATGTTTTGCAATATTGATGTTAAGAAAAATGGTTGAAAAGTTAACCCTTTGTTTTCAAGGAAAAAGTCTAGAGAAAAGTCCAGTAGTGGAAAGGCAAGTGAAGAGGAGAAGTCTGATGATGTGAAGGTATTTCCAGAACCTGTGCTTTAAGTTCATTATATTGATTCAATGATGCTTTCTTGCTCTCTAAAAATTTCATTATTGGATTGAAAAAAAAATTCAGAAATGCTTATGAAACAACCATCAGTATGTACGTTTTCTATAGCTATCCTGCAGGAATACCACAATCTGTAATGGACTACTTAACTTAGAAAAAAGAAATAAAGGATGGGGAAACTGAATTATTTACTTGTTCTTCAGACCCACCTACACCTGCTAAGTCAGGTAAAAAAAATAAAAATATTGTCTGTTCAGTCTTTCTCAACATTTCTGCTGCCCTGTTATTAATTTACTAGTAAATAGCCCAATATGTACCAAAATAGATACTACTGCACTGCACCAAAATTTAATATTACGCAGTTTATGTATTGAAGAAAAAGTTCAATTTAACTTGCTTTTTCCTGAAGATGTCTGAAGAACAAGATAAGCTTTATTCATAGCATAAGGAACTATTTAATGAGAAGTAATGGGTAAATTTAGGCTTATTGAAAGTCATTAGAATTGTACACGGACCATGCACAACTTCTGGTTTTATCGATGAACATTTTTGCATGTACATGTTTGTGATAGATAATTACTCTGAATATGAAAAATTTACCTATTTTTGTATTCATAAACTGAGCATGGACTGATTGTACTTTTTATCTGTATCTTTTATAACTGAAACCCCTTTCTGAAACCATCATACCTATTAAAGTTCCTTTTGAGTATACTTCCAAAAGATATTGTTACTGTAAAATGTCAATATATTTGTTCATAATTTGCATGTATTTGTTAAACACATTATGTTGCATGTTTTTTTTTTCTCATACTTAACAGTGAATTGATATACCATGTATCCAGGGAATGGTTTTATTTTGCATGAAACTTATGAATTTTCTTTGAGCATCTTCAATCTTTATTTGCCAAGTCCTTGAGATTTAATGAATCATATTCTTATCTGTTTGAATTCAGTAAAAGGGTAGGAGTTCAGTTAATGACCAAGATAAGGATTAAAAAAAGAAAAGAGTTGTCTGAATTTCACTTATGTGCTGTGATTGGGATTACTATTTTTTAATATTCTTTGTAAAAAAATTCGTTCTTTAATAGGACATTTTCAGCAGGACTTGGCCACCTATATACCAGTCACTAAACATGTTCTTTTTTTTTTTAATGGAATGTAGTTGTTTGCATTGATTTTTTTTTAAGTGGTATTACATTTTCAAGGTCATGAAATCATTTTGTTCTTTAAATAGAATGAGCATGGCCCACCACAGCCAAGAGAAGCATGGGGTCAAGGACCAATGCCTCCACAGTTCAGGGGTCAGCCTCCACCTCCTATGGATGGGGTAAGTAATTAAAATCAGGGATGATTTTCTTCAATTTTTTAGTGGATTTCCTCTATTTCAAATTCAAATTTTACCGTTTCGATTCTTATTTTATTGTGTATTTACTTCAGATTTTGCCAATTTCCGCTTTGTTGACCTCGAAAAATCAACTCTTTAATATACATGTGGTAATGTGGTTGTCCCCTTGCATGAAAATATTATTTTGTAATTTTTTTAAACATTTTTCAGAACACAGTACAATAAGCTTCCTAAAATTTTTCCCTTAACTTTAGAACATACTCTGGTGTATAATCTGGAACACTTATGGTTAAGGTTCAATGGACACATGTTTATTTTGTTGCATCCTTATGAATACTTGAATTGCACCCTCTAATAGGTTTACTTAATCCGTTGAATATTTAATAAAAATAATATTGGAGGTGCAAGAGGTAAGATTACATGGTCAAAAAATTACAGTGGTTAGTGAATGTCACACTACCTTGTCGTTGGCAGTATTTTTGAATAGACATTCTTCAAATAACATTGTGGTCATGAATCCATTTTGTATTACCTGTATATATCACTCAGTGGTGGTATTTTTGTGTCCTAATTAACTGTTGTATTCCTTGTAGACACTAGCCACTTTACTGATACACTGATAACCAGTATTTAAGCATGAAAAAAGCTCTTTGTTCAGGAAGCAAAATGGTTTTACTCTTTAATATTTTTTTTAAGCGCTGGCCGATGAATCCGTATGATTTTATGGGACCACCACCAAGAGGACATCCACCCTATCCACCACCTTATAGGATGCCTCCTGGACCACCTAATCAGGTAATTGAATGAAATGATGCTTATATTTATGTTCGTGTATTATTGGTGAACTTTCTGTAATCTTTATTATACCCCACGCAATGAAGTTGCGAAGGGTATAATGTTTTTGACCCGTCCATCAGCTCATCCGTCTGTCCATCATCAGTTTTTCTGACTTTTTCTCTAAATGCTTGCAGATACTGACATGTTTTTTGGTGTACAAGTTAACCATGATAAGTTACAGGTCAAGTTTAACTTTTGTTTTGCACCAATGATTTTTACCGAAATTATGGGCCTTAAATTTAGCAAAATTCACAGAAATAACAGTTTTCAAGACTGTTTTTTTTCTAAACGCTTGCAGATATTGACATGATTTTTGGTATATAAGTTCTCCATCATATGTTACAGGTCAAGTGTATCTTTTGTTTTGCTCCAATGATTTTTACCAAAATTATGGGCAAAATTCACAAAAATAACAGTTTCCTGACAGATATTGACATGATTTTTAGTAGATAAGTTCACCATGATAAGTCACAGGTCAAGTGTACGTTTTGTTCTGCTACGATGATATTTACTTTGGATTAATTAAAACTCTTAAGAAATCAGTCTGTAGTTTGAAACTACCATTCTGAGTAACAGAATTTAGTTAGAAGATAAAGGTCTAATGCCTAAAAAACACTCTTATTCCTTTTTTATCGGGGTCCTTCTACATGTATTTCTCTTACAAATTTACTTGAGTATCCAACATGGGGACGAGTGAGGTATGTGAGCAATTATTTTAATTAATTATTTTATTATTGGTGTTCTTTTGATAACTATAGGTTGGTATTGCATTGGTTAATTTTTGAAAAAAATATTAGTTAATAAAATTTAATGATATGTGTTTCTTGTACTTTGGGGAGAATACAATGTAATAAGTAACATATACCTTTTTTGTCAGCGTCCACCATTCTCTCAGCCACCTCCAACTATGAGTCCTGTTACTCCAACTAAAAAACCTGTTGAAGATGATGATGAGATGTGGAGACAGAAACGTCAGCAAAGAAAGGAAGAAAAATCAGATGCTATTGAGAGAGCTAGACAAAGGAGGGATGAGGAAGAAAGAAGAATGGAACAGGAAAGAAAAGCTGCTGCTGCTGAAAAGTTGAGGCAGCTTGATGAAAGAACAGGTAGAAAGAGGGAGGATTCAACAAAGGATTCCACAGTAAGTCTCGTAGAGTTAAATTTAAGCAATCAAGTATTAAAATATGCTACTATGATGACTTGTCAAATTTCATTGGTCTGTTTGTTTGTCAAAATAACATCCAATTAACCTAGATGTACATTGTTAATTAAGAGTTTAAAGGCATTTCTTAATATAGGGGAAGAATCTGTGTAGTTACTGTAGATATTTTATGTTTTGACTTTCTAGGATAAGGAAGGGGAGTCTGACTCAAAATCAGATGGTAGATCTAGCAGGACACCTAGTGAAAGTAGTGAGAAAGACTCGAGAGAAAGGAGTTACAGTAGGGAACAGCACAAATATTCTCCTGGTGACAGCGTAAGAAATATGTTGAATTTTTATTAACCTCCTGCAAATGGCAGTTATAAAGATATGGTTTTACACATGAAAACTTGGCTAATGCATCTCTTCCTAAACCACTCAAAAGTTATGACCAATTTTTATGAAGTTGAAGCATCTTTTGAGATATGCATGAAGGAGGAGTGTAGTTGTCGATTAATACTAATTATCATTATGCCTGCAAAGGAATGTAATCCAATTTGAATTTAACATTAACTTCTTTTATGTCAGTTGATTTACTAAAGTGTTTTCTTGTATAAAAAAAAAAAAACTGCTATATGATGAGTTAATGGTCTTAATGATGAATGGAGTTACTTACTAATTATGAGGAAATATTTATCATTCGCCATACTGAAAGACCACAAATAGTCTACTGGTACCTTAGTCAAGAAATCTAAATAGGGAAAGCAGTGTACTACCCAGGCATTTTAAGCGCTGTGCTTCAGTGCTATTGAGATCGGTACTGTGCTATCTTGCTAAAAGCACAGTGCAGTTAAGTTAAAATTTGAGGATTAAAAATCAATTATGACAGGAAAAGTGTGTGCCCTGAGGTCATTCACAGCATCCTACAAGGTAATTAGCTCTTGAATAAACATGCTATGGTCAGTTGATCACTGCGTGACCACACAGGTGTTTAAACCTAATAAAAGTTATGACATAGACGAAATTCTTGATCAGTCACCCCACCTGGCCACATATTAATTTTAATGACGGTGTCAACCAGTTACTAATATCTTATAGTGAACTAATCAAAACTGACAATGGTAAAAATTAACCACCCTTGCCAAAAGCATTTGGCTACTTATAAATGCTGTTGAAGAGTTGCACAATCACATGATGTTTTCAACATTGAGAAGCTGATTTAACTTATAAAAGAACATATTAAATTCCCAAACAATATTCATTCTATCAGATACTTCCAAAAACACTTTGAAAAGAAAAAGGACAAATGGCCGTCTTTTGTTTACATTGCCATGTTGTTGTGCATCAAGAGCACAGGTTTTTTGGTGGGAAAATTAAGAAGTAGATAGTAAAATCCCCCAAGTCTAAAAATAGTACAACAGTTGTGGGGGGGGGAATTTCTTTGTAAATCATGATATGGGGTTCTTGTCATGAATAAACTACATATAAACATAAAATATAAAAACAAAACAAAACAACTAGTGTGCCAACTTTAAATTAAGATTAAGATTTTAGTTTTTTCCTGGTATAACTAGGTCAACTCCGCACTACTTACCAAAAATTTTTGGAAACATGAATATTAAGACCAGAGTAATTTGATTCGATAATATTCTAAATATTTAGATATATTGAAAGTTACTAAGAGTTTAATAGAGATTGCTCTTAATTAAATGAGGATCACATTCAAATGAGCCATAGAGGCCCCAAAACAAATGAAATATTGTAATTTCCAATGTGTCTGCTGTCAGCAAAAATTTGAAGAACACTTGGGTGTGTATGAATTAGAGGAAATATTTATGAAGAATTATGTATAATTTGATAGATTATCTTTAATTTTTGTGTTAAATTAAAAAGGAAACATAACAATGGTATTAAAGTTATAATAACTGCAAAAGAAGAAAAAAGGTAAAATATTTACCTACAAATAATTCATGTAAACATAAACAGCAATGTACAAATGTACACTTTTAATACACTGATCAATCTTTATATAATACATTAAATACAAAGTGGCACATTTCGACACGAGACCTGTAAATGTAGTGTCTCGTGTGCTGCATACAATGCTGTCTGAAAATCCTGGGGAGAACCCAGGAAAGCATGCAAGTAAAAAAAAATTTCCTCTGTTACATTATCCACAAATTTTTTGCAGGGAAGCAAGTCATCTTCTAGAAATGTTCCACCACGCTTCCAACGACAACAGTCTGATCAGCAGGCACCACCACCTAGATCACAGCCACAGCCTGGATCTCCACAGCCACACCCTGCTCAGATGCGCCCTGGACAGCATCCACCACCTTGGGGATTCTGGGCTCCAATGCAGTTTATGGGATATGGTCCAAGACCACCCATGGATATGCCTAGTATGTAATGTTTATAGCAAAAAAATTGCAATTTTTGATTTTTATAGTGATTTCAGAAATATGTATCTTCAAAAGTTAATTTTAGATAGATGCTAGACATACTTCTGCTATTGTGAAACCTTTGTGTTACCTTAATAAAATCTCTACAAAAGTAAATGTATGTGATAAATGTTTTTAGACATGCCTATGTATCCTCAAATGAGGAGACGAAATGACAGTCATGGCTCTGGTACAGATAGTCAGGACAATGATGGTAAACATGAATTTGACAGAGATCCTAGATCTTGGCAAAATTACCCAGTTCCTCATCCAGGTATGATTTTGTAGTTTTTTATATTATGACAGTTGTACAGTGGTATGGTGCTGGTGTCTTCTTTTTTAGACACTTCAGTTGAAATGCATCAATATAAGTTGCTGTGAAAGTTCTTTTATTCGTGGATATCCCTTGTTATTGATTGCAGATGAATCATTGGTTCATAGATTTTAAATTCGTTGTTTGATATTTCGAACAGTACGATGATAAACAGAAAATATGTATTTTGTTGGAAATGGATATTTCATGGGTCAAGTCAACTTCGGAATTAAGAAAAATTGTTACTTATGGAATAAGTACTTTCAATGTAGTTGATCTGTATAAACTTTTAAAACAAGGTTCCAAACCACAAAAGCAAAGTTGGTATTGATTTCAGGGGTTTTGGCCCCAACTGTTTTGGAATTAGGGTCCTAAAAGGGCCAGAAATAAGCATTCATAGAACTTTACTATATAACTTCAGTAAAAGAATTCAGATGTCTATGATGTTGCTCCTCAATATTATATACCACAAAAGTTAGGCAGGGATTGATTTTGGCTTTAAGAATGAGGGGCCTGAAACAAGCATTTTCCTGATGTGCAGAACAGAGTTGGGCTTATAAGTAATTGGGTCTTTTACCATAAGGTGCCATACCACCAAAGAAAGGCCTTGATTAATTTTTTGGGCATATAGCTTTAACTAATTCGGGGAATGACATAAAATTTCTGTTGAACTTGTCCTATTGGGCAAGAAGTTCACAACATTAATTTGTCCAAAAATGATATTAGCTTGTCCCAAGTAGTGTCTGTAATGACATTTTTCAGAAATTTCAGTCCCTCTTCCCACTTTGTACAACTGTGATCTGAATTCCACTTGTCTGAAAGTCCGTTTTACTTGCTCCCAGCAATAGGTCAAGCTTTAGCATCTTACACTGCATTGAAGGATGGGTTTAGGAACAAGAGTTTTCCTGATGTCCAGACAATAATTTCTTTAAATGGAATGAATGTCTTCTAAATTGTATTAAAAGGTGCTGTACTTCAAAAGGAGAATGGGATTGATTTATTTGGTTGTGATAGCTAATTAAAGCTAAAAAAGGCCACAATAGTTTCTGATTTCTATGTATGGTTATTATTGAAATTCTACCACCAAGTACCATACCCCCAAAGGAAAGTTAGGATTGTTTTTTTAGGTCATGACTAGAACCATGTAGGAATTTAGGGTATAAAAGTAAAGGTCAAATTCTTATCCTTTATCAAATGTCTTAATAACAATAAAAAATCAAAGCTGTGTCAAGTTTCAGTGGTGTGTCCATACTTGCCCCAACTGTTCAGGGTTCGATCACAGCACTCATATCTAGCTGCACCCCATGAAGCATTTTAATTAATATAGTTCATTGCATGAAGTTGGGACAACCAATTCAAGTTTCATTGAAATCTTTCACTGAATAGAACCTTCAGTTGCTTAATACACTCCTGTCAAGACAATTATTGTTAGGTTTATTAATATTTGCCAATCATATTCCAGTTTCAGTCGTTAGTTTCTGAAAACAAAATGTTTTAGGTAAGAAGACTCACATTTTATTCACAAAAAGGGCAAAAATTGGTACACCACAACAAATTGTATAATTACATTTGTTCTTGTAATTTTGAAATGAACATTTATGCTAACATTTACTTCAGTCATAACAGTTTCTTTCATATACATTTTTTTTCATCAGGTCAGTTTGATGGCAGGCCTCCGTATTTTGATGGCAGGATGTATCCTGATTATGATAGAGGATTCCTGGAATATGACAGAAGGTGAGAAAATTATTTTTTCAAAAACTCATTGTAGGAGGTTTCTTTTTTATATGCCTCTCTTTTTAGACAGGTCTTTTAATGCTATTCCAGTGTCTGTCCATTTCCCACAAATATTTTAAAAGTACCAGGAGTTTATTTAGGGTAAATTGCTTTTTTGTTCTTAAAACATTCAATAGGACTATCAAGATTTTCATTTCATTTTCATGCCTTTCAGCTTGTCTTTTCCTTTATTATGAAATTGGTTGTTTCATTTTTTTCCATTTGAATCCTCCTTTTCAGTTTTTTATCAGAAAATATTTACTGTTTTGTGAGGACAACGTCGGGACAATCACATTTAACTTTCACTTTAATTCTTGAAGACTTCAAATTCCCTTTAACCCTTGTCATGCTGAGCATTTCTGAACGAAAGTCTAGATTTCGATATTTTGCAAACTTTTGCAAATTAGTTGCACATTGGTACTAATGCTGATTGTTATATGTAAATTAAAGATGGGTGATCATGGGGTTGGGTGCATGGGGTGGGAGGGACGGTGGGTCAACGCCAAAAATGGATCTGTCACTTTAAAATGGTCATTTTTGTCCATCTCGGGTCATTATTTGCTACATGTGAGGTTTAACGGGAACCAGAGCACATTCATCCTGCAGTCTGTACACTTTGAAGGCTACTGAAGCCCAATAAAGTGTGTTACAGTCACAAGTGGGGGGTCAGGAGCTCCCTGAAGGGTCACTCCTGTGAAAAAATGTCGAATTTTTTTCCAATTTTTGGCCTCTGTTTGCACTTAAACCGTAAGTAGTCAATACAAGGACTTGACATTGAAATGGTGGTGGCAGAAATAATTCTTTAGTTTACAGGTGAAATAGAGTACTACAGATTAATTCTGCTCTGGCTAGGGTGCGAGAAATGAATATCCCCCAAAAAATCTCTTTTTTTTTTTTTTTGACAGCAGAAACTTGACCTCCTCTTTTAGCTTTCAGGTCATTATTTATTAACAAACTGTATATCAGATAGCCTCATTTTAAAGCACAGTCACGCTGCTTGCTGATGGACACAAATTGCAACTTTCCTAAACTTAGATTTACACTGCCAGAAACGATAAAGTGAAACCAGGTCCAATCCCGAATAGGTCTGGGTGTAGCACGACAAGGGTTAATTAGAGTTTAATGGATTCCTTCCAGTGTTTGCTTTTTGGATATCTGAATTTTAATCTGTGTCATAATTTTGTGTTTTGTTTGGTTAAGGCAGTATGACTTTATGATTTGCAAATTATTTTTACAAACACAATGGGGAATTTAGAGGTCATTTTGGGGATCAGAATACCCTGAAACCCCCTGAATGCTGCCATTAATTTTCGTGAAACTTCTGTGAATTGTTTTCTTCTTTTGATGCGAGTTCCCTTTTGATATTTGCCAATGCTTTGCCAACGGTGAAAGGAGGTCTAGTAGTTGCTTGACCATCCATCTATCCGTCTGTCACACTGAGTGGTATCTACTTTGTTTAATCAAAGTACCGTATTTTGGTGTGTATAGTGCACATTTATGTATTGTGTGCAGTGCTATTTTGAAGGTCAAAACGTGTGAAAAAAGGTTTTTTAGATTTAGGTCGCAGTAAAATTTTGTATGACAAAGAAAATCTATATTTTACTTGATTGGTCAATTTATTTACCTTGATGCGGTATTCATATGAAAATGTGAAGGAAAGAAACTTCTATGCAGTCTTAAACATCATGTAAACAACAGTAGCTACATAAATTGTTTAATTTCAGTTTCGAAGCATGATAAAATTGACACAGGATGTATGAAATGGCTTATAAAACAAAATCTAAAGTCAGGAAAATCAGACATATCCGGTTTTGGTTATAACTCAAATTTCACAATTTTTCATGTAAAAACATATTTGTAAGAAAGAAAATTGTAAGAAACAAACAAATTAAGTATCAGAATAATCATTTTCAGCTGTAAAGCATTTGATAAGGAGGGTTTGACAGAAAAGGAATTGGATACTTTTTGGTTTTTAGTTGTTTCATATTAATTTCTAACCATGCTAAATATAAGAAGGAAATATTGTACAAACCTTGTTTGAAACATGTTATTGAGTCATTTGAACATGATTTGAAGAAAATATCACTAAAAATTTAATACTTAAAGATGTATTTGATGATTAGATAAAATTTCTTTCAGTAACATTTCACTTCCAGTTTGTTTGTTTACATAATGCAGTGTCTTTTCACGTACCAAAATCTTTAATTTTGTGGCCAATTCTTATGTATTGATGTATAAGATGCACCCCATGTTCTGGAAATAATTTCTAGGTAAAAATGTGTGCATACTACACACCAAAATATGGTAAATAAATAATATTGTTTAGTCCTGATCAGGCCAAAATAAAAAAAATCCTAGATTCTCATTCCCTTTCAGTTAAATTTTTCACCCTTCCCCAAAAAATTTTATTTTGATTTTTTCGTTTAAACTATTTCAGGCAGATTTCTTTCAAATTGACAGCAATTTTCACTCAAATTGATTTAAGTTAACAAGGGAAGTTGGATGAGAATCCAGAATTATTTTTATGATGGCCTAATGGCGTTGAGTTGGAACAGAGTTCAGATTTAGAATACTTTATAGGATTATTTGCCTCACAAAAATATTTATTAACAGGGAACACGACAAAGAGGACTCTAGTAGAGACCACAAAAGGGAAAGGTCATTTTCTGGTGATTATGAAGAAGATGAGGACCTTAGCAGAAAATCCAAAGAGTCCGAGCACAAGCAACCTATTGTTCAGAAGGATCCATTTGATGATACTCCTGATAAGGATGGAAAAGATGAGAGGGCACCTACACCAAGGTATAAATGTGTATATGTTAGTACAGAGTCACTGTGACTTGTTGTTGAAAAATATCCATGTCGGATATTTGGACTGACTCACTTGAAAAGCAAACTTTTGGTCAATTTCTTTTGATTGATACTGCAGTTTAAGTTTAAGATGCTATCATTTTACAATCTCTTTGTTGACTGAAAACAATTTTAATATACATGCAGTGTTTCCTTTTTTTTTCTTATACCTTGAAACATTACCTTTTAGTTTAGCCAGACCAAATCAATTTTTTTTCTTTTATTATGTTTTTTTTAATGGTTTAAGTTCTGTGATCCTCTTGTTTGGATAGCAAATTATCTGCAGTGTCCAAAGACATCTTGATACAATTTTATATGTTTAAGTAAAGTCTTCAATAAAATACAAACACCTTGTCATAGACAATTCTTAAGACATAGAATCATCTCAAGATGTCTTGAGATACTTTCTGAGATGTAGCTTAAGTTTGATCTGTAGCTGAAACTAGAAGTTTTGTGTCTGAATTGTGTGTTTTATATGATATCAATAAAAAATCAAGTTTCCTGTTTTAAATTTACTGAATTTTCTCATTCATATTGTAAATTTTCAGTTATTATATTATTTATCATCTTCAATAAAATGTTATATTTTTTTAGAATAAACGTGTCCATATTCCTATGCCAGCAAAACTCAATACCCATGCCTTTTGAAATGCATTGCATTTATTTAATTGTATAAACTGTAATGATAAAACCTGTCCATATTCCTATCCTAGCAGAATTCAATACCAATACCTTTCAAAATGATTTGCATTTGTTTAAATAGATAAACATCTGTCTTATCCCTCATATGATTAAGTATTGAACTGCAACATATTTACGTTTATTTTGATTCTTATATTGTTTCATAATATATATTTTCACTTGTTGGGTTCAACAGAATTTCTAGTTGGCTGTATGCTGCATATTTCCAATAAGTTGTGGGAGTTGATTGTTTTTATTTATTAATTTTCTCTACACACGATTTTGTTAATAATGTTATTCCCTTTGTAATGTTCAATTTACTGATAAGAGGTAGCCGTTACCTTTCTATTTTTATTTAGTCAGTAGGAACTTATATTTTTATCTGTTCACCTTGTGTTTCGGATATTACTTAGGTCAAAATGACCAAGGCCGTACATCCTCATCAGGTACTCTAGCCTTTCATATCGGTAGAGTCAAATATATTTTATTTTGAAAGCACGATAATATGTTTGCGTCCATGTGATGGCATTTCGCTATTTTAATAGTGATGACCAAGCTTGCCGCTGTTAAGCTAACCATCATAGTTTTTATATTTGTGATTCTCTTGACTTTACCAGCGCAATGAGGTAAAAATCGATCGGAGCTAATCTGAATCACTCTTCCACTTTACAAAATGATATCAATTCTGCTTCTATAAAGCATTTTTTTTTTTTTTTGGGGGGGGGGGGTGGGGGGGAGGGGGAATGTTGCAGGTCAGGGCCATTATTTCAAGGTCGGACAGGTGACCGGAAACACACATATTTTTTTTTGGCCTTAATAGACATTTCAACTGGTGACTGTTTTTAAATTTTTTACCGCCCCATGCAGGTCTGGTGTTAAAAGAATAGGCCTGCAGCAGCGCTAAGCTTGTTGTAAAAGGTGACTAAATAGTGCTCAGAATCCTAGCCAGGATCTAAGGTGCTCTGCCCCAGGTGGTGGAATGGGGTACCCCTGGCGTGTTAGTGCTGGGGTTGTCAGGCTATAATACAGAAAACCTGACCGCAAACTATAGTGGTGCACCGTGTTGGAAAAGATGCCAGGTTACTCGCACGTTAAAAAACCCTACTGTGGTATTCTCCTGGAGTAGGAACCATAGGGCTCCGTCACAGGAGGCTAAATTGCCAGACCCTACCCATCCCCCCTTTTTCTAGTGGCAATCAAAATTTGTCGATCGTATTGTCCTTGTATCCTATCCCTTGTTTCATTTCATCATTCATGTTCATTTTATCATCAATTTCATGTTCATCGCCTGAATATAGCTGAAAAATATAAACCCCAACAAACAAGTAAACAAACTTAAATTTTTTACCAAACTGAAATGAGCTTCACATGACAAAGAAAAAAACTCAAATCATACAAAGTTCTATCTGCATTATTTACTGAGATATGTAATGCCAGTGGTGTAAAAGTGACATTTGGTGAACTCCAGTTGTCCACTTATATTTAAACATAGATATAGTAATGGCACCTTAATTTTCATTTTCAAGATTTTTTATGTGTAACCTTACTATAATTTTACTTCAATGACACTGTTCATGATATTACTCTCTAGCTATTACCACCCCACAATAGTATAGAAACATTTGTGGATTCTTGTTAGTAAATTTTGTCAGATTATTAGGTTGGGATCATGTCTGCATTATTATGAACTGTTAGTGCCGAAAATACAGTGGAATGTTATGAATTGCAATAGCATTGTTGATGTTGCATAATTGTTTCATTTTATTTAAAGAGAAGAAAAGAAAAAGAAGGAAGAAGTAAAGGTTAAATCTGAGGATAAAAGAAAAGAAAGCTCCAGGTCTGATGTTGACAAAGGCAGGTCTGAATCACATCAAAAAGATAGAGACTTTAAGTCGAATGACAAAAGGGATGATCGTAAGGACAGGGATGACAAGAGGAAAGGTAGATATGAAGAAAGACATGATCGACCTAGGGATAGATATAATGAGCCTCCTGAGAACTACTGGAACTCTTCATATAACAAACACAACAGTAAGTTGTAAATAGAAATGTTAGGCATTAATTTTTCAGTTTTTCAATATTAAGATTTTAAATGGTTTCAACAAATCAGTTGTTATTTTAAGAGTACATAGTCATTTTGAAACCTTGGAGAAAAAAAATGAGAGTTTGTTGAAAGAATGAATAAAGGAAGGCATTTTCAATAGCATACAATGTAACTCTAGTCACTCTTTATTGTTACAACCTTGTATAGACTTTCCATGTCATAACTCAATTATTTTTCAATTGCAGAGAGGGAACATCCTGCTTGTCCACCACCAATAACTCCACAACAAACACAGCAGGTTCCAACACGTGGAAGCCACTACACCTCTCTTAAACGCAGTGCCTCTAATATGTCTAGTGGAGCGTCTACACCAAGCGAGTCAAAGGTTGAACCATTGAAAGACTTGACAGAGAAGCCAGAGTCAAGCAAGCATAAACCTATTAATAAGGTAAATATTTACTATAAAGAGTTAAAATTTGATAGCTGTACTGGTACATCATTGTTCAGTTACAATTATTGTCGGTACATAAATATGCATATAGAAAATAGTGTAAATTGGATCATTAGGTGATGGGCCTAGATTGTGAAATAAAGAATATTTTATACTGTCTACTGTAAAATTAAAACAGTCATGGCTATAGTAGTACAAATTTGATTACGACATAAACAATTCAAGCAAATTGTCAATATGGCTTGGGTTCCTGATAGAGAACATGGCCAGGATCTTTGAGATAAGTCAATAGATAATCAGTTGATCCAAATAAATGTTCAAAACACCTTGTGATCAGTAGGTTAGGGTGCTGGGATTGGATACAATAATGCCAGTTCACCGAATGCTACTTTGATGACATCTATTACCAGTGGAGAGGCGGAAACATCCGAGAGTACCAAACGCCACTCAAACGATAATATTTACAATTAACACTGACATTTTATAATTCAGGAAGCCCCTACCCAAGGTAAAAAAAGTGCTGATAAATATTGATCAGCAATTAATTAAATTCAGCATTAAGTAGGGGACAGGAAGTCGACTGCTTGATATGACTTTTTTCCTGCACAACACATGTACAAAATACCGAGATTTAAAACATTTAAAGTCTTTCTACCCGAATTTACTTCCATCCATGGAGGTAATCATTGGTTGAAATCTTGATTCAATACAATCACGAAAATAAATACCCCACAAAAAAAAAAAGAACCACAGTATATTGTGATCACCTCTGTCCGTCGGTCTGCCTGTCCGTTACCCATTTCTGCAACAGATTTTTCAATTTCTTTTGGAGGGAATGCTTAGAATTTTGGGGTATTGCTTTTGCATAGGGACTTGTACCTTGTCTCCTATTTTCAGGTTCATTGCACATCTACTTCCTGTTAAATGTATTTAGGTTATGGTAATGGAATATATTTAATAAAATCCTGAACACTTGAATGAATCATCCAGAGGTTAACAAATAGGTATGTGACCTTGCATAGCAGGAACAGGTCCTACAAGTGCGAGATAAAGTAGGACTGTGATACACCCAGATTTTATGATAATTCAATTTTTTTTGCAGCAGGACTCAAAGGAAGGTAAATCGGCTCCTAAGGACAAGGTTGATAAAATGGAGAAGCCTGAAAGCAGTGAAAAGTAAGTATTGAAGGTATTTAAAGTAGTGGTTTGAAATTAGAAAAAGGGGGTTTATGTATTTCTGTCATTTTCTTAGGGTAGTCAAGGGAACCAAGGTTATAGCGGTAATCAAACGAATGTAATCCAGGGACAAAGACCAGACATGGAAAACAGACATACACAACAAAGAACATAAAGTAACTAAAATCATACATACAAAGTAACAAAAGTAAATGAGCAACTCTGACTCCACTAAAAACTAGGAGCATGGACCAGGTGCACCGGTAGGGTAAGCGTCCTCTGCTTTTCTAGAAACACCCAGTCAAGTCCGGGGTAGACAAATGAGGAAAGGAAAACTATGACCTGTTGAATAAATCAGTTTTCATGGTGCTGATGGATACACCATAATGATCCACGAGTTCATGATGACGACCATAAAACTTATGTAGTGATGACTTCAATCTTGTAGCAACATAACCCTGTTCCAGAAGCCTATTTGTTAGAGTTCTAGCGCGATACAAAAAGTCTGCGTAGTTTCGGCAAGCTCTGGCATAACGTATGAGTTGTGATATGAACACTCCATACGCAGGAGCCGAAGGGATGTTGCCACAGGTGAAAGGAAAGTTGACAATTCTGAATGAAAAGTCATCACGTTTGTCGTAAAGTTTGGTCACTAGTTTTCCTTTACCATCGATTTTTAAGTGTAGGTCAAGATATGAGGCTGACTTCACAGTGTCTGTAGTATCTTTTATCTCAAGTCCTTTTGGGTAGATGCGATGTATCAAATCCCTGAAATTAGGATTGTTTAAAGATAACACATCATCTATATAGCAGAAACTGAGATTGAAGGATCTAGCCAAACAATATTCTTTCTTTCTGATCAGATCAGCTATAAAGTCAGCCGCATAAGAGTCAACTACAAAAGAAGGTGGTCTTTTCCTGTGATTATAATATGTTTTCGCGAGAATGGTTGTCTCTTTATTTCAGTTGGCATTATGGGTTCAGATTTGACTTCTCAAATAACTTACTTTTAGTAGATGTTGTTTATTTTTTTTACCTTTCCTAAATGTTTGAATTTCTCCAGATTTTAGTCTCATCAATATATTTTCAAGTGCCAATTTTGCTCAGACTACATGCCAAATGATGCAATTAGTAGTATACTCAAGCTGTACCAAAAGTTTAGTTTAAAAAGTTTCTTGGAATATCTAGTGTTTTATTGATGACAAGTTTATAAGTACTGATTTATTTACCTACAGGAGAAAAGATGATGATGAAAGTGTAGACAAAAAGGAGGAAAAGAAGCCTTTCAAAAGGGATGATAGAAATAAGGATGATAAAGGAAGAGATGATCATCTCAAGTTTGATAAGTTTGACAAATTCAGTAAAGATGATAGGAAAGATAAACAGCCTCCACTAAAAAAGAAAAAGGAGGATCCGCAAGATACGTATAGGAATAATCCGAGATCTAGTAGGGAATTTGTTCGGGGACGAGGACGGGGTTCTCGAGGACCCATGGGCCGTGGACGGGGTCGAGGGGATTATCATCGTAGTTTTGATAGCAGACCAACACGGGGTGGCATGAGGTCAGATAGAGGAAGACCCTTCAGTACAGGTCGTTGGGGTGATCACCAAGAATCGGAGGACTGGGATGAACTTCCTAGAAAGAATAAACCTGAAGATAGTGAGGGTTCCTATGAGGATTTCAGTGACGCTAGTGATAAGGATGGTGAAAAAGATAGAAGGACATTCAGAAATGATCGAGGTGGTAGTAGAGGTAGAGGACGAGGTGGTTTTGCAGATAGGAGACCTAGAGATAATAGATATGACAATGATAAGAGATATAATCACTTTGATGAAAAAAGATCTGAAGGTGGCAATAATGATTATGATAACAGGCGTCGTGATGATAGACCAGAAAGAAGCTCTAGTGGGTTTGCTCCGCGTGGGGAACCCTCTCGACGTGGTCGAGGTAAGAAAGTTGATTTGGACATTTTTTGTTTGGAGTTTTGAAATGCTCAGTCTAGTATATTGAGAAAACTTAATTAGTGCCTTATATAACATAGTATTTCTTGAATTTTGAAATACTGAATTAAAGTGAAAGTTTTGGTATTGTGGATAAGTTAAGTTAGGGTCAGACTGACTTTTTTTTTTGGTGGTGGGGGAGGGAGTAATTTTCTTCATTACTTATTAGTGTTTAATGCTATTGCAGATATTTAGTAGATTGTGAAAGGTAGATAACTATTTCAGGAAGTGCAAACACGGGTAGAGGTATGAGAGGAGGAAGATACAACTCTGCTCCACCAGCACGAGGTGGTTTTGGGAAACCAAGTGTACCACCTTCATCTTACGACGATAAAGGTGAAAGACCTCGGTGAGTACATTTTTCCTGTTACTAAATAAAAGAATTCATATACATTTCATTTACTATTTTTTCACTAACTGGAGGCAACTGCTATAAAAAGAAGCATTTGACTCCCAATAATTTCTGAAGCATGCTGAAATGTGATTCAAGAATGCTTTAAGCTTTTTGAATTATTGTAGCACTGAAGTACATTTATGTAACAAGTGACTCATTTAACCACCAATAATTCTGGAAACTCCAAAAGAATAACTATATGTTACTAGATGGGAAAGATTAGTAGCTTTGTTTTGACACTAAAATTCACCTGTTTTTATGTTGATGTTTCAGTAATTTTTTTTTTTCAGAAATAGAGACAAAAAACCAGAAAGAGCTCCCCCTCCTCCAAGATTTGCAGCCAGGAGGGGTTTAAACGAGAGGGGGAGGGGCACTGATCGTGGCAAAGCCCGTGGCAAAGGTCGAGGAGGAAGTGCCCCTCCTAGCACAGGAACAAAGCCGCCACAGCTGGCTCAGCAAAACTCCTCGGAACATGCCGTAGAAGGAGAGGAATGGGAAACTGCCTCTGAAAGTAGTGATTTTTTAGGGAGAAATGACTCTAAACATGACAAAAGTCAAGAGAAGAGAGACACAACTCCTGGTAGCAAAAGGAGTTTTTCAAGCCAACGTCCAATGAGTGATCGTCAGAATAGAAAAGGACCAAATGACTGGAGAAAGCAAAA
Source organism: Perna viridis (assembly GCA_037379345.1). Taxonomy (NCBI): domain Eukaryota; kingdom Metazoa; phylum Mollusca; class Bivalvia; order Mytilida; family Mytilidae; genus Perna; species Perna viridis. Next base: position 24,221,008 of record CM074517.1, read on the forward strand.
TGGTGTCGATTATAGAAATCCAAATAAAGAAAAGTCCCCAAATCACCTGACAAAAAACGGGATAGCTAGGGGTAGCAATGGTGCCCCGCGAAAATCCAATTACTCTAACAAGAAAGAGAATGTGTCAAATGTTTATCCTGTTCATGGCATGGTCGTCAATGATCAAAATGCTATCAATAATGCAATGAATAGCTTAAACAAGTAAGTACTTGATTTAAATAATATGATATGGATAACATTCAAGGCAGTACTGAGAGAGGTAGAGGTTATTAATCTATTATTTTTATGGGTACTTTACATGTTTGCTGTGATGATATTTATATCTGTCAATCCCATGAAATACATGTACATGTAGATGATTTTATGCATAATCTGAGCAAGCATAACAGAAAACATTTGAAAGTTAGAATTTTAATAGGTATTTGTGTGTGGGGCTAGATTTCTTTTATGATTAATTCAAGAAATCCTTAATGTATAAAAACCTAGTCTAAAACTTCATCATGAAATGCAAGGAAATCTGTTATGTCTTTATCTACTTTTTCTTTTAATTATGAAACTTGAAATTAGAATTGCTGTGTGATTTTTGTACACTTTGATCTTAGCAAGTCAATTCTATCAAATCTCATTTTGCAGAAGTAGGTCAACAAAACCCTCTGACTTGTCAGATGTATCAAAACCATTGAAAGCTGAAGAAAGAAAGGAGAAAAATGCCCTGGAGAACATAGATATCAATAATTATGCCAGTAAGTTGATCCTTCTTGAAAATTAAGTATAAATAAAACACATTTTTGCAAAAGCATAAATTAACACTAGAGATATTTTGTGAATCCTGTCAATGACCTTAGTGATGAATGTTTTGTCTGACATGATGAAGATACACTATCATTCGCCATACTGAAAGGTCATGTTCTAAGAAGTTCAGGAATTTCTAAAGGGTGTTTCTAGATATTTTATATCCCTGCTTAAAAGAGTGGGAGTTGTATAGCAATGGCCATGTCTTGTGCCTCGAGAAATACAGGAAATACTTACTTTAAGCGTGTGATGGATCAAATTGGTATAAAAATGGTCATTTATGGCAAAAGTAGATCTCATTATTTCTTGCAATATTATTTTTTTCACAAGCCATATACATTAATAGATTTCATAATGACAGAAGTTGAATATTGCAAAATGTCAACTTAAGTAACTTAATTTCAGTATCATTACAAATTAGATTCGGCAAGTTTGTTATGATGTTGAAATTAAACAGAGTAAGTTGATATTTCATGAGTTACAAAACCTTTTTCTCTAATTGATCATATGTCATGGTGGAAATACTAAATGATTGTTTGTAATGATGGCACCAGTTCTTAAGGAATATCAACATTATAAAAGTCGCAACATGACATTCTACCAATCAGATTTTATTGACAGTGCAACATAATTATACACAATTCCAACTGCAAATTTTGATTTCATTAGTTGGTATCACATTGTCCTTGGTGTGATATTGCTGAATACTAATCATCCAAGAAGTAGATGAAATAACCAAATCATAGGGAATGTATATCTTCTTGGTGTCATTATTTTAAAAACTTGTTCTCTTAGTTATCAAAATTATCAGGTATAGATACCAGAAAAATTCAAAACACAGGATTGTCATAGCTGTGAAGTTATTTTCTTTCTGCTTTTTATTCTCTGAATACAACTTGTTCAATTATCCTCCTCCTATGATGTAAGATGTTTAACAATTTAACTTTTGTTTGCCGTGATGATTTATATATATATCTGTCAATCCAATGAAACATCCTGATTATTGAAGTAAATCTGAGCAAACTTGTCCAATGTGTTGTGTCCTCCATGTGTCTGTCACTATGCTAGCCTGTCGTAAATGGTATTAAATCTTAAAAGTAAGTTAACCCACTCCCCCACCTTCATGGTTTCAGTGGGGACAAGGTGATAAGTAGCAGTGCATGTTTTTAAAAGCAATATAGTATTGGCATTTTGTTGTCAAAAGTAACGATTGAGCAGGTTTAATGGCAGAAATTTAGTTCAAGAAAAAAAAAAACACGTTTTAACTAAAGCATTAAAAAAAAAAAACTAAAAAAAAAACTAGGGCTATCATACACCTATACAAAGCTTCTGACAAATAACCAGTGTCTTAATTTTTTTATCATAAGTATTCCAAAATATGTGTAGCTTTTTGAAACTTAGATGATATGAGAAAAATATAAGTAACAATTGTTTTCTTACGGTGCCTTTATGATGATTGAAATGTCTTATGTCAGTGAAGATATATTATCATTCGCCATACTGAAAGGTTATTTTGAAAACTACCATTAATTTGAAGGGGTTCAAATTATTAGAGAGTTCCTTGTCTAATTCAGACCTGATTTTTTCTGCTTTTTCAAATCCGTATTTTACTGTATATTTATTTCCAATTTTGCCAATTTCTGCTTTATTAGTAGACCTCGTAAAATCATCTCTGCTAATTAGATAAGGCAAGAAAAGAAAAAAAGTAGGTACGTTTTAGATTACATTTCAATAAAAAGTAGGGTGGGTAGGCTAGGGTAGGTAGGGTCACCTTGACCAGACATTTTTTTTTGTTTGGTCTGAGGACTTGAAAAATGGGATTAAAAAGACCAGGGATCTTATGTCTTATGTCATCATACTGAAAAATTACATCAGTAACACATCATGACCTTGGGGATCTCAACAAATAGACAAAGATATATATGTCAACTTGCGTTAAAATTAAATCCTTTTTTACCTAGTATGATTTGTGTTAAGGGAACATTGTTGGCAGTATGTACCAGCTGCAACAGATCTGTATAGTTGAATGAAAAATAAAAATCCTGGAGGTGTGGTTCATACATTATTAGTCCCCTTTTCTGAAAATCTTTTTGACTTAAATTGTGGCATTTAAGCATGACTTAATTGCATTGGATTACCAGAATGTTATCTAGATTGCTGTGATGATTCAAATTTATCTGTCAGCAACTGGGAGCCTCTTGTTTTCATAGTGCCTTGATGAGGATTGAAATGTCTTATGTCAGTGAGGATATATTATCGTTTGCGATACTGAAAGGTTATTTTGAAAACTACCATTGATTTGAAATGGTTTAAATTATTAGAATGGTCTAGTTTTCCTTGTCAAACAAGATAAGGCACACGAAAAAATATGTTTTAAGATTACACTGGATGAAAAAATAGTGTGGGTAGGTAGGAGGATTTCTTGACTTTCATAGTGCTCAACTACAAAGTGGTAATTCAGCAACATTTCATTAAAAGAAATACCAATGAAATATGCTAGGGTAGGCAGAAAAAAAAAAAAAGGGATATATAGGGTAGCCTATACCATGCCTAATTTTTTCATGGCCAGACGACTTGAAAAATAGGATTATCAAGACAGGGACCTTAGATGATGCTTTATAACTGGATAGGCCTATTGAATTGGAACACCCACTTTATGTTTTTAGAAGCAAATTAAAAATCCTGGTTAAGAAAAAACATTATAGTACCTCTATGATGATTGAAAGGTCATATCAAAACTATTTGTCATGACTACGGGGATCTCAACAAATAGACAAAGAGAGAGAGAGAGAGAGAGAGAGAGAGAGAGAGATGGATGTATGTATGTCAACTTATGTTAAAATGAAAACCTTTTTACCTTCTTGACTTTTGTTATGTACCTTCATGACTTGTGTTGTGTGTTATGTTTATTGTCAGTATACTAGCTGCTACAGATCTGTATAGTATAGTGAAAAAGATTTCCTAGAGGTGACCAACAAATCATTTGGTTCACTCATTGCATTGAATTACCAGAGATATATCTAGATTGCTGTGATGATTCAAATTTATCTGTCAATCCAATGAAACAGAATGATTATTAGAATGAATCTGAGCTTGCTGATCTGTGGAAAGTTATAAATGCTATATGGTGTGGTGAAAATTGGTTGACTGAGAATTCACAGAAAAAATCTTGCCTTATCAAAATCATTTTTAATTTAACCTACTACAAACAGTTCCATCATATGAGGTCAGAGGTTATCCCAAATTTAATGTCCTAAAGGTATAATACCAGGTCCAAGTGCTTGTGAGGAATGTGTTGGCTTCTATGAGATTCTTATGTAAAACTTACTGGTGTTATAAATGTTTACTCGAGGAAACAAAACTACCTGTGCTGAACTTCAAGTTGGATGTAATAAATGTTATGAAGTGTTACTTGATTTTTAATGTGCATAGAGTCCATTTTGGTATGCATCAAAGTATTAATCAAGAATTACCTTTATGATGATTGAAATGTCTTATATCAGTGATGATATATTATCATTCGCCATACTGAAAGGTCAAATATTCTTTAATGACGTTAGTTGTATGATTATAGAAGTTTGCTGGGCTTATACAGAAGAGTGATTTCTTTTTTTTTAGGCGTAGTGGTAATTGATGACATCTATGGAGAGGCTGTAGATGATCATGAATTTTCTCCTGAGAATGAAGGTTTCCAAGAAGTTACATCTAAGAAGGCTCTGAAACTAAAACAGAAAGCTCAACAGGAGGCTGAGCTGAAAAAGCAGATTACTGAAAAACAAAAGAAAGATGCTCATAATAAGGTACCTTTGATCGGTCACTTAGACCTTTTTTTTCCAGACCTTTTTAAGTGGTTTTCAAGAATTTCATTTTAGAAGAAAAGTTCATATATATTTGTTGGTTAAAGATGGCTTTACAGGAGACAAAAAAACTAAATATAAGTTTCTTGTCTATGCAATCCATTAAGAAAAAAATATCAGTCACCACAATAAACCAGTATTATGCCTTGGGGGTTTTGAAAATGCTGGTGTGTCTGTAAAGATCCTTCTTGCAAGCAAGTAGTATTCTTAAAAAAAATATTGTCTAGCCTATGAATTTTATAAGTTCTTTGTTAAGACTGAATTATGTTTCAAACTGTAAGTCTCACCTGTAAATAAATGCATTATTACAGAAGTTTGTAACATACAGAACATGCTTTCTTTATCTGAAAATTGAATTTATTCTCAGAGTCATGTACCATACTTTCTAGGTTGTAGCAAAGCCTAAAGGTGTTCACAACAATGCTGGAAAGAAAGGATTTGGTAAAAGTAAATTACCTCCCAGATTTGTCAAGCAGAAGGAGCAGAGGGATAAAGAAAGTGATCAAGGATTTGATATGATGAAAGTTGGAAACTGGGACAACGATTTAGCCAACAACATACCTTCTCCTGCAATGAATATTGATATGGATAACTCAATGGGTAATTTAATTTCCTTGTGTGGACTATGTATACATATAAAATCACTAATTTATTCCAGTTTTGTTATAGTATTATGGTATGATGGTATAAATGAAAAAAAGTGGACTAGTTGAAGTTGAAATGTATTGTAGAATTTTTTTTAAATTCATACACATATTAAGTTGTTTTTTCACTGTAAATCTATTTCAAGCATTGTCAACTTAGCTAGTTTTGTTTGTTACGAAAAGTCTAGTCAGAATTTCAAGTCTTTACAATTACATTGTGCATTGTTTATAGCTGACCAAAATGCTCATGTTGCCAATCCAATGACAATGAATACCATCCCAGCCCCGCTTCCCTCAGTGAATGCCTGGACAACCAAGCCAATAAGTTATGCAGCTGCTACTGTTACTGGAGGTGGCCTACAGCAGATGGTGGACAACAAATTTGACAAAGGAGATCAACACGATAGTGGAATTGATGTTAGTGACCAACCTAATTCTGCAGGCTCTTCCACTCGAAGCTCCCCAAGTGCAGAAAATAAATTGAGGAGTGAGAAGGTGACAACACCCAAAGTAATGGAATGTCCAAAATACTTGGTTCCGTCATTTTTTGTTAATTTACTTTAAATTAATTGAATGTCAGTGTCAAATAAGTTTTACTCTGAATGAAGAAATTTTAGTCCATATTTTTGTAGAGAAAGGATTCTTTGGAGGTTCTCATCTTTGTTTTAAAAAAATTGCATTTCTTTTCTGTGATAAAAAGAGAAACAAAAATCTTTTATAAGATTCATTATTGATGAAGACATTAACTGTGATGCACAGAAAGTAAACAGGTAAATTTAGAATTAGATATGGCTTATTCTTCTTGTCATTGTCAGATTTTGAAGCTATTTCTTATGCCGAACCATTTTAATTAACTTGGTATGAATAATTATCAGATTTGTATTTTAGTCATTTGGATTGAAGATACTTGTCCATTTAAGAAGTGTAACTTCCAAAGAATACTAGTAGAAGTTTTTAAAAAAAATCTTCCTGGGGGGACTAGGAATCAATTACTTTTCTGCACTTACAAATTTGTGTTAAAATTTATTATTTTGTTTCTACATTCTTAGCTTTTATGCTGCTTCCTGGCTTTAATATGTAAACTGGTTAGATAATCTCCATCAACTGCTGTGTTGTCAAAAACTCGCATGTACACAAGAATTATTAGGAGCATGTAGTTGTCCTGTATTGACAGTAATTTGATCATGTCTGGCATATTTGTACTTCTGCAAATAACCATAATATAAGCAATTTTTTCAAAATGCAATTTTCCCATTTACAGTTTTAACACGCCTGCAAATTTTCAGTCATTCAATCAGCAATACTAGTAGCATTTACTGCCAGAAGTCTATGATTGAACAGTCCCTTAGATAATGATATTGGCAACACAGCAGTTAAGAAATGAACATGGGCATTGGACAAATTTCTTTGCATGCTTTTCTCCTACTTTGGTGTATATTATTACTATTCCAATGCATGCTGTTCTTCAATAGCAATATTGAACTATTTTCATGGTATTTATTATATTACCATGTTGAGGAATTGTTACAGTCAATAAGAGGAGGTAAATGCTGGTTGTGGTAATATTTCACAAATATGTTCTGTTTAAATATATTCTAAAAAAAAATTGATATTAATAGGGCTCTTACAGTAAAAATTACTGATTTGTATTTGAATGCCAGTTTCTTATTTTACCCACTGTTACTTAAAATATTCATTTTACATAATTTTTAAGAAAATTCCAGCCACTAGGTAGAAAGCAATATTAATTGGTATTCTGTAAATTTTACTGGACAAGCCCTTAAGTAGCTTCTTCAGAATGCATGTATTTATGTTGAATAATGAACAAACTGATTTTTCTAGGCTTTTAAAGATAGAATATGAACTTAAACTTGCATGATTTGAAATGAATCTGAAAACAAACTGCTTTCACAATTAAATCAGGGTAATAGAAACTTTATTTTAACTGAAATGAAGACAGGAAGACATGATGTACTTAGTCCTTCAGTTTGTGTCATATTTTATTGCAACTTCTGTGAAGTGTAAAGTAATTTATTAAAACTATGGCCGTACAAATCTTTCTAATGCCAATTAATTATTGACAAACACTTGTCAGCTGATATTGTTTAGCTCAATTCTGAACATTTCTGTAGACAAAAATATATTTTGAGCATGTATTGATTACCATTATCCAAGATAAACCAAGCCGAAATGTATTATAATGTAGAAAGGCTTATAATGATAAGGGCACCTCTGTGAATTTATGAGAGTATTTTGCTCCATATCTCAACTTAGTAGTAATATTTGTTTTCAGAAAAATGACCAAATTAAGGTTGATCAACACAGAAATACATTTGATTCCCCAAAACCACAGAGACAAAAGGTAAGATAAGTCTGTGTTAATTATACCCACACTTAATGACTGGGTGGGTAATTGGAATCACCTTGTCTGTCCAACCAGTTTTCATATCTAGTATCAGGGATTGAATTCAAGAATTTTTTCAACTAGCTAAATTTAGCAAGTAATGATAAGTTTAAACTCACTAAATCTAAGTTACTTCAGTTATTTCTGAACTGAACCAAAGATACATATAGAATTCCAGATGCAAAATTTAATTTTAGCTTGCATTTAGCAAATACTTCCCCTTTAATTAAATCTCTGAATAAATTGGCTCCCAATGGATGGATTATATTTCAAATTTGGTGTGTATTTTCATGTTGATGTGGCATCATTATAAGCCATTTTGGGTGATGTTTAATATCAACTTCCTGTTTAGTGGGACTTGGCCGCTATTCATTACATGGAATGATCTAGAAAATATTTGTCACAAAAATCTCAGCACCCAATAGATGGATTTCAAATTTGTTGTACAGCTTCATGTAGAAGGGGCAAAGGTTGTTAGGTATTTTGGGTGCTGTCCGATATCCACTTCCTGTTTGGTGGGACTATGCCACACTTCATTATATGGAATGGCGGAGAAAAATTTTGTCACCAAAAACTGTGCTTCCAATGGATGGATTGATTTCATATGATAGCGTCATATAGATGTGACTTTGGTTGGTCTTTGATATCAACTTCCCGTACAATTTGGGGTATGCCTAGCATGACAATGCATGCAATTTCTTGTTTATAATAGTTTTGTACATATATTTATTTATTTAATTAGGGAATGCTACTTTTTCTTAGATGCTTAGCACAGTTGGAGTTACAACTTAAGATCCTTACATATGATCATTTTGAAGGGTTACAGGAATAAATTGAGATCCATACCCGATTAAGAAAACCAGATAAGTCTTAACTAATTTTAGGGATGTCATCATAACTACTTGCTCAATAAGTTTTCTTTCATTAGTATTATTACTACTACATAATTTATCCATAAAAAAAACTTGACACACCCATACTAGTGTTGTTTGCATCTTGTGATAGGCCGATTTTTTTAAGTATTGAAGTATGGATATTTCAGGTTGTGAGGAGTGAAAAAGTTAGTGTTAAGGATACAATGGAAAGAGATAATAAGGCTGTAAAAAAACCTGATAGTCTGAAAGAGAAATCCAGGAATGCTGCTGCTATGGACAAACCTGAACCGATACAATTACCTCCCAGTATATTCAAGGTAGGGTAAATCATGTGGTACTGTTTTCACAATGTTTCATAATAAATGTGCAAGAATACACCATTTTTTTCTATGTGCATAGAATATACTTGCAGCTTTCAATATCAATATATTTACACCTCTGTTCATTTAATGGGTGGTATATTGGAATCACCTTGTCTGTCTGCATACTCTCTTCCCGAATATCATCACAATCATCTTGTCTCTCATTGGACAGATTGGTTATAAATTTGGTATGTGGTTTTATATAGATGGTGCACAGGTTGTAAGTTATTCTGGTTTCTATCAAATATCAACTTTATGTTTCGTTTAATTGTCCTACAAATTGGGGTAAACCTATCACCACTACCTCTGCAAATTAATGTTTATCTTGTTGTTCTAGGGCATATATTGTTATGTAAGAGGAGATATTGTATGTAGCATATTAGAAACTAACCTTGCGTGTAATTAGTAAAATGTTATTGGATTGTTTTACCTGTCTTGTTATAGGGAGAAATAAAACTTGATTTTATCTATGATCATGAGCTGGCCAAATTCACTCAGAATAAGCTGGAGCAGGAGGATTGTCCAGTAACATCAGTTTCGTCCCTGAGTATAAGTAACACTGGAGGGACATCACAGCCTATGGTAACACTGCCACCCTCACCAACAACACAGGATCTAGATATTAAAATAGCCTCAGTACGAACCTTCTGGGATATTGATGGAAGTCCGATGCAACCTTCATCGCTGCCAATGGGATTTGACCAAGGGTATGCTTTTAAGTTCTTTTTTACCTGCGTCCCCAAAGGCGGAAGCAGGTCTAGGAGTTTGGTCACTCCGTCCTGCCATACGCCTGCCTATCCATAACACTTCAGCTTGTTATCACAACTCCTCTGAAACTCTTCTACAGAATTTCATGAAAATTGGTATTTAGCAAGAACACCATATGTAGTTGTGCATATTATGAGGAAATATTGATTGTCTAATTTTTATGGGAGTTGTGCCCTTTTGAACTTAGATATTTATTGAAGTTCATCATTTATCAGTCTTGCATGGCTACTCCACTAATACTACCCTTCAGAATTTCATAAAACTTGGTCTGTAGCTAGAACACCATATGTATTTGTGCATATTATCAGGAGATTTTGATTCTCTATTTTTTATGGGAATTGTGTTCTGTAGTTCGGTTTATTCGTCCGTATTAATATTTTTCATCGCATTTTCATCGGCAACTATGAATTTACAATGCAGTGTGACACGTATCGATTGATCAATGCTTGTTCTAAGTGAATTAATGCAATGTTTATATATAATTGATTACTTAAGAAAAAAATTGGTTACAATACGAAGATAGTACAGAAGAATTTGAAAAAGTGTTTGCCATTGAAATGAAGTTCAAATCAGCTGTAACATAATAGATAAGTATACAATTTTGTGAATTGGTTTTCAGAATGAGTGGCAGTGGTGGATTGGGAACAGCAGTGTCATCTGAATCAGATAATGTAATGGTAACATCATCATATCCTACATTTAGTTCAGGTGACCTTGACACAGATCTTGTTGACCAGAAGACTTTAGACCTGGACCAAAGACAAGATGATAATAACTCACTAGTTGGTAATGGTCCAATGTCAACCATGTCACCAAGAAGTCAGGATGGTAGGAGTTACAGTTCTAATAACTCATCCCAAGATAATAGGAACTTTAATGCCTCTGTTCAGGACAGTCTAAACTTCAGCCATGCTGCTGATAACTACACCAGTCATGCCACAGAAAGTCTGAATTTCAGTAGCCATGTTAGTGTTCCTGATACCTTTAGTACCCAGGATTTACAGGACTCGTTAACGTTTAGTTCTAATGATGACTTGAACTTTAAACCTCATTCCTCTGTACCTGAGTCCATGAAGTTCAGCAGTCCAGCAGTCCTAGATGACAATCTGGCAAAGTTCAGTACATCAGATGTCAACACTAGCCTGTCATTGGACATTAAAAGTTCAGAACAGAGTAATGTTTGCAAGGTAATTATTCAGTTAAAAAAATCACTTGAAGTAATTCAGTGAAGATGACATACTATAGTACAAGATTAATCCCCAATAGTTGAAAATGTGTTGAAGGATATATCTCATGAGCCAAATGATGAGGTGGTTGTGACATAGTTATTTTATTTTCACTAGGATGACAATACACATCACTCACCGGTCTGATGGCACACTCATTTGTGCTTACTCCATGACATGTACAATGATGAAAACCTCACTAAAATTGTATGCATAAAAAATTTAAAAATGGGAGGTAATTGTTTGAAATAGGGAAAAGTTTTTTTCTCTAAAGATACCATGTTATACAGGATAATACTTAGTCAACCTTCTTGCATTTTTTTGTTTTTTGTTTTTTGTTTTTCTTCAAAATATTGATTTTAACATACAAGTATATATAAATTGAAATACATTTTGATTCAGAATCCAGGAAGCTGGGGTTGTGGTAGTATTGTATTTGATTGATTCTTGTTTTTTCTTTTTATATAAAGCAAAACCAAAATGTGTGACTAAACTCAAATGCAATGCTACATACTGATCAAGTAAATATGCAGAATTCAAAGTTACTTAAGTGACTTACAATCAGATGATTTAATTGTTTTAGGTAAAACCCCAGCTTCAGCAGCAGATGCAATCAGCCCAGAAGGAAGTAGAATTTGATGTTGTTGATGAGGTAGATATACCTTCTTGTCCAACCAGTCCACAAATTCCAAGCATGATGACACAAGTGTCTCAGCCACAGTATCAGCCATTCCAAATGGGTGCATCACAGTTTGTGGCTCCTGAACCGAGGGTATGTGTCAACTTGACTAGAACAAAGGCATTTTATTGATTTCACATATGGCCAAAATTATTAGCAAGTCTTGATTTTCACAAAGAATCAATTTCATTGGTTCCTACTATGTATTCTAAACATCATAAAAGTTACACTATGTTGACTCTAAAAGTTTTTTTTTATTTACTTCAGCAACCAAGTCAACAGCAGAATTTTGGACTTTCACAGACAGCTCTTGGACAGTCTGCATATGGTCTCTCTCAGACAGCTCTTGGGCAGTCTCCTTTCTCCCAGAACAGTTTGTTCTTGCCAACAACTCCTACACAGCCAGACAATTTTCAACAGCTGCCACTGTCCTTCCAGAGAAACCAGATGCCAGCCCAGCCCCATGTACAGCCGTTTGGACAGCCACAACCAAATACTATCATGGTGTCATCTGCTACATCATCGCTGATGTCAACTACCATCAAACCACCTAACCAAAGTAGCTATGGTGAGTCTTACCTTTGAGCTTTTTTTTTTGCTTGGATTTCAAATGAATTGCCTGTCTACTTAAAATAAGAAAATAAAAATACTTAGGTCATTTGAATATTGGTTGATATATTTGAAATCTGGAAAAATTTTCCAGTCAGTTTACTGGAATATTTTAGTCGATAAGTTTTCTTTTTTTGATTAATAATTTATTTCTATTGAGCCAAATGATGATACTGTTGTGTCTTAGTGATTACTCACTGGGAGGACAATACACATCACTCACCGGTCTGATGGCGCTGTATTTAACATAATTAAATTAATTTATTGTAGCATTAATTGGTAAAAAGATATTTATTTAAAAAAAAAAAAATGTGTTGAAAATAATTTGTGAGATTTAAGTTTACCTTGATAGAAACTTGCTCAGCTATGCCGAGAAATTGATAAATTTTAAACTTCCAAATTAGTAGAATAATGATAAGCAGCTGTTTGCTGTGCAGGATTCTATTTATAGCACAATAAAACAATCAACAAAGATTATCTCATGAAAACTTTGTTTTCTTTATTGGTGAATGTTCTTTCATTATTGCAAATGATCATAACTAAGTAATAAGTGTAGAATAATAAAATTTTTATTCAATGGCTTACAATAGACACATAACAGAGTATAAATAAAAAATTCAATTTTAGGCACTGCTATACAGAAGAACATCACACCAAATTCCTTACAGTTTGGACAAAATATGAACAACAGCAGTTTACAGCCATCTCCTCAGATATCATTTATATCATATGATCCAAATCAACTGTTTGGTGCCAATCCATTGTTGGGAGCCACACAGACACCACAGAATAATGCATCTTCTCAGTTGTTAGGCTCACAGCTTGTACAACCAAGGTGAGAGTCTACATGGTCAAAATGAACTGTAAGATGTTCATGAGCTGTTATGGTCAAATGATGATAAAATTCTGCCAAATGATGTAATTTGATTATTACCCAAGCCCGTATTAATATCTGATGACCATTTACATCTAAATGTCTGTTAGTGTCATAGATAACATTTTGGTATGCATGCATATCAGCCATAGTGTCAACTACGTTTTTTCTGAAAGTCTGGTTTCAACGTATATTTGTCTTGGGTCTCAATTACATTTTAACCAGATTAATTTTAGTAGTATGCTTCAATAAGGGCTATTCCATAAAAAAGTGTGTCCTGGGAGCAGAATGCCCATGATGTATTGGGGTACCACCAACACATTAAAATTCAGATGCAATACATTTATCTTGTTAGAAAAATTCAAATTTTACTCTGGAAACGCTAGACATCAGGTGAGGAGCCCACCATAATGGAAAGTAAAGTGTTAGGGTCTTATCCTGCTGTAGTGGTCATCTTTTGTTGTATGCTTAAATCTCCTGCATTTTTTTTGTTTCCAACTCGTAGAAACTAATGTTTCACCAACATTCATTTCAGGCCAGCTGTACAGAATGTTCAACCTGTTCAGGGAAATAACTCATTCTACCAGCAGCCTCCTCAACAAGCCATGCAACAGACAAGCTTCTTCTCGCAACCTAGTACATCATCTTTTCAAGTATGTCTAGTAACTTGTATCCTACTTGCTTTTAGTATTGCAGCATTTGAATTATCTAGTTTGATTTAGAAGGCAGTGTGATTAGATACCCTTCTATGCTACACTTAATTCTGAATATGTCCCTGTTCATCTAATATGAATACTACATTATGGAAGCAGACAGGACTTGTATAAGAAATACATTTTGACATATTTATATTGGATTAATGTTCAATCCTTACTGAATAGTTTTCCAAAGTCATAACATTGTGTCTGGGTAGTAATAGAAATAAATAAGGAGAGGATCCCACATTTACAGACTTAGAAATGTTGTGGAACAAAATCATATTTCATTTCAGCAAATCAATAACAACAACAGAAAACAGAATGAACAGTTGATGTTACAGGCCTGTCTGTTACAAGCTGCTGCTGCTGGAGCGGGGGCATCAACACAGTTCCCCTTACAGTTTGGTAATCAGACTCCTGCCAATATGAATCTGTCCTTCCAACAGCCTTCACAGATGACTATCCAGCCAGGTCAATCAGCCATGCCCCCAGGACAGTCCAGTAAAACATCACAGTTCAGTACACAAGGCTCACCTCAAAGTACCCCAGTAAGTTTTTTTCTTTTAAAGTCTTTGTTTTTGTTTTGTTAACATAACTGCAAAAGAGAAGATATATAGAAAGTAAAACAAAGGGCTGTCCTGTAGTTACTGGAAAATCAACAAAGTATCTATATTAGATGTATATACAAGTATCTGTAATAGTTTTACATACTATCTTGGTCAAATGATGATACAATTCTGCCAAATGATCTTGTATGATTATAACCCAAGCCCGTAATAATATCTGATGACCATTTTTCTTCCGACATATAAATAAGATTAATGTTCTCTTTGAGACTGAAATAAAATAGTAGCATGAATTGAGATTTACTGAGAATAGAATATGAAATGAAGTAGGGTTATCATAGGCTGTGAAACCAGTCATGAAAAAAATGTCATATTAAAATTAATTTTCTTTTTAAACGTGAAGATTCTTGATAAAATAATTTGATGACCCCATTTCATGCATGTAACCTTATTTACCAGATATTGTAGTCGTATCTATTGAAGGTCTTAAAAAACTGGTAAAAATTGTTTGATGAGCATGTTCATTTTTTCTTTTTTTGCCTCACCTGGCCATATGAGCTTATGCCATCACTTGGCATCTGTGTTGTCCTTGTGGACAAAATTTTAAAAATCTTCTCCTCTGAAACTACTAAACTGACAGGTTGTAAACTTGGCATGATTGTCCATTAGGGTGTTCTGTATAAAATGACCGTTGGGATTTTTGATCCGTGAAAAAACATTGCCGCCGTTACTAGAAATAGAACATAGGGGTCAGAAGGCAATTTTTTGCAAATGACTCAACAACTGAATCCTTGTGGGGTAATATTGTTCAGCATCATGAGACGGACGTATGCCAAAATTTTCAAAACGATTTGTCAACTGATGTAGGAGTTGCTGCCCCTGAAACAGGTTTTTTTTTTTTTTTTTGGTGGCATTTGCATATGCAACTTTCAAAGTCTTCTCTAAAACCATTGTACAGAATTCAATGAAAATTGGCATGTTTGTTCCTTTGGGTATCTCGCACAAAATGACTTTTGGAATTTTTATTAGTGGAAAAACATGTTTGCCTTTACTGAAATAAAAACATAGGGGTCAAAAGGCAGTTTTTGGCAAATAACTTAAAAACTGTTTCCTGTGGGAAAATTCTTGCAGGGAATAATATAGTTCAGCATCATGAGATGGACCTATGTTGAAATTTTCAGAATGATGTTATGACTGATGTAGGAGTTATGGCCCCTGAAACTGTTTTTGTGTTTTTTTTTCTCACATGTACAACTTTGAAAATCTTGTGGTCAAAATGACTTGTAATTTTTAATCCATGAATAGATATGGCTGCCTATACTAAAAATGGGACATAGGGGTAGGAAGACAGTTTTTTTTTTTAAATAATTAAAAAAATGTTGATATAATGAAAATTCTGGTTCAGGTCATGAATATCTAATAAAAGCATTTCCTGCATTTGACAATTCAGTTGATTTTAACTTGGCCTGTCTCATTCCTCAAGTTTTTCAAATAAGCAAATGGCTAACCAGGTGAGCGATTCAGGCTCTCTTGAAAACATTTATGCTATTTTATGGATATCTGGAGTATTGTGATAGATTTGAGTGTAAAGAGAAGTCAGATGATAATAAAATTCTGCCAAATGATGTAGAAGGATTAGAATCCAAGTCCATACTTATATCTGGTGACTGTCTTTTCTCTTTAATATGAAATGCTTTGAACAATGGTCTCGTAAGTCCAAATAAATTTTGTGAAATTTATAAGAAAAATTAAAACTGTCTGTTAGAAGTAGCAGGTATAATTAAACAGCAAGTACCTACATTGCATACTACACAACTTTCTTAACCAGAGATGAATATCAACCATATGTAGGTGGATTTTTCAGGTCGTAAAATTTTTGTTACAATACTACAATGTGGGGCGATCTAAAAAAAAAAAAAAAAGCCTAATCCTACCCACTAATTCCATTACCTTTCCATTACCTATTTTTAAACTTGTATGATCTTACATAGCATACCTATCCCTCCTGACATCATGGAGGCTGTTTGTATATTACATTATATTAAATGAGCAAGACTAAGGTATCAAGAAAAGTCAAATGATGATAAAATTCTGCCAAATGATGTAGAATGATTATAACCCAAGCCCGTAATTATATCTGATGACTGATTTTCCTCTGTAATCAGGGATTTTCTTCTGTTTTTTTAGCAGATATCCGCTATTTCAAATTCGAATTTTACTGTTACAATTCTTTTTTTACTGTATACTTCTGATTTTGCCAATTTCTGCTTTGTTTGTTGACCTCATAAAATTATCTCTGTAATATGAAATGCTTTTGAACAATGCTCTGATAAAACCAATTAAATTTTGTGAATTTCTTAGAATATTTTACAACTATGTCTGTTTGAAGTAGGTTATAAAAAGCTATAGGTTTGGCGAGGTATAGCTGAACAGTAAGTCCCCACATTGCATACCTACACCACTAACTTAACCAGGGATTATTTTCTTTCTGTATGCAGATTTTTTTAGCGAGTAAAATCCTAGTTGCAGTACTGGGATTAGAAGAGGCAATGCATCATTTATCACATTCCAGGTAGAAATGTCCCATTAAAAAAAAAAAAAAAAAAGAAAGGCCCTATCTTCAAAATTTATTCCTACCCACTACTTATTACCTTGCCAATACCTTTTTTTTAACAAGTGTATTCTTATGTACCTATCCCCTCTGACATCATGGAGGCTATTGTTAATTGTTGTACATTACATTGATATTAAATAAACACAACTTAGATATTAAGAAAAGTTAAATGGTAATAGAATTCTGCCAAATGATGTAGAATGATTGTAACCCAAGCCCATAATTATATCTGATGAGTAAAGAATATCAAATTAAATGGGGGTGAAAAAAATATCACATCAAAATCAATGTTCATTTCTTTCAAGATAACCCTAATAATAGATATTAAGGACAACAAAAATGGATGGGTCCAGTGATTCAATTATTTGATGAACCCCTTATAGTGATAATACATGTGATCATATTTGCGTAATATTGTAGTTTTATTTATTGAAGGTCATCAGAAAACTGGTAAAAGTTAATGGACTTGCATGATCATCAGTCTTTTTTTTTTTTTTTTTATACATATATTACCTCAAAAGTGACTTGTAAACTTATCTTAGCTTAATCTGTCAGGTCTTAGGGTAGGTATTTCTCATGGAAATTGAGCATGTAACATCGTGTACATTTGAGTCATGATTGAAATTAAGAAAAAAATTCTGCCATTTTATGGATACCTGAAGTGACATTGTAGATTTGCCTCTAAAGAGAAGTCAGATGATGATAAAATTCTGCCAAATGATGTAGAATGATTATAATCCAAGCCCGTATTTATATCTGATGGCTGTCTCAAATTTTGTGGAAATCGTGACTTGATATTCTTTTTGGGTCTTCTTGCATGGTAATTTCTTCCTGAAGTAGAGTTTATGATATACTTAGAATAAAATGAAACCGGTCTTCATATAATGAATAATTATTTGATACTTTTTAGTATTTTTTTTTCATTGTAACTTAGTTGAATGTTTTATGTATTTTCTGGCAGCTTAAATCTCCACCCCAAAGCTTGACACCAACCAATAGTTTTGGTGTTTCTTCAACTATGGGACAACAGAATTCTAAGTTGTTTGGATTAGGACAGAACAGGGGAGGATCCAACCCTAGGTTTACCAATGTAGGATATACTAACTTCAATAACTCCATGCCGCAGAAGTTAAATAATCCATTTGTACAACAATCCATGCAAACTGCTGGTAAGTTTATAAACTAATACATTATTCAGAATAAGTTTGACATTCATGTGGGTTGATTGTCACATTTAATGTAATGGAACAGAGTGCCGCTTGACAGAATACACAATTCATATGAAAAAGAGAATGTTTATTGTCAAAAGATACATTGCAAGCTAACCATAAAAACTGTGAATACATTTGTAATGGTTAAGATGATAGTTGAGTATTGCCCTCATCCTGCATGGCAACAACTTGAAGGTTGAAATTGATTTGAAGGAAATATGACACAGTTTTTTTTAGTGGTTGAAAGAGTACTTTACTTTTAAATGTTGTCTTACTATTTTTGTTACAAAGATATGTCTGATGAAAATATTGTCTTACTATTTTTGTTACAAAGATATGTCTGATGAAAATATATTATTAGGAAAAAATGTTACATATTCTGGCCAAGCTATTTCATGATGTTCTTTTTTTAGGTGCAGTAATTAGACCACAGATGATGCTGAACAACTTCAGACACAACACTCCTCCAACAACCTTCCCTAATCCCATTCAGAGACCAGGACTACAAATACCAACTAACCAACGGCCTCCAAGACCCCCAACCAACCCACCTGGTCCCCCACCAAGGCCAAGTACTGTACCACCCTCTGTAGTTTCTACTGGTTTGGCATCATCTCTGAAGGCTCAGCAGGAAAAACAACGGCAAGAGTTGTTAGCTCATGCCCAGAGTTTTCTAAACCCACAGAATAAGCCCAGTATTAAGCATACTAGTAAAGCTGAGGTATCAGCTGGGGACAAGAAGACCAACACCACAACAAAACCGTCAGGAGCAGGAGGTAGTACTAGTGGATCTAGTAGTACCAAGTCTGATGATGGCAAGGCTTCAGAGAAAAAGTAATGCTCCAGGAAATCAGTTGCCTATATACTTTGATGTCTTTGTGTAGTAATTTGACACTTATTTGTAATGTTTGACACTTGTGTATTTTCTGAAACTGTTTAAAGGTGAATTTTTATATACACCAAGGTGATAGTGTGGGACATGTATATAAACATTGTATATAAATTAGGTGTTAGTCAGAATTAGCCTTTCTTTTGAAATACAAAATGCTAAAGGTGGATGTTAAAATTTGCAATAGTATATGCCTCAGTTGCTGCTGGTTTCTTGTGACGAATTACAAGAGTTCTTTTTATATATTTGTACTTTCTTAACTTCTTGTCTGTGAATTCTCGCACTGATATGCAGGAAACTTTATAGAATGAGAAGTAAGACAACACATTCTATGTGCTCTACGTGACATGTGTCTAAAATGAATGTAATGCAGTACATGCTGTTAAGTAAGAAATTTGTGATACTGTTTTAAATGAGTTTTTTTTTTTCAGGCAAATATGGGATGAAAATGCTGAGCATAAAATGCTTTAGCATTAAGATTGAGATTTTACTGTTGTTAAGCTGTGTGTATTGGTAAACATAAAGAAATACATGGGTTATTTCTTAAAAGAAAGGCATAATTCTTGTTTTCATGTTTGTACATTTTATATTGTTATATATTTTGTAATTTTATTATTTATTTATTTACATTGTTAGTAGTATGGAGATTTATCATAACTGTTGTTGGTGTTGAAATTTTATCCTAAAGTGAAGGATTTTATTTTCAGTCATGGTTGATACTCCAGGATTATGGGATGTTGTGGGATTATGATCATTATGGACTAAGAAATGGTGTTATTGTATGTAATGTTGTTGGACTATGATGTGTTATTTCCTCGGACATAATGACAGTACATAGTCATTCTCACTGGAACATTGTTAAAACATGATTGTGTTTCCTTTGACATGGTAATTGAAAACCAGTCCACATTCAGAAAGCAGATATGATAGATTGTTAAATTACTCAGT
Source organism: Perna viridis (assembly GCA_037379345.1). Taxonomy (NCBI): domain Eukaryota; kingdom Metazoa; phylum Mollusca; class Bivalvia; order Mytilida; family Mytilidae; genus Perna; species Perna viridis. The sequence continues at coordinate 24,241,024 of CM074517.1, forward strand.
GTTGTAATAAGACTTAGTGAGTTTTGATTCATGGTAGATTAGGCATATAAACAAAAGTTTACTTGTTAGAAAGGGAAGTAAGTTATGAAAAGGAAGATACATTGGGAAAGAATGATATGCAAGGATAAACATATTGAAAACCTGTTAAGCTTTCAAACAGACAGGAGAGGTTCATGAAACATGATGTAAAATACAACCTTTATCAAAAGGAATTTTGAAGTAGGTAGATATCCTTAAGTTCAAAAAGAGAGAAATAGTCTTGTGCTCAAGAGAAAAAAAATCTGCAATGCTTGCATTTAAATGAGTTCACTCTGAGCAAAGAAAATAGCTAATAAATTGGGAAACTAAAATGGCGAACATTATAAAAAGGAGCTGAATTTTAATTGTCCCCATTAATATCACCACTAATGCCCCAGTGGTGACAGTTTTGGAATAGATGTCAGCATTATGCTGTGTTGCCCCCACAGATATGCTGTACTGATTTCCAGGAGATGGAGTGACTCTACCCCTGTCTGAATTAGCTGCCCCCTATTATGACAGGGTCTTGGGTCACAGTTGGTGAATGTGAAAAAAAAAGAAGAGAAATCATACCTAAAAGGTAGTCGTTTTTTTTCACTTGTGATGTATTTTTGTCGTTGGTTTTTTATTTTGAAAGTAGAGACATAGAGGGTTAAAAGGAGGGAGATGAAGGCATATCACTGGTTTATAAACCAAATTGTTTGTGTGGTTGTCTTGAATGATGTTTTAGAATGATTGATAGCTCATTTGTTTTAAGAGTTTATATGAAGACCGTGATTTGGGAAATATGTCTCTTGTTATATTCATTTTTTTTTTTTATATTTAAGAACACATAATATTCTCTGAAGATTTTACTGGTCAAGGAATGTCAATATTACAATGCTTTTATTCTTAATAAAGCATTTACATTTTACTAATGGTTCATGGTATTTCCATCTATCAGTCATGACTGCATATATTTTTTTATGAAAGTTGATTAATTAACCTCGTATGATTTTTTAAAGAAATGAATAAGCTTTGTGTGAGTTTTGTTAAGTTGAATGTAATAAAATGGGGTAAAGAACATTGGCAAAGTGATTTTTCAGGAAATGTGAACCTCATTTTAAAGTTAGAAGTTACTGATAATAATGATCCATTTAGTTTGATCATGAAATTTCTTTTGTTAGCTTCATTGTCTTTAAAAGTTTTCTGACTAAGGTTCAAAGTTGATATTTGAGTATAGTGTTTCATTAAACATTGATTGACTTATTTTTTACCATTTTATATTGGTTTTGTTGGAAGTAATAGCTTTACATCTGATGATTTGCAGTGATAAACTTTCCTGGGACAAATGATACTATTGAACAATAAGATTTTCATTTTTATACATGATCAATACATGGCATTATTTCTCCTTTGTAGTTTTACGTCTTTGTCACGTTCAGTGTTTTTCCTTTTGCTTCCATTTCATTTATGTGTAGCTCTTAAAACATTGAATAAAAGGAGCTATCTTGTATTTATTTACTTATTTTTTGTTACACTGCACTATGCATCTGTGCAATATTTTCCAATCATAATGGTACACCCATTAATTATGTAGTTGTTCAAATGAAATCTGTTTTCGTGTTGTGGACAAAAATTATGTTCCTGAATTTTAACAATCCATATTTTCAACAGTAGTTGAACAAGTTGAACTACAGATGACAAACAAAATTAAATTGAGTGAAACACCAACAAGACTAACTCATTTGGTTATAAGCATCATGATGTACATACACATTAAGTACTGGTCTTTAAAATTGCTTTAAATACATACTGAATTTTAAAAGTAAGAACAAAACATTCTATTTAAATTTAGTTAGGGTTTTGGCCTGTCAGGATTTTAACATGAGACCCCTATATCGTGACCAAAATGTATTTGGTTTAATCACTGAACTGTACATTGACCTGATATTCAAATTGCACATGCAATCCCACACGCGCACCCACATTTATAATGTCGTGTCTGATAGATGTACTGCACTACTATGCACATAACGCTTTTTTTCTAAATGCAAGTTATAGGCTATGAAATGTAAAATTTAAAGGGGTCCTAAATTTAAAGACTCGTTTAGAAGTACATTTTTCCATTGTAAATAATAAAAAAAAAACAACACATGGGAGCAATTCTTTTAGTTTACAATGGCAAATATAATTTTTTAAAACATTGAACAAAAACCAAGAATTGGAATTCAGATAAATACCCCAGTAAAATGTCATTTCTATTGAGTACAAAATTTCCATAGTTCGCCCTTAAAGCAATACACAACTCTACAGTAAAAAATATGTTCAATTGTTACCTCTTCAGTTCTACAAAAAACAAAGCTAAGTGTCTTATAGATGAGTCATATAAAATTGTTGGTGGGTCGAGTTTGAAAAACACCAAGATAAGTATAACGACAAATCTGAAGACGAGAGTTAAAACCATTCAACTATTTCATACTTGTAGTCTAAAATCTGTTCCCATTTCTCTAACTTACCAATGGCAGCATTAAGAAAACCTTATTTCTTAATTGTCTTCATTCACATTTAGGTTTATTTTACAAAACCCTCAAAAATAAGTTTTTCACATTATTTCTGATAAATGTCTTGTAGGTATTTTTCGGACGCAGTCGGTATAGTTCCGCTTTTTACCCTTAGACCTTAAAGACGCTACTCGATGGAAACCGTCACCCGATCAGAAATCTGTGTCCCGATTGGCCAAATACTGATAACTCAGTGGCGTTCGAAATAACTATAGAAAATTGAAATTGCTTGGCAAGTGTTATTTCATTGAATGAAATGTTTAAAAAATATTAGTTAAAAGAGCAGAATCTTACTGCGTCGGCTATCTTTTTTCTAGATAGTACTTGTTGATAACTGTGATAGTACATGCGATTGTTAATAGATACTGTGGTTTTGAGTTGATTACATGTGAGAAATTATACTCCTTTAGCGCTCAATTTACTGAATTCTGAAAATTCCTCGCATGATACAATTTGACAATATCACCCGCAAAGACATGTTTGGCACAGACTTTGTTAATGATAACTAAAGCAATATGCTTGACAGTTAACATGCTATTTCTTTTATTTTTTATTCCTGTAGTGTAAATATTCTATCACCACCATAACACAAACTAAGCAGTAGTATACCCTGCCACGGACTTGCAGATACAGTAAGAATACTTGCTCCACCACTTTTTAAATACGACTTGAAATATGGTACATGAGGCATGTTGAGACGATCCATATCTAAGTCCGCCACAAAGTATTCCTCTTTATCCTGCCAGATGAACTATTCCAGAGAAATCGCAGAAAATTCCTTCAGCTTATTGCCTTGCATGTTTGGCATTATGTAAACAATTGAATAAGCTTTGGAATTAAGTACTTCTCCGTCTAAGAATCAGGCAAAATGTGTATAAAGTGTGGCACATGAAGGAAAAAAACGCAGAGACCAAATGCATTGACCAAGTGTTTATAACCGATAACCTCCACCAATTACTATCAAAGTGTTTGTAAAATTTGCATTATAAAGATATTGATGGGTCAAATTTAGTTGAAATGCACTGGCAAAATGGCGGGAAAATTTTTCCGCACTTTTTCCATATATAAGCAGTCAGAAGTCTACGTCACAGATGCTTCAGGATAAATTTAAATAACTTTTTAGTTGTTTTCTAGATGTATTTAACATATTTCAGGAAAAAAGACCAACTTGAGAAATATGAAGTGCCACCCATTGCCTGATTCTTACACAGAATGGCACTTAAGTTTTTACAAAGGTAATTTTACCCAATAAAGTTATAGTACGTGGGCTGAGATATCCCCTTGTACCCCACTCATCAACCAAAATATGATTTTCTACTTACCCTATATCTCTTATTGATGAAAAAAAAACCGAAGCATTTTTTTTTATATTTTTTGGCTACATTTTATACATCGTTGAGGTTAAAATCCATTTTTTTGTTATTTTTTTAACTTCGAACTTCAACTTTCTACAAAATGAAATAAATTGACATATATAGGTATCAACATGTAGTTCAATGTCTCAGCTTTACAATGGTACACAGAAAAAAGTTGGTAACACGTTCGATTTTGGAGTAAGAAGAAAAAAAGAATGTACCCCTACCCCACATATAAGTCGCTTAAATTGACATCTTTTAAAGTCAGTACTCCTGGAGTATTAATGCTTTTGTACAAATGATTTATTTGGTATTTTCTGTTTATTGTCATCTCAATTAATACTTCTTTTGATGACTTGTGGTGATTTTCGTAGTCGGAATTGATCAAAAATTGGATTTGCGATTTTCCCCAAAAAGTCTCATAAATTTGACTCTACAAGCCATTGCTCTAATAAAATTAAATCATTCGTTATCATTGTTATCATTCGATAGATAATTCAATTTTCTACATCCACGAAAAACTATTTTTCAGGAAAGAATTTTAAAAAATGTATGTATTACCCGTACCCCTAAAAAACTGGTCTCAGTATCAAACAGAATATTTATTCACAGCATAACGAAACTGTAAAACTCAAATTTTAGGCATTCATAATTAAGATAACAATGTCCCCACATATCTGATCAATGCAGGCGCTTAGATTTTTTGGGAGATTTACAAATACTATTAAATCGTATAAAGGGAAAATTTCAGAATTTCCAAATTTCTTCTATATCACCCGTTATTGACATATTTTCAGAATACCATAGCTAAAAAGGCTTCTGTGAGATACAGCTCTTTTATATAGTGTCTTAGCTTTCAAATGAGCCCAGATAGTAAATATTCGAACTTTTCTTAGTCATTTTAGGTGAAAAATTGCCACACCTACCAATAAAAAATACCTCAACATGAACCAAAAGGTTAATTTTCAGCAGATAAATGATGTGGAATAGACATGTTGGGTACTATTGTTTTAAACATATCTGCCGATTTCATGTGCGTATCTTGCAGTTTCAATGGACAAACAATAATGAGTTGTTCATAAAAAGGGGAATTTTCGGAATTTTTGACCCAGTGGGGTACAAATATAGGCTGACACTGAAAAAAAGAATTCGAGTATATTCTTGGCGACAAATTGATTCGGTTATGGGAGTTATAATCGTACAAAAAAATTACCATGAAGTTGATGAGTGGGGGTGTACACGGTGAAGTTTTCTTCAGAATTTTTTTATACCTCTCTTACCTTTTAAGAAAAAAAAAATAGAATCAACCATTAATTTCAAGTCCAAGGAAAAATCCAGGCAAAACCTCTGAATTAATGTTTGAATATGACATAAAACTTGATCAGAATACCCTTTTCTACCTACCCACAGAATTGATTTATCTTTCCCCCGAAGCAACACGTAGAGTCAAAACACATAGTTGCATTAAGTGAAGATTCAGTACCATCTAAAATGAGGAAAGTGTCATCATCATATTGCCACTACTTGTTCTCTTACAACAACTTCACTACAATAATAAACAGATAAGGTGACAACCTCTACTTAATGAGAACAATAATGACATGTGCCCATTATTTATGACACAACTCTTCGCTCTAAAACCATTTGCAAAGAAGAATCACCAAAATGTAAACTTTTTAATGCCTGTGTGAGAAATTTCCACTTAATGTTCAAAATGAACTAAAAGTAATAATCTATGTTTATTATTCTCCTCTAAGTAATGTATTAGATCATACAATAATAAAGTGTTCTCACCGATAAATCTTTTTTTCATAATTCCCTTCTAAGATTTACTAATGATAAATGTCAGAATAGACTTCTTACAATTAGGCTTCTGGAACGACGTTATTTTTCTACAACTACAGAAGTTTTATGGTCGACATTATTAACTCGTGGATCGTTACAGTGTATCCATCTGCACCATGAGAACTGATTTGTTCAACGTTTCATAGTTCGTCTATCCCGGAGTTGCCCATTTTTGTTTCTTTGTACGAATTATTTTGGTTATTTTATGCTCTTTGTTGTGTATGTCTGTTTTCCCCGTCTGGTCTTTGTCCTTGGATTACATTCTTTTGGCGAGTGTTTCTAGAAAAACAGAGGGCGCTAACCTACCGGTGCACCTGTCCATGCTCCCAGTTTTTAGTGGATACCGAGTTGCTCATTTACTTTTGTTACTTTGTATGTATGATTTTAGTTACTTTATGTTCTTTGTTGTGTATATCTGTTTTCCATGTCTGGTCTTTGTCCCTGGATTACATTCTTTTTATTGCTGCTATAACCTTGGTTCCCTTGATTACTCTTTCTATAAAATAATAAGAAATAATGATTGCAATAAGCTTGCTTGATAGAAGATATGGGTAACTCTATCATCAGTTAGCACCATATTCGTCTTCCTGGATGAACTGGCCATGTTGAACTGGAATAGCACAAAGTAAATGCCAGTTGCAAATCAACTATTGAATAGAAGCAATGAAACTATCTCTGTGGTCATTTGAATAGACACCTTCAAGGTTTTTTCCTACAAGATGTTTTTTACCTACAGAATAGGAGATTTTTTCCTACAGGAAGAAGACATAGTGAACGAAAAGCTTGAGCTCCTTATAACTTTGACCGGATGAAAGTTGAATAACATTGACAATGGTGAATGCCTAAAGCTGCATCATTTTTTGTATATTTTTTGTAACAAGTGGGCATGTTCATACTAAAACTAAACAAAGACAACAAGATTTTGGAAATCTGCATAAGTTAATGTGAAAAAGAAAAAAAACACAAAGCACTTCTTTTATCATATAACAGTAAAAATATTGGAAAATATGTAATAGGATGGTCACATGACTAATATGATTACATTTTCCAAATGAAGGAGATTTTTCTCCTACAACTTTTTAAATGCATGAGTTTAAGCACAGAGTTTAAGCTCCATTGTTACGAATTCCATTGATGAACTCACCTAGCAGAACTGGTGTATATCTTGGGCTTTTCCAGTTGAAGATGGTCAGAAGTCACGGTGAGCTCACAGCAATATAATGTAATGTAATAACACATCGTGGTTCCTTTATGTAGGACTAAAACTGTTAAATTTCAAATCCCAAATGTATCAAATACCAGTATGGTGACTAACTGGACAGAAATGAGACATTTACTGCAAATATATGTACTATGCAAATTGGTATTCTTAAATAATAACTACATTAATTGTACTTCTCTTTCAAGAAAAACATTATTAGATATTTAGTTCTGATACTTTCTTTTTGAATGTCTTTACTGTATCAATGTCTTGAATCAGATCAGATGCCTTTTCACCTATCATTATGCATGGGGCATTCGTATTCCCTGTTGGTAAATTTCGCATGATGGATGCATCAGCTACTCGCAAACCTTGTATTCCTTTTACCCTAATAATATAAAAAAGGAACTTGCATTTTCCATAGTCATACTATTTAAAGGGTTTAGACATGTTTATTCACCTTGTCATTCGTTTGCAAGTTGTTAAATATGAATTTCTCTAAAGAGTTAATCAGAGATATTCCAGTCTTCAATGTAAAGCACTCAACGCAAACTTCCAATCCTACATGTCTTAGTTATAATAAAGAACTAATGAGGATCGACTACCTATGTTTTATTAATCAGGCATCTTTTACCCTCACCACTAAAATGAAGATCGGTTATCTTCACTGCGTAGAAGCAATTTAATACTTAAAATGGAGTCATATCACAAAAAATCAGAATGTTTAACATTTAAGCCGTTCACTGTTAAATTTACTCTCGAGAATCTACAGCCCTTGTTCTTTCTATCAATTAAATACGTCCACCCACTAAACATGTTCATTCAACAAAATACTAGATCTGTACTTCCACACCATCTTACATGTAAAGCATCAATATACCTGAGCTGGGAATCGACAACAGCTGTTTTGTCATCTATTGATCCCATTCTACACGTTGAGACAGGATGATAAAGAGTTGCAGCAAAATATCTCAGTAAACATTCCCAATACGCATCACTATCGAACGATTCACCATCACAAATACCATCAAAATCCATTCTGTTTAAAGTGGCTCCTATTTCTTGAAGAGATTTTGAATTCGCTATCTTCTGAGCAGTTCTAATGGCTATGTAAGAAAAAATCGAAAAAAATTTTTCAAGCCATATTGAGGATATAATTTGTTATTCGTAAGAGATTTATAATACAAAGCAGTGACAGACGCACTACAGCAATATCTAAGCAGAATGTAATATTAGTTGCTTCAGACCATGGTCTGAAAAGTATTTGTGACATATTAATATCTTTAGTTTCTCCAATCGGAGATTCACAGACGGAGTATTTTTGCAAGTGTTATGGCACCCAAGCGTGATCTAGTGGTTTCGTCGTAAAACAGAAACTTTCTGAAACTTTTATATCGGTATAATGCTGTAAGTATCAAATGGTTAAACAGAATAAGAATAATTTTTCTGGATGAAGCAAATTGAAATTACGAACGAACATATGTATATGTATCTGTATGCAACTATATGCATGATCAAACCTTATCATGACATCATATACCGTAAAGCTGCTTCAGCTGTCTTTTTCGTAAATTTTTGTTTCTATTGAAATATGCATTAATTAACTTTTAATTATTTCTACTAAATTGTACTTTTCCTGTATAATTTCATTTCATATCCTCAAACAAAATGGATTAATACATGAGATAGGTGTCGATATATATTGTCTTGAAGACAAAAGAAAATCGACCTAGATAAAATTCATATGTGATTAATTCTGGTGACCTTAACATGCGCATATGTTGTAAGGGTCGATATTGTCCAGCGAAAGCTGTCAATCAGCGAAAAGGAAGGCCCGTTTCTTTGGCGGCCTGAAGCCGTAAAAGAAAAAAAATGAATATAACGCAAGGATCCTTTTGTAATTTACGTAAAGTGATATAATACAGCAATTGTCATTATTTATTTGAAAACTTATCAAGAAATACATGAAATGAAATGAAAACAAGATATGTGTTTACCTGTGTATCAGTTATTGCTATTTTTAACCAAGGTGAAAGTATTTTAACCCAGATGAATGTCCTGTAGGCAATCTTCGGAAGTAATGGGGAAAAATAATTAGATTAGAGCTATCGATCTTCTTTGATTAAAAAAACTTGTTTTCACAATATTCTGTAGGTATTATCGACAGTTTTTGCTTCAACTGCATTACTACAAATTTATTTCATAGAATCGGCAAAATTCATTAGAATCAAAACTGAACAAATAAAATAACTGTTTACTATCTTACATACCTGAAATAAATGTTTTGATATCGTCTGGTTGCTGGAGATAGTTAGGATCAATTAACGGATGATCAAATGGATCTGAACTCTGAAGTCGGATGGTCCCTCTACTCTTACCATGGGATAGTATGACGATGAAACTGAACTCATTTTCGATAGCTCTCGTTTTCAACTTTGTTTTAATCTAGAGTAATAATAACATTTTCAAATGTTTAAGTCAAATGTCACTCATCAAAAAACAAAAACAAAAACAAACAAACAAAAACAAACAAACAAACAAACAAACAAATCAATATTTATGAGCATTTGTTTTTTTTATCTTTAAATCAGCACTTAAATGTAAGCCAAAATATTTGTGAATCATCGAATACTCAAAAGGTTTACAAGAGAAAAATACACCTGCCAAACCAATCAATGCAACACCAGTAGAATTTTAAACCGCGGTTGATTGAGAAAAAATATGTACCAGGATTTGTTAGAAAATATGAGAAAACTGAATTCCGGGGCTTTTCTGTTTTAAGTTTTTGAATGTATTTGTCATCGTATTGATTTATAAACTTTGCTACAACTTTGTGCATATTGGCTGTGAACCATTGTTACTGAAAAACTATTCTGATCACTAATAGACTCACTTCCTTGAAATAGTATATTAAGTCTCCGTTTTTTCGTCTTTTTAAATTAAATATGATATAACCAGAGATTTCATAGTGCGTTTAATACTATGTAAAGTTTTCGTGCTTTCAGGAAGCAATGAAAACAGAAACAAATGCTTTACTAATGTCAAAGTATGCTGCATGTATGTATATTGAAACCCAACCACATTCTTCTTTACGGCAAGGGCTCATGGCAGGGCATATGCATGGCAGTTATATATGTTTCTGCACTTTTTATGACTACTTTTGCCCAGTGTCAATAATGCACTCTTTCGTATTGACACATACCAGAAACAATTAACTGTAATACAAGCGTAAGGTTAAACTATCTGGTTTAAACCCCCATTTCAATAGGAAAAGGTTGTATCAAGTAATGAACGATTGCACTTGTTTCCAACAATTCGGGCTTTATCTATTGCCATTTGTTATAATGACTTTTCTTTTATTTTTTATACTTTCTAATTTTTGTCTATAGTTTGCATATCATTTCTGTAACTTGATTATTACCCTTACGGCACAAAATTCATCAAGGTTTAAATAAGTAATAATCATCTTGACATACATGTATACTCGACGTCACATACAGCACATTTTCGAATTGAAGCTCCACTTTTTAAACCGTCGGGACTTACTGCTAGAGCTTCTCTCTTTTATTTAATCTGAAAATAGTTCGCATATATGCATGAGTGTTAGTACCAACGAGTCGCTTATTGGCTTAAATCGTGCGTAACAAATCCTTACGGGAAAGTCCCATACTAATATCCGCCATGTTGGTTTCTAGGGACGATTTTTTTACAAACAAAGTTCGTAAGTTCCCGTCGAACTCCGGTGACAATCGTCTGCTTGATCAATTCTCGGTATTTTACGTTGTTCGCGTAAAATAAATCCGAGATATCCGAACTTACACCGAAATGCATTCTGGGTTCTTCGGTTTTTGGACAAACCATTTAAACGTAAACAACATCTCCTAGCAACCCGATCACTGTAAAGCCAGCACTCCACAGTATTGTAGAACTGCCTAATTTTGGTCTTGTAATCTGATGCTTTGTAACATTTATCACTTTAAAAAATTGTCAAGCATCTGTAAATCTATATATCTAGAAATAGCTCAGGCAAAGGCCTTCAGGATGCAGTAAAAATTTTCTGGAAAAAAATTACCCACAGCATATAGGGTTACCATAAAAGCCATGCACAAATATGCGAAAATTTGCAAAAAGTTCATAGAATCAGGTTTAAAAATATCAAATTTCCCGCAAAATATCTGAAATTTTTATTTCATCCCCTGAAACTGTTCAAACTTTTCCTTCGAAAATCCCTTCCTCATATGGACATCAGCGGTTAGATTTTAATCTATTTGACTTTGTAATCCACTTATTAATTTTAGCATGGTAAAAAATTGACTTACTTTCACTTTCACAATGAAGTCAAATTGTCATTGAAAAAAAGCCCCTTCAACATTGATATAAAACATTGCAAAATACTTTTTAAAGTCCCCTTTTTTCATAAAATGTTTTATCAACAATAGATTCTTCATTTTTAATGCAACCACCGGTTTCCATTCATGTCATTTTTCATCCCAAGCCAAAAGTGCGAAAGTAAACTAAACTGTGGAGTGCTGGCAAACATGGCCGACTTTTGACATGTAAATATTGGGACCGAGAATTAAAATCTCACCGGAGTTTAACGATTCAGAGTTTAGGGAGAAGCCGTTTGGCTAAACGAATGAGCAAGTCATTTAAGACAATTTAAACGACGGTAGGTGTCAATAAAGTCGTAGGAAATATTTTTCTTCAAATTTTAACAGTGTCTTATTTATGTGACGCCGAGTATATAAATTCCATTTACCTTTGCATTGATTTTTTCATAAGTTTACCTCATCTTTGATATTCATCTTTAGTCCATTGTCTACAAAGTCTTCATTTTGTCCATTTGTAAACATTTGAAGCTGAAAATCTGGGTAGTTCGGTGCATCTTTTTCTCTGTTTGCTTTCTGACCAAAGAAATGGCCATCAGTACCACAGTAAGAGTGACATCCTGATAAAAAAAAACAACAACAATAACAATATGATAATCAACTGGAAAGATTGAACAACTAAAGTATGAACACAATAGCAAAGAACACTCAACTATAACGATTGCGAGGAACCTGTAAAATCTGTAAGTGCTCCTACCACGAGTAATTACATTTTCTTAATTCACGACAAGCAATTGATTATCCTATTTCTCTATTATTTATCATTATTTTTATAATTACTTTAGGTTTCGTGATCGGCGGATATTAATATTTGTTGTGAAGTTTTGACGAAAGAAAACCCGAGAGTGAAATTACAGATTTTATTTCACATGAGAATTATTATCAAAATTAATTTCACAGAAAACATTCGACAAATCATTGCTATTTTTGATGAACATATTTATAATTGTCTTTTCTTTTTATACTAAACCACTTTTCAATTGATATTTACATTTTGCAATTATGCAGTCAGGTTGGTTTATCAAATTTTCGTTTTATAACTATAACTTAGTCTTACTAAGTCTTCTATTTGAAACCCGAAAGACCATGCCCTATATAAACTTCCAATTTCTACTTTTGTATAATTGGTATTCTAGAAAACTTGGCATCCAACATTTCAAATATCACCAGTGCTACTATATAACGACAACCCAGAGTAAGTTGAAGTATGTTATGACTATAATTATATACAGGATGACTTCAAAACATAAGTTCAAATGAAAGAACTCACCTTTTCCGGTTATTTCAAAAAACAATCTTTGAAGAGTGGAACTGGCATCTTTTGATGAAACAGAAATTGACTGATTTATTCTGTACTTCATAAAAAGGAATATATGATCCTGTAAATTTTCTCCCACTGGTAAATCAGCTATTATTGGTATCTACAATGTTGATATTCATTAATTTTGTTTACAAAAATGATTTCCCCTTAAAAGACTGCAAGATTCAAATTATTAATCGCATCTTTCTAAGCCCTTACACATTATCACCCGAACTCTTGACTAATGTATATATTTTTAATTGAATATAGTATATTCAGAATAAGTCCGGGCTACACTTTGATAATGGCCGATTGATTTTATACCATAGAGTTTTGTGCAAAGCAGCGATTCATTACACACACGCACTTATACTTTCTTCCCTGTGTTGTACATAAAGATGAATGATTTTATTTCATTTTTTCCCATAGTTGCGAATTTAGTACTGTTATATTCAAATGTTGTGCAACAACAGTTACATGTCTGGCAATTTTAAAATCCCCTATTATAAAGCAACACACCTTATGTTTAAGCAGCTGGTCTTTAGGACCGATTCCAGATAGCATGAGTAACTGTGGACTATTGATGGCACCAGCTGAGACTATCACTTCTTTCCTGGATTTTACCACCGATTTCCTGTTATCTTTTACAATATGTAAACCCCTTACTGTCCTCTCACTTATCTCTAACTATTTACAAACAAATATACATGGTATGATCCAGTCTGTCCCCCCCCCCAAAAAAAAAAAAAAAATGCGTTTGTTTTAAGTGCCAGTCCAAATAAAATTCAGACACTGTCCATAATAAAGTGATTTATGGTGAAGAAAAACCCTTCGAACTAACAATGCTTTTTCAATCTACATATGCTATATTTTTACGCAACAGTTGTCCTTTCCATATTCAGATCTGTACTTTTGAGAAAATCATACATTTATCTACCACTGAAATCAAACAAATCGAACAAAATCGAGAGCGATAACTCTTGCAAAGTGCAAATGAAAAACTATGACTGATAATGTGGTCTGTAACTGATTCTGAATAAGAACTGATAGTGAATTCGGAGTTTTAGGCATGCATGAATCATCTCCTGTCTGATTTTTATAAAGACTGCTACTTAAAGATTTACAAGTACTGAAGATTATTTTTAAATCGATGTAACAGTTAAAAGCAACGTGAACGTTTTTTTTAAAGTACATAAAAGTAGTACATAAAAAGAACTAAGTTTTCTTAAACCTTTATCAAATCAAAGCTTACCTGGTGTAACCGAATACATATCTCTGAAAATACACTTTTGTTTTGTCTCATGATGTAACCGTATCATTTCGAAAGAGATGAGGTCTTTACACTTACGTAGTTGTGTTTTCATTTTATCAGCCGATCTGTCTCAACTTTTACAAGGTAACATTTAAGGTTGTATAGTATATTGTCTAAACTTTACCTTCGTAGCAAGAGTATTTATACTTATATGGAGGTTTGGTCGATGTAAAAACGGTCTTAGATAGGCTCTTGCAGTACTGAATCTTTTTCCATTCTTGGTGTTCAATTGACTGAAGGTAAAACCTGCAGGCGATTTATTGTAAGTGTAGAAGGCAGATCTTTGTTTGAAAATTACTAGCAACTAGGTTTAAAACCATATCCCCACGCGAAGATAAAATAAATTTCTTTTAATATTATGTTCCGACATCTTCTGTTTTTTATTAGCATTGAAGCCATTTTGTTAACGTTATAAAATGAATTAAACAGTTCGTTTGATGAACATTTTGAAATATTTTGTGACATTCATATTGAGTCTACAGCAACAAGTGTTTAAAAAGTCTTGTTCTTTTTATATAAATCCCATGGGAAACATTTTCAAATAAATTAACAAGGCAACGCCTTAAAAATTCCAAAATCTTTTTGACAAAGATATAAAAGGTAAATTTCACCAAAGTTTATGATTGAAATGCTATGTAATAAAAACACGCCACAATACAAGACTGTACTTGCCATCTTTATATGTTGTGATTTATTTGTTTTATTTTTTAGGGGGGGATTCGGCGTCCCATCTTCATTTGAAAACGTACTTGAAACGTGAAAATTACCATGCATTGTCCGCCCATTGGCGTCATTTGTCTTCAGACCAAGCTCATTTGCAGCTCTGCTAAATATATCTGCAAGTGGTGTAATCTTTTCTCCGGAGATAGGACGAAGTCCACCACGAGAATGATAGGCTGTGGTATAAAAAAAATAAAGTATTTTTTTTCAAGAAGTGCAGTGATCAAAAATCAATGCGAATGTAGGATATAAAACTATTAATACGCTAGGCTACATTTGTCTGCTAATCTAAAAAAAATGTTCCACTTTGTAATATAATTATCTTAATACATGTATCTGTATTTAATGCTACCGTACGAGAATCATAAAGATCTGGAATTTGTATATCCTCCATCTTCAGAAAGTAAGGAAGAACATCTTTATAACTCCATCCTTTGCATCCCTCAGCTTCCCATTCATCATAGTCATGCTACCACGTATAAATGCAAGATAGTTCAAACAACTCGATCCTCCTAATACACGTCCGCGTGGCCAGTATGATCTCTGCGAACAAAACAAACTGACTTAATATTGATTAATTCATTTTAAGAATTAATTTTATATGAAGTATACTATAGATGATTTGATGTTTTGAAAAAACAAATCTATTAAGTGATTGAATCAGTTACCCGTTACAATATGAAGGCTTGGATTGTCATTAACTAATTTTATTTTTTTACTTATTTTTTGGTATAGTAAATAAAGTATGTCTTCATAGTTTACTCACATGACCATTCATTGCTTTCTGACTGTACTTTTGAGGGACACTGTAATAACCCCAATCTTCTTTTGATTTTTGTAGAGTCCCCACCATTAGAGGAACCCGTATGTTGTCATTATCAAGTTCCGATCCCCCAGCTTCAACCAATAATACAGATACATACGGGTTCTCGGAAAGTCTACTGGCTATAACCGCCCCTGTCGACCCAGATCCGACTATATTTGTAGAAAAAGTAGATACATTGATTCTTTATAGCGGCTTCGTTAAATAATACAGAAGTTCAACATTGAAATATTAAGAATCTACTAAAAATGCTCCCATCGTATTTTACAGAACTTTTTGTATTTTCAAATGATAATTTAGCATGAGAACTAAAATACATTACTATTTCTCGCATGCAATGCTGTATTATGTGTATGCTTGGCAGTCTTTTTTTTTGTGTTAACGCATGATAGTTTTATCTTTAAATAAATCTGTTTTTTTTATTCATGGGTGTATCATGTTTTTTTCCCCAAATATATTATCATATTTGAATTGGATGTTTTCTATCAAGATACACAACGCTTTCTAATGCATATAACTTGGGTGCATATCAGGTCAGAGCTTAATACTTTGTTGCATCTTACGCTGTGATATAATCCTATGTAGTTTCAATAGTGCACATCTCAATTTTAACTTGAATTGAATATAGACTTTTATAAGCACATAACAAAAACGTTTCAACTTGAACAAAAAGGGGAAGAAAGGAAGTTTCATTTATTACAGTGTGTAAATTTTATAGCGAACGATATCAATTTTGACACATAAACACACACATTAGAAGTCTTACCAACGATATAGTCATATGTTGAATTTAGGCTGACATTGAAAGCATCATCTTGCTTGTTTCTTCCCGCAAACCATAATGCAACAGCGAAGAGAACAACTAAAACAGATTTTAATAATCCAGTAACCTAAACAATAACAAGTAAATGTTAAATATTCATGACATTTTTATAGTTCATTTTAAGAAAGGCTGGGATAAACGGTTCTATTGTAAGTACATTTATTCAAAACCTGCCTTTCTCAAAGTAGTGATTAATTTTGGTTACGCTCCTTAAGAAATGACCCATATTACCACAGCTTCGATATGTATCACACGGTTGGAGACCAACAGAGAACTACACAGACATATGCAAGGTTCAACATCAATCTGATACACCTAGTAGATGACAATACATTTTACATGTTGACTTCGGCGTATTGAAAATTATGGTCTAATTTTACATTAAATTTTGTAGAATTTTGTAGAAATAATAATGCACTTACGTTTGTTGTGTTTATCATGTCTGAGGTTATGACATATGTACAGGTAATTGATAAAGGTAAAATTAAGTAGTGAATAATCATAATCACGTTTTTCTGTCGAGAAGTATGTAAATACAGTTAAAATATATAGTCAAAATACAACTTAATGTATCTCAGCGTGCCTGTTGTTATTGGTAAGGGAATGTCGATTACAATGTTTTTTTTATATAGTATGTACATATTCCTAATGGTTTATTGCATTTCCATCTATTAGTCATGACTGCATTTATTTTTATGAAACTTAATCATTAGGGTGTAATAGATGACATTTTAGGTAATTTTATAGAAATAGTAACCTCTTGAGAACACATACAGTTACAGATATTAAAAAAACCTTTTGCATGTTTTGAGATGCGAATGAAATGTATAACATGCATCTGCTACCTTCCCCCCCCAATTCTACATAAAACATAAAACTGGTGATAACTTCAATCTTGTTACAACAATACCCTGTTCCAGAAGACTAATTGTAATAAGTCTAGCGTGGTACAAAAAAGCAAGCTCTGGCACAACGTATGAATTGTGATATGAAAGCTTCATACACAGGTGCTGAAGGGATGTGGCCAAGATGTTTTTTTTTTGTAGACTTCGGATTGCGTATTTGCTGTTGTTTCTTTGTACGTGCTACTTTGGTCATTTCATGTTCTTTGTTGTGTGCGTGTTTGTTTTTCCTGTCTGGTCTTCACCCTGGAAAATGTTCGTTTGATTTCCGAAAAAAAGACAAAAACATTATGACAAAATAGAATACATCTGTCCGAAATATGTAAACGGGCATACTTTAAAATGTACCTACATATTGATGAATTTGTTTTTCAAGTTGAAAGAGGTGCCTTTCCAGTTTCAATAACATAATGTTATCGTAGTTTCAATTCAAATTGTAAACAAATCGGAGATGACTGTCAAGCCAGATTGTAACTCCGTTTTCAAGGCCAAGTCGTTCATAGTAATTGCTCACGTGCAGCGGTTTTCGCTCATTTACTGATAGTTTGACTCATTTAGAAACTAAGTTCAAGTAAAAAAATAGTCTACAGTTATGACAAACGTTTGGCTACTAAAGTTTTAACTATTGTACATATTTTGTACTTAGACCGTAATCATCCATAACTTAACACCCGTATTTTTCATCGTTAAATTGTATATTTAAAAAAAGGGTCTTTGTTATATGAACAAAGCATTGAAGTATTATCCCATCTTAAAATCAAAGCAGCACAAGAGAAATCTTACAATCGAACAAAAACACTAGTACTTATTCATTTAAACATTCGTTTTTTTGCACTATTGTAAAATTCAAGAAACACTAAACCATTTAGGTTTCATCCTTTGAATTACACTAGCTATAACTTATCGACGCTACATTTGGCTTCTTTTTTGATAGTTTTTACTTGTATACAATCGACCTTTTGATGTAGATCGTCCTAAAGTTTGCAGTTATAATGCTGGTGATGAGAGATTACTTCATGAAAAACATGTAAACTAAATCGGAATTTGCAATACTTATATGAGCAGTTTTTTGTATTTATTTTAATGTTAAGAAAAAAAATTAGTACGTAGATAAGGAGGTCGACCTAGGATAAGGGACATAACTCATGAAATCAGTGATACGTTTGTATCATATTCAATTGCACCAAAACCTCTCAAGCTTTCGTTTGAGGCAGAATAAAATGAATCCAAGTTAATTAGATGCTTACATAAGATTGATCTAAAATGCTGAATACAAACGTTCCAATGATTTTTAAGAGTTGTGTTCCTTACCCTAAGTCTACCTCCTTAAGTCATGGAAGTAAATGCTTCTATTTTGCAATACTCGTTACATATGTTTGTTTTAATACAAAAATTACTTATTTCGATATGTTACTTACACTTTCTTTAAGGTAATACTAATTGATCAAATTTTGTCACGACAGTTCATGCTATTGAATATAAAGAGTCAAACAAAATACATGAAAATTTGATTAATTCAGTAACTTTTCAAAATATGTCTCATCACTTACTTCTAACGATAAGGTTTTTTAAACAGTAACATTTCAGTCTAAAATCATCAATTAAAAGATTTTATATAGAGTAAAACCTGCCATGCACCATCTGTATTCAGCAATAACCTGCATAGAAAGACTGTGATTAAAACATCGATATGTAGTGCATTCTATATGAAATTTAACTTGTACATAAAGACTACACGCCTTTTGTGTCCATGATTTCGTTGTCACTTGGAAGGTCACTTTAGATAGGATTGACTGTATTTTTCAACGTTTCCTTTACTTTATAGTGTACAAATCTCAACTACCACTTAGTAAAGGGAAAGACGTGTGAATGATAGTCATTTATGACCGATATCCTGTAGAACATTCAAACATTAAGGTTATGGTAAGTGTCTCTCTGCTTCTCTTAAAATTAGCATTTAATCATAGCTGTTTTAGCATTTAATCATAGCTGTTTTAGCATTTTATCATAGCTGTTTTAGCATTTAATCATAGCTGTTTTAGCATTTAATCATAGCTGTTTTAGCATTTTACTCAAGATCTAAGTCCATATGGTTTTAATTTTGACACCCCAAGTCAAAGTTTTTTGGCGTACATTTAACTAGTATAATTTTTTATGGTTCATCCTACTTCAAGATAGAGCCTCGAATTAATTAACTATGGAGACAAAGAGAGTTAATTGCGACAAATCCTATGTATTTTGTCGCATATTTAGTGTCAGTCCCTATAAGAATTAGGCAGTGGGTGAAACATAGTATGAAAAACTAACCATTTTGATAGTGTAATTTGCCTACTTTCACCATCAGAATCAATGAAAACAGACAAGATTTTCAATATCATGCTGGCCCATTGAGTTAAAATTTCATTGAAATGCGCTGAAAAAATTAACATTTCAATGGCAGATAACTCTGTCAAAAACCTCATTTTTCTAACATTTTATTGAAAAATTTCTGAGTAAAGCCAGTCATGCAGAGATTAAATAATGGTCTTTTCAAATAGAGAACGTGTCCTGAAGTGATACTTTATTGTCAGATCGGTGGGGTTTTGACATGCATGTTTCTGATTTTTCCGATTTTGCCTGATTCTTACAAACACTTACACTTAATTAGTGAAGATTATACATCAAATTTAGTCAACAATATATACCTATTAAACCTCAACCATCGCTTTTATAACACAGAACAAATACAATTCTGTTTTTCATAGTAATCGTTAAAGGTGTGCACTTACTAAGTTTATATGCTACTCATTATGAAAAGACAAAGGTAGATTGCTTTGATTCAAACATACTTTAATTTAAAACATTTTCTTGTTTGAAATAGTAAGCCAATATCTCAATTAATTGTCATATTTAACTTTTTTTTTTTATTTCTCAAGAAAATGCCAAATCTCAGGAAAAAAGTCTGCCCAGTGAAAGAAGATTGGAGTTGCTTGCCACACTGTTGCAATCCTTTATTTCTTTCGGCGTTACGTTGTTGATGTTGTTGTAATTTTTTTAGGTCTTAGAGGGTTTGATTTCCAGTATGCAATTCCATGTGATGTTATCAATGAATCGACAAAGAAATGATAGATATCAACATTGCTCCACTGAATGCGCATACACCACTGATTGTGCATACTTCACTGACTGCCTTTCCGGTTGCAATTTTTTCTGTCACTTCTCCATATCCGACCGCCCTCATGGTAACAAAACCAAGCCATCAAGCCTTAGGTATGCTTTTAATATCATTTTGCTCGTTTTCTGTCAGAAAGACAAGGTTTACAAAAAATTGCCAGTTATTATGTACAGAAAGAGAACTAAATGATCCCAAATACAATTGTGCTAAAATGGTTACAGAAGCAAACGAGTCAAAACAAGTAGAGAACGTGGACATATTACTTACTATAACTATGTTTCTGATTCTTCCGATTTTGCCTGATTCTTACAAACACTTACACTTAATTAGTGAAGATTATACATCAAATTTAGTCAACAATATATACCTATTAAACCTCAACCATCGAAAATATTGTGCGTTCAGAAAATATACATTTTCAACATGCGTGAAAATAAAGCTTTGCCGCAATTGAATGCTAGGTTTCTATATCTCGCCCAGTTATTAAAAATTAACAAGTTAATTTTAACCACATTTTTAATGTCTAAATAAAAAACTTATTCTTTACATTTTTCATTAACATTTCACAATGTGTGTTCACGATATAGAATTTACAGATATTTTAGACCGTACACATATTTACTGAATCATATGCCTAAACTTATATATTCGGAGGTTATGATTTATGCATTTTGACTGATTTTCTTTTGAGTGTTATAATTGAAAATAAAACAGTGGCATCATAAAAATACAAATAAAATGTCTGAAATACATGTAAATGTTTGTATGAATGAAGGAGGAGATTTGTTGATGCTGACAAAATGATCACCCCCTAACAAAATAATCCTGAAATGTGAAACTTTACAAATAAGCATTTTCACTTATTAAAGTTATCTTAATCTTTTAATGTTATAACAATAATGGACGTTAAAATACAATAAGGGAATGTAAAAAAAGCAACGTCGCCTGAATTTTTACTGCAAGCGAGTGTATCTAGAATTCTCTTTTATGTCTTGAATAACAACAGTTTTTAATAACACATTGTAAGTATTTTGTTTCACAGAACTGACCCTACCTGCCCATGACGATTTTAAACAAATGAATAACTGCTGTCATCATTGAATGAATAGAACATGATTTGAATTTATAGAAGCATTACGAATTAAGAATCATGCTCTTCTGAGAAATCATTATCAAATTGGATATATATTTTGTAAAATCTATATTAAATTCGGTTATCCACTTTTTTAGCTCGAAATGAAATGCATGTTCAGATGAATGTAAGAGTAATCAAGGGAACCAATGTTATAGAGGTAATCAAACGAATGTAATTCGGGGACAAAGACGAGACGTGGAAAACAGACATACACAACATAGAACACAAAGTAAATAAAATCATACATACAAAGTAACAAAAGCAAAGGAGCAACTAAACTCCACATAAAACTGTGAGCATGGATCAGGTGCACCGGTAGGGTAAGCGTCCTCTGCTTTTCTGGAAACACCCGCCGAGTTGCTCATAAAAAGTCAAGTCCGGGGTAGACAAACGAGGAAAGGAAAACTATGACCCGTTGAATAAATCCCTTTTCAAGGAAACGTTCTCGTGTGAAGAAATCAAATATTTCATAATATATTCCGTTACAATACAAGAATTCAAAGCCATACAAAACAACCACAGTATATGATATATATATCAATCCATTGCAATGTACACCTTTGTATCCACATAAACTATCATTCATTTTGGTTATTACGTGGGTATAATTAATCTTAATTACACAAAAAGTCCTGTTCTTAGAACTAGTGATTAACTGTGTACAGGTATTACTTGCTTGCAAAATATGCACATAAATCAAGTTAAAAGTTGGACAATAACAAATGGAAATAATGATAATAATAATAATAATAATAATAATAATAATAATAATAATAAAACAAACTTAAGTCGGAAAAATATGGATTATAATTCTTAAAATACTAGCTACATTTACAGGACTTCCCTTCTAGAAAACATTTTGCAGAAAAATATTTTTAGAGGTTTAGTACGGATATTTTCTTTTTAAATGTATCTACTGTATCCATTCCTTTGATCAGATCAGAAGCCTTTTCTCCTATCATTATACAGGAAGCATTTATATTACTAGTTGGTAAATTTCTCATGATGGATGCATCAGCTACTCTTAAACCTTGTATTCCTTTTACCCTGAGAATTCAAACAAAAATGCATATTCAAAAACGATACTATTTAGCATGTTTAACCATATTCATTCACCACATCATTCGTTGCATGTTTTTAAATGTGAAATTCCCTGAAGAGAACTTGAGAGATTTATTCAAGGCTTCTTTAATGTTAAAAAGTGCGGGCACTGCAATCCTGTATGTCTCAGAGACGTAGCATCTTAATTTCGATTGGCACTGTAGGAGTTGCAAACACATAATTTCGAACGTCCCTGTATTTAAGAAATAACAGAGAATAATTCAGGACCAACTGTCTATGTTTATTAGTTGGCTCGTTATTCCGTCACTACAATGATGATCTGTTATCTCGTGAAAAAAAAAATTCAGTACATGAAATGAATCTGTTTCATCATCGAAAATCAGAATGCTGTCGAAAGCAATGTACTGCAGTGCTACAACATAATTTCTAAATCTGATATGAGAATCTGTTCTTTCTGAAAACGTAAATATGTCTACCCAGTCCTACTTTAGAAGAACAGTTTGCTATAAGGTCGACTACCCCTGCTGATTCAACAAACCTTTTCTTACAAACTAGAGCATTACTTCCCCACCATGTAGAGTGTTACTATACCTGAGTTGAGTATCGACTACAGCTGTTTTGTCAACTACCGCGCCCATTCTACATGTTGAGACAGGATGATGAAGCGTTGATGCATAATACCTCAGGATACATTCCCAATACGCGTCACTATCGAAGGATTCAACATCACAAATACCATCAAAATCCATTCTGTTCAAAGTAGCTCCTATTTCTCGAAGGGGTTTTGAATTCGCAATCTTTTGAGCCATTCTAATAGCTTTGTAAAAACGGAAACAAGAAAATATGTTTGTTTAAATCACTTTCAACCGTAATGAGAATATCGTATTTAGTAAAACTTTTATTTACCATATTATCATTATTAGCAGTTTTAACAAAACAAGGATGAAATTATATACTAACCAATTAAAAGTGCCATTTGCTGTCAGTCGCCCTTATTCGTGAAGTATTAGATAAGATGGTAATATAAAAATAAACCGAGATCAAAATGAAAATTACGCTCTACAACAATCTATAAGCAAAATGTATTTATACTGGTTGTTTCATACCAAGGCGCAAAAAAACTTGAATATTGCTGGTCTTAAAACTAGTGGTGACATCTTCAATTCTCAAATTTTGAAAATGTGTGAACGAGAAAATGTGGTCCCATAGTTTTGTTGTCAAAACAGGAAATTTTTATTTTGGCATAACTATCACGGTGTCATGAGTATCAAATGGTTTGAAATTTAAAATCTGCTCGAAGAAGCAATTGAAAATGTTGCCGAAGAGTTCAGAAATTACGAATGCAACAATATTCATTATTAAGCCTAATGGCTTCTTATACCTTGGACAAGGCTTACATATTAAAGTCAAGTCTTTACTATCTACCTGAAATAAATGTTTTGATATCGTCTGGATGCTGGAGGTAGTTAGGATCAATTAACGGATAATCAAATGGATCTGGACTCTGTAGACGGACGGTTCCTCGACTCTTACCATGGGATAGTATAACGATAAAACTAAATTCATCTTCACTGGCTCTCGTCTTAAGCTTTTTTTAATCGAAAGTATAAATTCCATGTTCAAGTATTAATTAGCACTCCAGCTAAGGAACATGCAAAATGTGATTCATGGGTAAAAAGCTTACATATTTTAATTTTTGATATTTTGTTTGAAATGTCATAGTAAACAGAAATAAACATGTGGTTTTTCATATAACCCGTGCTCTTAGGAGATAAAAATTATATAGAATGCACTGTAGATTTCAAAATTAAGGGAGATAACTCTGTAAATGGCACTCAAATACAATAGATCTACTGTATTTTCAATGTCGATTATCTCCCAAGAGCTGGCAGATTTGAATGAATAATTACACACTTCATATTATAGACCCATAAACAACTTAATTACAAAAATAAAAATATGTAGCTTTTTTGGGGTGTATCACATTTTTCAGATTTTGCATGATTCTTACAAAGACAGCTACTTAAAATGTCTCATTTAAAAAAAAAGACACTACTTATGAGCTTTTGATTTTGATTTTTGTAGCTTTTGCCCAGAGACACCATCACTAAAAATGTAAACACAATATATGTCCGTGAATCCTCAAATACTCAAAAGATTAACAGGAGAAATATACATCTACCAAAAGCCAAGCATTAAAAAATCAAGTGCTTTAAATTTTAACCCCAGTTGACTGAAAAAAAAGTTTTTAAATACGCATCTTGTCAGACCGGATTTGTTAAGATTAAATGGAATAACAAAACCTTTTTCTGATTAATGCTTTTGAATGTTAAAATCATGTATAGTTTCATGAAAACTTTCTGAAACCTTATGTCCACTATTCGGATTTGTCACCGATGGGTAGACGGAGTTTTTCCTGTACTTTTAATTCCAACTTAATTGGACTTTTAAACTCCAGCGAAGATCATAATGCGTAGAATGTTTTGTTAATTTTTCGTATTTTAAGGACGAAACAATGAGAAAAGAAACTAACATGAAAATTTAGGTGATGCTTTACTTATGTTCAGGTATTCTGTGTGTATGTTTAATGAAACCCAAGCATTCTTCTTAAAGCAAAGTTTCATGCCATGGCAATTATTAATACATTTTCTGTGCTGTTTTGACGACTTATTTTCCAACTTCGGTTTCAGTTTCACTTTCATGAAACGGTATAAATAACTTTGCTCCGTGTCTATTTCGCACCACCCTTTGAATTGCAAAATACGGGAAACAATTAATCATAATAGGAGCGGTCATAAGTGCGCTATAACACCATGGATTAACCCATAATTTCCATCGGTAGGCCTGTATCCAGTCAGGAATACTTTGGATGTTTCCAACATTCCAGGTTCGCCTTAATATGTACTTGTTATACATTGACTTACCTTCTTTTATTTATACTTTCTAACTTCTTCTATAGTTTGCCTTTCATGTATGAAATTTACCCTTTATGACACACATTTCATAACGGTTTAAGTAAACAATTATCATCGTGTAGGAATCCATTTGACTTAGCATTGATTTGTTCATAGTTACCTCATTTTTGATATTCATCTTTAGTCCATTGACTATAAAGTCCTCATCTTGTCCATGTGTTAACATTTGAAGCTGAAAATCTGGGTAGTTTGGTGCTTCTTTTTCTCTGTTTGCTTTCTGACCAAAGAAATGGCCATCTGTACCACAGTAAGAATGACAGCGTAGAAAAAAATGATAGGATAATAAATTGACGACAGAAAGTTCGACAGTGAACTTACATAAAGTATTTCTCATGTGAAATATCAAATTTATCACACGGGGAACTTTCGCAAAAACCGCTGCTACTTATGATTTACACATTTATTATTTATTTTTTCTGTTTACATTTAACCACTACTAAGAAGTCAATTTAATATTTGCATATTACAGTAATGCATTCACTTGTGATTATTAAATGTTCGTTTCATTATTTAGTGTTGCTATACAACGTCTACATAAAACAAAATAAAAAGAGACTAAGATCTAAACCACTAATTTTTACGCTTGGAATAATCCAACATGTTAAATCTCACTGGTGCAACTATACAAAAGTTTTGCGCATAGTGTGATAGTCAACTGAGTGTCAGTTACGGGATGTTATGATTATAATTTTATACAAAATGAATTAGACATTTCTCACCTTTTCCAGTTATTTCATAAAACAATCTTTTAGGAAGTGAATTGGCATCTTTTGATGAAACAGAATACGATTGATTTATTCTGTACTTCATAAACAGGAACATATGATCCTGTAAATTTTCTCCCACTGGTAAATCAGCTATTATTGGTATCTACAATGTTGATATTCATTAATTTTGTTTACAAAAACGATGTCCCCATAAAAACTGCTATCTACATTTTTTTCGTAACCATTCTAATCCCTTAGCCAATATCACAAGGACTCTAACGCAAATATTTTAGTTGAATGCAGTATTTTTCGATAAAACCCGAGCTACAATATGTTAATGACCGATGATATAAGGTTGGTTCTAGACCGTTCAATTTGTGCAATGAAGCAATTCAGTGCACTTCAGCTAATTTGCTTCCTGTCTTGTCTTGTCATTTCACTGTTACTTGATTGGACGATTTCAGCCTTGTTTTATCAAAATAATGTACAATTACAGTTTCCTGATCGACGACTCTAGAACCTAACATTAGAAAGCTACATACCTTATGTTTTTGCAGCTGATCTTTAGGACCAATTCCTGATAACATGAGTAACTGTGGACTGTTGATGACACCAGCTGAGACTATCACTTCTCTTTTGGACTTTACTAACGACTTCCTGTTATCTTTCACAATATGTGATCCCTTCACTGTTCTGTTAGTTATTTCTAACTATTCACAAATAAACAAACATCGTATATTCCGATTTGTCCCAAAATATTTTGTGGTAATGTATTTATATCTAATCT
Source organism: Perna viridis (assembly GCA_037379345.1). Classification (NCBI taxonomy): domain Eukaryota; kingdom Metazoa; phylum Mollusca; class Bivalvia; order Mytilida; family Mytilidae; genus Perna; species Perna viridis. Next base: position 24,268,074 of record CM074517.1, read on the forward strand.
AGACACATTTACTGAAGGCATTAACTCATTAAATTATTAATTTATTACATCCGAGTATCAATTTACTGATTGTATACAAAGAGGAGATATTTTACTGAAATAAATGAAAGTAGTACATAAAAAAGATTTTTTTTCGTCATTCTTACGACTCATCTGATACAATGGAATGCAAATCTCTGTAGATACACTTTTGTAGATCCAGAACGATTTTAATGGTTTTTTATATCACAATGTAACCATAAAGTCGTTTATCCTTTGAAAAGAAAAGAGGTCAAAGCACTTTTATAATTGTGTTTTTATTCGATCAATCAGTCTTAATTTTTACAAGATAACATTGTTAAGACGCCAAAATAAATAGTATATTGACTCAACTTTACCTTCGTAGCAAGAGTATGTGTACTTATATGGAGGTTTGGTCGGTGTAAAAACGGTCTAAGATAGGCTCTTGCTGTACTGAATCTTTCTCCATTCTTGATGTTCAGTTGGCTGAAGGTAAAACCTGCAGTTGATTTAGTCTGAGCGTAGTTTGCATATAAGATTCCAAATCTTTGGGAGACAAAGTTACAAGTAAATAGATTAAAAACCACATATCAATGCGCTTCACTTGATTGAGGAGAAAATTCCGACATCTTCTGTTTTTGCAACATTTAAATCACAAGTACACCTACCAGAACAATTTAAAAAGTGTTAAACAGTCCGTGTCTAATAGATATTGAAACTTGTTACTCCAAGGGTAGCACGTGTTTTAAAAAAAACTTGTTACTCCAAGGGTAGCACGTGTTTTAAAAAAAAACTTGTTACTCCAAGGGTAGCACGTGTTTTAACAAAACTTGTTCTTTCATATATGTCGCACATCAAAATATATTGACAATGGCAATACCTTTAAACTTCCCAAAATCTTTTTTTTTAAATAAATAACATGAATTTTATCAAAGTATATGATAGGAACGGTTGGTAATTGTATCAGTGCCGTTTTTATATGTGGTATTTGGTTTGTTTGTTAGTTTCGGGAAATGTGGGTGTGTCTCTGCTTTACTTGCAAATATACGTGAAACGTGATACTTACCATGCATTGTCTCCCCATTTGCGTCAATTGTCTTAAGACCAAGCTCATGTGCAGCTCTGTTAAAAACATCTGCAAGTGGAGTTATTTTTTCTCCGGAGATAGGAAGAAGTCCGCCACGAGAATGATAGGCTGTAGCACAAAAAGAAATAAAATGTTTTCTTCAACAAGTGCACTGCATAAAAATTAACGCGAATGTAAGATACGAAAATAGCATTAATGCTCTAGATAACATTTTGTCTGTTTATTTGAAAAGAAATAATGGTTAAACTGGGTAAAGATCGTAAGGTACTAGCATTAGCTTCGTATGTTTAATGATACCGTACGAGAATTATAAAGATCTGGAATTTGTATATCCTCCATCTTCAGAAAGTAAGGAAGAACATCTTTATAGCTCCATCCTTTGCATCCCTCAGCTTCCCATTCATCATAGTCATGCTTGCGACCACGTAAAAATGCAAGATAGTTCAAACAACTGGATCCTCCTAATACACGTCCGCGTGGCCAGTATGATCTCTGTGATGAAAACATTCTGACTGAATGTTGTTAAATTAATTTGATAAATAAATTTAAAATGAAGAATTTTGTAAAATAAAATATCCATATAGCAATAGATTCACTCGATGTTTTCAATAACTAAGCTTTGATTATCATAAAATCAATTCACTTCTCAATGCTTATATTTAAAATTAGTTCATGAAGGTTGTCTTTAAATTTTACTCACCTGACCATTCATGGCTTTGTTACTGTACTTTTGAGGGAGACTGTAATAACCCCAATCTTCGTTTGATTTCTGTAGAGTCCCCACCATTAGAGGAACCATTATGTTGTCATTATTAAGTTCCGATCCCCCAGCTTCAACTAACAATACAGAAAAACTCGGGTCCTCTGATAGTCTACTGGCTATAACGGCTCCTGCTGACCCAGATCCGACTATTTTGTATTTTGGTAGAAAAATAATTGCATATGTTTTTAATTATAGTATATCATTTAATACATTGAAATGTCAAGAATATACAAGAGAAGCTACTTCCATATTTTTTTTACAGAATTTTGTGCATCAAGAACAATTTTGCACGATAAAACTACAAAGAATTCATTACATGGCCAATATTATTTTTTGCAAACAGTGCTGAGTAATCTAACGTGTGTTTGTACATAAATGACAATTTGATTTTTGGAATTTACAGTTTTGAATAAATCTATTTTTTTAAGTGCGTTTTAATTTAGATGTTATCATTCTTAATAAACAATCATACTGGGTTGGAAGAGACACAGCAGTTGTGTATATTATTTGGTTTTATATGCAAGTGGTAGCATGCGAAACAGTGATATCAATTATTATAATATCACATAATTTCAATAGAGCATGTATTAACTTTAACTTCATTGACAGAATATTGTCTTTTATAGGCATTCAGCTTGAATGAAAATAAAAAAAAAATGAGCTGTATTTATTACAGTATGTACATTTTACAACAAACGTTATACGTCACTAAAATTGGACTAAAAGCATTTACACACACATTACAAGTCTTACCAACGATATAGGTTGAAATTGAAGGCATCATTTTTCTTGTTTATTCCAGCGAACCATAATATAACAGCAAAGAGAACAACTATAACTGATCTTAAAAGTCCAGATATCTAAACAATAACAAATCAATATTTAAGTGCTACTCTATGTAAGAATATGGAAGTGTGTGAATAACTGTGGAAAAGACATACATTTTTTTCATGAAATCTTATTCAAAAACGTTATCAGAAATGCAGAAGTGAATTCACTTCGTTTCTCAGCGTCAGTAGCTCGAGGTAAAAATTATATGAAATGCGATTTTATAATCTAAGGGAGATAACTTAGTTTTCTCCTATTAGTCGATTGTAACTTTTAGCTTTTTCTTAAGCATAATTCATTGTTTTTTTTTTGATTGTGCATGATTCCAACACTTAATTGTAGTCTATTCTAAAAAAGGCTTGGTTAAAAGGGGTACAACTGTAAATATATATATCAATAAGACCTAATCGTGTAATTCGAAAATGCTTCTCAACAAATGACCTATATATTTAAACATTGCTATGTGTCACATGGTTTGAGACCAACACAAGTACTACGCAGATCTATCCGAGATACAATGGTCTGATATGCATAGTATTTCCTGTTGATTTCGGCGTATTGGAAGATATGATATAATTTTACATTTGTATTAATAATAGTGTACTTACGTTTGTTATGTTTACCATGACTAAGGTTATGTAATATGTTCACGTGGTCGATAAAAGTAAAATAACATGGATATCTTTTTTCTGTCGTGAAGTGTGGTAATGCGTTTAAAATAGATTAAGTCATAATTCAACGCCATATATTCACGCATCCCATTATCGATTTAATAAAAATAAAAACAGATGTGGCGATACACAACACATTCACTATAGCGTATAACCTGAAAACAAAGAAGTAAATACTTTCAGAGATGACTTATAACAATTATTTTTAATAACTAAAAATTAAAAAAGTCACAAAAAGAAAATTCATGACCAACATCTCCTGACTGTAGACAGGAGCACGTCTGCGGAGAGAGTTGGGTGGTGTTAAACTAGTTTTATAAGGCCTTACCCACCTCTCTTTATTGTAAGTCTAAGTGAACCGAAACAACAAATAAACACACCATAAAATTCAGTCATAAGACATCCTCTTCACTCCATGGAATACTTCAACACACACACACACACACACACACACACACACACACACACACACACACACACACACACACACACACACACACACACACGAAAGCCAAAATGAGACATCCCCTTCAATATGTTCGATAAATGCGATTACCGATATTTATATATTCTTTATTGATTGATTTATTGATGTAAATATTGAACTATTCTTGTTTCCATAAGATGGTACAATAACTTGTGTTGGTATGTGCTGATTTATGATTTAAATAAATAAATTCCCATTTTCCGCCCGTTCATCCCTCCGTCAGAAAAAAACCTGTTCCCTAACCACATACAGTATGTGGGCTTATTTAAATGTTTTTTTTTCAGAGACCCTAGACCAAAACTCCTACAAGGACATTAACACCTGGAGATAACATATTCAATTGTAGGGAATACTGGAGAATGGTGTATGTGGTCAATATAGCGCGTGGTTATTTAAAATTGATTAGAGAATGTAAATTGCTTTATTTTTATATCTTTATTTACTGTTCTTGCTTTTTTACATTTAAAGTATAAGTTTGGAATTTTTACAAGTCGTGTTATATCGATTCATTTTTACACCAAAAGAAATTGTGCAAATTTATTTTACTATACAACGAACCATAGTGGAGAAATTTCATATTTCAGTCTCAAGAGTCCCCATCACAAGCAGGTACGAGACCACAATTATCTGCCCTCAGCTTTTCGTTGTATAAGAATATAGTTTCTATAATAATAGGGGATTTTTCAAATTTTTTTTAGAAACTCTCCCTTTCAGAATTTCTCATACTTTTTGTGCTCAAATGAAAAGAGGAATAATGAAATTATTTTAATAGATGTGTTAAAATGAGAAATTTGACATTGAAAATCTGAATTGAATTGCGCTCTTTGAATTTTTTCAAATTACAGAAAGGCTATAAAGAAGATAGTGGAAAAATAATTGTGGTTTCGTTAAAAAAAACCAGAATTACTGACATCTAAAGACCGATATATAAGTTTTACATTGTAGGACCAATACGGACGGTGCATAGAAAACCTCGTAAATTTAAAAAAACCTACTTTAATTTATGTTATACAAGAGTGTGATATTACCTCTCAATTTATTTAGTTAGAATACCATTTCATATTGAAAAGACCATAGACTTGTAATAACAAGTTCTTGCATTTGTATTATTTTAAAGACTTAAAAACGTGCATATTGCCGCGGCGTGCTCAGTATAAAAAATCGTTGACAAAGCAGTTTTCAGAGAAGTGTATTCACAGCACAGAGACAAACGTAAGTTACGAAAACTATTCTAATATTTTGATAATTTTACTTGCCTTTACTGTTTTTTTTATAGTAGACAACAGTAAAAATCTTTGCCTTTACGAATTACAGGATCGTTCTTCGTGATATTATTACTTACATATGATTTTGTTTTGGTGGGTAAAAAATCATTTCAGTGGCATGGGGCATCATGATTTCATGACGATAGATATTCAAAACCAAGTTTGTTCTTGATAAAACCTATATTACTTGTACAAGCCTATTTGTGTATTGGATTTGTCATCAATTCAATTATTTAATCGCGTCATATCTATCCGTTGGGTATTCAATCGAAATATACAGTATGTAACTGGCGTGCTGGTCCACCTGTAACACAACGGTGGCAATATACAGTAAGTAGCTGACACGTTTGTGTAATGAAAACATATATCTGATACACGGGTTTAGTGTAACATTTCAGGTTTTTCAAAACTCTTTATCACATGAATCAATTGGAAAAAGTACTACGACAATCTTTCAGACAATAAAAATTCGTGCAAATATTTAAAGGTTAATTAAGACCTACGTAGAAGCCAGAATTTGTAAATATAATATGAAATCCCTTAGTATAAGAATTGAAGTTCAGATATGCCAAAACAATGTGATTCAATATAAAGTATGCGAAAAATTCTGAAATACGCAAATAGAATTTAGACATGCATGGATATAAATATAATAAGGATATTCATTCTATTTTTTGTGAGAGGTTAAAAGCACTATTTTAAATCATATCAAATTAGAATTCACATATGATCTATATTTTTTCGCCTTCATTATCATATCGTGATCCTAAAAAAAATTAAATTTTATAAAAAAAAAATCGTTCCCTTTTGGTGGCACAGAAAATAATAGAAGAGCACAAGCGACGGCCGTCGCAATTGGAGGTCATGGTAGGTCACTGCGATAAATGTTGTGTGGCAATCATACATAGCACATTTTAACTTTCAGTCACGTGACTCTTCAAGATCGTAGGAATGCGTCTTTGGAATGTATCTTTTATCAAAACTAGACATTTTTTGAAGGAATGAATTTGTTTACTTTGAAAACTAAAGTAAGCTCTATGCTTACTCAAATAAAAAAAACCCGCAAACTTACATATTAATCTTATTCTTTCATGAAATTATAACTCAGCTTACCAAAAAGATATGGAAAGTTTTGTCCTTGTTTTCTTGTTTCTGATAGTTCAAATAGTCACATTAAACTTTCAAAATGGTATTTGTTTGTTTGTTTGTTGTTCTTTACATACCTTATTTCACTCACTGTCTGATTCTTACAGAGACTGGCACTAAATAGTTTAATGCTGATGATGTCAATATTACAAACGACAATTTGGGATATATGGGAATCGAATCGTTTCCCCCCGACAGTACGCTTACTTGATGAATCCCTCTAAGTTGCTTTGCCAAAGTATATATTTTGCGACTTAATATACTTTTAACAATAAATGTATTTGATCAACAGTGTAAATTCTGAAAAAAAATAAATCTGTCTAAAAGGTAAAGCATAAGATAAAGTAAAAAAGATTGTAAAAAAGTTGATATTTGATGTAAAAACATAACCTCTGTTTAAGTACTTCTCTGTCTAAGATTAGGCAAAATGTATATTTAAGATGTGAAGAAAAAAAAACAAAACGCAGGACTTTTATTGCACAATCCAAGTATTAATACTTTATAACATCCAGAAATAACCATCAATGTGTTTTAATAAAAATATTGGAAGGTCAAATTCAATTGAAATGCGCTATGGAAAAATGGCTGGCAAATTTTCCCGTACTTTTTACCTATATAACCAGTAAAAATATTTACGTCACAGATGCTTCAGAATAAATTTAAATAGCTTTTCGATGGTTAACTAGATATTTAATATGTCAGTGATAATTCAGTGTATTTACGAATATACAAAGAAATAAAAATTGAAGAGCTTCCGGTCAAAATCCAAACATGTCATTGTTGTATTCTTTTTTTCATTTTTTTTACTGGTCGAGGAATGTGTCATTATCATTATGCTTTTATTTCTCTACAAAACATGCACATTTCATCAATGGTTAATGATATTTCAATCAATCAGTCATGGCTGCATTTTTCATGAAATTTTATCGTTTGGGTGTAATAAATACAAAAATTTTGTCTTACACCTCTCTGAGATGAGGATCCCCTATCAAAGATTTATTTGCCACCTGTCCGGGATGAGATGAGGATCAACTACCTAAGATTTGTCTGCCAACGCTTCAAGATGAGTATGAACTACCGAAGATTTGTTTGCCACCGCTAAAAGATGAGGATCAATTACCGAAGATTTGTCTGCCACCTTTCCGAGATGAGGATCAACTACCGAAGATTTGTCTGCCACCTTTCCGAGATGAGGATCAACTACCGGAGATTTTTTTGCCAACGCTACAAGATGAGGATCAATTACCTAAAGATATGCTTCTATTTGTATTTTTTTATGAGCAACTAGACGGATGTTTCTAGAAAACCAGAGGACGCTTACCCTACCGGTGCACCCGGTCCATGTTCCCAGTTTTTAATGGAGTCCGAGTAGTTCATTTGCTTTTGTTTCTTTGTATGTATTATTTTAGTTACTTTATGTTCTTTGTTGTGTATGTCTGTTTATCATGTCTGGTCTTTGTCTCTGGATTACATTCTCTTGATTACCTCTAGAACCTTGGTTACTCTTGTAACATTTGTTACATTTAATACGAAAAGTACTTCCTTCAATATATGACTTACAACATCGCAATTGATCTTATTTTGTCATGCTAGTTCATGTTGTTAAATATAAAAAGTCAAACAAATTACATGAAAACATGATTAATAAGGACACTTTAAAACTTTTGAAAATGTGTGTCTTCCTTTGAACGAAAACGTTCTTTGAACAGTTACGTTTTAGACTAAAATCATCAATTTCAAGATTTTATATACAGTAAAACCTGTCAAATACCACCTGTATTTAGCAATATCCTGTATTGAAGAATGGTGATTAAAACATCGATATGGGATGCGTTCTATATGAAATTTAACCTGTAATAGCCTTGTGTGTCCATGATTTCGTTGTCACTTGGAAGGTCACTTTAATTTCTCCTCTACTTCATAAAGTACAGATCTCAACTACCACTAGGTAAAGGAAAAGACGACTGAAAAATAGTCATTTATAGGAATCAAATATCCCCTGTAAAATACTCGACTGAAACTGCTGAAACCATTTAGAACATACCAATTCTAAGTTTACGGTAATCGTCTCTAAAAATCGATGTCATTAGCATTTATAGCTAATTCATCATTTTACTCAAGATTCAAGTCATCTGGTTATAATATTGAAACAAGAGATTAATGTGTATGAGGCCTTGATTATGCTACGTTATTTTTTCATGACAACATCTTCAATTGTGTAATACTTTCTCCACAGTGGCCAGATTTTAAAGGGGTTGGGTTGTGGTCACGCCAAAGTACTTTAACCCCGCTGCATTTTTGTGCTTGTCCTAAGTCAGGAGTTTCAGGCCTCTGTATGCCTTTTTTCGTTTTCACCTTTATTTGTTTTTTTTTATGTTACTTGAGTATATAGTGACAACCACTTCGCTGTACCTGTGTATACTGATGTTTTAGGATCAGCTGCAGCCTGACCTGTGGTATTTGTTGGCAATTTGGCTGTCATTTTTATCCCGGTGGGGTCGTTGTGTATTTGACACAAACACCATACCTATTCTCGTTATATTCTATAAAGAACCACGAAGTAAAGAACTTTGAGACAAAAAAGTTAATGTGACAAATCCTCTATACGTCGCGTATAAGTGACGATTTGTAACTTCCAATACACTTGTTAGATGCTTATTAAGCTTAATCATTGGTTTAATAATACAAAACAATATAAACAATTACAATTCAGTGTTTTATGTCATTCGTTAATTGTTTGAACCCGTAGATATGTGGTATGATTGCCAATGAGACAGTCATCCACCCAAAGTCGACCAACGAACAATTGAATTTTTCAATGACGTGCAAAATTCATACCATAAAGCTAGTTGTAAAAATGGCCAAAATTAAATGCCCCTGTAAGTTAAAGATCATCCAAGTTTTTGAACCACAATAATTTACTTCATATGTTGTTTTTTCTTCAATTAAAAAGCAAAAGTGAAACTATTCATAAAAGATGAAAATCGACTTAATCTAAAGAAAAAAAACTCTTGAGATCGTTACAGAATACAAGCACTTTAAAAAATACGACAAAAGACAACAGCTGTATTTACCTAGGATGATTTTCCAAGTTCCTTTACTATTCAGTATGAAAAGACCAAAAGGTACTGTTTTGATTCATTCATGCTGTAATTGAAAACATCTTTGAAATATATATTTTTTAAATAGTAAGACGTTATTTCCACTTACTCACGTATTCTATGTTTTATTACTTGATTTGTCTAGATGTTACTAAATATCAACAATAGAGTATGCTTATTGAGAAAAGATAAAAGTTTATTGTCACATTGTTGCAATTCTTGATTTCTTCACGGGGTTATATTGTAGATATCGTTGTAGTTAGAGTCAGAGTAGTTAGCACTTGCTCTAGCGTAGCGAATCAACTGTTAAATATAAGAATCATATGAAGGAGACGAAGGTATTTTGATACACAGGTAAGGAAAATTTAAGTCGTCTCTTTTATCATAAACCCAAGTGCTGAGATGTCCACTGTTTTAAAATTCGAGGTGTAGGTCCAAAAATGATGCAGATCAAGTTGTTTCTGTAGTTCTCCTTAATCTCGAGCTCTGATGGATATATTGAAGAAACCAAATACCAAAAGAAGGGTTGTTGATTGTTAATATATCTTTAATATATATGTATGAAAAAAATATAGGATTAAGCCTCTTTTATATTTTTATTCTTTACGAAATCCTGAAGAAATTCAGTCTGGTATGAAAATAAAAAAAACCAAATCAGTAGGAAAGGAGCACATTTGTTTCCCAATGGAATGTCAACATGTTGAAAAAAAAACTCATCCAAATGCGAAAATATGTTATCAATGAGGAAATCAAGCATATCGCAAACCTGCTTTTTAGCCTAGCAAACTTTGCCCTTCTGCGATGTTTTAGACAAAAAAAATATGCAGATTTGCAACCATGTAATGCATGAGTCGATAAAAGTGGGAGATTGATAAAAATTAACAGGACTCCATTGAGTGCACATTTGTGTTATTTGAACTTACTTAAACATTCCACAATCTATTACTTGATTTCTCAAGAAATTACTAAATCTCAGCAATAGAATCCGCTCACCGAGAGAAGATGAAAGTTTATTGCCACACTGTTGCAATCTTTGATTTCTTCTCAGCGGTTATGTTTTTGATATCGTTGCAATCATTTTGTCTTCGAGAGTTTAATTTCAGTTGACTAATTCCATATAATGTAATGCGTGAGTCGATAAAGGTTTGGAAAATGATAGATATCAACATTACTTCATTTGCTATTATCAGACTCCACTTAGTTCACACTTATGTTTGATTATAATGGTTCCATTTACACACAGTTTGCTACTAAAATCGTATGACGAATGTGGAAAATTGAAGTCATTTTGCGTTCTAATTAGAATACTGTGCGTGCAGAAAATATGTATGAAGAGCAGTTTCGTTGGAATGGAATGCCATGTTTTTAATCTCGTGCAATTCATGATAATTAACAAGAAACTCGATCAAAAACTTCTTCTTAGACAAATGTCTTTAATATGTCAAACACACTATGCATTTATTATTCAGACTATACGAATAGTCTTACCGTACGCGTATGTACTTGACTATATGCCTAAACGGTTGATATACAGTAAAATTCAAAGACAATGATAATCATATATCGATGTCAATGATTGGTTGTACATCCAGACAATGCGCTTACAGTCGAACCATACGAGAATTTTCGAATAATACCGAGGTGGCCCAAACCATATATGCAGTCTTAAAGCCCGTATGATCAGTTCCAGAACTTAGTTTGTAAATATTTACTGGAGGTATTTGTTTAACTTTGCAGATATTGATCACTCCCTGTTGACCATAACTCTCCATGTCTTCGTCCGTATTTTCCTGTTTAGTTCTTCATAATTTCTGTTTCCGTTCACTGTTTCATGAAACTAGTTTTCAAGCCACAAGGTCTTTAGTTAACTGTTATGTAAACAGTTGTAAAGTCAACGTTCCTGCAGTTCTAAGTTTGAGTAAAGTTCTAGTTCAAAAGATTTATATAGCTTCAAAACTGGTCATAATTTACTCTAGGTCCTTTCACGGCTAATCAAACCAGATATAAACTGATAACTTCAGAAATACATTTTTTTCACAATATATTGAACTGCAGAAATATCAAGAGAGAGGATACGCACAACATTGCATTAACAGTTTGTTGTATCAAAAACATAATTCATAAAATGTCTAAATGAACAATATATAACTTAAAAGCAATCAAAAAGACAAATGTTTACCATACTTATATATAATTTATAATGATAGATAGTGCAGTGTTTAGATAAAAAAATTATGTTTCTCATAAAGTAACTAAAGTTTGGAATAACAACGTTAGCTAGTACTTGTTTAGTTCTACAATGTTGCTATGTAACACACATATCTAATAACAGCATTGTTAAAAAGCAGTATTTAACATTGCTGTAATTCACAACATCGATTCATAACAACATAAAGATACGAAAAGGATGTTCTTCGGAGGTGATATCTTATAACAATAATGTAAATTGACTTGATGTCCCTTTTTCACCATTCTGCAACATATAGAAAATCAGGTTGAAGGCATTGTCGTTCTAGGTATACCCCACTCGTATGGCAATCAAAAGGGGTAGATTCACCCACAGACTTATTGCTATATCGAAAAAATAATTTATTTTCTGAAATTTCCTATTTGCATATTTAAAAGGTTTGATAATAGCTTTTATACTGATAATACAAGCTGTTAAATCATAATTGAGTCATAATGAGGTAAAGAATATTACTGCTGCACAGTTTACAAAAAAATTGTACAAAAAAAAATGATTAGAAGTAGTTTCTTGATTCCTAAATATTGAGCGTAAGATTTGAACAACACCATATTTTGTCAGGAGTTGTAATGATATAGAAAGATATTCAATTATAAATATCAATGCGTTCGGCAAATGCGCAAAAATTGCCTTATGAATTAAGCTATTACATAACAATTTGCTTATTTTTTCTTTCTTTTCCTCTTCCAAATTTTTCAACTTTTGTGCAACACATGCATCATTGAAATATATTGAGCAAGGCTTCCTTAAGTAACGGTGATATCTGTATGAACAATTCCAATAATGTATGAGTGGATGATAACAAACTTTGGCGGCTGTTTCTAGAAAAACAGAGGACGCTTACCCTACCGGTGCACTTGGCCCATGCTCTCAGTTTTTAGTGGAGTCCGAGTTTCTCATTTGCTTTTGTTACTTTGTTTGTATGATTTTAGTTAATTTATGTTCTTTGTTGTGTATGTCTGTTTGCCATGTCGGGTCTTTGTCCCTGGATTACATTCTTTTGATTACCGCTATAACCTTGGTTCCCTTGATTACTCTTTGAATTGAGACCATCGATTTATAAACCGATTTAGTTTTTTGTTCTGTTCAGGATGCAATTCGTTTCAGTTAAATAATACGCATACAATTGACTTCGTTATAGTAGAAGTTTAACTTAATATCGTGAATTAACGTATATTACAGGGACTTGCTCCCACTATCAAATATGCAACCTGACGAGTATATAAATTCGTGTTTATATACTACTTTGTCTACATATTACACACTGGCAGCAAAGCCCTGTGCAGAAACATCGTCGGAATGGACGTTGACGAAAATTCCACAGACCGCAAATACGAGACTGTACAGTTATCTGACCGTGGAGTGTAGTGAGACTTCGACAAATGAATTTTTTGAATAAAGATAAAGTATTAAGGTAATGATCAGTAAGTTACATCAGTCATGTGCACGTAATTACAATGCAATCAATACAAAAGCGGTTATTGTAGAAATACCTTACTTCGTGGATAGATACCAATTTTCGTGGATAAGGGATAATTCTTGATTTCGTAGTTTTGAGGTTTTCAGTATATACATCAATGGGAATCTCCTTTTCGTTGGGAACTACATTTCATTCTTTACCTCACCCATAAAAAACACGAAAATTGGTACCACATGGACAATAGTACTTTCACAGTTACAATCTCAAAATATTACCTAAATTTATTCATTTGGCACTTTCTGCCAAATTGATAGAGAGTTAGGTCAGTTTTTTTGTTATTTTACATAAAGTTTCTCATATTTATGGCATGCCATGCCATAATATTTTCCTAATAAAACATGTTTGTCTATATTCAGATGGAAACTTGTGAAACTGAGCCCATACTTTTGGGTGTATGATGCAATACATAGATTATAGTGTATTGTTAATTTTAAAAAAATTAAATTATCTACGTTACAAGTTCTTGAGCTCTAAATTCTTAGCATTTTCAGGTGGATGTAGGGACACGATCTTGTGTGCTGTTAGTGATAAAGTCATACTAATAAATTATGTTACAATAAAAGAAAAAAAATCCATTGAAACAGTCACAGGATGCATATAAACCAAAATAAATTGGACAAGAAAAACATACAAAAAGATAAATAAATTACAAAAAATACATGATTTATATTGTGCCAAGTAACCTCAGTAACGTGCTTAATTACTAACGAGCAGAATTCAGTCATTAATCACTAAAGAACTTATATCTGTCTTTTCTTATTGAACTTCTTAAAGTACAAACCTCAAATGTCATGGGAGAAAACAAAGCAAAAACAACAACGCCAACAAAAACAAACAAACAACAACAACAACAAAACAAATATTAAACAAGCTAGCTTACGAACAACAAACAAACTAACACCAACAAAAGCGGCAGCAGCTGATATCTATGTATAAATATAGCAGACATAACATATATAAAATGCCAAAACATATTTTAACTTAACCATGGCCCTTCAATGTATGCAAGGCATGCTGAAGTTGGAGAATATTCTCAATTTCTTTCAATCAAAATCTAGGGTTCTCATGACAACACATATTATAACTTTCAAGTTTTGTGTCGCCATGGCATGAATACAACAGTTTTCTTAAATCAACCATTGTGATGTACATGTTAAGGAGAAGAAGAACACATTACTTATATGGGATTGAAATTATATATTTCTATTTTGAAATGTATGGCTGTTTTAATTTCATAATATATTTCAGTGACGTTTGATTTTAATTCATCATACCTTTTGACATGCAACAGAAACAAGGCGATAGAAATCACGACTACAGGTGATTTTGATGACATCATCATAATGTTCATATTTTTAGTTGTAAAAAAATTTCTTTTATGCACGATATAACATTGCATTTGTATAATAATTTACACCGTGTAAAGTCTCATAGGTACTTAAGTTTGCTGTAAGGTCACATTTTATACTTACATACTCCTTTATAATTGTGTTTGTGTGATGATCCATGCATTGAAAAGTTATTCCAGAGGATACTCAGACAGACACTGTGAGTATAATAAAGAAATAAATCACGAAAACTCCATTTTATCATTGTTGTACCACGGGCTGGCCATTTATGTCGCATTGTTTCACCCGAGCTACAGTGAGTGATTAAATATCAACATAAATGGCCAGCCCGTGATAGAATAATGATAAAATGGCGTTTCTGGATTTGTTTCGATTCTAATAAGACTAGGTTCTTCATTTTTTAATAGACAAAGCATATGAGTTGCACGAAATGTTGATCATTTGTTTATCACTTTTTTTACCAACGCTGTTGTTTAAAGAGCTTTCAAGCACGTCATATTAGTATGTTAGTTCTACTACTTGATTTTATAGTATATTAAATGACAAAAGCCTTCGTTGGTTTTTTTTTGTTTCTGTGTACTTCTGTATGTGTTTTGTTTTAGATGCTTGGATCTTCAAAAGCAGGTCTTGTTGGTCTGCTTGCCACTATAATATGGTTTAAGAGAAAATCAACTCCGGATGACATCATCAATGTTACTCTTTACCCAACTTATGACTATATAATTGGTAAGTATGTAGAAATTTTGGCTTTTGAAACGAACGCTTAAACAATGCTTATAGTGGTAAGATGGGTTATAAATTATATGCGTGTTATGTTATGAAGAGTGGGATACCTTCTCTCATTACTTGTGGTCAATATCAATATCAAGTTTGATATCAGAATGTCACAATATGAAATTTTGCCAATTTTTACATAGTAATTTCGCTTAGTTGTTGTGCATCCCTTAAACAGCTGTGATAGATGTCCAATTAGCACGCAGATACTATCTTTACCATCATCAATATCCATGATTTTATGTTTTGATAGTTCATCATCTAATGAATAAATAAACTCAGAACATCAAAGCAAAAAATTGTGTCATATTTAAATATGGAAACTTCGGACACTATGCTATCGAACCATGCCATATGTAAATGAAAACAAACGAGGTAGCAGAATGGGTTCACAAATATCACTGATTACGCTTCATATACTTTTAGTCGGGTCTGGGTCAACTGGAGCGGTTATAGCTAGCAGGTTGTCAGAGGATCCTACCGTGTCTGTATTATTGGTTGAAGCTGGTGGTTCTGAATTGAATAATGACAACATACGTGTACCCTTAATGGTTGGAGCTCTACAGGGTTCAAATGAAGATTGGGGTTACTACAGTATCCCTCAAAAATACAGTCACAAGGCAATGAATGATCAGGTACCTTACTTTGCAACCTCCTACGCAAGTTCAAAGCTTTATATCTCTGCCACACTCAGTACTATACCATGCCCTTTCAGGCAAATTAGTACAATACACCGGACATGGCTTTGCGAATTTGTAATGGAAAGTGCTCTTGCCCTGCGGATTTTTTTTTACATCCTATCTATCTGAGCCTATTAGATAGCAGAGGGAAACATATTAAACCAGGAAGCGGTAATTGGTCTGCAGAGGAATTTGCTGAATGCATTGAAACTGAAATTTTCTTTAAAAGTTTTATTGTATTGAAAAAAAATGATATGTCTTTTCAGTTACAATAGCTTGAAAATTTTCTTATAGATTTTTTCCTCAAGTTTTGAATTTGATTTTTTTATATTATGAAATAAAATAATATCCCGCTTCTAAAGCTATGAAGTGTCGGGAAATGAAAGGAAATATCTTGCAGAAAATATTCATCTAAATATAAATAGCCAAACAATGTCTGTGTAGCCAAATCTAATAAACCAATACATACAACTAAAAAAGGAACAAAAATACGATATTTCAACTTAATTGTAGTTTATTATTTAAATTGATTTATCGTACCTTTGTCGGAAGAGAGTAGTCCCTTTATTCAAACTACTGTTAAGGGTCCCTAAAAAGCAAGAAAATAAATTTTACAAGTTTCATTTATGAAACGAAAATATGGTGTAAATGTGCGATTCATGACATACAACATTCTTAAACGATGTTAAGCATTTAGAAGGAATACACTTTTAATGTTTAAAGTGTTTTTATTTATAAATTTTGATACATCAAATGGTTACGATTTTCCAAACGAAGTATTTTTTCAAGAGTGTTATGTTTTCTGGTAAAAGAGTATGGTGTATGGTGTAGACTTTGCATACACGTATCCGAATTACTTCTCTACTTCATTTTGATTGTTCGTTTCGACAATGTGCTATCGTATTTGTTCACCGTTTGCGTTATTACAGAGAGCTTATCATCCTCGTGGACGTGTTTTAGGTGGAACCAGTTGTTTAAATTACTTAACTTTTATACGTGGTAGTAGACATGACTATAATCAATGGGAAGCTGAGGGATGTACAGGATGGGGTTACAAAGATGTTCTTCCTTACTTTCTCAAACTGGAAGATATACAAATTTCAAGGTTTTTTAATTCTCGTAAGTACTTATTGTTTAATATTTTTAAAGTAGCATTTGTAGAAAAAATACAAGAATAATATAATTTTTTTTCTATCTTGACCTTTAAAACTGAACCAAGCCACATTTGTTGGCTATTTATTCTGTTGACCTTTTTATCAAACTAAAAATTGGAAATCAGTCATTTTATTAACCTTGGGTTAGCAATTAACGTGAAAAGATAAGATTTCAATATGTGTAGAAAGAGGAAACAAGGGAAACCGAGATTTAGCGGAAATCAAAAGAATGTAATCCAGGAAAAAAACCAGACACGGAAAAAAGACACACGAAACAAAGAACACGAAATATCCAAAATTATATCTACAAAGCAACAAAAGTAAACGAGCAACGCGGACTACATAGACAACTGGGAGCTTAGACCAAGTGCACCGGTATGGAAATAACGCAATACACGAAGCTAACACAATCGATATTAATGAAAGGTTAATGGCAAAACATGTAGAAGACTTGAATAACTTTTCTTAGTTCTTGTATACCAGCTTACCATCGGCGTGGTGGGTTTATTCCTGTTTCCGAGAGTAAAGTTACGCCACTAGCAGATATATTTAACAGAGCATCAAATGAAATAGGTTTGGAGACCGTTGATGTGAATGGAGAGTCTATGCTAGGCAAGTGTCCATTCATCTTTCCTTTACTATGTGATATTTATCCCTTATTTTTTCAACATTATAAATATTTAGAAATATTGTTCTAAGTAGAATTTTATATTGTACGAGTTTGCAAGTGCAATATATATGTATATAAATAAACGTCTCAGAATGTGACGACTCTATTCGCTACACTGCTCCATCGGATCAAATTGATACTGGGAAAATAATGTAAACTTATAGAAGGGTCTAAAAAATTCCAAAAGATGTTAGAACTGTCAAATTTGCGATGCAAATTTTGGTCGTTCCGTCCGCGGGATTCGAACTCGTACCGCTATGACATCTATGGCAACACCGCCTGCACAAAGTCCTGCGCCCTAAACCACTCGGCCAGCTAGGCCGGGTCATTCCTCCACGTAGGAATAATCTAGGACTGTAACTTAGTACACGATGTATGGTAGTACGGGAAAGTTCATCTAGGTGCTATTATGTAGGATGGAATTAATGATGCATGTCATAACAAATCAATATTATACAAACATCTCAGAATGTGACGATTCTATTCGCTACCCTGCTCCATCGTATCAATTTGATACAGGGAAGATAATGTAAACTTATAGAAGGGTCTGACAAGTTCCCAACGATGTTAGAACTGTCAAATATAATCAAGTCTAAACTACACCCCAACTCTAGAATCCATGCGAGGTTGCAAATTTGCAATGCAAATTTGGTCGCTCCCTCAACGGGCTTCGAACCCCTTCTCTTCTCTGGCATCCATAGCAACACCGCTTGCACTAAGTCCAACGGTGTAGACCACTCCGCGAACTTAACTATATAAAATACAGCTTTTGTTAACCGAGTGATACTTCCTCGTAAGCAAATCTAGAGCGCCTACATACAATATAGCTTTTTATGATTAGCACATGATGTAATAGGACAACCTCTGATGGTATCGAATATATGTATATATAATTCAACGAGGTATTATATCTTCCATTATTCTTGCAATAATCCTTTACTTACCATATGCTACAAAATTATTGAACTCTCAAAATGAGTTTTTGAAATCGATGACGTAATGATTTTGAAGCTTTATTTTCTATATTAAAAAATATATTGGTATGCTATAAAATAACTACCCTCAGTTTTTTTCCAATATTTTCTTTAATACAAGGTAGGTGCTCATATGTATTACCCATGAAATGTGATAGAGTCTGGGATATTTGAGGGAGGAAGAAAATGTGATAATTTTAATTTATAAATATTTTAAATAAATTCAACTACCATTTATCTGGTTTTTAGGTGAAAAGTTAAATGCTTAAATGCTATTTAAATTGTCTATTGAATTAGAAAAAAAAAACAAAAACAAACAAACAAACAAACAAACAAACTGAAGTTGACCACAGGTATGGAAAAGTGATGTGAGAGTAAGAATGTGTTGTTTTATTTACTGCACATGCATTTTTTGACTTTTACTCTTCGTTCCTGCCATATCGTTCGTTTAGATATCAGGTATTGCTCATAACGACAGTAAATAGAAACTTATTCTTTTTTTCCTTGAAGAAATATTTGTTGTTTTGTTGTTGTTTAGAAAACTACAACACCAATAATTTCTTAAATCATACATTTGTTCCGTTATCTAATCGTTTTTCTTTCAAATCAATACTTCATTCTTTTTGATTCTTACACAAATTTTTACGAATAAAATCTAAACGCTGAAGTACTAAGTTACTTTTGATACTATTGTTTTTTTATGTTCGCGTTACACAGTAAAAAAAATGGATAGATATATTTTAACATATAGAAAATCCATTATGCATCATAATTTCTTTAAGGTTACACATACAATCAAGCCAACATATATCACGGAGAAAGGTTTAGTACAGCAAGATCATACCTCAGACCGTTTTTACGTCGACCCAACCTTCACATTAGTGTCAATACTATTGCTACAAAGGTATGTATGTAGATTTTGTTAAGTCCCGTTACTGTAAATGAATGGATTTTCGCGGTTGCTAATTTTGGCGGATTCTGTTATGTGAAAGAACAATCAAGGGAATCAACATTTCAGCGGAAATGAAAAATAACGTAATACAAAGTAGTAACGGCAATCTTAACATAACATATGAGTTATGATTTGAAAACTTCATACAAAGGCGATGAAGGGTTGTTGCCACAGATGAAAGGAAAGTTGACGATACTGAATTCAAATTCATCGCGTTTGTCGTATAGTTTGGGCAATAGTTTTGCTTTTCCATCGATTTCTAGTGTATGTCAAGATATGAGGCTGACTTTATAGTGTCAGTAGTATCCTTTGGGTAGATGATATTTATACAATCCCAAAACAAGCATTGTTAAAGGATAATAAGTCATCTATATAGCTTAAATTGAGATCAAAGGATCTGGCTAAACGAATTTCTCTCATACTCGTGAGTTTCAATTTCCAAAATTTGATAAGTGTTTAACATTGTTGAAAAATTCAATTTAGTGGATACTCTTTTGCGGTTTCCTGTCGACCGCTAAAATAGCAAAAAAAAAAAAAAATTTCCGCGAAAATTGATACGTTAACATTATTTCTGTTATCGACTAACTGTCACTGGAAAATATACAACTTTAGAGAATATTTACATTTTCGTGTGTTGAAACTTTATTTGCTTTTGGTTTACTACTGAATTGTCATCAACTGTCATTAGACAGGCCTCCTAAACATTGTTGATATTTGAAATAAAATCTTGGGTTGTATTAGTCGACAGAAATAGTACAAAGAGTTGCCCATGCAAACCATATGGTAGTAAATTGTAAAAGTAAGAGGTCAGATAATGTACTTTTCTTTTTAAATAACAATTAAATCGCTAAAGCAACTTACCAGATATGATTTATTTGTGGCGATTTATTTCATCAAGTACACATGAAAGAGCAAATGTCACTCTTGCAACTTGTAAATAAAATTAACGTACAATATTATCATGGAGGAATCAAATGAGTGCAACAAAACAGCTCTTGTGCAAAATTCATATATTCGTACGCAGATAGAAATTCAAGGCACAACTGTTACGGGTCTACAAATAGTGAAGGACAACAAAGGGTTAACAATCAAATCCAGGAAAGAAATTATAATATCAGCTGGTGCCTTTAACAGCCCACAGTTACTCATGTTATCTGGAATTGGTCCCAAAGAAGAACTGCAAAAGCATAAGGTTATTATAAAATGTAAAAACAAATCGGTTTTAATGTATACACTATAATGAGACACAGAAAAATACGCCACAATAATAGCGAATGATCGAAAAAATACCGACTACAAATGTACTAGCTTCTGCTTTACTGTCATTGTCTATTACTGACTTGCTAATTAAACGTATATAATTTAGTTCTAATTTAGTTTTTTTTTATATATATATGCTTATTGTTGAAACTAATGTCTTGACACCGATCTTTGTCTTTTGATTGTTATCGTAAAATCAATAAGAACCGCAATTAAAGAAAAACTGGAATTAAAAAAAAATGTCGTTAAAAATATTCTACAAAAATAGTATCTCTATAGTTTTTAAAATTTCAATAGTAATGCTAACTTTATAAATAATCAGCTTCAATTCAAGAAAAAGATAAATCAAAGAAAATTTCTATAATTCAGTGACAATGCTTGAAATGCAAAAATTAATGAACTCTTTATGGTGTTTTCAATTGTAGATACCAGTAGTTGCCGATTTACCAGTAGGAATAAATTTACAGGATCATATGGCATATTTTATGAAGTACAAAATCAACCAATCGTACTCCATTTCGTCAAAAGATATCAAATCAATTACTCAAAGGTTGCGCTATGAAACAACCGGTAAAGGTAATACAAAGAACGGTCTCGTTCGTTTTTCCGTTTACAGCTTTGAAAGAATTTCTTTTCGGTTGGATCACTATCGCATGTATCACCAAAACTCTTGTTTTTGCATTGCAGTAGGTCTTCCGACAATATTTACCTGAATATCATATTGTTATTTTCACTACTGTAAAAGATAGATTTAACATTTTATTCAAATGCTCAAAATAAAACGGGGAAACATTTGTTCTTAAATTAATAAGGTTTTTAATAATCTGTGTAAGTATTAGGCGATGGGTGTCACAACAATTTTACCAATTTAGTCTTTTGTGATAAAAATATATTCAATGCATCTAGATAATAAGCTTCAATCTACTAAAGGAGGTAGACCTAAGGTAAGGGACACAACTCTTACATATAATTGGAACGTTCGTATTCAGCATTTTACATCAATCTCATATAAGCATTAAAGTAACTTGGATTGATTTTAGTCTGTTTCAAACGAAATCTTGACAGACTTTGGTGAAATTGAATATGATACAAACATATCACTTATTTCAAGATTTATGGCTTTACCCTAAGTGTACCTCCGGAAAGTTATCATTAAGCATATGTGACTTTGATATTTTTTAATACTAGTGCAGGAAAATTTTCCTGTCATTTTTCCCTAGTGCATTTCAACTAAATTTGACCTTTAAACTTTAAAACACTTTGATTGTTATTTCTAGAGGTTATTAGACATAATTACTTGGATGGATAATGCGTCTTTTTTTCTTTATGTGCCACACCTTATACACATTTTGCCTAATTCTAAGATAGAGAAGTACTTAAAGAAGTAAACAAATAACATTGTAAACATAATACTCATTGTTAAAAATATGTTCAAATGAAGGTATGATATAATTACTTAGATCTATTTTCTAGGGAAATTTTCATCTGTTGGCATAGAAGGTCATTTCTTCGGTCAGATAGAAAATAGAGATAAAACTCTACCAAACTATCCAGATTTCCAGCTTCTGATGTTTGCTGGTGCACAAGATGAAGCCTTTATCGATAGACGGAAATCGAATTTGGAAAATGAGGCACGTTAGGTTTCAAAATTACAATTTCCTAAGTACCACGCTTGGGATCTCCTTACTATATATATACTGATTGTTGAAACAGAATGAGAAAACGCTGTTTTTCGAATTTTTAGGATAACTGATTGCCATTTAAGCTCATTTCTTTAAAAACAACACTCATGAATGGAAATGAAATTGCTTTTGTCTAAGTTACATATTTTATTCTTTTTAAACTGCAGTATGCCACTGTTAACAAGTTTTTACTCCATATTTATAAAAGTGGTAAAACTATGTTACGACATTCAAAAATCGTTGATTAACAGAAACATTGTTTTTTTTTTATTTCAGATACAAACTTCTTGCAGAATTAATTGTCAATTGTAAAGATTTGAAAATGGTGTTAAGATTATATTTTGCGGTATGAAGGGATGTAATACAAGTATCATATTTTTAATTCATTTTTCATGATTTACATTTCTAGATTAAGGCAAAGCTAAACGCGAGGGCCAGTGAAAAGGAATTTAGTTTTCTTGTCATACCGTCCCATGTTAAGAGTAGAGGAACTATCCGTCTTCAGAGTTCAGATCCATTTGACCCTCCTTTAATTGATCCCAACTACTTCAGTGATAAAGATGATATCAAAACATTTATTGCAGGTACATAACACCATTCAAATATTTTTGGACGCCTTGATTAAATTGTTCGAGGTTAACAGTTGTACTTAAGAAAGATTTCAGGATGCTTTGCATCAAAAGTTTTGAGCAGTAAGGTAAATCGACCAATTTTATACTTCAGTCTGGAATTTACGATATTGTATGTCTTGTGTATTGTCTATTATACTTTTTATTTCTTGATATTTGACATTCGAATATTTTCAAACTTTCGTACTTTTGTATGTGCTTTGACTATCGTAATGTTTTTGCATTTTGCATTGCATCATTCTAGATCATTTATATTGAGAAACACGACATTCCCTGTTCTCGTCATGTTTGCACATGACACTAATGTATTTCTCCAACACTAAAGTCAGTATGTATTTACAAAAAAAATATGTTTATCCTAATAAAGCAATCAGACGAGCACAGAAGATAGCGGAAACCAAACCTCTGCAAGAGATAGGAGCTACTTTAAACAGAGCTGACTTTGATGATGTATGTGATGATGAATTTTTCAATAGTGATAAGTATTGGGAATGTATCCTGAAGTATTATGCATCAACAATTCATAATCCGGTATCAACATGTAGAATGGGGGCGGCGTCAGATAAAACAGCGGTAGTCGATCCTTATCTTAGGTAAGATATTTTGTTTATAATTATATGACTTAGATCTCAAATTTTTCATCCTTCCAGTGAATTCATCAAACACTTTCAAATTCCTATAATTGTAGTTGAATAATTTACAACTACATTCAAAATTAAAGTTATACTAAACACAAAAATATAATATAACTTAAATAATTCAATGGCTGATGCAACTAGCAGGATTTAAAACCCAAATAAATTCTTCAACGTTCATTGAAGACCAATGGTTGGGGTTGGGCTGACATTTTTATCCCGGTGGGGTTGTTGTCTCTCTGACATATCCGACATACTTATTCTCATTATATATATGGAATGTTCATGCAGCTCATCTGTTAGTATGTTAGTAACCACCATTCAGTAAACAAAAAGTATTCATTCTGTGATCAATATTGGATTTTTTCAATTTGCTTTCAGGGTAAAGGGAATAATGGGTTTGCGAGTTGCTGATGCATCTATAATGAGAAACATACCATCTGGAAATACGAATGCTCCCTGTATAATGATAGGAGAAAAGGCTTCCGATCTCATCCGAGGGAAAAATATTGTAGAAACATTTACGAAGAAAATTTGGAATCGCTGACACTAAATTTTTTAATATAAATTCTTGAAATTCAAAGTCAAATATATTGATCATTTCAAGTGTTTATCGAAATGACTAGTTGCAAAAACTAACCTTAAAAAATATATTTCAGAGACAGAACAAATATTGACAATTCAAGATACCTGAAATAAATGTCGTTTCTCATCTTTATAAAAAGAAAAAAACAAAAAAAAACAAAAAACTGACGAATATGAATACATGTGACAGCCAGATAAAGCAAATGAATTAGAGACTAACTGGTTGGATCAACTATGTTATATATAAATGTAGTTGTGGCTGGCATGTTTTTCCTCTTAGTAAAGTTAATCTTGGTCTGTATTTAAGTACATGATACTTGACAGTACAGGACAGGTAATCTAAGGTGTTGCATTGAGGATAGAATATCAAATAAACGATAAATTTCAGATATCATATTTATCTCAGAATGTGGTCTGTCTTCAATAAGCGCTTTATACACTGTTCCATCAAACCATTCATGGAAGGAAACGGACGGATGGTTAAAAACATCCAAATGATGCCAAACCTGTGAAATTTGCAAAGCAAATATTATTTGTTCTCTCGGTGGGACTCGAACTCGTATGTTTAGAAATATAGCTTTCACAGGGTTGTACCGTAGTAGATAATGTATGTTATTACAGGACAGTTCATCTTGATGGTGTGGTTCACACACACACATACACACACAGAATGTTAATGCCGAGCAATAAATGGAACGAATTCGTTAAACCACAGTAGCTCCTGGGATGAGTCGTGGTTTGTTCAGTAGTAAACATGACGGGTTAAACCATATAGTCTTCCAGACATATAAAGCTGCAGAAGAACAAATGACAATTTTTCTAGTTGTAATCTTCTGAGAACGTAAATCAAACATGGTTTAAAAGATGGAAGATATTCAGATTCCTGAACTGTATAATTACGGTTAGTTCCTAAGAGTTACATCAGCCACGAACATATTTTCAACTTTATACTTTCGAACTAAAAAAAATAACAGATTTCATAAATAAACAAGTACTATCTTTAAGGAGTAATCAAGGGAACCAAGGTTATAGAGGTAATCAAAAGAATGTAATCCAGGGACAAAGACCAGCCATAGAAAAAAGACATACACAACAAAGAACATAAAGTAACTAAAATCATACATACAAAGTAACAAAAGTAAATGAGCAACTCGGACTCCGCTAAAAACTGGGATCATGGACCAGGTGCACCGATAGGGTAAGCGTCCTCTGCTTTTTTATAAACATCCGCCGAGTTGGTCATAAAAAGTCTAGTCCGTGGTAGACAAACGAGGAAAGGAAAACTCACTCGTTGAATAAATCAGTTTTCATGGCGCAGATGGATACACCATAACTATCCACGAGTTCATGATGACGACTATAAAACTTCTGTAGTGATGACTTCAATCTTGTAGCAACAAAACTCTGTTCCGGAAGCCTATGTGTTAGAGTTCTAGCGCGATAGAATAGTCTGCGTAGTTTCAGCAAGCTCTGGCCTAATGTATGAGTTGTGATATGAAGGTGCTGAAGGGATGTTGCCACAGATGAAAGGAAAGTTGACAATCCTGAATGAAAAGTCATCACGTTTGTCGTAAAGTTTTGTCAATAGTTTTCCTTGCAAAACAATGTTGTTTTGGGCATTGTCTGCTAGAACGACAACATATTTTTCATGTATAGTAGACAATGTTTTTGCTACATCGGGGTCTTTGAAAACTGATGTAGCCTTGGCACTCATTGACCTACTTAAAACTTTCATTCGTTTTAAAATTAAAGACCTCACGGCCTTTAACCATTCTGACAGAGAATCAATGTCATCTTGTTCTCGTTCTATCCATTTTCTTGCATAGTCCTCGACGGCATCCATAAGAACTTTAAAGTTATATTTCCAATTCATGGAGCGTGGTTAACGGTACCTAGGGCCTTTAGAAAGGATATTACGCAGAGATTCGTTTTCGACGATGGTTAAATCTCCCGTACCGACGTGACCAGAAGGACCATATTTGAATGGAGAGTTTTGCAAGAACAGTCAGGTGGTTTAGCCTTGAAGTTTTCAATCTCGAGGTTCTGCAATAGCCTTTTATAATTGAAAATTTTGGCTGCAATGGGTGAAGTATAGGAATATGAAATAATTGGTATCGATTTCCTTATAAATTTCTACATTTCTTTAAAAAAAATAACACATGGAACGCAATTTTAAATTTTCGATACTTTTTTTTCTAACGCAATTTCAAATTTTCTATACCGTTTTTTGAACGCCAGTAAGTATCAGTATTTGGCCAATAGGGAAACAGAACTGCGATAAGGTGACTTGAGTTTCCAGAGAATAGCGTCCTTCAATTCAAAGGGTAAAAAGAGAAACTATACCAACTGCGTCGGAATACGTAATTTGGTATCAAAACAAGATATGTCGACAGTCAGGATATTGTTTGTAAATTCTAATCATTTAATTTTGCAAAGGATATTTTTGTCTTTGTCTTTCCACACTTCTTTGGATATTCTTTACTTTTTAAATAATTCATTACAATTGATATTGACAGTCTACCATTCACAAGGAGGATACCTTCCTATATCAAAGACCCACGTAACACCATTACCAGATATTTATCAAACAGCTGCCACAGAATTAGGTCTTGATACTGTTGACGTTAATGGGGAGGACATGTTAGGTAAATATTTGCCTGGAGTGGGGCTCTTGATGTTTTTTTAAATTTTAAACAAACAAGATTTGATATTTTTTAACTACGATAGACGTTTTCGAGAAATTTGGCACACTGAATGGTTCCATCAGATCATTCTTCGCATAAAAATTTATAATTTTGAAATACAAGTGAACAGAACTGTTGTCTCATTGTGTTGAAAATCAAAATTATCAGTACGAAGTAAAGGATGACAATACGCATACTTGATTGAAAAATGCACCTTAATGTGGCTATTGAATTTTTATATGACATGTACAATTGTAATTTTTGCATAGACATAAAACAAATGATCATAGTAAAAAAACGTCATCGATTGATTTTGTTTGTGTAAAAATAATCGTATTATTGAAAACATTGTTTCTAGTGTAACAAATATTCGTTCCGAAAGTTTATAAAATATACTTCTCCTTTCGACTGACCTTGTTTTGTTAATGTTAATGTTTGTTCCTGGACATCCATTTTGATACATCAAACTTGATAAAACATGAAGAATGTATATTCATAACATTTATAACTAGCGGTAAAACTTGATTTTCTTGTATTAGGTTATTCTTACATCCAGTCTAACATAAAGGACGGAGAGCGATACAGTACTGCTAGATCCTATCTCAGCCCTGTTGTACATCGTCCCAATCTATATATCAGTGTTAACAGCTTTGTTTCAAAAGTTAGTGGTTCTGAATTTTACATTTAACCAAATAATGTTTATGTATCGCATATGTGTACCTTTCAAACCGTAAAAGATGGGAACAAGAACGGACATGTCAAAATAAAAACAATTGCACCAGGGTATAACCTAAATTCAAAAAGGTAAAGAGTTTATATTGTCATTGGAAAGGGCAAATACTTTTGAATTTCGAATCATATATATATACTTCAGAAATGTATTTAAATCACAGACTTTCCTATGTAGGGTACGAACAGTAATGCTCTGAAATAAATTCCACGAAATTCTATTTCGTGACATTTTTGTTGTAACGTTTTATTACTGGCAAATCTTGGAATTCTTGAGATTGAACTTATCGGTAAATGGTAAGGCCCCTTCTGGGCGTTAATCTTCAAGAGAAATTAGAGAATATTATAAATTTATTACCTTCATACAATAAACCTCAATGGAATGCTAACATGATTTATTTTCCTCCAGGATTGTACTCTTTTTCTGGAAACGAAGGTAATATATTTGGGAAGAGATCACGGGGAACAATGGATGATCCTGATTGGCCGAACTATCAAATTACGTTATTTTCTGATGAAAGTAAAAACATTCCAAGCTCTCCAAGCTCTTTCCTGGAGCCCCGGTCTTGGCATTTCGTAGACCTAGGAACATAAGAGATGCCCTAGTAAGAGCAGAGATTCCATCTCAACCCAAACAAAATACAACGGGCTAGTGTCGACCATGTGGAGATAAGAGATGTAAAAGCTACTGCACGGGAAAGGAATTTGCCATTTTTTGCGACGTGACTTACAAAATCGAAAATACCATATACCTTCTCCAGTGCCGATGTGGTATGCAGTACGTTGCCGAAACGGAACAACCTTTCAACAGGCGTATGAATGGTCATCGCAGTGACTACAAATGCAAACCAGACCTCCCTCTAAGTCGCCATCTTAGATCCGCCGGACACACCCAGGAGTATCTCCACAACATTTTTGTTACGGTCATAGAACATAATAAAAACTGGTAAAAAAAAGAGTTTCAGTAAGAGAAATTTCAAACAACTTCTCGAGATGGAATTAACGAGAAAAAATAATTCACTTTTAGGTCTTTGTCTAAGGCTGGTACAGCACTACTTGCCGTACTACTATATTTGGACTTTTTATATTTTTTTTAATTTGTTTTCCACAGTTAATTGTAACTTTGATAAAAAAGACCCTCTTTGTTCCTTTCATTCAGACTCCTTATCAACCTCGGTTCCCTTGATTACTCATTCAGCTACTGAATCTGTTTTGATCTTGAACTTTGTGAGTTTTATGCTCGTGAAGTTTTGTGAGTTTTATGATCATATAGTTTTATGAGTTTTATGCTGAGGAAGGATATCAGTTATCCGAAATATTCAATTTAAATTTTACCATCATCTGGTGATGTTAAACATATTTAGACGTTTATTTAATTTATTGTTATGTTTCGCATCGTTTTTAAAGATCCATCACCCCGTAAGAGTGATGGTTGACTATTATTTAGACGATTAATTATATTCCATGCATTTTATATGACGTTTTAATTGTTACTTTGTGTCATGAAGTATTCTATTTGCGTAATAAAACTCATCATACAATATGCTGCACATTTCTATATTTATATAAGAAAACTGTTTTGGTTTCTTGTTTGACAGAGTAAAAGACATAAAAGGTTTAAGAGTTGCCGACTGTTCTGTATTTAGGGGAGAAACATCAGGGAATACTAATGCTCCTTGTATAATGGTCGGTGAAAAGACTGTAGATCTAATTAGAAATAAAGACACTGTGGTTGGTTTTAGAAAGAAGATAGCATCTTTAGAATTGTGAAGAGACAACAGTAGTACATCTATTTATTAATTTTTTATGACAAAATAGATCACGTGAGCGAATAAAGATTTATTTTGAAATAGAAAAGGATGAAAGCCACTGACATCTTTATTTTAATGCAATATAGTTTCCTAATTTCGGGAATTTTATTCAGCGCATCTAATTAAAAAAAACTTGAGATAAAGGTGTAGGGGCATTAAGCTATAAAAATGTTAACTTTGTTGGAATAACATAAAAGTGGTTTATAAAATAGTAAAAGAAATAAATATACGGACAATAATAATTTGAGGCATTAGTTTATTGTAATGATGTCAAAATGTTGCTATAATGCAAATACTGCGTAGAATTAAAAAAAAGTTATTTCGGATATGAAGAAAATAAGTTCCACACCCAAGAAACAACTATATTTTCACATTTGATTAGCTATGTAATAATGAATGTATTCACTAAATATGAAGTTTCTTTGTTGTGGATACCACTCACTTTCGAGAAATGAGATTTATCCTGCTGTCGTTAAAAAAACGGAACTCAAATGTTTTTTATACATGTAAAATTCACAATTTCTAAGATGTTGTAATGGTAGAGAAATTATCTTAGTGCCAAATTAGTATAAACAGTGGTGTGTTTTGTTTATTTTAAGATATAGGTACAATATGGCAAAATGTATATTTAGAAGACAATTGTAGGTATCCCTCATTGAGCAATACGTGTATATCGTTGTGTTTTGTGAAAAATTGAGGATCATTTCATTAATTGAAAGTTTCTTCTAAAAACATCATTTTCTCCCTTCAAAGGAAATAACTCCGATGACAACTGTGATCCGTGTAGAATTTAGTTGGCCTTATAACAAGGATCATTTTGGCAATTGAAAAAAAATGGCTAAGTCTAACAGTTTTGAAGAAATATGAGGAAAACTTCTGACTGACCCCTTTGCTCTATTTCTAACAGCAGCCATATTTTTTCCGGATAAAAAAATCTCCACATCAGATCTATGCAGAATACAAAAAGGAATATTCATATTTAATTTGGTTCTAATTGGTGTGGTTGTTCCAGAGGAGGATTTAAAAAAAAAGATATAACATTGAAAAAGGGCTTAAACGTCAAAAAGGGCAATAACTCCATTATAGCTTTACAGATTCAAACAAAAATGTGACCAGGGGTAGATCTCATTATGCCAAACAATGTCATATTGTTAGAATTTAGCTAAACCTAACGGTTTTTCGATTTCTTACTAACTCTTTTTTTTCTATTTTTAGTAACTGCGGTAATATTTTTTACCGATCAAAAAACATCGATAAACGGCAATTACTACAACATAGCTCAACATATTACAACAAAATTTGATCCTAGAAGGATCTAATAATGCTGAATGCTTTACCCTATGTCATAAAATGGCTAAACCTAACATTTTTTAGATAAATGCGAAATACTTGTGTCTGATTCCTATGTTCTATTTTTAGTAACGGCAGCAATGTTTTTCCATCGATCAAAAACTCCTACATCAGTTCTATGCAATATACCGTAAGGAACATTCATACCACTGTTTGTTCCTGTTGATCAAGTATTGTCAGAGGAGAAAATTTTTGAAAGAAAAAAAACATTAAAAAGAGCAAAAAACTCCAACTTGGCTTAATAAAAAATTTTTGAAAGAAAAAACATTAAAAAGGCCAAAAAAACCCAACATAGCTTAACAGATTAAAACAAAAATTTGTCCACAGATGGATCTAATCATGCTGACCACTTTTATCCCATATCAGAATTTGGTAAAACCCAATGGTTTTAGAGCTATATTAAAAAAAATATGTCTGACCCCTATGTTTTATTTTTAGTAACGGCGGCCATGTTGTTCAACAGATAAAAAATCGCCAAATTAGTTTTATGCAGAATATTCCAAGGACCAGTCATACTAAGTTTAGTTTGAATTGTTCAATAGTGTCAGAGGAGAAGAGTTTTGAAAAAATTATCATTCACGATGACGAACGACGACGACGACAGACGCCAAGTGATGACAAAAACTCACATAGATTTTGGCCAGGTGTGCTAATAAAAATGTTTCTGCAATCGTTTATAATTGTATTTTCATGTTGCGTTTTCCTCAAACAAATTTGACCCGTGCATCATCAGCATTAGAACTAAAATAACGATCTCAATAAAAACAAATCTTTACTAAAGTACTAAAAACAAAAACAAAAAACAAAAACAAAACAAACAAACAAATCGAAACAAAACAAAACGAATCGAAATGGATAGCAAAATCAAACAGAGGGGTGCAATACAAAAAATGAAGTCTTGTTAGTTCAGGTTTAATTGTTTCATTTTATTTTTCACTGTAGAAGAGATGCTTTAATGCATCGTAAGATTGTAATCCATTATTCAGTGTCAGTCTCTGACCTACTGAATTACTAATGATTTATTTTTGCCATTTTCACTTTGTTTAGCTCCAAAGATCAACCTTAGTTACTGTTTCGTTAATTCGAAACAAAATAATTTGCCAGTATGCGGATGACAGTTATTATTTTTTTTATCAAAATTGTAAACGGTATATGCTGTATACATAAATTTCTATTTGCTTTTATAACCTCTTTGAAATTTATTCTCTCTTTATGCTTAAAAAATGATTTGTGTACAATTTTTTTGTCAAAAGCGAAATCCCATATGTGGGGATATAATTACTCCATCCGCCGATATTAAGAAGTTTGACCGAGGAAGGAAGTAGAGCTAACATTTATATTATTCTGTATCAGCATCTGTTCAAAGGCAAGATCAACAATGAAGTAAACGTTTTGAAAGGACGGTATTTGTTAGGTGTCAACAAACAAAAAATCATTTGAGACGGAGCAGGACATGCATATCCTTCACGAACACCTGAATTTTACTCCCGTTTTTTTTTATTGCTAGTGCTCAAGTTTTTATTTTCATTTGATGTTTTTATGTGTTATCTGTTTTATTATTTAATTCTCTTTTCGAAATTAATATTTAGATCGTCTTTATTTCCTGTGTTCACGTTAAGACCATAATTTTGGATTTAACGTATATACACTGTTGATGCTTCGATATATTTGCCGATTTTCATAACCGAGTGAATTATTAGCTTAAAACTGTGGAAACGTTGAGGAAAGATTGGAAAAAAAAACACTTTAGTTAGAGGACTAATTGTTAAAATAACATTTAGAAAGCTGATGTCTGAGATCAAACTTGCAGAAGGGAAATTGTAACTAGGATCTTCATTTATTACATGAACGAATGTTCTGAATTGTTTATCCATCTTAGTAGCAGTTTATATTAAATGCAAACACTGTCGTCATGGTGTAGAAAAATCCCATCGAACAAATGATGCTTTTTTCAGTGAACATATGCTATATTTTTACGTCACGATAGTTCTTTCGATATTCAGATTAGTTTTACAGTCTTTAGGAAACTTTACATTCATATTCAACTAAAATCAACCAAATCAAACCAAACCACAAAGAACAATTACTCCTGCAAGGTGCCAATTTCAAACACAAAGGGACAAATCTTTATTCTTAAATTCTTAATTCTTAATTTCAATTTCAACTCAATTCTAACCTCTGTTTCCCTGTTTCGCTGTTTTACCTTACCATACACAACACTATGTAGACATTTTTCATTGACGTTTTATTAACCTTGTACATTATTTCCAGATACAAAATCGTGGGTGGTTATTTTTTTCTGATTTTCTATATATTTTAATTGCACCTTTAAAAGAGGGTTTTCCTTCATCTTTTCCATTTATTCTTTCTATTTATTATTGTTCTTTCTACCTCTATATTTCAAATTACATAAATATTTGATTCATCGAGTGCTGTATGTTTTTGTACCAATGGCATAATCAATGCTGAACAAGTTTATTAATTTTCTTCATACCGTCAATACAGAATGATAAGACCGACTCTTCATTCATACGATAACGAACTCTATATTAGAGGTCACAATCGGATGCAGATATTATAATTGTGTAACAATTTTTTCATGTGATTAACATTCCTTTCAGTTTTACATTGTATTTTTAATTTTCTACAAAATGTAAATTTCCTTAACCTTACTTATTACGACTTATTTTGTGGAAGTGGAAGTCGTGTAAGCCATGAGACTAAAAATAGCATTATATGACCTAACAAAGGTGAAATTGACTGACGGAAGTAAATAACCTAAACAAATATATCATTTTTTTAAACGTAGTTTTTATAAATTATATTAAAGCATATGGCAATTCAAGTAACATAAATGCATATATATATATATTTAGCTCACACACATGTACTATAAGTAATTATGTGTCGACAATCAGGTATGCATGTATAAATGATTTTTAAAGGCCTTGAACATTAGAATGAGTTTTGCACAAGCACAAGGGGCAACATCTTAAGGTAAGTTGATGTTAAACTTGATACAAATGTGCAATATTCATGTAGCCCGAGATAATGCATCTTCGTATTAGTTGATTAAATACTGCTCGAACTCTGACCTTTTATTATTAGCGTTTTATGAATGAACTTAAGATACTTTAAATTCAAAATGGAATCTGTTTTCGAATGCTTGTAATTGTATAAAATGGAACAGCATATACAAATATCCATTTTCTGACCACGCTTATTTGATGGTAGCACGTTATTAGTCGTTATAATTTCTTTATTACGCTCTGGGAACCTAGATCGAATTGACAACAAATAAAAAGCCACAATGATCAGCCGCATTTTAATGAGATTAATATGATTTGCGCATTTTACTTTTAACGGACCCGGATATGAGTCTAGGTATTAAAACTGATGATAAATCAATTCCTCAAAGTCATGGTCAGGTATATTATCATCTTGATATCCAAAGTTCTTGTCGATTTAATAATAAAATCAGATAGGAAACTTACGTCATGAAACTCACATGTTTCTAATATGTCATATTCGTTGAAAATATACATCAGATACATGACTTATGTTTGACATTTATGCGTTAGGGGCACAGCAGCCAAGGTCCCATATAAAGGCATGAAAACATCTCAAGCAATATGCAGTAGAGGGTATAGCACAGTATTTTACACATTTGGTCCTCTGTCATCACTATATCCCGCATCAAGTAATATTAGGTGATTGCTTTGGAATGAAAATAAAGCATTAATTAGTCGAAAATTTTAAATTAAATATTTTATTGTTTGGTGGTTATAAATGAGGTTTCCTCTACTGCGCAAAACATTTATATGTACATGTCATGGGATACTTCTGTTTGACAACAAATAATTTCAGATGACCTACTTATGGACACTTGTAATCCTTATAATTGCTGTATTCTACTGGTACAGATCTCACAGAAACACAGAAGACGCATTTATGAACTGCATCGCAAATGCTACTTATGATTATATAATCGGTATGACATTCATAAAATCAACTATTACGTCCCTTGTTTCACATTGGACGCAGATCTGTTTTAATTGAGTTTTATTCTGTGTTCATTAGACTCACACCTGTTTTGAATTTTACCGTGTATTCTTGCGAATTTTGTTAGAGTTAATGAAGGTTAGGCCCAATGAAACAATGTCAACCCCGCAGCATCTTTTCTATTTTATTTTTATAATGCTTCTGAAGCAATAACGCTATAGTAAAATAATGAGAATTGCTAAAGAGTAGGTACGGAGATATAGGCAGGTAACATAATATGTTCTTATATTCTTTGTAAACTAAGAAGTCAATATGTATATAGTAGGGGCAGGCTCGGCTGGTGCTGTAATCGCTAACAGACTGTCTGAAGACTCAAATGCTACTGTGCTGTTGCTAGAAGCTGGTGGTTCAGATACTGGAAATGACTTTTTACGAACTCCTTACATGGTTGGTGGTGTGTTTAGATCAAAAGAAGACTGGTTATACCACACAGTTCCTCAGAGACATAGCAGTAAAGCCATGAAAGATCAGGTAAACAATATGCGACTGTTAACCTGTGTAAATATTGATTTGATTATTGTAATCTAGGAAATTGCATTGAACTATCATGCCAAGTTTACGTTTATTTACGTACTACATAGTCCGTATACATGTATATCTAGTACCATTGAAGCAAAATAAGCGGCCTACATTATTATATCAGATTTAATAAAGTTGCGCACATGATCTTTCCACGATTTGAGCATATAAAATTTGTGAAAGAAGATTCTACCGGAAATAAAAAAAACCCAACCAGGGACAAACACCAAACAGACACACACAACAAAGAACATTAAATAACCAAAATAATACGTAGCATGAAAAGTAAAGAAGCAACTCGGACTCAACTAAAACTGGTAGCATGGACCAAGTGTATCGGTAGGGTAAGTGTCCATCGCTTTTCTAGAAACACCAATAACCCACTGAGTTGCTCACAAAAAGTCAAATCCGGGGTCGATGAAAGGGGTAAGGAAAACTATTACACATGGAACAGTTAACATGATGAAGTTACATCATAACGATCCATGAGTAAATGATAACAACCGTAAAACGTTTGTAGTAGTCTTCAACCTTGTAGCAACATAACTCTGCTCCAGATGCCTATTTGTAAGAATTCTAGCGCGGTACAAAAATAAATTTACGTGAAATTTTCGTGACAACAAAGGTATAGATGCAATTAATTTGGCTGACATCCTCCATCACAAAAACGTGACCAACAAAATCGCTCCATTTTCGAACACAAATC
Source organism: Perna viridis (assembly GCA_037379345.1). Lineage (NCBI taxonomy): Eukaryota > Metazoa > Mollusca > Bivalvia > Mytilida > Mytilidae > Perna > Perna viridis. The sequence goes on from CM074517.1 coordinate 24,304,352, forward strand.
GATACCAATTATTTCATATTCCTATACTTCACCCATTGCATCCAAAATTTTCAGTTATAAAAGGCTATTGCAGAACCTCGTGATTGAGGACTTCAAGGCTAAACAACCTGACTTTTCTTGCAAAAACTCTTCATTCAAATATGGTCCTTCCGGTCACGTCGTCACGAGATCCATCACCGAAAATGAATCTCTGCCTAATATCTTTTCTAAAGGTCCCAAGTACCGTGAATCAAACTCCATAAATTGGAATTATAACTTCTTAATGTTCTTATGGATGCTGTGGAGGACAACGCAAGAAAATGGATAAAACGAGAACAAGAAGACATTAATTCTCTGTCAAAGTGGTTAAAGTGAGGTCTTTAATTTCGAAACGAATGAAAGTTTTACGTAGGTCAATGAGTGCTAGTGCTACATCGACTCCGATGTAGCAAAAACATTGTCTACTATACATGACAAATGTGTTGTCGTACCAGCAGACAAGGCCCACAACAACATTGTTTTTGTCTGCAAAACGTTTTACATCCAATGTTTACTATCAGAGGTAGACGTGGAAAATAATAGCAGTGATAAGACCTTTACTGCTACCACACTCTCTAAAGAAGAGATTGTGGAAAACAATAAATCTTTACTATCTTCTTTTGGTCTCTCTACCCAGGACGATGATTGTGATTTACCGTCTAAGTACAGGATTCCACAAGAATCCATACAAACAACTTTACATAGCTGGACCTGCAAAATGTACTTCCAAACTAAAACCAAAACGTTTAACTTTTATACTCACAGGTGTCAAAGAGTGTCTACAGTCCTACCACAACACCTGTTACTCTCTTAAAGGTATTAATTCAATGCGGATCCTGAAAAATTCGAAAGATCTTTTGGAGACAATCAGTTCAAGACTATCATAAGAATATAATAGCATTAAAACCTATGATTTTTCAACACTGTATAATTCTATTCCCCATACTCAGTAAAAATCTCGACTTAAACATATTATACATCGTTGTTTTTTTTTCCAAAAAATGGTACACCTAGATACAAATAAATAGTTCTTGGTAGAGATTCCTCATACTTTGTAAGAAATAATCGCCAAAGCATCTTCCAAATATGTAGAAGATGTTTCCAAATGCTGGAATTTTTAATCGACAACATATTTGTCCAGTGTGGTGGACGCGTTTTTTAACAAACGGTCGTCATTCCAATGGGAACGAATTGTGCTACTCTACTTGCTGACCTATTCTTTCACTCTTATGAGGCTAACTTTATAGTTGATCTGATCCGAAAGAAAAAAATATCATTTAGCTAGATCCTTTAATCTTAGTTTCCGCTATATAAATGACTTATTATCTTTAAACAATCCTAATTTCGGGGATTTGATACATCGCATCTACCCAAAAGAATTTGAGATAATTGATACTTCAGACACTGTGAAGTCGGCCTCATATCTTGACCTTCACGAAATTGATGGTCAAGGAAAACTATTGACCAAACTTTACGACAAATGTGACGACTTTTCATTCAGAATTGTCAACTTTCCTTTCATCTGTGGGAACATCCCTTCAGAACCTGCGTATGGAATGTTGATATCACAACTCATACGTTATGCCAGAGCTTGTCGAAACTACGCAGACTTTTTGTATCGCACTAGAATTCTAAAATATAGGCTTCTGGAACAGGATTATGTTGCTTCAAGATTGAAGTCATCACTACAGAGGTTTTATGGTCGTCATAATGAACTCTTGGATCGTTATGGTGTATCCATCTGCACCATAAAAACTGATTTGTTCAACGTGTGATAGTTTTCTTTTCCTCTTTCGTCTACCTCGGGCTTGACTTTTTATGAGCAACTTGGCGGGTGTTTCTAGAAAAGCAGTGGACGCTTACCCTATCGGTGCACCAGGTCCATGCACCCAGTTTTTAGTGGATTCCGAGTTGTTCATTTGCTGTTGTTGCTTTGTGTGTATGATTTTAGTTATTTTGTGTTCTTCGTTGTCCATGCCTGTTTTCCATGTCTGGTCATTGTTCCTAGATTGCATTCTTTTGATTACCGCTATAACCTTGGTTCCCTTCATTACTTTTTGACATGAAGTTCATTTTAAATAAATTTCATATGAGAAATATGTTCCTGTGTGTGTGTTTATTTGTTGCATCATCAACTATACTGCTTCTTATATATTTATATAGAAATCGTATTGGCCGAGAGGTAGGGTTTTAGGTGGGAGTAGTTCCATTAACTTATTGATCTATGTACGTGGCAGTAGGCATGACTTCAACCAATGGGAAGCTGCGGGATGTACGGGATGGAGCTATAAAGATGTTCTACCTTATTTCCTGAAAATTGAAGACTTACAGATCCCAGAACTGTATAATTCTGGTAAGTTTTATTTGAGAAATTCATTAGTACTCCAGGTAAGAATCATGTAAATTGTGATTCATGATTGGAAAGCCTACATATTTTTATTTTTGATATTTTTTTTAAAATGTTATAGTTAACAAAAATGAACATGAAATTTTTCATATTACCCGTGCTCTTATGAGATAAAAATTATTTAGAATGTACTGTAAAATTCAAAAACTAAGGGAGATAACTCTGTATATCATAGATTACAGAACTTGCATGATTCTTACAAAGAATGTCACTAGATAATCAAAATCTCTGGGTGTTCTTGTAGTCTCATCTTATTGAATTTGACATAGATAAAAATTTGCTGACTTTAATGCGACAGATTGATTGTCAGTGTTTATTTATGTGTTTTTTTTTTCATTAAATGCAATCAGAAAAATTATGAGTGGTTGTTTCTCTTCATTCATCATTTATTATTTTTACATTGACAGTCTATCATTCACAAGGAGGATACCTTCCTATATCAAAGATCCACGTAACACCATTATCAGATATTTTTCAAAAAGCTGCCACAGAAATAGGTCTTGACACTGTTGACGTTAATGGGGAGGACATGCTAGGTAAATAAAAAGAGCACATGCATTTACTAAAATTAAAAAGAGTCCTTTAAGTTATTTTCATATGAAATTGTAGTACAACAATGGAGGAGAAACAATGAGATTCTGCTTACACGAACACTTGTTGAAACAAAATTAAATCCGAAATGCCAATCTTTATGATAAAGACCTGTTTTACCCTGTATCATGGGGTAAACATGAATATTTCTCCACTATTTCGAAAAAAAACTTATCACACATTCAGTTTCGTGGGAAAATGTATATTTTATGAACATATTCAACTATCGTCAATGATACACTCACTTGTGTTAGGTTATTCTCACCTCCAGTCTAACATAAAGGACGGAGAGCGATACAGTACTTCCAGGGCCTACCTCAGACCTATATTACATCGTCCCAATCTACATATCAGTGTTAACAGCTTCGTTACAAAGGTAAATGATTCAACCTTTAATGGATCAAGAATTTTCAGTCTTTACTACTTATAAAATTTGATCTTCAGTAACTGAACAAAACTGACCCAACTTTGTGTTTTCATTCTTAGCATTGAAATGAACAAGTTCAATTAATAGAATTAATTTCCCTTTGAATATATTTGTTTAATTTTGATTTATTTTTGTTAGAATATACCTAGAATAAAAGATAAATTGTCAAATAATTTGATATATATAACATAAAGGCAAAACGAAATTTTTATATCAATAATTAAATAAATACAAAAATAATTTTCGTAGCAATTTCAGTATGCTGTGCACCTTGTCAATTAGTAAGGTCTTGTTAGCAGCATTAGAATCAAATCAAATAAAAGAAAGATCTAAATCCAAAAATAAAGTGCAAGAAGTAACGAAGGCCAAAAACATCGGAATAGGAAACCCAATCCAGCATCGAGAAGTTTTACTTGTGAATTCCATGGAATGAAGTATCGAAATATATTTCACATGTGAATAATCTAAATTGAATACACAGGGAACATTCGATAAGTCACTTCTATCTTCAAAGTAAGTTGTTAATATCTGAAATGTCCCATTATATAAGTTTCGGTATTTTTTGCCAATATTTGTACTATAAAACAAACATTTGCAGATTGTTATTGAAGACAAGAGAGCTGTGGGTATTGAAATGGTGAAAGACAACAGAAAGATCAAAGTATTAGCTAAACGCGAAGTCATTGTGTCCGCAGGAGCGGTCAATAGTCCACAATTATTGATGTTGTCAGGAATAGGACCAAAACAACATCTACAGGATCACAAGGTATTATTGCTTATATCAAGACCAAGCTGTATATGTATTATTTTTATACAAAACGTCATCTTTTTACTATTATTTGACAGAACAAACACGTAGATTAAAATAGTCTTGTTGCAAGATAAATACAAAAACAAAACAAAATACATAAAATCAAATCAAACCGAAATACAGAAGTATCCAAAACAAAATCTGGAATCGTGTTGCATTAAAGTATGATAAAAATTATACGTATCGCGCTACAGGTGCAATGATATTTCACCCATCCTTTACCTACAGATTCCCGTCATTGCTGATTTACCTGTAGGAGAAAATTTAGAAGATCATGTCATGTTCTGGATGAAGTATAAAATTAACCAATCGTACCCTGTCTCTGTAGATCTGCTCTATTCACTGTCAGAAAGACTTTGGTATGAGTCAACAGGAAAAGGTGAAGTTTTTATGGATTACTTAAGCATGGCACAGAATGGAATAATTTTTCTTATGATTGGAATTTAAATCAATACAAAGAAGGACTTCTTGTGCAAAAACCACCGTAAACATGTAATTTTAAGCATGAGGATAAGAAAAAAATAGCTTCCAACGAATGCAAATTTTATTTAGACCAAGTTGTTTTGACAAAATCGTCATTTTTTACCGATATTTGACTAAACGGATATAGATTTAAGAGGAAAATATCCTTAAAGTAGAAAATGATTACACGAACGAAACGCCGTACTATGTAGTGGTAATAAAAACAAATTACGTTCAATTGGATATATTGTTCTTCACTAATTTTCTCTAGGATCTCATTCTTTTTGTGGTAACGAAGGAAATGTATTCTGGAAGAGTCCTGTACGATGCAAGAAAGATCCCGAATGGCCCGATTACCAAATAATACTGTATTCTGTAGCACAGGATGAAAGTTTCGTAGACCAATTAGAATCATTCATTAATCTGAAAAAGGAGGTATTGTTATCACAATTTGCATTTATGTTATTGCTTTTGTAGATAGAAGTAATTCTTTATTCACATTTATTCACCCTAATATTGAACTCTGAAACTTGGCAATAAATATTTTTTATTATTTTAGTTTGTAGATGATAGACCTTCTCGGTACATACATTTGCTTCAACAACAAAATGTTTTCACGTGAATGTTTGGTCTCCGATATAAGTAGCAACAATAGATGCGAGGTCTATATTTTTTTCAAAAATCATAAATAAAAGGATTTCGCCTCAATTCACAACTTAAAATATTGACACTTTGCTATTCTTTCCTTTTCTGAGATTGTTTTGAATATACTTTTAATTATTTTCCCGTGTTTTCCAGGTGAAAAATAAACTCAAACTAAGAAGTTCAAGAAAGGAATTTACCATGACCACAGTTTTACTACATCCTAAAAGTAAAGGAACAATCCGATTAAAGAGTTCGGATCCATATGACCATCCACTGATAGATCCAAACTACTTTGAAAATCCCGATGATATCAGAGTTTCTATAGATGGTATAATTGGTTTGCAAGTCTACTCAAAGGTTTTAAAAACATGTGTATTGCAATTTTATGTTAATATAAATTTTTTTATTATTTTCAAAAATGTACAACATAAAAAAGTATTAAAGATATAATGCAGTAAACATTACATATAATATAAATAAGAAAATGAATGAAGTATAAAAAAACCAGAAAAATAACATTAACAATATAATATCAACAAAACACTAGACATTACATCGTCGAACTCACCTTCTTTCTTGCAGGGGGTTGGGGCAGTTATACATTGACTTTGATCAATGAAGTTTCCAATAGCCAAGCATGTACTTAGTCATTATGGGTATCAATTTAGTGAGCAATGCTTTTTTCTAGATAAACATGTTTTAATGAATGTTCTGTATAGATTCAGGGTCTTTTTTCCTTTCGGTGTTTCTGTGCCTTTTTATTTATTTCTCTAAAGTCAAAGTAAACTATTATGTCATTTTCATGGTTCTTCTTGTGAGTCATCTAATTTTTCAGCAATAAGAAAGGCTCAAGAAATTGCATCTACACCATCAATGCAAAAAATAGGAGCGACATTAAATAGAATGGACTTTAAAGGAATATGTGATGCTGAGACGTTTGACAGTGATCCTTATTGGGAGTGTATTTTACGACACTATGCCATGACTATATACCACCCAGTATCAACGTGTAGGATGGGAGCACATAGTGACAAAACAGCTGTTGTTGATCCTGAACTTAGGTATGGTTACTTTTGATCAAATGCGTGTTTTATATATAAAAACATGATATACTACTATGATCTACAACGATAGAACATACTTTTGTTAAGGAAATAAGAAAGGAAATGTTGGAATACTGTGATGCCAAACTAATGGAAAATCTGTTGACAAACCACAGCATATGACATAAACAAGTAAAACTGAAGAAATGCACAACACAAGAACTAAATCATTTGTCCTGATCTGATAAAACCTAGGCAGTAGTAAAAAGAAAAGTCAGAAGGAAATTAAAGGACCTTCTAAGGATGAAACTGGCATTTTGTAAGGTTCAATCCAGTTATTTACAATGTTAACCAATTGGTAACATAGCGCTGTAAATCATGTATGTGCCAATGATCTCTATTCGCGATTTCTGGGTAAACGAGTTATAATATATGAAACGCTGGTATACACCGGAGTACTTGAAATATTAATTAATTGAAAGAAATGGTTGATAATAGGAAAATAAAATAATTTTTTCAAGTGTCCGATTTGAAGTGGGGTTCAGGTAACAATCAGACTTCCGCATTTTAGTGTTCTTTATTTCAAGATGTTTGTGGTAAATCACATAACAGCACATATTTATCATAAGCAAAATAAAGTGATTCCCTTATATCACGTTCATTTTGCTAAAGTAACCTTTTGCATGATGTCTATCCCATTTTACTGAAGAGGTGACAAAAATAGTGTCTATCATAGTGGCTCTTGTTTGTTGAACTGCAAGTCCCTAACACTGAGCAAAAGCATTGTATATCGAAGTAAATGCACAAATCCCCATACTATTACAGAGGAAAAAAAACATGGTTTTTACAGGTTATTAACTTTATGTATTACTGTGGAAAATAAATCAATATTTAAATAATAACAAAATAAAGAATACATGTCTCTCCATTATTTTGCGCGTTACTTTTCATCATTATAATTTTCTATGTTGTTTCATATTACAAAATCGAACATTTTCTGCAAATTTGCTGCACAATCTTATATTGATTAATATATTGATTTCTCGTCTTACAGAGTAAAAGGCATAAAAGGTTTAAGAGTTGCCGACTGTTCAGTATTGAGGGGAGAAACATCAGGAAATACTAATGCTCCTTGTATAATGGTTGGTGAAAAGGCTGCAGATCTAATCAGAAACAAAGACACTGTGGCTGATTTTAGAAAGAAGATATCATCTTTAGGATTATGATTTCAAGGTAGCCAATGTTAGTACATAAGGATCATTTTTATGGCGGTAGGAAGCACATCAACAAATCACTATTTAAATTACGAAATTTGAAGTTTGATGACATCCTTGCTGTCATAAATAGTGCTTTCAGAACAATGATAAACGTTTGATGTACGAACATTTATTTCATGTAAAATGTTTGAAACATATTTTTCCAGTATATTCTGTGTTAATAGTTATTGTTTATCAAACCTCACCAATGAATTTAATTCAATTGTAGATAAAAAGTATTTTTATTAGTCCGCTCCTTTTAGATTCTTAGTTTGTTAATTGTACATATGAACTTTGCTTTTAGTTTTTTATTCGAAACCAAAATCATAGCAGTATATAGATGTTGTTTAAATTATGTACTACTCTGAATTTAAGGTTGTGTTGCACCATCTTATCATACTTATATCTATACCTATACATAAGTGTGGGGTCAAAAGCTGTAACAAGCAACTAAGTCCATACGGAACCCCCCTAAAATAACTGTAATTTAATGCTAGCATGTCATGAATTGAACATTACCAGACAGCCGAGATGACTGGCTAAAGTTTGAAATTGAACTTGTTGCAAACAAAGACATTTTTATATGTGACACTTGAAAGGATTATTGATTGCATGTCATTATATAAAGATCATGTGATTCAAATCTTTTTAGACAAAATTGAATGCATAACGTAACTTTATAGATGAATGTCAGTAGAAAAACTATACTACAAACAATTACTTTTCTTGATATAGTATGGTTATACATTTCAAGCAATCGGACTCCGACTGTCGACTACGACAAAAAAAATTAAAAGGTAAAATTATGGGCGGAGGGGTATTCCCATGATATGTAAACAGTGTATATGTTAAGTCATTATTATGTCTAGAAACAATAAATAAAAGGAAGACAATATCCGGATCAAAAAAGCGAAGATGTGTTCGACTCAAATTAAGAGTAGTTTTTAGATGAGCCATCCCAATGTCATACTTTCGACGGAGTTCACAGTCAACGGTCCGAAGTCAGACTCCGATTGCGTGAAATGTCGAATAGCCGTTGCTTCAATGTCAATTACTACACTCTCCTGTTCATAATGAAACTTATAATCGACATAAATATTATTTATTTTGAGCATTTTCTAAAAGTCACTGGAGGAAAGATGTTAAATATGAATACTTTATGACTATAGATAATGATAGAGGTTTCAAAGTTCAAAGACGCTCTCATGAGTGTGCATAGATTTAGACAAATGTGTTTGATTAAAACGTTGACTTTACATTTTAGAAATACTTCATTTCTGTCACATTTTTGTAAGCAAACGTTCTCCTTATTTTTGTTGTTATGTAATAGCATTACCACATTACCGAGTTCATAATCGGAAATAATTCGGAAAGGGAGATACTGATACCAGTAGTACATGAACGAGCAAAATCAAGCATACACTGGGAAATGAAATTGGTCACTACATTCAGATACATGCATTCATGAGAAAAAAGAACGGATATTGTGAAACTTAACAAAAGCGCAAGCATATAACTTAACTTCAAAATATCACATACTATCAGATATTAATCTAAAGGTCTTCAATAAATGTAGACACTATGAAAGGCCCCGTCAACAAAAGTAAGCACATCTAAGGTAACAGAACAATGATACTTCTTCAAAATAAAACTAAATTGTAAAATAACGACTGTTGACAGGCTGTAAAATGGTAGCTTAAACCAACCTGAGATATGGCTCATATCTTCATTTCACGGATATTGCCTTTCGCTCCTTTCGAACATCCTCTGCTTTTCACTTGAAATGTATAAAATGGCTAGCGTTGGTTGCTTCTATAGAAATATCTACCGTTTTCTGTATGTCATGTTTGGTCAATGTTAAATTGTATGGAATTCAGATTATTGTTTTGATGCTTCTCTAGAAAAAAGTAGTTAGTAGACAAAAAAAAAAAAGATAATACTCATATCATGAAATAAAAAATGGAGTTACGTTTCTTTGGTTTATTATTGCTTCCTTTCATTGCCGTCGATGATGCAATTTTGTTTCTCTTCCTCTCATCTTTGATTTATCATTGTTATTTATTCACAAAACTGATTAGACGATAAATTAAATAAAATGTTTTGATATATAATCACAGTTGATTTTAGATACTGTACTTAACTGGTTATATCAAGTTTTGTTAAGATGCAAATATTAACTTGTTAAACTTGTTTAAGTGCTGAAAGGTCGATAAATGTGATTAAAGGGGTTGAAGTAATCTAGAAACAAAGTGCATGTTTGTATATATTATACAACGAAATAATCCATCAATTGTATGTAGACTGTATAATATTAGGATTTTATTTGTGTATTCTAAAGTTGCTCGTGCAACATATCGAAATTTGCAATATGGTATATGATTGGAATTCTAGTATAATATATGACACCTTTTAATTCCATTTAATTCCAACTAAAATAGAGACAATGTCATTATTAAAAAAAATGACATATTCTATTATATTTTTACCGTTCAACTCTTCTGATTGTTTAATTCATTTGTGGGGATTAGCTGTACTGTTGTCTTTGTTTATTTTCCGGCTGAGTTTTCGCCCATGCTGTTTAACACTCAGTTCACGTAATATATATACCGCAAGACAACGAAGCAAAGAAATATTCAGAAAAGATAGCTACGTAAATATATGATATTTTTTTTTCAATAACTTTGGTATTTTAGATGCCACGATGGTCAACAGCGGTACTTGTTATTTTTGCTGTTTCATTGTGGTTTACGAGAAAACACAATTCAAATGACCCACTGAATGTTTCTCTTAATTCAACTTATGATTATATTATTGGTAAGCCTCTAGACACAACTTTTAATGAAATAATTACTTATGTATCATGCATTATAGTTTAGAGGTACCAATTTACCTTAAAGGTTTCCAATCTGATTCTTGCCATATTAGATGTATCATCCATAACACTGCATATGCATTATCAAATCATGTACGATTATCATCCACACATATTCATGGCATTAATAAACAGTTGACTGTGAACAGAAATTTCGAAAAGGGTTGATATGTTTTATATTCAATAACAATATGCGAAGATGCAAAACTGTTAATTGTCGTACATTTGTGGATGTAAAAACCAAAATTGAATTTTGAAACGTATTATTTAATTAACATTCTGTGTAAGAATCAGGCAATTGTTGACACATCATTCTCACAATACAATTAGGTCTGTTTGCCTCATTTTTATTCAATAATCTAAAAAAACCGAGAAGCTATTTAATTTTTCCATAAACATCTTTGATGTAGACTTTTTTTATGGCTTATATAGGGAAAAAGTGCGGGAAGTACCTATCAAGATTTCAAAAAGGAAGGTTATGAGGTATAAATACTCAGATAGGACAAAACAATCTCCATTTTATTAACTCACCCGGCCATACGCCGTGCCAGCTATTGCCATCACTGTCTGGTTGGTGCAGGAAATATGCCATGCACTTTTAAGGCCTTGGAGCACCTACAGCTCTATTGCAAAACATACACATAGCTAAAACAGCCAGATTGAATGATTATTGCAAAAACCAATAACACCAGACCCAAAAATGGCACGTTTCCCGTGAAATGCACAATCGAATGTCCGCCGTCGTTTGTCGTCGTAAGCAAGTAAAAAGAAAGTATGATTGTTTCTTTGGGAACTACAGTAGTACTAGGGCCTATCTCAGACCTGTTGTACATCGGTCCAATCTACATATCAATGTCAACAGCTTTGTTTCAAAAGTTAGTGGTTCTGAATTTAACATTTAATCAAATAATGTTTATTTATCGCATATGTGTACCTTTCAAACCGTAAAAGATGGGAACAAGAACAGACATGTCACAATAAGAACAATTGCACCAAGGTATATACTGTAACCTAAATTCAATATATATATATATATTTTTTTTCCGAACAGTGGTGATCAGAAATAACTTTCTATTCTGTAACATTTTTGTATTGACGTTTTATTACTAGCAAATCCGTATTTATTCTTGAGATTGAAGGAGTAATCAAGGGAACCAATGTTATAGTGGTAATCAAAAGAATGTAATCCAGGGACAAAGACCAGACATGGAAAATAGACATTCACAACAAAGAACATAAAGTAACTAAAATCATACATACAAAGTAACAAAAGTAAATGAGCAACTCGGACTCCACTAAGAACTTGGAGCATGGACCAGGTGCACCAGTAGGGTAAGCGTCCTCTGCTTTTCTAGAAACACCGGTCGAGTTGCTCATAAAAAGTCAAGTCCGGGGTAGACAAACGAGGAAAGGAAAACTATGACCCGTTGAATACATCAGTTTTCATGGTGCTGATGGATACACCATAACGATCCACGAGTTCATGATGACGACCATAAAACTTCTGTAGTGATGACTTCAATCTTGTAGCAACATAACCTTGTTCCAGAAGCCTATTTGTTAGAGTTCTAGCACGATACAAAAAGTCTGCATAGTGTCGGCAAGCTCTGGCATAACGTATGAGTTGTGATATGAACACTCCGTACGCAGGGGCCGAAGGGATGTTGCCACAGATGAAAGGAAAGTTAACAATTCTGAATGAAAAGTCATCACGTTTGTCGTAAAGTTTGGTCAATAGTTTTCCTTTACCATCGATTTCTAAGTGTAGGTCAAGATATGAGGTTGACTTCACAGTGTCTGAAGTATCATTTATCTCAAGTTCTTTTGGGTAAACCCCCTTCTGGGTGTACGCGTTAATCTAAGATAAATCAGAGAATATTATAGGGTTCTTGTTCATAAAATTTACAGTAAATGGCGTGAAAATGGTCTTCTAGTGAAATGAAACCTATTAAGAAATATAACAAAAGCACACAAAGCAAAATATTATATAAACAGTGGAGACATTTAAATCCCCAAGGCTTTATCCCTGGTATTTAGCACGGGGCCACAATGTTGTAGCTCTTTTAAAATTGTAAGGTAGATCTCATCGGAGTTGGATTTGGCTTTCTCTTTCGATATTTTTTTGTTTTTGTATTTAATTGATTATTGTTTTTATTTGGCTTTTTAAGTACTTGGTTCTTATGATGCTGATGAGAGGTTACTTCTTTCAAAATTCTGATGACATCATAGTTCTCAAAGACTATGATTACGACGCAAGTTTTCTAAAAGGACAATATTTGTATCATAGACCTCTGAATTTGAGCAACAGTATAATGCGTAATGCCAAATATTAGGAAATAATATCATGTTATTATTTCAATGTTTTAAATCTTTGTTTTTTCACTTTCGTGCAATAAAAAATAACCTTTTTTTCTAAACATGAAAATTAACCCAATGTTGTCATTGCTTTATAAGCTTCTTTTTTTTTGGCTTAAGCTTAAATATTTCTTTCTTTCTGTTTTCTCCCTGTGGAAATTTTTCATGTATTTATTACTTACTGGTATTTCTGTGCTACGAAATGCCCGACATATAGCTTCAACACCAACATTACAAAAGATAGGAACAACATTAAACAGGGTCGATTTTAAAGGAATATGTGATGTATTCGACAATGATCCTTATTGGGAGTGTATTTTACAGTACTTTGCCAAAACCATATTCCACCCAGTAGCCACATGTAAAATAGATGCATTTAGTGACAAAATTGCCGTAGTGGATCCTGAACTCCGGTATTGTTATATCTTATAAATTTTGACCATATCATAAAGAATAATCAAGGGAACAAAAGTTATAGCGGTAATCAAAAGAATGTGATCCAGGGACATGGAAAGCAGATATACGCAACAAAGAACATAAAGTAACTAAAAGCATGCATACAAAATAACAAAAGCAAATGAGCAACTCGGACTATAAATATATAAATATGATATGCAACGGTTGAAAATATTTTAACGGACAAATAGAAAAATGCGATATGAACAATAGATATTCAGTGCAAACTCATTTCTTTTATCTTTATTAGTGAATTGTTATGCACGTGACTTGCTAATCGCCATGTGTGGCTAAATTTAGTAAGTGGTTCATACAATTTTTCACCGCATTTTCTACGATTGATTTCTGGGAATCGGTTTTCACAGCCTTATTTTTTCCCTGAATCTAATATATAATTATGTTACCTCTTCCTGAGACCGAATTTATGTTATTATAATGATATTTGACAGCTGACCATGGCGGCTCATTTTGTTAGTTCATAACTATGATTGCTCAGAAGAATACCTAAGTAATGACACTAACATTTGAATAGGAATAAAATGGCTGTCATTCATTTTAATTATTACTTCATTTTATAGGTATTAATCATTCTATTTGCGTAATAAAACTCGTCATACAATATGCTACACATTTCTATATTTATATAAGAAAACTATTTTGGTTTCTTGTTTGACATAGTAAAAGGCATAAAAGGTTTAAGAGTTGCCGACTGTTCAGTATTGAGCGGAGAACTATTAGTGAATACTAATGCGCCTTGTATAATGATCGGAGAAAAGGCTGCAGATCTGATCAGAAATAATGACACCGTGGTTGATTTCAGAAAGAAGATAGCATCTTTAGAACTGTGAAGAGAATATAGTAATACATCTATTTATTAAATTGTATGACAAAGTGGATTGGGTGAGCGAATCGAGATTTATTTTGTGATAGAAAAAAAGGAGAAAGCTACTGACATTTTTCTTTTTATGCGATATGGTTTTCTAGTTTCGGGGATTTATACAGCGCATCTAATTTAGAGAACTTGAGATAAAGGACTCTATAAACACTGTGGCCTCATATTTTGACCCACACTCAGAGGTCGATGGAAAAGGAAAACTATTGACCAAAGTTTACGACAAACGTGATGACATTTCTATTGGGAATATCAAAGGTGTAGGGACATTAAGCTATGAATATTGCTTAAAAGTATTAACTTTGTCGTAAGAACATAAATGTGGTTTATAAGATAGTAAAAATAAATATACGGAAAACAATAATAATGTGGCATTAGTTAATTGTAATGACGTCATAATGTTGCTATAAATTTACGTAAGTTAGCAAAAACTGCTGAGAATTGTTAATTTTATTGTTATTTTCCAGAAAACTAGGTCAACACCCAAAAAACAACTTCATATTTTTTTATTATTTGATAAACTATGTAATAACTAATGCATTAAGAAAATATGAAGTTTTTTCTTTGTTGAAGACACCATTTTCCTGCCAAAAGTATGACCAAAATGTGAATAAAAGGTTAGACAACATATCTGAATATTGGTAAATTTCAGGCCATTGTTCTGTCCTTCCAATGCAGGAATTATCAGGATTCTTTCTGTTTTATCATTTGTGATGGATTCAAGTCTCCAAATTTACAATTTAATTTTTCAACATTTTATGATTAATTTTCAGTTGAATTTTAGATAAATAATATCCTTTGTCGCCCCTTCTCCTTTGTTTTCATCTGTGGCAACATTCCTTCGGCGCCTACGTATGGAGTTTTCATATCACAACTCATACGTTATGCAAGAGTTTGCAGTCATTACTGTAGAGTCTAAATGTGTAACCCTTACCCGTACCCGTACCAACTTTTCCCCGTATGATGTTTTGATAAAATATTCATTATTACGATGTTAAGAACTGAATATTTAATGAGTCGTGCAAATGAAAATGATGTATATTTTCCTAACATTTCTTGTTTGATCGGTTTTCTGATTTGTCCCTGAATTACATTCTTTTGATTACCGCTAAAACCTTGGTTCCGTTGATTACTCTTTCAAAAGGTCTAATGTGTGTAACTATACCAAACTAATAATTGGCTATTTCTCACTTTCCTGTCTGAATTTTACGTTTTTTGAAAACACTGTCAGCTTAAAACTTCACTAAAAGACTTTGGATAAATTTTTGATTAATTGATGTCCATTTAAAAAAAAGTGATTGGTTAGAATTCCGTACCGTACCTAGCGTCAGTACCCCGGTACCAGCTGAGAGTGAAGACGATCTCACCCAGGTTGGATAAGAAAGTATCATAAACAGAGTCTTATGCAATATTGAAAAATAATAAGTTTTGGCCTGGGGACCATCACATCATTAAATACATGCATGCCCACTTTCAGCTGGAAATATCAAATGATAATGGAGAAATTGGGAAAATAGTAATTGGGTACGGGGGTGAAGTTGGTGAGGGTACGGGTTACACTTTTTAGACCCTACCTGTTATTTCGCAGACTTTTTGTACCGCTCTAAACAATTAAACTTCTGGAACAGGGTTATGTTGCTACAAGATTGAAGTCGTCATTTCAGAAATCATGAACACGTGAATCGTTACGGAATACACCCATCTGCAGCTTTAGATTTGTTCACCGCGTCAGTTTATTTCTACATTTCTCTTCCGACTTCCCTGGATCTGAACCTTTTATGAGCAACTCATTTGGTGTTTCTAGAAACGCAGAGGACGCTTACCTTACCGGTACATCTGGTCCATTCTCTAAATTTCTAATGGAGTCCGAGTTGCTCATCTACTTTTGTTTCTTTGTGCTTGTTATTTTTGGTTATTTAATGTTCGTTGTTATTTGTGTCTGTTTTCCACGTGTAGTATTATTCCTGGATTTCGTTCTTTTAATTTCCGCTAGAATATTGGCTCTCTTGATTACTCTTATAATGTAATGTATAAAATACCCTTTAATGACAGTTTCAGTAGTTAATACCATCGAAAGCCTACACATTTTTAAAATATATTTTTTAAGAAAATGTCTTGTTTTATTTCTATGTCATGTATCATGTAAGTTTAAATAATGCTTTCAGTAAGTCCCGAGAAATGAAATTTATCCTGCTGACGTTAAACAATGGAACCCAAAGTTTTGATTTTAATATGACTTATCTCAGGTTCATTTAATCAGTTGAAAATTTCTTTCTATCTACTATAGTTTTCAAGAAAACTTCTAAAAGCATCATTTTTTTCCTTCAAGGGCAATAACTCTAACAAGGAGCCGTCCGACAACTTTGATCCGTGTAGAATTTTGTTGACCTTATCACAAGGATCATTTTCGGCAATTGAAAGAATTTGGATTAATCTAACAGTTTTGAAGATATAAGAGGAAAACGTCTGGCCTACCCCATTGCTCTAATTTAAACAGCAGTCATATTTTTTGACGGATTAAAAATACCCACAGCAGAATACCAAAAGGAATATTCATATTTGATTTGGTTCTAATTTGTCTGGTAATTTCATAGAATAAAAGTTTTGAAAGAAATAACATTGAAAATAGGTCTTAAACGTAAAAAAGTTGCAATGTCTCCATTATGGCTTTACATATTCAAACGAAAATATGACAACAGGTCCACAGATAGATTTCATCATGCTAAATAATGTCGTCATGTCAAAATGTAGCTAAACCTGACGGTTTTTAGAATTCTGACTGACTCCTTTGTTCTATTTTAAGTAACTGCGGCCAAATTTTTTCATCGATCAAAAATCACCATATATAAAATACCCTTAGGAACATTCATACCAACTTTTATTTCAATTGGTCAAGAATTGTCAGAGGAGACATTTTTAAAAGCAAAACATTACAAAGAGCAAAAAATCAGCATCATTAGAACAAATATAAGATCTCAATAAAAATAAATATTTACTGAAGTACTAAATAGTGGTAAGTGAAGTACTGAAGTACTAAAAGCCAAAAAGAACCCAAAAATATCGAAATGGAAAGCTAAATCCAACATGGAGTACAATACAGGGAATGAAGTCTTGTTAGTTCAGGTTTAATTGTTTCATTTTATTTTCCACTGCAGAAGATATCATTTGTTTTAATACATCGTAAATGTGTGTTCATTTGAGAATTAGAAGTCGTATAGTACGTTATAACACATACAAGTAATTTTCTTATCTCGTTTTTTTTTCACATATTTTTCAGCTTCGAAAATAATCGTAAATATATCGTGATATTTTATAATAGCACACCAATACTGACTTCAGTAAATAAAAAAAATTAATTGAAGGTTGTTTCGAAGTGTTCGAGGTTTTGCCTTGATATTGTCATTTAGTATATAGAATATCCTTCTTTTGAGCATTTATCTATTATTACGAGAGTTATTTTTATTACCGTGAATTCAAAATCAAATAATTTGCCAGTATACGGATGACAGTTATTCTCGTATTGATATTTTAAACTTTGGATTTCCAGCTATTTTACTTAATACCCTCTCTTTATCAAAACTGAAATCAAAATATGTTGTACACATAACGATTTCTTATTGCTTTAAAACTTCTTTGAAATGTATGCTCACTTAAGGCTGAAAAATTTGTTGTGACATGCGAAATCATAGTCCCATATATGGGGATATAATTACTCCATTCGCAGATATATATATGTGTGTGTGTGTGTGTGTGTGTGTGTGTGTTCATCTGTTTAAAGACATGAACAACAATGTCATAAACTTTTTTACGATATTTGTTAGGTGTCAAAAAACAAAAAAAAATCATTTGTGGCGGAGTACGACATATTTACCTTTCCGGAACACATAAATTTCACTCCAGTTTTTTTATTACAAGTTTTGTGTGTGACGTGAAGTTTTTTTTTATCTTAAGTATTAATGTGAAATCTGTTTTGTTATTTTTTTCGGTTCGCTACATTAATATTTAGATCGTATTTATTTCCTATGTTCACTCACGTTAAGATTTCATGTATATCCACTGTTGACGCTTCGATAACAGGGATCTAGCGACAGTATATTACCACGGTCCATTTGATGATTTTGAAGAATAGACCGATTGCATTAATTGTTTAAAACTGTGGAAATATTGAGGAAAGATTGGTTAGAAAAAAATTTAAGTTAGAGGACTAATTGCTAAAACAACATTTAGAAAGGTAATGTCTGGGATCAGAAAAGGGAAATTTTATCTAGGATTTTATGTATTACTTGAACGGATGTTCTGAATTGTTTACCCACCTAAGTACTAGTTTATATAAAATACATTGCCGTCTTGGTGTAGAAAAATTCCATCAAGCAAATAAAAATGATGTTTTTTTCTGTTAACATATGCTATATTTTTACGTCAAGATAGTCTTTTCGGTATTCAGATTTGTTTTTTTTAGAATACTTTACATTAATATCCCACTAAAATCAACCAAATCAAACCAAATCAAGAACAATTACTCCTGCAAAGTGTTAATTTCAAAACCAATCTATTTAAGTTTAAAGTGCAACAACCCAATAAAAAACTATAACTGTTTGTATGGTCTATAACTGTTTCTAATTGATAAAAGTGAATTTCTCGGGTTTTCAACACGCATCAATCGCCTTTTTTGTGTTTTTTATAACGACTTCTACATATCTATTCGCTTATATAGAATGGCATTTGAAAGTCTTGTGTCCAATAACAAATGACTGAAGCTGTGATTAAAAGATAAATAATGCGTTGTGCGAGAGAATCAAGAAGGCAACTAAGAGGCACAGAAAAAAAATGGACAAATCTTTATGCCTTTTTCAATTTCAACTCTTTTCCAACCTCTGTTTTCTTGTTTCTCTGCAACCCTACACAACATTATGTACACATTTTTCATTGACGTTGTATTAACCTTGTACAATAATTCCGGCAAGGTCGCAGGTGTTATTTTTTTCTGATTTTCTATATATTTTAATTGCAGTTTTAAAAGAGGCTTTTCCTTCATCGTTTGCCCTTTATTCTTCCTTTTTATTATTGTTCTTTCTACCTCTATATTTAATATTCGATAAACATTTGATTCATCGAGTGTTCTTGATCTGCTTTGTTAACAATCGTAACTCATCACAAATATATGGTAAAAGAATAATAAAAACACCTGTTTGTTTTTGTGGCAATGGCATTATCAAGATTTCTGTGCTTAACAAGTTCATTAATTGTCTTCGTATCGTCAATTTAGAATAATTAGACCGGCTTTTTAAACATAGGAAAACGAACTCGACATTGTAGGTTACAATCAGATTTAAATATTATAGTTGTGTAACAAATTTTTAATGTGATAAACGTTTCTTTCACGTTTACATTGTATTTTGAAATTTCTAAAAAAAAAAAATGTAAATTTCCTTAACCTTATTCATTACGACTTTATCTGTAAGTGTAAGCCATGAGACTAAAAATAATATTATATGACCTTGCAAAGGTGGAATTTACTGATGGAAGTAAATAATCTAAACAAACATATCAAACGTAGTATTTATAAATTATATCAAAACATATGGCAATTCAAGTAACATATGTATATATATATATATAGCTCAAACACATGTACTAAATGTAATTACAGTAATTATGTGTCTACAATCTGGTTCAAATGAACCTTACAATAAGTTTTGCACCTGTGCAGTTGTTCTCAAAAGGTAAGTTGATTGAACGTTAGATGAAGTATTATTATCAGCGCTTAAGATACTTTAAATTCAAAATAGAGTCTGTTTTCGAATGTTTGTAATTGTATAGAATGGAACAGCCTGTAATAACACCTATTTTCCGACCACGCTTATTTGACGATAGCATGTTATAAGTCGTTATAATTTCTATACTTTGCTTTGATAACCTATATCAAAGATTTGTCGAATTGACAACAAATAAAAAAGTCACAATGATCAGCCGCATTTTGATATTAATGAGATTAACATGGTATCAGTCTTGTATTATATATTCCAGAGCGGGTGTACGTCAAAACATGGAGACTAAAAATATAGCGTGATTCCTTTTTGCCTTTCCCTGTTTTTGTTTCTTGGCAAATGACAATAATTTTTTCATCAAAAGTACAGGATAAATAACAAGCTATGACACAAAAAACTTGTTTTTGAGGAAAAACAGTATTTTCATGAAAAATAATGCTTCAGAAAAGGGGTCTATTTTATGAACTCAAGATAAAAGTGAAAGTAGACAAAGTATTTTTAGATTGACCTGTCCTGGTTACCAATGTTCGTGCCTTTTTTTAAAATGGACCAAAAAAATATTTTTGATATTTCCTTAATTGAAAAATATGGTCAAAAGTTACATTGAAACTTGTCTACTTTTTTTAAATCATGAAAATTTAAGGTATACTATAGAAGTCTATGGGGCACAAAATACAAGACTGAGACCACATGATTGGCTCATTTTACTTTTAAAGAACCCGGATATTATTCTAGGTATTAAAACTGGTAATAAATCAATCCTCAAAGCCAAGGTCAGGGGTTTTTTTTATTATCATGATATTCAAAGATCTTGTCGATTTACTAACAAAATCAGAAGGGAAACATACGTCATATTTCTGATATATCATGTTCGTTCTTTTGATACATGACTTGTGTTTGATATCTATGCATTAGGGGAACAGCAGTAATGTACTCTATGAAGACATCTCAAGCGATATGCAGTAGAGAGTATAACACAGTATTTTACACATTTTTGGAATGAATATAAAGCAATACTTCAGTTGAAACTTTTAAATTATATATTTGATAGTTTGGTAATTATAATTGAGGTTTCCTCAACTGCAAAAAAACATGTATATGTCATGGGGTAATTCTGTTTGTAAACAAATATTTTGAATAATTTCAGATGACTTACTTATGGACATTTTTAATCCTTATAATTGCTGTATTCTACTGGTACAGATTTCAAAGAAACACAGAAGACGCATTCTTGAACTGCATCGCAAATGCTACTTATGATTATATAATCGGTATGACATTCATAAAATCAACTATTACGTCCGTTGTTTCACATTGGACGCAGATCTGTTTTTAATTGAGTTTTATTGTGTGTTCATTAGACTCACACCTGTTTTGAATTTTTCAGTGTGGTCTTGCGAATTTTATTGTCTTTATTTGTTAGAGTTAATGAAGGTTGGGGTCCAATCAAACTATGCCAACCCCGCAGCATGTGTTCTATTCTATCTGTCATAATGCTTCTGATGCAATAATGCTATAGTAAAATCATTAGAATTACTAAAGAGTAGGTACAGATATAAAGGCAGGTAACATAATCTGTTCTTATATTACTTGTAAACCAAAAGGTCAATATGTTTATAGTAGGAGCAGGCTCGGCCGGTGCTGTAATCGCTAACAGACTGTCTGAAGACGCAAACGCTACTGTGCTGTTGCTAGAAGCTGGTGGCTCAGATATTGGAAATGACTTTTTACGAACTCCTTACATGGTTGGTGGTGTGTTTAGATCAGAGGAAGACTGGATATACCACACAGTTCCTCAGAGACATAGCAATAAAGCCATGAAAGATCAGGTAAACAATATGCGATTCTTAACTTATTTAAATATTAATTTTGATTATTGTAATTTACAAGTCTACGTTTATTGACTTACTACAAAGTCCGTATACATGTATTTCTGTTACTATTGAAGTAATATAGGCGACATACATTATTATATCTCAATTAATAATGTGGTACGCATGTACAATTATTTCACATAATTTTCACACGATTTGGACATATAAAATTTCTGAAAGAGTTCGCGAAAAATTCGGGGTAATAAAAATCAAGGGAACCAAGATTCTAGCAGAAATTAAAAGAACGCCATCCAGAGACAAAGACCAAACAGACACATACAAAATAGAACATTAAATAACCAAAGTAATTCGTAGCATCAAGAGTTAATTAGCAACTCGGACTCTACTAAAACCGGTAGCATGGGCTAAGTGTATCGGTAGGGTAAGTGTCGCTTTTCTCACCCATCACCCTCCAAGTTGCTCATAAAAAGTCAAATGCGGGGTCGATGAAAGGGATGAGGAATATTATGACACATAGAACAAATCAGTTCTCATGGTGAAGATACACCGTAACGTTCAACGAGTAAATGATAACAACCGTAAAACTTCTGAAGTAGAGTCTTCAACCTTGTAGCAACATAATCCTGCTCTAGATGCGTAATTTTAAGAAGTCTAGCGCGGTACAAAATATCTTTACTTGAAACTTTCGTGAAGTTTTGACATGAAGTTAATGTTCAATAAATTTCATGTGAAAAAATATGTGCCTGTCTGTGTGTATAGTTGTTACATCATTAACCATACTTCCACTAATATATTTGTATAGAGATCATATTGGCCGAGAGGTAGGGTTTTAGGTGGGAGTAGTTCCATTAACTTATTGATGTATGTACGTGGCAGTAGGCATGACTTCAATCAATGGGAAACTGAGGGATGTACGGGATGGAGCTATAAAGATGTTCTACCTTATTTCCTGAAAATTGAAGACTTACAGATCCCAGAACTGTATAATTCTGGTAAGTTTTATTTGAGAAATTCATTAGCACTCCAGGTAAGAATCGTGTAAAATGTGATTCATTGTTGGAAAGCCTTCATATTGTTTTTGTTTTTGATATTTCGTTTAAAATGTTATAGTTAACAGAAAAGAACATGTAGTTTTTCATATTACCCTTGCTTTTATGAGATAAAAATAATATAGAATGTACTGTAGAATTCAAAATTAAGGGAGATAACTCTGTAAATGTAAATTGAATATCAAAGAAACCTGGAATTTCAATGTTGATTATCTCCTATCAGCAGACAGATTGGAATAAATGATTATACATTTCATCATATATACCTATAAAGCAACTTTATCACAAAAAATAAAAATGTGTAGCGTAGCCTTTTTGGGGTGTATCACAGATTACAGAATTTGAATGATTCTTACAAAGACTGCTACATAAAAATCAAAATCTCTTGATGTTCTGGTAGTTTATCTAATTGACTTTGACTTAGGTAGAGTTTGCTGACTTTAATGTGGTAGATTGGTTGTTATTGTTTATTTATGTGTTTTATTCATTGAATGCAATAAGTGAAATCATGAGTGGTTATTTCTCTTCATTCATCATTTATCATCTTTACATTGACAGTCTATCATTCACAAGGAGGATACCTTCCTATATCAAAGATCCATGTAACACCATTACCAGACATTTTTCAAAAAGCTGCCACAGAAATAGGTCTTGACACTGTTGACGTTAATGGGGAGGACATGCTAGGTAAATAAAAAGAGCACGTGCATTGACTAAAATTAAAAAGATTCCTTTAAGTTATTCTTATAGGAAATTGTAGTACAGCAATGAAGGAGAAACAATGAGGTTTTGCTTACACGAACACTTGTTGAAACAAAATTAAATCCGAAATACCAATCTTTATGATAAAGACCTGGTTTTACCCTGTATCATGGAATTAACATTAATATTTCTCCACTATTTGAAAAAAAAAATTATCACACATTCAGTTACATGGAAAATGTATATTTTATGATCATATTCAATTATCGTCAATGATACATTCTCTTGTATTAGGTTATTCTTACCTCCAGTCTAACATAAAGGACGGAGAGCGATACAGTACTTCCAGGGCCTACCTCAGACCTATATTACATCGTTCCAATCTACATATCAGTGTTAACAGCTTCGTTACAAAGGTATTATGATTCAACCTTTATTGGATCTACATATCTTATTCTATAATACGTTATAAGATTCTATCTTCAGTAACTGAACAGTACCCACCCAACTTCGTGTTTTCATTCTTAGCATTGTAATGGACAAGATAAATTAATAGAATTAATTTCCCTTTGAATATATTTGTTTAATTTTGATTTATTTTTGCAAGAATATACCTAGAATAAAAGATAAATTGTACAATAATTTGAATTATATCACATGAAGGCAAAATGAAATCATTTCAACAAGAACTAAATATCAATACAAAAATAATTATCGTAGCAATTCCAGTATGCTGTGCACGCGTGTCAATTAGTAAGGTCTTGTCAGCAGCATTAGAATCAAATCAAATGAAGGAAAGATCTCAATCCAATAAAGTGCCAGAAGTACCCAAAACCAAACACATTGAAATAGGAAACCCAATACAGCTTAGAGAAGTTCTACTTAGTGCACTCCATGGAATGAAGGATCGGAATATATTTCACATGTGAATAATCTAAATTGAATACACAGGGAACATTCGATAAGTCACTTCTATCTTTAAAGTAAGTTGTTCATATAAAACGTCAGGGCCATGCACTGAAATGTGATGTACCTGAAATGTCACATTATGTATGCTTTGGTATTTTTTGCCAATATTTGTACTATAAAACAAACATTTGCAGATTGTTATTGAAAACAAGAGAGCGGTGGGTATTGAAATGGTAAAAGACAACAAAAAGATCAAAGTATTAGCTAAACGTGAAGTCATTGTGTCCGCAGGAGCGGTCAATAGTCCACAGTTATTGATGTTGTCAGGAATAGGACCAAAGCAACATCTAAAAGATCTCAAGGTATTATTGCTTATATATCCAGGCCAAGCTGTATACATATATTATCTTTATACAAATCGTCATTTTTTTACTTTTTATTAGACTGAACAAACGTAGATTAAACAAATCTTGTTGCAAGATAATGCAAAAACAAAACAAAATATATAAAATCAAATCAAACCAAAATATAGAAGTATTCAAAACAAAATCTGAAATCATGTTGCATTAAAATTTGATGAAATTTATACGTACCACACACTACAGGCACAATACAAGGATGTCTCTCACCCATCCTTTACTTACAGATTCCCGTCATTGCTGATTTACCTGTAGGAGAAAATTTAGAAGATCATGTCATGTTCTGGATGAAGTATAAAATTAACCAATCGTACCCTGTCTCTGTAGATCTGCTCTATTCACTGTCAGAAAGACTTTGGTATGAGGCAACAGGAAAAGGTAAAGTGTTTATGGATCACTTAAGCTTGGCACATAATGAAATAATTTTTTCTTATGATTGGAATTCAAATTAATACAAAGACGGGCTTCCTACACAAAAACCATCGTAAATATATCAGGTATTTAAGTACGACGACAAAAAATGCAAACTTTATTCAGACCAAGTTGTATACGCAAAATCATCGTTTTTCACCAATGTTTCACTAAACAGACATAGATTTAAGAAAATAGTCTTAAAGTAGAAAATGACAACACGAACGGAACGCGTGTACTATATAGTAGTAATAAAAACAAATTACATTCGATTGGATATATTTTTTTAACTAATTTTCTCTAGGATCTCATTCTTTTTGTGGTAACGAAGGAAATGTATTTTGGAAGAGTCCAGTGAGAAGCAAGAAAGATCCCGATTGGCCAGATTACCAAATAGTATTGTATTCTGTAGCACAGGATGAAAGCTTTGTAGACCAATTAGAATCATTCATTAATCTGAAAAAGGAGGTATAGTTGTCCCAAGCTATTGTTTTTGTAGCTATAAATAATTCTTTATTTACATTACGGTCTTTAACTCTGATACTGAACTCTGAAATTTGGCAATAAAGATTTTTATTATTTTAGTTTGTAGATTATTAACCTTCTCGGTACATACATTTTCTTCAACAACAAAATGTTGTTACGTGAATGTGAACGATTTAAGTAGCAACGATGGAAGCGCAGTCTGCATTTTTTTTATTTAATCATAAATGAAAAGATTTCGCCTCATTTCACAACCTAAAATATTGAGACTTTGCTATTCTTCCCTTTTCTGATATTGTTTTGGTTACATCTTTAATTATTTTTCTGTTTATTTCAGGTGAAAAATAAACTTAAAACAAGAAGTTCAAAAAAGGAATTTACCATGATCACCATTTTACTACATCCTAAAAGTAAAGGAACAATCCGATTAAAGAGTTCGGATCCGTATGACCATCCACTGATAGATCCAAACTACTTTGAAAATTCCGATGATATCAGAGTTTCTATAGATGGTATGATTGCTTTACAAGTCTTCTCAAAGGTTTTAAAAACGTGTATATTGCAATTTTATGTTAGTATAAAATTTGACTCCATTGTTTTATTTTTCCCATGTATGTCATTTTTTTACTCCTACTCCAAGATTCAAGTTTTCATTTACTATCATGGGATCAACCATCGACTTTGTTTTTCATTATTTAGTATTTTCAAACATGTACTGCCTAAAAGGAATTAAAGATATAATGCAGATCATAATTAAAAAAGAACAGAAACATAACATTGACAAAATAATATCAACAATACACTAGACATTACGTTGTCGACCTCACCTTCCTTCTTGCCGGGGGAAGGGGGGGGCAGTTAATCATTGACTTTGGTCAATGGAGTTTATAATAGCAAAGCATGTACTTAGTCATTATGGGTATCAATTTAGTGAGCAATGCTTTTTCTAGTTAAAAGTGTTTTACTGAATGTTCTGTTTAGATTCAGGGTCTTTTTTCCTTTCGGTGTCTCTGTGCCTTTTTATTTATTTCTCTAAAGTCAAAGTAAACTATTATGTCATTTTCATGGTTCATCTTGTGAGTCATCTAATTTTTCAGCAATAAGAAAGGCTCAAGAAATTGCATCTACACCATCAATGCAAAAAATAGGAGCGACATTAAATAGAATGGACTTTAAAGGAATATGTGATGCTGAGACGTTTGACAGTGATCCTTATTGGGAGTGTATTTTACGACACTATGCTATGACTGTATACCACCCAGTATCAACATGTAGGATGGGAGCACTTAATGATAAAACAGCAGTTGTTGATCCTGAACTTAGGTATGGTTACATATGATCAAATGTTTGCATGTTTTGTATAAAAAAACGTGATATACTACTACGTTCTACAACAATAGAACATACTTTTGTTAAGGAAATAAGAAGGGAAATGTTGGCATACTGCGTTGTTAAGCTATTGGAAAGTCTGTAGACAGAACACAGCATATGACATAAACAAGTAAAACTGAAGAATATGCACAACACAAGACTATATCATTTATACTGATCTGATGAAACCCAGGGAGTAGTTAAAAGAACAATCAAAAGGAAACTGGAAGAACATCTAAGGATGAAATTGGCATTTTGTAAGGTTCAATCCAGTTATTTACAATATTAACCAATTGGTAACATAGCTATGTCCAAGTTAATCATGTATGAGCCAATGATCTCTATGTGCGATTTCTGGGTAAACGTTGGAGTTATCATATATAACACGCTGTACGCCGGAATACTTGAAATATTAATTAACTGGAAGAAATGATTGATAATAGGCGTTTTGAAGTGGCGTTCAGGTAACAGGCGGACTTTTAATGTCCTTTATTTCAAGATGTTTGTGGTAAATCAAATAACAGCACCGATTTAGCAAAAGCGAATAAAATGATTCCCTTGTATCACGTTCTTTTTGCTAAAGTAACCTTTGCATGATGTCTATCCCATTTTACTGAAGAGGTGACAAAATTGGAGTCTATTAGAATAGCTCTTGTCTGTTGAACTACAAGTCCATAATATTGAGCAAATACCTTGTATACCAAAGGAAATGCACAAACCCCCAACTATTCTCCAGGAAAAAAAAGAACATGGTTTTTAAAGGTTATTAACTTTATGAATTATTGAGCAAAATAAATCAATATTTAAAAAATAACAAAATAAAGAATACATGTCTCTCTAGCATTCTGCGCTTTACTTTTCATCATTATAATTTTCTATATTGTTTCATACTACAAAATCGAACATTTTCTGTAAATTTGCTGCACAATCGTATATTGATTAATATATTGATTTTTCGTCTTACAGAGTAAAAGGCATAAAAGGTTTAAGAGTTGCCGACTGTTCAGTATTGAGGGGGGAAACATCAGGAAATACTAATGCTCCTTGTATAATGGTTGGTGAAAAGGCTGCAGATCTAATCAGAAACAAAGACACTGTGGCTGATTTTAGAAAGAAGATATCATCTTTAGGATTGTAATTTCGTGGTAGCCAGTGGTAGTACATTAGGATAATTTTTAAGTCGGTAAGAAGCACATCAACAAATCACGATTTCAATTACGAAATTTGAAGTTTGATGACGTCGTTGATGTCATTATGGATAGTGCTTTCAGAACTATGATAAACGTTTGATATGAACATGTATATCTAGTGTAAATGTTATATATGTATATTCGGTGTTAATATTTATTGTTTTTTAAACCTCACTAATGAATTTACTCCAATTGTAGATAAAAAGTATTTTTATTAGTCCTCGGTTTTTTAGATTGTTATTTGTTAATGGTACCATAGATTCATATAGATGTTGTTTAACTTATGTGCTACTCTGAATTAAAGGTTGCGTTGCACCATCTTGTCATACTCATTTTAAGGTGTAGGGTAAAAAACTGTAACAAACAAGTTAGTCCGTGCAGAAGCCCTTCCCCTTCCCATACCGTAGTTTTACAGTAAGACATTACAGTTAACTAAAATAAGTATTATTTAATGATAGCATCTGATGAAGTGAACATTAACAGCCTAGACTGGCTAAAGTTTGAAATTGAACTCGATGCAAACAAAGACATTTTTAAATGTGACACTTGAAAGGAGTATTGATTGCATGTTACCCTTTTCATTATATAAAGATCATGTGATTCAAATCTTTTTAGACAAAATTGAATGCATGTAAATTTATAGATGAATGTCAGCAGAAAAACTAAACTAAAAACAATTACTTCTCTTGATATTGTATGATAGATATTTCAAGCAGTCGGATCCGACTGCTGACTGTCCACTACGGCAAACAAAATTCAAAGGTAAAAATATTGGCGGAGGAGAATTCCCATAATATGTAAATAGTGTATATTTTAAGACATTTCTATCTTTAAAAACAATGTGTAAAAGACAGAAAATATCCGGATCAACAACGTGAAGATGTGTTTGACTCCAATAAAGAGTAGTTTTGAGGTGAACCATCCCAAAATCATACTTTCGACGGAGTTCACAGTCAACGGTCCGAAGTCAGACTCCGATTGCGAGAAATGTCGAATAGCCGTTGCTTCAGTTTCAATTACTACACTCCCCTCTTCACAATGAAACATGTAATCAATATAAAAATTATTTATTTTGAGCATTTTCTCTGAGTCATTGGAGGAAAGATGTTAAATATGAATACTTTATGACTACAGATAATGATAGAGGTTTCAAAATTCAAAGATGCTCTCATGAGTGTGCATAGATTTAGACAAATGTTTTTGATTAAAACGTTGACTTTACATTTTAGAAATACTTTATTTCTGTCACATTTTTGTAAGCAAACGTTCTCCTTATTTTTGTTGTTATGTAATAGCATTACCACATTACCGAGTTCATAATCGGAAATAATTCGGAAAGGGAGATACTGATACCAGTAGGACATGAACGAGCAAAATCAAGCATACACTGGGAAATAAAATTGGTCACTACATTCAGATACATGCATTCGTGAGAAAAAAGAACGGATATTGTGAAACTTAACAAAAGCGCAAACATATAACTTAACTTCAAAATATCACATACTTTCAGATATCAATCTAAAGGTCTTCAATAAATGTAGACACTATGAAAGCCTCCGTCAACATAAGTAAGCACATCTAAGGTAACAGAACAATGATACTTCTTCAAAATAAAACTAAATTGTAAAATAACGACTGTTGACAGGCTGTAAAATGGTAGCTTAAACCAACCTGAGATATGGTTCATATCTTCATTTCACGGGCAGCGATATTGCCCTTCGCTCCTTTCGAACATCCTCTGCTTATCATTTGAAATGTATAAAATGGCTAGCGTTGGTTGCTTCTATAGAAATATCTACCGTTTTCCGTATGTCATATTTGGTCAATGTTAAATTGTACGGAATTCAGATTATTGTTTTGATGTCATTGGAGGAAAGATGTTAAATATGAATACTTTATGACTACAGAAAATGATAGAGGTTTCAATATTCAAAGATGCTCTCATGAGCGTGCACATATTTAGACAATGTTGATTTCACATTTTATTTCTATCACATTTTTGTAAGCAATCGTTCTCATTATTTTTCTTGTTATGTAGTGGCCATGACAACTTAACTCGAGGTCATAATCATAATTCGGAAAAGGAGATACTGATACCAGTAGGACATGAACGAGCAAAATTGAGCATACACTGCTAAATGAAATTAGTCACTACATTCAGGTACAGGCATTCATAAGAAAAAAGAACGGATATTGTGAAACTTAACAAATGCGCCAACGTATAACTTAAATTCCAAACAGCGCATACTTTCAGATATCAACCTAAAGGTATTCAATAAATGTAGACACTCTGAAAGGCCCTGATAACATAAGTAAGCACATCCACGGTAACAGAGCAATAACACGTCTTCAAAATAGAACTAAAATAACAACTGTTGACAGGCTGCAAAATGGTAGCTTAAACCAGCCTGAGATGGGCTCATTTCTTCATTTCACGGACAGCAATATTGCTCTTCGCTCCTTTCGAACATCATCTACTTTTCACTTGAAATGTAAAAAATGGCTAGCGTTAGTTGCTTCTATAGAAATATCTAGCGTTTTTCGTATGTCATATTAGGACAATGTTAAATTTTATGGATTTCAGATTATGGTTTTGAAATTTCTCTAGAGAAAAATTACTGCATTGGTCGTGTTCGTCAGTAAAGACACACAAAAAAAAGATGAAACTCATATCATGAAAACATATGTCTTCACAATAAAATGTAGTTAAGTTTCTTTGGTTGGGTATAGACCTTTTTGTGGTAAGTTGGTGAGCATGCTCAATATACACTTTCGCGAGGTAGGGCTTGGGTAGAACAAAATAATTTTCCTCGCGGAAATGTAAATTGTGCATGCTCTACGCATGTTCATCGACGACCCCACCGTTAGCACAAAGGGGTCTGTTGCACTTGCTTCCTTTCATAGCTGTCGATGAAGCAATTTTGTTTCTCTACCGCTCGTCTTTTATTTATCATTGTTATTTATACACAAAACTGATTAGAAGATAAATGAAATAAGGTGCTTTGATATAAAATTGATAGTTGATTTTTAGATACTATACTTAACTGGTTATACCAAAATATAAAATGCAAATATTAACTTGTTAAACTTGTTCTAGTACTGAAAGGTCGATAAATGTGATAAAAGGTGTTGACGTAATCTTGAAACTAAGTTTTTGTGTGGTATATGACGATATAATTCATCAATTGTAAGTAGACTGTATATCTAATATTATGATTTTATTTGTGTATTCAAATGCTGCTTATGAGAGGGTACTCCTCGAAATATTTGTGCAATATATCGAAGTTTGTGATATGGTATATGATTGGAATTCTTGCATAATCTATGACCCCTTTTAATTCCATTTACGAACTAAAATAGAAACAATGTCATTATAAAAAATGTCATATTCTATTATATTTCTACTGTTCAACTCTTCTGATTTGTTTAATTCATTTGTGTGGATAAGCTGTTCTGTTGTCTTTGTTTATTTTCTGGTTGTGTTTTCGCCAATGTTGTTTTACACTTGTTTCACGTAATATATTTACCGCAAGACAACGAAACAAAGAATTATAGCTACGTAAGTACGATATTGTTTTCAATAACTTTGGTGTTTTAGATGCCACAATGGTCAACAGCGGTTCTTGTTGTTATTTTTGCTGTTTCATTGTGGTTTACGAGAAAACACAATCCAGATGACGCACTGAATGTCTCTCTTAATTCAACTTATGATTATATTATTGGTAAGCCTCTAGACACAACTTTTAATGAAATAAATACTTATTTATCGTGCATTACAGGTTATAGATAACAATTTACCTTAAAGGTTTCCAATCTGAATCTTGCCATGTTATATATATCATCCATAACACTGCATATGTATTATCAAATCATGTACGATTATCATCCACACATATTCATGGCATTAATAAACAGTTGATTGTGAACAGAAATTTCGAAAAGGGTTGATATGTTTTATATTTCAATATAATGTGCGAGGATGCAAAATTGTTAATTGTCATGCATTTTCGGATGTTAAAAACAAAATTGAATATATTGAAACGTATTTGCAATCAGTTGCATGGACTTATCTTTGACTCTCTGTAAAATCTCAATTAGTTTCACAATTTTCATTCAATTAACTAAGAAATAAATCAGTTTTGATTCAATCTTATTTAAGTAACATTCTGTGTAAGAATCAAGCAATGGTTGGAACATCATTTTTCACAATAAGGTCATTTTGCCTCACTTTTATTCAATAATCTTTAAAACAATCGAAAAGCTTTTTTTTCCCTAAGCATCTTTGATGTAGACTTTTTTTGACAATTTATATAGGAAAAAAGTGCGAGTACATTTTGACTTATCAAGATCTTAAAAAGGCAAACCTTACAAACATTTGTTGTTTTATCTGGAGGTTATGAGGTGTAAATACTCAAATACGGAAAAACAAATCCCCATTTTATAAGCCCACCTGCCTGTAGGCTATGTGAGGTATTGCCATCACTTTCCGCCCGTCTTTGTCTGTCGCCGTTGTTGAAAGTATGTATAATTGTTTCTTTGGGCATCATGCACAAAATGACGGTTCGTGAAAAAAAAACATGACCGCTGTTACTAAAAATGGGGTTAGACAGAAGATTTACTCAAATATCTCCAGAACCGTTAGGTTTAGACACAATTCTGACATAGGTAGAAGTGTTTAGCATGATGAGATATATATGTGGTCAAATTTTGGTGAAAATCTATCCACCCATGTTATAGCCATGTTTTGCTGTTTTTGATGTTATTACTTTCAAAAATCTTCTCCTCAGAAACTACAGTACAGTATTCAATGAAAGTAGGCGTGATTTTTTCTTAGGGCATCCTGCAAAAAGAAAATGACCGTTTGGATTTTTTAACCGTGAGTAATATATTTTTTTTCAGCAATTTTTGTCATACATGGTAACAAAGTATGATATTTTTACTTTCTTAACTAATAGGGCTTGGTTTGCTCGGTGAGCGATTCAGCCTCTTCGAGAGCCTCTTGTTTTCTTCATTTACCAAACTTAACATACATATTTGACTGATTCTTAGACAGAGTAGTACTTAATGAGCTTTTAAAAATTGCATCATTGGATTATAACCTATACTTAAGAACTAAAGACATAAGATTATCATCTTAAACTGTAATACGCCTTACGCCGCACTTAAAACGAATCATGATAAGTTTCTGAAAAAGTAACACCACACATGTTTAGTTCGTGATTATTCTTTTTTGTTTTTGTTACAAATCTCACAATTTTTTGCCCAATACTTGTTGGAGGGTAATATATCTAATGATTATAATTAGATGTTTTGTATGTGCTTGACTTAGTTTTCGTCCTTTCTAATAGTAGGAACACAACTTGTGTAATAAAACTTTGGAAACACAATCAGCTGATCCTGAAAATTAGCTGAAAAACTTAACTTAAATGCATGCTACATTAAAATATCAATGGAAAAATGAAAACTATTGGCCAAACTATACTAAAGAAGCGATGACTTTTCATTTCGCTTTGTCAACTTTCCTTTCATATGTGGCAACATCCCTTCAGCACCTGCGTATGGTGTTTTAATATTACAACTCATACGTTATGCCGAAGCAAGCCGTATTGTACCGCGCTATAAATCTTACAATTAGGCTTCTGGAACAGGGTAATGTTGCTACAAGATTGAAGTCATCACTACAGAAGTTTTTTTGTCGTTATCATGAACTCGTGGATCTTTACGTTGTATCCACCTGCACCATGAGAAGCGAATTGTCTTCTTATGAGCAACTCGGCGGATGTTAAGAAATTTTGTAGGAAAGTAGGAAAGTAGATGACGGTTACCTAACCGGTGCAATTGGCCCATGCTCCCAGTTTTTAGTGGAGTCTGAGTTGCTCATTTTCTTTTGTTTCTTTGTTCATATCATTTTGGTTATTTTATGGGTTTTTTGTTTTTTGTTTTTTTTTGTTTTTTTTGTTTTTGTTTTTGTTTTTGTTTTGTTTTTGTTTTTTGTTTTGTGTGTGTGTGTGTGTGTGTGTGTGTGTGTGAATTCCCTGTCTGGTCTTTACCTCTTGATTACGTACTTTTAATTTCCGTAAGAATCTTGGTTCCCTTGATTACTCCTAATATGTGTTGCAAAATGAATTGTAGATTCATGTATCTTTTCTTTGGAAACTTTTTTTTTATTTTCTAGCTTAGTTTATTTTTCTAACAAGTCATCTCTAAGATTTGAATAACAATTCTCAGTAAAGTTTAGAAAGTAACAAAACCAACTGTAAAAATCTTTTAAGTACCATTCTGTGTAAGAATCAGGCAATGGGTGGCACATCATTTTTCTCAATTTGATCTTTTTTGCCTCAAATATATATTCAATGCATCTATGAGGTATAAATACTTGGATAATGCAATGAAATCTCTGCGTTTTTTTTCTTCATGTGCCACACCTTATATACATTTTGCCTGATTCTTAGACAGAGAAGTACTTATATACAATATAGTTACATTGTCGAAAATTATTGAAGATATGTGATGAGGCGACGGAACAGGTAGGAAATGCGAGGCTCCGCCGAGCTATTTCCCCCGTTCCAAGCCAAATACACATATCTTCAATAATTTTTGACAATGTACCTATATTGTTTTTATCCTGTTATATTAGTAGTTTTGTGCGTGTGTACACTTTAAAAATAAAATTTTAAAATGCATATCCCCTGAGGAGCCCCGATCGTTAAACCCGAAGAAACAAATTAATACGCATGGCGCATGACTCAGTAAACATTGAAATTCAATCCGCACCATATAATCCGTCAAAGCTGTTTGAAGAAAATAAGCAATGTATCAAAATTCCAAGAGACAAATAAGTAAAATGAACAATAAATACAAATATTTTGAATGTTGTAAAGTCGATTTTTAGAACATTTAAGTTTTGAATTTCGCGAGGAAGGTGGAAGCTGACTTGTTTCTGTTTGGTATATGGCAGTAGAGTTCAGGGGTCGAAATTTGTGCACTAGTTTCTTTGGGATTTGAAATATTTGAAATTTTTGAATATGAGGAGGCAGTTGCATGGGCAGATCTATAATGTAGTGTTCCTCTGATTCATTATCTTGGGGTTTAGGCAATAATAAATCCAAGACCATAACAGTTTCCTGGTCATTTGCCTCTTAAAGAGTTTTATCATATTGTAATGCTTCAATTTCTTTAAGTGGGGACCAGTTTATGTTAAATTGTGACGGACACTCTGCTCCGAGTCCGACATGACTGAAATGACAGGGGAAGACGTCTACAAACTGATAAGGAATCAAATCTGAACGAGATTTGGGATTTGCCATATATATGACGTGGAAAAATACAAACAAAATCATTATTTGGTTTACATAAAATCTTCTATTTCATTCAGGTGAAAACGAAACAAAACAGCAAAAAAAAAAAAAAAAGATTAACCAGATACGCAATCGCAATTTGTTTATATCGTATCTATGGTGGCGGCCATGATTAATTAACGCATACCAGAAAAAAGTAGTTCCGCTGCCGATCACGTGAGTGGGAGGAGCCAGAAAGTCGATAACCTGCTAAGGTACGGATACAGCAAAATACCGTATACCTTTATTCGTTTAACAAATAACCTCATTGCAGGATAAAAAAAGGTAATGTGCTAATCAACAGTGATGTCGACAAGAACGGTGAAAAAGAATAATGATTCACTTTTAAGACTTTGCTGTGTTGATAAGCAATTTCAGAAACTTGAAACATTTAAGAAAACAGTTTGTGGATTCATATTGACCTTTGCAGATACCAATAATAGCTAATTCACCAGTGGGAGAAAAAATTTACAAGTTCATATGCTCATGGGTATGATGTATAGAATGAATCAGTCCTATTCTATTTCATCTAAAGATGTCAATTCACTCAGTCAGAGACTCTATTACGAAATAACCGGGAAAGGTCAGTACAACTCGGGTGAAACCCATTGCTTTTTTTATTCCATCTATTTTTTAACATTTTTCTTTTTCACTGAGTTGGTTGATTTGCAAATCATTTTATTTCATACATTTTTATTTTTATTACAGAACGTTCGTAATTGTGGTAGATTTTAACGCATTGTTCTTTCATTTCTTTTAAGGTAATTGATAGAAAATATGACGGATTTTGAATATAAAATGTAATATTGATAAAAACACTTACATTAGCAAAACAGAGATGTTTCTTCCATTATAAACCGGTGATTAGATATGTATGTAACATTCTTTGAATTCATCAAGTGGCGTTGATATTACATATTTCATAGGAGAAACCGATTCTTCTTCGGGTATTCTTGATTTAAACTATTTCTCCACTCGATATTGTACAAGTAAGATCTTGACATGCTCGCTAAGGCCCACCTTTAGTGGAGAAATAATTTAAACCAGTTTATATTTTACCACTGCATGCCTAAAAGATTTTGGTAAACAGCTTTAAACACGAATGTAATTAATAATATTTTAATGTTAGTGTTTTGAAATAGAACAAATAAAAATTTCTAGGCTCTTTTTCTCCCTGTGGAGTGGAAGCCCATATATTTGGTCATACAGAAGAGACAGAGAACACTGGTTCGAAATGTCCTGATTTCCAGCTTGTATTTTTTGCTGTGGGACAAGACGACGACTATATACAATATAGTTACGTATTAAATATAAAAAATGAGGTATGTCTTTGAATGTATCACCAAGTTCTCATTAAGGTAGGGCATGCAGTCAATCCTATTTCTACTTAATCAGACCAAACTTGCGTTCTTGATTGCATATGTAGTAACCGTTCATTGTATAATATATGATCATCAAAGTTTAGCATACGGTTTTCATGAGTTACTGTGAAAGGAGCTCAAATTGTCTTTGTTTTCTTTTTCAAAATTGGAAAGCAAATTTAGAAATTGTTATAGGAAACATCTCAGAGATGTTTTTTACAAATAAAATATTTTAGTGCTAACAAAACCTGAAGCATCTTTTGAGGAAGGATTGTGATTTTTTTTTGGAGGGGGTGGGGGTCGAGAGGAACCAAGGGCCCATCAAACAATCATTTTCTTATTCGCCATTTTAGGATTTTTTAGAACTTAAAATTTTTTATTCGTGAAAAAGACCTTTGAGATATTCCCTTT
Organism: Perna viridis; assembly: GCA_037379345.1. Lineage (NCBI taxonomy): Eukaryota > Metazoa > Mollusca > Bivalvia > Mytilida > Mytilidae > Perna > Perna viridis. Next base: position 24,341,833 of record CM074517.1, read on the forward strand.
GGCAATTTCCAATTTTGTACTCGAATGTTGAAAAGGAGAAAACATGAGCTCCGTTACTAATTGTAATTGTTTTTGTCAACATGTTGCTAAAATCATAATTTTTGTTCTTCAGCTTTTAATCATTTAAAAAAATGATTAAAACATATGACTGCATTGCAACTATTAGTAGATCCAAATTATATGGTTTATGGCAAGCCAAAGTGGACAAAAATGAGCATTTTCTAATATTAAAAAAATGACATTTTAAAATTACAAATTCATTTTCTAATATTACAAATTGGATTTCCTATATCACAAAACACTTTTTAATATTAAAAAAAATCATTTTTTAATATTAAAAACTCAATTGAATTTCTAATATTAAAAAACTATTTTTGAATATTAGAAATTGATTTTCTAATATGAGAAAATGGATTTGTCGTATTCAGTTACGATTTTTTTAATATTAGAAAATTATTTTGTAATATTAAAAAATGTGACTGATTTCTAATATAACAAATTCATTTTCTAATATTACAAATTCAATTTGTAATATTAGAAAATGAATTTTTAACATTACAAATTGAATTTCTAATATTAAAAAATCTTTTCTAATATTAAAAAATGATTAATTTTTGTCCACTTTGGCATGCCATAATGGTTCATTTTATTTGGGATGTAGTACTTTGGATGGCATCGTGATGATGTGAGAGCATGAGAGATGATGTGTTTTATTATTACATGGTAAAAATAGAGGGACAATCCGTCTACAGAGTTCAGATCCATTTGATTCTTAAGTGTCAGTCTTCGTAAGAATCAGGCAGTAGGTAAAATATGGTATGAAAAAAAAAACATCACTTTGAATGTGTAATTTAACTATTTGCACCATCAAAATCAAGAAAAAAAGACAATATTTTCTATATCATGTTGGCACATTGAGTTCATTAAAATGCACTGAAAATGAACAATTCAAGGGAAGATAACCTCATTTTTCTAACATTCTATTGAAAAATTTCTGACCAAAGCCAGTGATCAAATAATGATCTTTCCAAATAGAAAAAAAAAACATCTTTTAGAGCTATTACATTGTGAGAACGGTGGATTTTGACATGCATGTTTCTGATTTTTGCCATTTTGCCTGATTCTTACAAATACTTGCACTTTATCTTAATCATCCTGGTGATATCAAAGTTATCATTGCAGGTACAAATCATAGTGGAAGTCATCGTTATCGGCTTATCGAATCTACATTATTTGTTTTAGATTCTTAAAAAAATGAAGACAAGAGCTAGGGAAGACGAGTTTAGTATTATTGTTATACTATCACGTGGTAAGAGCAGGGGGGAGGGGGGGGGCGTCCCCAGAGTCTTCAGAGTTCAGATCCATTTGATTATCCATTAATTGATCCCAACTACCTTCATCATCCTGATGATATAAAATCATTTATAGCAAGTATAAATTACAGTGGAAGTCGTGGAAGTCGTTGTAAAGTTAATATGGTGTCGCGTCTAGGTCATTTTTATTATAATTCATAATTTGAGAGTTTTTCTTTTACTCAGCTATAGTATGCTCGTGTTGTGGTGGCGATTTTAAGTGAAATTTAGAAAAACATATAGATGAAATCATATTCAAACTTCTAGTCAAAAAGAGCAATCAAGATTAAGAAAACTGAGATAGTAAAATCAAGCATACCAAAAATGGAAGCCAACGCAGAGAAATTCGAAATTAACTTACATTAGCAATCTATACCCTCCAAAGTCGTATAGTTTTAACCTCTACATATTCAATTCATTTTATCCAATGTTACAGAGAGTATAAAGTACCTGAATAATTCAGCTTAATTTATTTAATTGTTTCATGGAAAATTGCCAAATTCTTCCTGGAAAAGCCTTTTAACTTTAAAAAAAAACACACCTGACTGCTTTGTTTGATTTGATCAAGAAAACAGAAAAACCGCAATTTCCAACATTTGAATATGAATGTTTTTCATTTGTATTGAGTGAAGCGTGAGAGAGATTTTATAGTGACGCAAAATCGTTTTTTTTTTCTTCGTTTATTATTATTATTATTTTTGTTTTTTCTTTGTTCTTTGTTCTGTTGTAGTGTTTGGTAATTTGTGTATGGTTAATTTATGCATGTTTTCATTGCTTTTTTTCTATTGTTGAAACTTTGCCATTATTTTCTACGACATTTGACTGGTTTTTGTTTTTGTTTTTTCAATTGGTGATCTCTATATCAATTTGCCAAATATTCACTTACCGATATGATAATTTACGCCAAATATCACATCTTTCTTCTGATGATCTCAATCATCTCTCTCTATACGAGGTAACATGAAACCGCATACTCTGTTCTGGATTTCTGAGCAATCGGGTAAGAAAATTACAAAACTGCAAGATAAACAAGATATTACCTTTTATATTGTCATATTTCAATTTGCTCTTGTGAATGGACTTTTCGGTTCTTAAATAATTTACCATTCAAGAGAGCTTGACTTGCTTCATTATTATGCGACACTTCGGACAGATAAGCTTTTGAAACAGATTTATTTTATATTTGTCTCGATTTCGTTGCTTAAATCTTTGTCCTGTGAATTATTTCCCTTTCATAGCAGATATTGAACTTGATTTTACTCTCTCATTTAAAGATTTTAGTTGTTAATTTCTGTTTATTTACAATTAGTTTGTTTCTACAATGAAAACAGATGATAATTATACATTTAAATCGTTATCTTTAGCAATTAGACAAGCACAAAAGATAGTAGAAACCAAAGCTCTTCAAGAGATAGGGGCTACATTGAACAGAGTGGATTTTGATGGTATTTGTGGTGATGAAATGTTTGACAGTGATTTGTATTGGGAATGCATTCTAAGACATTTTGCATCAACAATTCATCATCCTGTATCAACAAGCAGAATGGGAAATGTGTCAGATGAAACAGCGGTAGTCGATCCTCTTCTCAGGTATAGTGAACAAATATGCGATAGATTGACTAACAACAAATTTTTGTCAGGCATTGCCAAGACATTTTCCATTTATTTTCTTTCGATGCCGTCGGTATAGTTTTGCTTTTTACCCTTTGACCTTAAGAACTCTCTTCTATTGAAACGCAAGTCACCTGATCGCAATTCTGTTTCCCGATTGGCCAAATACCGATTACTTAGTGGCGTTCGAGAAAACTGTATCGAAAATTGAAATTGCCTGCCATATGTTATTTTCTTGAATAAAATGTACAAACTTATAAAAGATAACAAAATTTTATTGCGTCGGTTATCATATTTAAAGAAAGTACTTGTTTCTATTTGAAACGCATTCATTTTCTGGAGAATGAAATTTTATTTGTTTTACCTTTCTAGGGTAAAAGGAATACAAGGTTTAAGAGTAGCTGATGCATCCATCATGAGAAATTTACCATCTGGAAATACAAATGCTCCCTGTATAATGATAGGAGAAAAGGCTTCTGATCTGATCAAAGGAATGGATACAGTAGAAACGTTTAAAAAGACAATTTTATAACTAACTCTGTAAAGTTGCTTACGTTTATATCTTCTTGATCTTGATAAAGTAGGATTAGTATTAACTCTTAGTTTTAATTACCTGTAGTTTCTGAAATAAATTTTCTTTTTTCCAATGAGTGGTATATTCTTAACCATTGTTTTCATGAAAACAATGATCTTAGCCTTACGTAGATCGATAGTAAAATAGAGGAACGATACATTCAGTGATTCATATTACTCAATCGCAGCGCACAAATAACATGAAATAAATCTATCTGTGACCAGATTTCCCCAAAATTCATTAAGAAATACAAGATTTTTTCTTCTTCTTCTACTTGCAACACCTCAAATGTGATCTACCTCATTGAGTGTCAAATCTGAGGTTTCCGGTAAGTGGCAGAATCAATACAACCCTATCATAAACGGCTAAATGTCCACAGGAATTACCTAAGGAAAAAAGCCTTTCTCACAATTAGCCAGCACGTTGAGCTCCTCGATTCAGTGGACTACCAAACAAAGGGACGGGTTTTTGATAAGAAAATTAAATTAACGAATATAATGGCATAAAAATACATGATTATATTCTTGTCCTCAGTATGGCATATTTCTGAATATAAAATATCAATAAAATGTTTGATGTTTACGAGTATAATTACTGATTGTGGCGACATGAATTAAAGTTAAAAAAGCAGTCGGTATTCTAACGAGACAAACATGTCTCACCCATCTGTAGACCTGTTTTAATTACTCTTATGGGTTAAACAATTACTGCAAACCTTGTTTGGCTCACCTTCGCCCTTCAGTGTTTATTTCTGAACTCCTACAATTTATTTCCTACTAAAGTTCTTGCAGGTAAGCTTTTAGAGAAAGGTTTTGGTATTTCAAGATTAAAGTTGTAACTTGCAAAGTTTTATGACTGTCATCATGAACAAGTTGGCAGCAGCTAGGGTTCCCCAATGAGGACAGACACTTTTCCTTTAGACTGCAAATGAAATGAGCAAAGGGATTGAGAGTTCAGAGGATGGCACTTAACCTGCTGGTACACATGTTCCAAACTCTGGCTTTTAAATTTAAAATTGTCTCGATCTTTTAATCCTTAAATTTTCAAGTTTCTCCAAGATTTAACAATTATAACATTTTTAAGATAGTATGAGACTCCATGACTTCAATCATTTTAATAGACGGCATTGTTAACTAAATGACCATAATGATATCCATTATGATAAAAGAACAGCGTTCCAATGTCCCCCGAGGAAAAAAGTGTGGAAAACTTACAATTCACGGAAAGTCCAAGGGCCACAACGTCCATAAAAATCAATCAACCATAACCAAAGTCGAATTTTACCTGTAACTTCTCATAGTTAGACTACATACAAAATATACAATCAATTGGTAAAAGCATTACAAAAAAAGTGCGGAAAACTGTAAATTCACTGAAATTTTCTAAGTCCAAGGGCCATAACTTCCGTAAAAATCAATCACCGTAACCAAAGTTGAACTTCAATCTGTAACTCTTCATAATAAGACTACCTACCAAAAACAATCTTACTTGCTAAAAACATAATTTAAAAAAGTGCGGAAATTGTTGTCGGGCTGACGGACGCCCGGCATTTCCATGTCCCCTCGCGATACGTCGCGGGGAACAAAAAGAGTAATCATAAATACAAAGTAGCAAAAACAAATGAGCAATTCGGACTCAACTAAAAACTGGGAGCATGGACCGGGTGCACCGGTAGGGTAAGCATCCTCTGCTTTTCTAAAAACACCCATTGAGTTGCTCATAAAAAGTCAAGTCCGGGGTAGACGAAAGAGGAAAGGAAAACTATGACACGTTGAACAAATCAGTTTTCGTGGCGCAGATGGATACACCGTAGCGATCCACGAGTTCATGCATGATGACGACCATAAAACTTCTGTAATGATGACTTCAATCTTGTAGCAACATTACCCTGTTCCAGAAGCCTATTTGTTAGAATTCTAGCGCGATACAAAAAGTTTGCGTAGTTTCGGCATGCTCTGGCATAACGTATGAGCTGTGATATGAACACTCCATACATAGGTGCTGAAGGGATGTTGCCACAGATGAAAGGAAAGTTGACAATTCTGAATGGAAAGTCATCACGTTTGTCGTAAAGTTTGGTCAATAGTTTTCCTTTATCACCGATTTCTAGGTGTAGGTCAAGATATGAGGCTGACCTCACAGTGTCTGTAGTATCCTTTATCTCAAGTTCCTCGGGTAGATGCGATTATCAAATCCCCAAAATTAGGATTGTTTAAAGATAATACGTCATCTATAGCGGAAACTGAGATTAAGGGATCTAGCTAAATGATATTCTTTCTATCGGGTCAGATCAGCTATAAAGTCAGCCTCGTAAGAGTGAAGGGACAGGTCAGCAAGTAGAGGAGCACAGTTTGTTCCCATTGGAATGTCGACCGTTAGTTAAAAAATGCATTCACCAAACTGGACCAATATGATGATTAAAAATTCCAGTATTTTGTAAACGTCTTCTTCTGTATATCTGGAAGATGATTTGGAACTATTTTTTACAAATTATGAGGAATCTCTACCAAGAACTATATATATTTGTATCGAGGTGTACCGTCTTTTTTGGAAAAACAACAAGTATAATGTTTTTAAGTCCGGATTTTAACTGAGTATGGGGAATAGAAGTATACAGTGTTGAAAAATCATCGGTTTTAATGTTATTATATTTTGATAATAGTCTTGAACTGATTGTCTCCAAAAGATCTTTCAAATTTTTCAGGATCCACATTGAATTAATACCACTACAGGAGTATCAAGTGTTGTGATAGGATTGCAGACCCTCTTTGACAGCTGTGAGTATAGAAGTTGAAAGTTTTGGAAGAGGTTTGGTGGTACATTTTCCAAATCCAGCTATGTAACGTTGTTTGTATAGATTCGTGTGGAGTTTAGGAATCCAGTACACAGATGGTAAATCACAATCATCGTCCTTGGTAGAGACCAAAAGAAGATAGCACAGAGTTATGGTTTTCCACAATCTCTTCTTTGTAGAGTGTGGTAGCCTTATAGGTCTCACTACTATTATTTTCTACATCTACCTCTGATAATAAATATTGGATGTAAAACATTTTGCAGACAAAAAAATGTTGTTTTGGGCTTTGTCTGCTGGTACGACAACATATTTGTCAAAAATAGGTTTATGTTTAAACTAATTTAAAAGATCATACAGGCAGTACTATTTCACTTGAAGAAATGGGTAATAGCTTCATAAGTTTTACTATTGCAATAATGAGCTTAAAACCTCTAGTGTCACATTTTGTCTGCCTCGTAAGCCACTTTAAGCATATTGCTTGACCAAACACATGGTTCATGCTCCCAGATTTTGATGGAGTTAACTTTGTTTTCAGTTGCTAATAATATCAGTTGTTTCTCTTTCAGTCTCTAGTTTCTTGACTATATCCCTGATCACAGGACATTGAAATAACCATAAAAGTTGTATCCATACTTTGTTTATAAACTAATACCAGGATGTATTAACTATTTGAAAACCTTATGGTTTGGTGACTACAGACTTTTCTACAAATGATCCATCTTATAATATTGTTTCAACAATTCAAGACCTATAGCCTAAGTAGAACCAAAATTAAACATTCTAAGCCAGGCACATTACTTAATCCTTAAATGCGCAATACAATTTCAATCTGAATAGCTGTGGACCAAAACTTTTGTTTCCAATGGCCTAAACAAGATATTATAGATTATGATAGACTAAGTATATCAGCTTTAATGCTTATGAACTGAAAAAAGGTTTCACTCTTCATATAATAATATAAGTACAGTCAAGTAATATCAGTGAATGTTTCAAGTACGCGGGTGTATTAATTTTGACTTTGGGCCACAATTTTAACTGCTGAAGAAGAAAGCAGATGATTTAAGTATTCATGTATATTTCAATTACAAATATGAATCAAGGTGAACATCAAACAGAATATGAGTCTGTCTTATTTAATCTCTCCTGAGAGGGAACTTTTCCACTTTAACTCCATCTTTTGTTATAATATTAAGAACAATAGCATCACCAGTATAAATGTCTCTTTCTGCTGCTGATATGAATACATCCTTCACCAGATTGACAGCTTTGTCTAGAGATAAGGGTGTCTTAGTTACTCCTTGCTGATTCTTGAAACCAATCTGAAAGGGTGTACAAAAATTGTCATAATTGAGACCATGTCAAAAAAATATATTTAGTCACTAGAATCATATTTACAATATCTAAGTGCACAGTTAATAATTGTTAAGTACCATATCCATAGTTCATTGTGATAATTTTAATTTGTTGCATGAAAGAAAAATGAAAAGGTGTTCAGTTCCATGAAACTGTTTTAAAGCTGATATAGGAAGAGAGTGTAGTTTTGTGTTGTAAATTGTGAAACATTTTTTTCTTGTGGGCTAACTAATAGATTATTACTATAAAAGTACCATTGTTTGTTGGGTACCAATTTTCGACGGTAGGCAAAACCATGAAATTAGATTCTCAACGAATAAGGGATTCTAATTTATGTGTATAGTAAAAACTTCAAAACCATGAATTAAAAAATCCATGAACCTGTGTTTCTTCCCTGATCCATGAAAATTGGTATCCACGAATTAAAGTACTTTCACAGTATATAGTTTTGAGTACAAAATAGAGAAACAAATGCACAAGTCCTTATTGTACTAGAAACTCCTATCAGAAAAGCTACAAGTTCCCTATACCCTAGAAAACCAGGCTTATAGAAAAAGAAATAGTTTGATAATCGGCATTTCTTGGGGATAATGAATTGTTTCATGTCAACTTAGTTTACATACATAAAGATCTAATCATTTAAAGAATCTGTTCCAAAATCTCACAAAATAAAAGGCTAAAAAAAAACCATAGTTTGGCATCCTTTCGAAGATGTATTCTATAATAATTTACCTGGTTATCTAACAAAGGTTGTAACATAGCACTAGCAGATCCCCCAGCTCTGTATGTTTCTCTTTCATAAGATCCTACTGGGTCAAAACTGAATACACATCCTTTCCCTAAAATATCATTTACAATGTATCTTCTATTTTCAGTAGAACATTATTAAGACAAATCAAGATAAATTCCAATACTGATAACCAAATTCTGTCATGCTTCAATGGGTTCATTACAAACTTAGGCATTAGTCCATGCTATCATGACATAGGGGGTTATCAGTAGCTATTCCTTGCTTTTTGTTATATAACTAACCTCACCCTCTAACCATACCAACATGAATAATGCCATAAGCAAAATTACGTTTTAAATATCTTTTTTTTTAACTCATTTTATAAATTTAAAAATATCAAAGTGCTGATAACACTGGCGGTTTTTTTATTCCTGTGAAAACTGTAGCATGAATAAAATTTCAAAGTTTATATGATGTTAAAAAAAGCTGTGATCATACATTGCATTTTAAACACTATTGAGAACTGTCCTGTTTATAAATGGTAAAATATTAATGACAGGATGGATAATTTGACTTAGAAGTGTGTTAAAATGAAAATATTTAACACATTTTATCCTTCCAGACACATTACTGCAAGAAACATATTTACTTGTTATAAAAGAGGAATTAAATGATATAAAAGGAATTACATTTGGACTATATTTTTGTGCAGTGTTCAGAAATAGCAGGGAAGTTTCAGTTATAGACCGGTGATGTGAGGTATTTTGCTCCTGAAGGATGAAAACCCCAAGAAAAATTCAAATAATACTTTTTTTCAGAATGACAAATATTAAAATGTCTGTAATGTTAGTACTGAAATAATTGAAGTTACCTTCTTCATCAAGCCCAGCTACTATATTATATACATAGAAAGGGAAAAACCTTCGTGAGTACAACATCGTAGATAACATGGCTGCTACTGCTGTTGTAGACATCTTCTTGTTATGTTCATGTTCATACATCTTAAATTGTAACATTAAACAGTGACATTATATTGACTGAATTGACAATAAATTGTTGAAAACCGACAATGAGAAAGCATTACTCTTCTAGATAATCCAGGTATTAGTTAGATGTATCTTATAACTAGAATTATACTGGATTTAATATGAAAATAAGTAATTAAATTATTAATCAAACTTACCCCTACCAAGGGATGTCATGCTGTTGTGACTAAGGGGGGTTAGTAAGCTTTTCATGCCTTTTGTTATCCATCTAACCTTATTTTATTTATTTTATTTATTTATTACAAAGCATTTATATAGCACTTATCCCTTAGCCATGCATGCATGACGAACTCCCTTGTAAGGGTTAGTTTTACAAATTGTTTTTTGGGTAATTTTCTAAATTTCAAAATAATTCCAAATTGAACCTATACCTTGTTTGGTTGACAAATAAAAGACCAGTTTTTTTCTTAATCATTTTTAATACTGAAGATACTAAAGAGATACATGTATACCTGTCTATCAGTAATGTTACTACTGCATTTTCATTCATTTTGATGTTTATTTTTTGGATGACATCAGCCACACAAAAAATCTTGAGTGCAGTTACATAGTTGATGCATGATGTCATTTTCATTCAAAAATCTTAAGAAGATTTGATGATCACATTCATTCCCAATGCTTTGATGGACATTTTCAAGTTTCTTACCATGTATGGGAGGATGGAATATTTGTTAACAAGCTCAATGGAAAAAAGAACAGAAAATACGATGATGCTAACAATTCTTTAAAAAAAAAAAACCTCTAAATTGACCATTTTTCGCAAGGCAAAAACTAATTTGAAAAAAAAAACTTTTAGCAAAAATTCTGAAAATCCTTTCTAATGATAAAAATTTCATGCCAGGTTTGATTCAACTATTACAAATGTATATGTTTTCGAAAGATTTCATTAAACCTCAGAAGTTGTTGTATCTTACATTGATTTCAATATATATATAAAAATAATTACAAAAATTAAATTAATGGAAGTTTTTTTTTTTTTTTTTTAAAAGGTCAATTTATTCCATAAAAGAAATTTTGTTCTCGCACAAATTCTTATCAATGTTTTATTACCAATAATGTAGCATGTTCTGCTTTTATCATAGATTTAAATTGACTTTCATAATGTCAATGTTTTAAAAATGTTTTTTTTCAATGTTGCAAACTTAAAATTGCACTAAATTCATACTTAAAATTAAGCTGCTTAAAAATATGAATATTCTAATTTCTTAGTACATTAAAATTGAAATATAAAAGGATTTTCCCTATTTTTAATTTTCAATCGTCAAATATTTCCTTTGAAGTGTCATTTTGGGTTGTTGAAATCACTTCTATGCTTGATACAAATTTGAATAAAAATGTAAAAAATTACTGCTTTAAAGTTAGTCATTTCTTATGTCTGTCATGATATAGCCACTAAATACAGGGGCGTAGCTGCCTATATGCAAATATGCAGTTGCATACTTTCAGAAAAAGTAACAAAAATAAAAACACACATTTTAAAGATGAAATAAAGGTTTTACGCAATGACTCACTGAGGACCTTGAGCGACCCCCCCCCTCAAGACCCCTCGCCGTAATTTTGCATTCAAATAAAACAGGCCTAGCTACGCCCCTGAAATAAAATCAAAGACTGAAATCTTCAAAGTCGTTCATCGTCAATTATTATATGCCTTTGATTTTAGTTTGTTTTCAACATCCAGGGGAATTCAATGCTCTACTTAACTTAACTACCAATCAATCAGTGATTTCCTCATTGTATGGACTTGGTTCAGAATTAAAAAAAATCACAAATTTAATTGAGTTGAAACTCAAAGGTTTTAGTTTGATTGATAATATACATTCATATTCTTTTCCATTTCACATCATTTGACATATGGCACTCTGTACATTACTAGCAAATACTGTGAAAGTACTTTAATTTGTGGATACCAATTTTCGTTGAAACACAATTTCGTGGATCCTTGAATTCATGATTTTTAGGTTTTCAGTATACACATCAATGGAAATCTCCTTTTCATTGGGAACCAAATTTCGTGGTTTGGCCTACCCACGAAAACCACAAAAATTGGTACCCCAGAAACAATAGTACTTTTGCAGTAAGTGTATTCCTTTTTCGAAAATAACTTATACATGGCATTTTAGAATGTTTCAAAGTTTATGTCAGTTTAAAAAGCTCATTAGAACTTGTGTTATAATGTTTTATATGTACCAACTTTACTTTTGAACTTTTGAGTTTTGTTGTGTAACGCAACAGTTCATCCATCGGCTAAGAGCGGCAAACCTAAGGCAAAGTTGCGATATGCTCTATCTAAAATTGGGTGACTTTGTAACCATGATGACCTGAATGTTTCTCAATCAAAACAACTCAGAGACTAGGTGTTTCTCAGCTACAGAAAGTTCAATGCTAACCGATCATTTCATCTTTTAACATAAACTTCCTGCTCTCATACAAGCAAAAACACATGCAGAATACATGTACACATATAGTATTTAAGAGGTACATTTTGATCTCATATGAAACTATAATTGAGAGTTCTATGGCACTGATCAGCAGCATAATATGGTGAAGTAATATATGATCATGCAAATCATATACGAATGTACAGTACTGAAATCACGAGTGCAAGAAGTCATTAACAATATTAACGACTTAAAAAGAAATATTTTGGGAACATTGTTCTTGGGTAAACTTTATGACTATTGTTCACTTATTGTGAGAAAGGGTACCATTTATATGGATTAGATACAAGAAACAACAGAGAAAGTAGGCAATCAGAAAAAAATGGAAGTAAATACACAGTAAAATCAAGAATAGTAATGGTAAAAATATGGATTTGTAAGAGCAGAAATCTGTGAAAAAATCACATACTATATACTGTGAAGATATTAATCCTGACTTAATCTGTATCAACAACTGAATTTCAATAGCTTACCTTTAGTCTTGCATTTAAAATTTTTGTGAGGGTCAAAACATCACCATGGAAACCACATGCTCCTAATACAGTTGAAGATGTTCTGAAATCACATCAATGTTTTATTAAGTATTGTAATAACTTACAATTTTACATTGAAGAATTACTTCTTCTTTATTTTATTACCATTAACAATAGCTGAAAATTCATTAATAATCAACAGAACACAAATCATACATCATATAAGGATGAGGATGGTGGATCCAATTACTATACTTCCATTCTGCATGTATTTTATCAATCTCTCTGACATTTACATGTAAACATTCTTTATTTACTACAGTTAATCAAGAACTGACATGCTATAATTTAAAAACATTTTACACATTTCACCATTTATTTCTTAAGGTTCATTATTACCTTTTTACAAATATAGCCTAAATTCCACCACAAATTTCCCTCCGACTACAGACAAACCTGTTTAACTTGAGAATTTTAAGGCATTGCATTCCCCATATACAAAAAGTTACATCAATTTTAAGTGAAATTATATCAAAAACTGGCCATCCTTTTGATGTTTTGATTTTATCAATTCTGCAGGGAGTGCCAAAATAAACTACATGTAAGTTGAGACAATGTTTTGAGATGGTCCCTATGTATTAAGGGTAAACTCTATTCACATTAGCCCTGTGTAGTTTCGGATGTCAAAAGAATAGACTTGCAGCAGTGTTAAGCTTGTTGTAAAAGCGCTCAGAACCCTGGAGGAGAACTAAGCTCTGCCCATGGGAGGACACAAAGGAAAGCTTCATGCCTGGGTCATCAGGCCATAATACAGAAAACCGACAGCAAACCATAGTAGTGCACCACGTTCCTCACACCTTAAAGAACGCTGCTGTGGTATTCGACAGGAGTAGAAACCTTGTCGACACCACAGGAGGTTTAATTTCCTGACCCTACCCACCTTTCCCCATTTCCAGTGGCAATAAAAATTTGTTAACCCTATCCTAGTGGCTGAACCCATTTTTCATTTCATGTTCATTTTATAACCCACTTCATGTTCATTGCTCAGATATGGCTGAAATATTGCAGTTTGGGTGTAAACACCAATCAATCAATCAATCAATCTATTCACATTGACATGCTGTAGAAGGACAACAGCCACTTATACACAACAGGTGATTTAAACAGTGTAAATGAGTGGACCATTGTCAAGTGAATTTCAGGTGTTTGTTTATTTTGGCATGCTATGCAGATTTAATAAAATTAAAACAGCAGGAGTCAAGTCAGACTCTGATACAATTTTACATAAAATTGATGTAACTTTTTCATATCTACGGGATGCTATGCCTTAAAATTATTCTAGATTCACAGGTTTGTCTGTAGTCAGCGGGAAATTTTCGGTGAAACTGAGGTTATATTTGTTGAAATGAAATGATGAGCCTTAAGTAAAAGTATTGGTAAATTGTTGAAAAAAAGAAAGAAAACATACAACTGATAAGTCTTTGGTAAATCTCTTGTATGAATTGAAAAGCCTTGACTTAATCTGGTATCAGAAGCAATCAGTGAGAAATCCTCCCCAGCCACAGCAAGAACTGTCCTAGAAAATAAAAAACAAAACAAAACAAAAAAACATACAATATATTATAGAATTCTATCAGTCCAAAATAATATCTACAAGGTGGCAGAAAAGAGGTTTCTCGCATGTACCTCCTGTGATTTTTTGGCTTCACAGTGAAACTGATTAAGGTCTACCATGCAGTTCTGAGACTTTAGAACTGTGTTAAGTGTCAGTCTTTGTAAGAATCAGACAGTGGGTGAAACATGGTATGAAAAAAAAACTCCATTTTGATAATGTAATTTGACTATTTACACCATCAGAATCAAGAAATAAAGACATGATTTTCCATATCATGATGGACCATTAAGTTACAATTTCATTGAAATGCATTGAAAATGAACATTTCATTTCAAGGGCTGATAACTACGTTGAAAACCTCATTTTTCTATGTCTAAGATTCTATTGAAAAATTTCTGAGGAAATCCAATGATGCAGCGATCAAATAATGGTCTTTTCAAATAGAAGAAGCATCCTTGAGTGATATTTTATAGTTAGATTTGTAGGGATTTGACATGCGTGTTCCTGATATTTTCCCATCTTACAAACACTGACACTTAACGTACTAAATACAGCTTTACAACTACAAACAATACTATAGTGATAGATTACCCTCCGTTTTGTTCGTATGGATTGAAATAAGTCTGTTTTGGAGCATACTGAGATTCGTTTTGATTCATTTGCGTCAAAACAGAAGTCATTGTTGATTTTCTTGCAGTGATTATGCTATTTTCACTTTGCCAGACGAAATCTCGCTTGAGATCACGTGATTTGTAAAATTTTACCCTTGTACAAGTATTTAATATATGACAGTATCCTTAAAGTCATAACAATCTATCTTTTTTTTTATTTCTTCAACAAGAACTTTTAAAACAATCATATTTTGGTAGAAAAAAGCAATCAATTTTACCACTCTCGTGTTTACCGTGATCGAATCCAATATGGTGGGTAAAAATGAAACCGGCGATGAACCACGAGACATTTTTTTATGTTTTAAGCCCTTTTTTTAGATTTGGAAAAGATTTGTTTTGTTTGCATATCAGTGAACTGAAACATTATTTTTAAAGCAATTTATAATTCTACTCCCGGCCGCCGAAAATTGCTAATATTCGCGCACACATTCTCACACCGACACAGGCACTTGTTTCATAGTAATTAGTATACGCAAAGTATAGGCTAACCCTCACCTTCCTTTTCGTATGACACAATTGCCTGTGCACTTGTTGCCATCAATTTTCGGTACTATCAAATACGAATAACTTTATTTACAGACCATTGATAGCAATAATTGCCTTCTCCGTGCTGTAACCGACTTCGAGTTAGAACTTAGATATACAGTTAACACTAAGTGACTAACTGACTACATGTATGTTGATCTCACAAAAACTGCCAGCATAAACATAGCGGTCTATTATCTCATCCATATTTAAATTTATCTTCCACTTAAATGCTTTGGTGTCAATAACATGCCCACCTCGCGTGCAAGAGGTTGTGGGTTTGATCTCTAGCTGTAGTCTGAATTTTCTCTGACCCTGCAACCCTCCTCTTTTGCATTTGGATATTTATATGTCGGGTTGGGGTCAGAACGATGTGCCATACAAAAAGTTGGAGATTTAGTGGTGCCGCGGAGTATCGCCGCTTGTAACGACTTTCAAGTTGAAATTGTGCATGTCACACCTACCTAGTTCGATTCTGGAATCATTTTTCTTTATGCTGATACCAAATTTGCTACAAAAATTATATTTATTATTGAAGTTTCGGTAATTTTCCATGAGAGACCCAGTTTTGTTGACATTTTGAACCGAAATAGAGAGTAGGCGGAGCTTGTTGCTTTTGGAACGGAAGGGTAGTGGGCAAGTAATTTTTCAGCGGAATTTTGAAATATTCTGTTAGATTCCGGTTTTAAAAATCGTTTCTGCTCCGTTCCGTTCCAAAGGTAACAAGCTCTGCCTACTCTCTAATCCTTTGAAAATCTTTTTCTCTCTAACCATTGAATGAAATTTAATTAAAGTAAGGTTAATTGTTCACTAGGGTATCCTGTATAAACTGACTATTTAAAAGGTTTGATATGTTAAAAAACATATAATTTATACACTTGTTTTATTTCAATGGTATTTGGTTTATATGGTAAATATGGTTTTCTGAGGTGAAGTGATGATGAAAATGTTGTATAACCACTTCATTTTATGATCTTTTTTTCAACAAGTGTAAAGTGGGCTAATGCCAGTGGGATATTAGGGCAGTGGAGACCCTTGCCCAAATATTTTCCAGAGGTTCTAAAAATACTGAAGGCATTTCCAACATTTAACAGTGCCTTACATTTGCGCACTGAACTTACAGCATTCATTAATAGATGCTCTTTTTCAGTCATTTTTTGTCAAACATGGTAACAAAGCATGATACCTTTACTTACTTAGTCAATAGGGCTTGACTTGCTGTGAGTGATTCATGCTCTTCGAG
The DNA here is from genome assembly GCA_037379345.1 of Perna viridis. Classification (NCBI taxonomy): domain Eukaryota; kingdom Metazoa; phylum Mollusca; class Bivalvia; order Mytilida; family Mytilidae; genus Perna; species Perna viridis. Next base: position 24,358,258 of record CM074517.1, read on the forward strand.
AGCCTTTTGTTTCTAAATTTGGTCACTTATACTTTCACTCTCTCTGTGACAGGATTCTATGGTTAAAATATGTCATATATAGTACATGTATACAAGTACAGATTCATCATAGATGAAAAAAAAATACTTGTATTTATAAAAAAACATTTTTGTCAATTTTTGAACAGCCTGAAATCTCTCAGAAGCTTAGGTTTAACATAAAAATACCCCCAAAAAATAGTAGCATGTAAAGTTGAGAAAATTATGAAATGAGTCAAAATGGTTTAGTTAAAACATATTTTGAAAAGTACTGGCATTTCCATCAATGTTTTCCATCAGATCACTACCTGACTAGTGAATGTTATTCTCAAATCATTACTGTTATCGGTTCTCAAATCACTTATGGGACATATTGTATGCATTAGCACTTTTCAGATATGGACGCCCTTGCATGCACTATATTATGACTTATGTAAACCTGTACTTAAACTTTTTATACATTGCAAATAAGAGTCTTGTTTCTTGATACCACCAAGAAAATACAGTGTAATAGTTTTATACATGGACTACATTTTTGTACACGTTTTTCTTAAAATGATTCCACACACCCTGTTTTAGGCAAAAAAAAAGTCTTGTTTCTTGATATCACCAAGGTAGGTAGGTAGTTAGGTACGTAGGTAGGGAAATTATTTTATAATTTTAAAATATATTTTTATTATTTTATAACACATTTTACATTTAGTTGATGGGGAAACAATCTAGACTTTAACAATGCTTGAGCCAAAATGGCCATACAAATGTCAATGAATATGGTAGGTACAAAAAAAATAAGGTACTGTAAGTAGGGTAGCAGGTAACAGACATATATTTTTTTGGTCTTAGGGCCTTAGTATATTGCAAGTTATGTATTATAATTAAATTTTTCTTTTTCTTTTCAGTTGTTTTATTCATTTTTCAAGTCTCTAGTTGGCAAGGATGTTGTTGTGGAATTGAAGAATGATTTAAGGTAAAATTATCTAAAGAAATGCACATATGATTATTAAAAACATGATAAGCGAATGTTTCTATTGTGTTAAACGCATGATAAACAAATGCTCCCAGCATGCATTTAAACGCATGACAAACAAATGCTCTCAGCACGTGCTGAACTGCATGATACAGGAACCCTCATAGCAAGTGTTTAAAAGGCACGATAGACCAACGATGAAATATAATAACTATAACAAATATTAATGAAGAAAGTAAAAATCAAAAAATAGAATTAATGAAAAAACAAAAAATAAAAGCAAAAAATATATTAATTAAACAGTTGAATAAAGGAAATAATGAATGTACAAAAACAAACGAACGCTTTAATTGTGTGTTTAAACAAACGCTCCCAGTGTGTGTTTAAATGAATGCTCATATAGTGCATTTAAATGAAAGCTCCTATCATGGGTTTAAACGAATACAAAACGATGTGCTAAAATGGGAAATTGGAACGTTTCCAGGAGTGTAACTACAAAGTTCTGTGTTTGATCATTTTTCATCATACGTTTACCATCTAGAAATTTTTCAAAAGTTTAAACATGTTTACATTTGATTGTCATTCCAATATAATAAACTTAGAATATTCTATCCTTATTGATTATATTTGAATCAGTTTATTAAAAAAAATTTGCGGGGAATTCAAGTTCCTTATTTTTTTTTTACAACCCTTATTTCCCTTATTAAGGAACAGTCCTTTTAAAATTCAGACACTGCCAATGGTTAAGCAAATCATGATGTAGAAAAACCCACCAAACAAATGATGCTTTTTCAGTCTATAAATGCTAAACTGTCATGTAACGATAATCATTTCTGCATTCAGATCTGCCCTTTTAAGAAAATCATATATTTGTCTACCACCATCCACCCAAGTCAGGGTTTTGAGTCCACCCTCGCTTCCTCAAAAACCCCTGACTTCACTCATTCATGTTTAGCGGGTATCGTGCAGCGCCATTTAGTGAGTTACCTAAATTTAACCCGGATCCAAAATCCAATCAAATCACTCGTAATAGAAACTCTTTGATATAACTTACAAAATGGCTACATACTCATAACATAATTTTTTTTTGCTAAAGACTAAACAGAATCTACAGTTACCATTTTTGGTCATATTGAATCATTTGTGACATCTTACAACTATCAGTTACTCGTATCATTGTTTACCTTTCCACGGACATTTTATGTCAAATCAATTTTCATTGGTGCTTCGCACCTGGAGAAGCAACCACTTGGAATTGGCTGGACGATACTTATAATTTTTATCTCAAAAGTGCAACAACATGAAATACCAAGACTGGTTATATTGTTGGTAACTGATTCTTAACAAGAAATAAAACTGAATTCAGAGGGTTTTTGACATGCATGAATCACCTCTTGTCTGATTTTTATAAAGACTGGTACTTCAAGCCTAAAATCCAGAAAGAAATATTTGGTAAAAATCCTAAGTTTTCAAATTTTGAACATATCAAGGAGTCACATGGGTGGACCCAGCATATGCCCCTTGCCCCAAAACTAGGAAAAAGAATAGTTCTAGCATTTTCAGAAAAAAAATTAACAAAAAATGTTTTTTCCTTGCTTTGCTTGGCCTTTTCTGTCCTGGAATTGGCCTCTGTGTAGGTGCATACACATTGTTTTCTTTTCTTTTTTTAAGTTAAGTAGGTATAAGCCCTGAATATTTCGTGGCAAAAAATCCTTTAAGTTACTAAAAACTGTCCTTCTTTTTTTCATGTATGTTCATCTTTTTTACAAAATTTTCTTTGAAAGCCTGCTTTTGCTTAATTTTATGATTGCTGTCTGTAATTTTTAAAATTTTTTTTTACAGTATATGTGGTACATTACATTCAGTTGACCAGTTTCTGAACATTAAGTTGACAGATATTCAAGTAACAGATCCAGACAAATATCCACATATGGTAGGGAAATAGTGTAGCTAAGTTGTTATACTATATTTGTGTGTAATTGCATTATATTGACTTGGTTTTTAATAAAAAAAAAATTAGAGGACCATTGTTTCCTTGCAGGGGCCAATAGCTTACTGTCAATTATATAATAAAAAAAAAATATATATATATATATATATGCTATAAAGCATCATGAAATCAGTAAAACTCACACTTTTTGTAAATGAATGAAGAAGAGATCTGTTAGAAATTGAATTTCTGGTTTCCTTGTAAAAACAACCTTAAAGTGACTATCTTTTGTAAATGTATTTTGTTTAATGCATTTAGTACTTTGTACTTTATATTTCAGTTATCAGTCAAAAACTGTTTCATTCGAGGGTCTGTAGTTCGATATGTCCAATTACCAGCAGATGAATGTGATACACAACTGTTACAGGATGCTGCAAGAAAAGAGGCTGCACAAAACCGACAGCGATGAGACTATATATATTGATATGTAAATTGGTCAGGCAGCTTAGTGTTCACAGACACAGAGATCTGATTCTCTTATTCATTTTGTGTTGATGATTATGGATTGTCATTCCGAGTAATATCAGTGAAAGATCGTTGTTAACAAATTATTTCTTTTACTATGTATAGTGTACATATTGTTTGTATAAAACTTTGTATGAAACATCCAATGACTGTGCAATAAAAGGGTCATTTATAGATCAAATAATTTTCTCGTTTTATTTAAAAAGCTAAATGAGGAATTGCTCAAATGACCTACACATTTACTTCTTTTGCATGCTAGGCAAAAGTGAAGGCATTTACATAACTGCATATGTAATGACAAAGTTCAAATAATGTCATTTTGTATGCAAAATCAATTAAAAGTATTTTTTATTTATATATCTTCACAGTTTTCTTTAGAGATGATGTTGGATGAACATACTTAAGAATTTTAATTAAAAAACACAAGTCATTTATTATTATTCCAGATAATGAATTCTAAATGTTGGCATTTTTTTATGAACATAAACTATTTGATGATTTAGGGAATTTTCTCTATTACTTGAAATATTGAATAAAACTGGTCCATATCATTATACCCCCACTCCAAAGGATAGGGGGTATACTATTTACCGACGTCTGTGTTTCCGTAACACTTTTTTCCCGTCACAGTTTTCTCAGCAAATTCTCATCACAGGGGCTTGAAATTTAACACTTTCTTCTTGTAAGTATGCCATATGATGGAATCCATTTTCAAAAAAATTGGACTACATCTTCCTGTATATCAAGACTTTATTTTTGACATATTTTGAAAGTTAAAATTTTCCTCACACTTTTCTTAGTAACTACTCATCATAGTGGCTTGAAATTTTAACCTATTCTTTTTATGGTGGGAACCTTTTTTGGAAAAATTCAACAAGAACTTCCTGTTTACTTAGGACTTTGGTAATTTTTTTACTTTATGTTTTTGCAAGTGAAATTTCCTCACTTTTTTCAGCAACTTCTCATCACAGCAGCTTGAAATTTTAACACATTCTTTTTTTGGTACGATCTACTTTTGGAAAAACTTAATAACTTCTTGTTAATCAAGGGCTTTGTTTATTTTTTTACTTAAAGTTTTTTGTAAGTTGAAATTTTACTTACAGTTTTCTCAGCAACTACTCACAGCGGCTTGAATTTTTAAAACATTCTTTCTGTAGGTATGCCATATAGTGGGATACATTTTCAGAAAATAATTGACAACTTACTGTTTAACGCAGACTTTTTTTATGTTCCTGATATTTTGATTGAAAGTGGAGGTATAACTAGTGAGCCATGGCACACAGATTTCTTTTTTTTTTTTCTTTTAAGTTCATAAAAAGAATATTCTGAGATTCGTCCGTATTTTAAAAAGAAAATGAGAGGTAATCTTATGTTTTGCTTATCATATAAAAAAACTAAAATTCAAATTACAAGAACATTTCTATGTAATATTTTTCCACTGATCATCTCCCCCTTAAAGTTATTTTAAGAATTTTTTTGTAATTTTCCATATAGTATGGGGTAAAAAATTATTTTGCAATTATGATGGTTTTAAGTTTTTGCATCTTATAAAATACTTTTTCCTATTGAAAATATGTTTTTCTATTAGGTATGTTTATTTATATTACAGAGGACTAAATTCTTCCCCTCTTAAATCATAGGTTTGATAGAGCTCATTTTTCTTGCAATCATCAACTGATATTTTAGCATCAAAATTTCTAATCATAAAAAAATTTCCACTACATAAAAAATGATTTAAATAGATGAGGTGTTTCCCCTATATATAAGGTAAATATCTCATACCAGAGGGGGAACAATTTTTGTGCCAAATGTCCTAGTGAGGTTTGTGTCTGTCATCAGTAAACTTTCCCCTTTTGTCCAAGTACATTAAAACCCCATGACCAATTTTAACCAAACTTAAGAGAAATGCTACAAATGATACACTTTCGATTCCATTTGATCAAACAAAATTGCTGCCAGGGGCTATCTGAGCTTCATACAATGATCTACACCTCTTAAAACCGCATTTTATCCCAGTGTCTTGATAGGGTCATCTCCCTCCATGCTCTCTAATAAGAATATACTCCAATGGTGTGGCTCAGGTAGCTCAGAGCATGACTAGCAAGTCAAGCCATTGGAACTAAATGGGAAACATGTGTTGGCCAATATCTCTGGTAATACTAAGCAATGACTTGGCAGAAATATTACAAGGGATGGGAAGACTTCACCATATCCATTCTTGTAATACTACATGAGATTTAAGTTTGGATCTGCTTGAATGGTTGATCAATCATAAGGATTATTTAATTAAAGTTTTTTTTTTTTATCTTGGCTATAAACAACAAAAAAATTATTTTCACCTTGTAAACAAGATAGTCACAAGTCGGGGCTTTTGTGCCCAACGAACGGACACAAGTGGACACAGGAGCTCTGACATAGTGTAGTGAGAATGTCCATGGATGAGTAAACAAATTTTTGCTCAAATTCTGATAATAGCATTTTTTTCAATAAGATGCCAGCCCTCCCCCTTTTTTCTTCTGATGAAATGGTTGGTCCTTTTTTTTCACACTGCTAGCAACATTTTTTTTTCCAAAAATTTTGAAACAAGTAAAATGCATAGCCCTTTTATAATAATTAGGTCATAATTGTACTATTTTGCCATCTAAATTTAGTGGTTCATTTAATGAAAATGAGCCAAGTTGAACAATTGAAACTCCTTGTAGCAGCTAATATATTTACCCCAGGTCTTTGGTATTGAATTAACAGGCAAATAGTGAAAGATCTCCTAAATACACACTACATTTGCCTTATTAGTTTCATTTATGCTAACATTAGTTAGAAAGCATGTTGAGAAACAAAAGCTAACAAGATATTTTGTGTTTTAATTGATCAGTTTCATGTTAAATAGGTTACTGGGTCATCTTAGTTTCCTTAGTAACCAGTTACTTGTATCATGAAAGACTCATCCTATGCCACCATATCCATTCTATTTTCCTTCACCTCTACTCCTGCTCCTAATAAAGCATGGGCTGTTAATTGGAAATTATTCTATAAGTGAACAAGTGGCTGATCCAGAGAATTGCTTAAGGGGTGGGCTCCCAATAAAGTCTTGATTAACAAACCTTAATGCACGTATTTACACACAAAAATATGCTACTTCTATTTTTGCAAATTGATAATGGGCGCCCAGCCCCCAAAATCAGCTTATGTGATTACCTCTCCACTTTGGGTCACATGGACTTGTCTTTAAAAAAATAATATCCATAGAGGTAAGGGGGTAATTTTTTTCTCTGCCTGTTTACGCACTTACAGGAATGACCTATATTTCAATCACTTTCAGGGCGATGATGTTTGTGATGAGTATAAATACACAGTGGTGCATTAAAAACAACAAAATTCTACTTGAAATTAGTCCGTTGCTGTGAAAAAAAATCCTATTTTAAAATCCAACATTTGGTCTTTGATTATAACATTGAGCTGTCGTTGGTCTTAGGTTAGATCATTACCCAAACGTAACAGTGATCTCGATCGTATCTATGACATTTACAACGCTATGGCGGGTGCTGGAGCAATTCCTTTCGTAGATAAGAAGTTAGCCCAAAGGAAGGTGTTATTATTCTCCAAATCATACGACCCAGATTGCACGACAGCCAAAAAAATTATGGACGAATTTGGTTTAGGACACGATGCGTACGAAGTGGTCGAAATTGAAAAAAGACAAGACTGTGCACAAATAGAAAATTATTTTCAGATATTGTGCCTTTCTGATACTCGTGAGGTTAGAATTAAAGTACATTTGCAATATTCCTAATAGCAAAAAATCTGCCTCTTGAATAGAATATACACATTTTCATGATAAGACCTACTTGTAAGTAATGTATTTTTTATGCAAGACAACTAAAGTCTAAACAAGGACTAGGTCTAGGACTTTATATTACTTACAATAATAATGATGTTAGTAATATAAAGTCACTGAAGACAACTATTGGTAATGTAATTTTTTACAGTTTGGTGTGTTTCATCATTTTTGGTCTCCAGAATTGAGAAAAGGCTATTCTCAAATGCATGTAGAATTTCAATGGGCCATAACAATGTATATATCTGATTTTAATGAGATTTAACAACTCTAGTCTCAAATACCACAAAGTTAAAACGTACCGATAATTGGTTCAATTCCTTTAATTTCACCCCCAGATTAATCACAAAATAACAATAGAATAATCTTTATTAGAAAAGGCCAGTCATTTTCTGTTTCAGTTTAATAAATGGTGCATGACTCCCTCTGTCTATGTTCTGTAAATAATTGTCATTGTATCATATGTTTGCTTTACATAGTGCAATAGTTAGGTCATTTCTAAATTTGGGTCTCATTTTGTTAAAATAAAGCTGTTTTTAGGCAGTCCGCACAGAAATTTCTAGTGTATTTTTCATAAAAAGTGCATATTTTTGAAATCCTTGGTGTGTGGTGGTTCAAGTCATTTATAAGTAATTAATTGATTATTGTTATAAAATCCAGTAGCCATGGTAACATACTGAAAAAAAATATTACCGAGTTTTAGTACAAATCGGGTGCCTTTCCAAAACTAACAGCCAAATACTATGTTTTATAAAATATCAGGCACTTATACACTACCACAGAATGAAAACATGCATGGAGTAGGTGGAAAAAGAGTAAAAATAAAAAGACCCTTTTCGATTCATTCTCTCACAATTTTAGTTTCAAAAGATATTTTGAAAATCAACCATCTGATACTGAGGAGAGAACCTAATACGGCAGGGGACTGAAACATTCCAGATGCCATTCTGCATTTAAATTACACCTGTTGACCATAACATATATTACATCTGTCTATGTATAAATGCTTGTCTACATTTAAACAATTTGTCCACCAAATTTCAACTTTTAATTTTAAGTTTTACAAAATTTGACGGGGTAACTTGGTGTGCAAAACAGTGCGCCTTAATGTAACTGTATAGTGCACCCTTATCAGTTTTTGTAGTTGAATTTAAATTTTCCTTGATGCAAAGCCAAACTACGGGTACTTGAAAAAGCATCCATATGGTCTATTTTTTCAGGTGCCACAATTGTTCATTGAAGGAAAGTATATTGGTGGTTGGAGAGAAATTCCTAGACTTCATAGCTCAGGAAAACTTGCAGCACTTGTTTATAATTGGAAGAAAAAGTAAAGAAAAAGATTTTTGATGCAATTAAGTCCACGTTTGCAATTATTTCCACGACGGTATAAAAGGAAGACAGTGCTTTCCGCGGGCATATTCTAAATGAATGTTGTTCAGTTTTTCTCTTAGAATTTTTATATGGAAAAAGTAATGATTTATTAAAGATGTTTGTAAAGTATGATTGTAATATACTTGTATATATTTGTTTCAACTTCTAAATTTAAATTGACAAGGACCTATTACCTGTGCATGAAAATATTACCCTTTTTTACTGATGGAGCAATTATTTTCTTTCCTTTCTGTTTATGAACTATGATTGTGTGCGATTTTTTTTTTATTGTTGTATGTTATTCATGATTTACACATTATTGTTAAGTATCTATTTACAATGTTGTCAAAGTGATGTTCTGTGATTACATTAGAAGCAATATGTCTCGATATTAAAAACAAACAGCTGCCAATCTATACATAGATGTTTGTTACATTTCATAATTATATAAGATCTATAGAATTTAATCATTTTATATAAACAGACTTAAAACACAATGTCTTTAATTTATTTTTATTTTGCTGAAGAAGATGTAAAACCAAGTAGATATCAGACATTTTTTCATGGATTATGTTACTTTTGATACTTTCCAAGTTTTCAGGTGTGTTCACACCTGTTGGAGACCTTTTGATGATCTGTGAAAATGTTTTCTATTTTAGATTTTGGCTATGTATACACTGGTGCATTTGTTGCATTTCGCCATGTCTATTCTGTTTCCTTCCGACTAGTTTTTATGTTATGAAGGAGGTTGACAGATTTTATTATTCTGGTTCATGTTTATTTAGGAAAACAATTTCTTTTTAACAGCAGTTTGAAATATATGAACCATTTGAACAATTTGAACTTAATGTCAAGATTAAAGCTCAAAACTTTTTTTAAACTCACAGGTGGCCAGAAAAAAAACCACTATGAAATGAATGATACTATTAAGAAAGTATTTTCTATTGCTAAAAATGTTTAGAGCTCAAAATATTTCAAGAGGCAAAACAACATTCAACTCACAGGAAACTGAGGATTAGAGGACTCAAAATATGTTACTGATTTGTGGGATAAATTCAGCTATTACTGTTTATTCTTGGTAAACTATTGAATTTCTACGTGAATGATAAATATAAAGATGGTAAACGAGTGTATTATCTTTACCTTAAAAATTACAAGTAAGTTTTTCAGAGTTAATCCTTAATTATCTGCCCCTCTCGCTTCAACTTGGAACTTAACATAGACTGCATACATATATCACACTATCCAATGGAAGGCCAACCATTTTTTTTTGTCAACAAAAACAGATAAATGGTAATTCATCAGCCTGAGTTTATAAGACTCCAGCAACAATATTGTTCAAGGAAAATTTCAGAGATATGAGGTTTTGTTGTTTTATGAAATAAGGCCCTGATATGACAAGACAAAGGAGAACTTATTTGATCACATTTATTGCACACATCATTCATAACAGATCATTTACAATATAAAACTTGTTCCCATTCCTCATCAATAAATATAGTCACAACCTTAACTTAAAACAGAACAGTAGCCACAGTAAAGAAATATATATTGTATAATAGGTGGAAGTGTGAACATTATAACACTACTGGTGCCATATCTAATCTGGTAAAAATGCAACACTCAAGATTGAATTTTTGCACCTATGTTTCTACAAATCTTTCAAGTCTTTCACCAATTCAAAATTGAGAAACATTAAGGTTCTGTCTGCATAAGAAAAGTTCTATAGCAAAACTAAGGTAGTAGTAGGGTCAATCATTTAATAATTTAATTTCAGAAGAACTGGTAACACCCTTTCTGACGATGAAAAAAAAATGTCTTTTATCTCTGACAAAATTTTGCTATGCGACTGTAACGTCAATATCTTTTTTGTTGATACATGAATTTAATTTTTATTAAAATTTAATATGAGAAATAACTTCAATTTTAAAAAAAAAATGCCTGTGGTGCACACTTGAATTTCCAAGACTTTTCAAGCTCATTATTTGTCTGATTGATTTTATTTTAATTTTAGCAAAAAAATCCCTTACATTAACTAGAAATAGTAAAAAGTATAAGCAACATTTATCAGTTTTGTACCCTTACACCACCATATAGTGCATACATTGAAGATGTTCAGGGGATAAAGTTGGTCTTCCTTTGATTAAATGACTATCATCTAATGAATTTCCTTTGGTAGTCACCTGAACAATTGAGAAAGGGATTTAAATTTACCATCAAAATAAGTTCTATGGAGGAATAGAAAATTTCAATTTTCAGGTCATTTGTCCATTTATATTTCAAAGATATTTCACAGAGTAAGGACCATTTAATCAAGGGGAGACGAACTCTATTTCCTGAAATGAACTATTTTATTTGCTGTAAAACAAACACAAGTTTAAACACTAACTAATCAACATCACATCTCTTGCCTGCATAGAAAGTCTGCCAATAAAATGTTACATTTCTCCTCATACACATATACAACATCTACAAAATTCAAAACAATTTTAAACTGAACTGAATCATTTCAAACAGCTTATCAAGTTCTCACTATAATAACAGTGATATACATTCATTCTTCATATGCCAATCATACACAATAAATGTCACTTATACCCGATATATATACAAAAATGTCCCAAGGAAAAAAAATTAAGAAAAATGAATATGACAGGCTGACAAATTTAAATTTAAAAAAAAACCGATCTAACTCAATCTATAAAAATATCTATATTACTCATGAACAAACTTAAATTTTGTGATAAAAAAAAAATTTTTTGCATTGGATACAATAATCTATACCAGTGGTTTTGTGAGTTCAATGATTATTAGTCTTACCGAAATAAATTTTATATTGTTTTAAGAGCATAATAAAACTTTTGACATTAAAATTTTACTGATAATTTTCTTTTTTTGGAGGAGGGGGTATGTTTATTTGTGTTGATTGTGTCAATCTCTTCATTTTCCCCTGGCTATTACAAATCAAGTTTATGTAAAAAATATCTAAAGAATGACCTGAAAAAAATTCTACCTGCTTGAGAACAAAAATCTTACATTTTGAAAACAAGGTTTCTTTACGAGCATTTCTTAAAATGCTTGTATGTAAACCATTAAACCAACGGTACAAGCATGTCTTATTCATTTATCATGAAATCTATCAGCACATTGTTAATATATGGCACAATATCGGGCAAGTTGTTTTGGCAATGAAGATTGTTCAGTTATTTACCATAATTTGTCTACATGACTGGGTTATCATGAACAACTGTCTTCAAGATGATTTTGTTAAAAAAATGTCTCCATTAAGTACATCAAAACTTACCCAAGCAATATAACATTATGGGCAAAAAAGGCTACAGTTATAAGTAGCAGTCTTTGTAAGGGTCATGCATGTTCTATAATGTGTGAAACACCCCAAAATAAGGATACACATTTTTATTTTTGCTATTAAGTTGCTTTTTAAGTCTTTAAGTCTATATTGTGAAATGTATAATGATTCATTTCAATCTGTCTGGTCTTAGAAGATAATTCACATTGAAAATTCAATAGTTTCTATTGTATTTCTGTGTCTTACAATTATCTCCCTTAATTTTGAATTCTACAATACATTCTGTATAATTTATATCTCCTAAAACAGGGGTTATATGAAAAGCTACATGTTAATTTCTGATTACTGTAACATTTTGAACAGAATATCAAAAATAAAAATACATCACATATTGCATGATTCTTAGTTGGAGTGCTACATTATCATCATGTTGATAGTCCTTACTTAGCCTGTAGAGTAGACAGAAAAACTTAAAATTCTTCTAAATTTTTTACAAGGTTATCAGTAATACAACAAGAATTTCACAATAAAAATGTATTTGTGATAAGTACATGTAATAGAAAAAAAACTATGTCATACAGTGCAAAAATGTTCTATAAAATGTTCAAATAAACAGAACAAAAATACAGTGTCATAATTTACTATCTTTACAAGTATTAATTACATGCATATAAAATATTTGATTCTTACATATAAAATGGAAATGAGAACCAATGTATAATGCTGATAAACAGAGAAAAATGAATTACTCAATGACACAAAAACCTTACTACAGTGAAATCTGTATAAACTAAACCCTGAATAAAACAATAACCTTTCTATACCAAACTGAATTCACAAGACAGTAATTTGACCATATCCCTGTAAAACCAGGAATTATACTAAAATGACTACAGACAAGCAACCTATAGGGTTTGTAAGTCCTGTTCTTGTTTCATTTTCCATCCTGGAATTTCCAGAGTAAAACATGGAAATCCGGAGACTGATCTGCATTCTATTGTTTACTTCAGGATCTCAAAACACTGCATTACAAAGCAAAATCTTCTAATTTATGCTTTTCTTAATTGCACTTACTTCTTTAATAATATATTACCATCAGTGTCTTAATCAGAAAATGTTTAACACAGATTTTAATTTTCTCCATGATCAAGTAAGTATTTAAAATCTGTTAATGCTAACAGTAACAAAACTTCACAAAATATAAATTTGGATGTTTTGTTTCTGTTGACATTAAAAGAACTCATCTCAAACTTAATGATTGAAGGAGGCCAAATATTGGATAAACATTTGAGAAACTTAGAGGCTCTAGCTGGCCCATGCTCTTATAGGTACTGAAATATTGAATGTAGTAGTGACCTTAACACTTCAATAGAAAGAAAATTTCAGGAACTGCTATCATAGTTCTAGTCCTCAGTGAAGATTATTTTTCTTAAAAAGATATTATTTACCTAATTATAATCAGGCATGGACCCAGAGATCATGAAAGGGGATGAAAAATAAAAGGTGATTCAATGCTATTGTTTGCTCATTTTATAAAAATTTTGCACAGTTAGCACTATTTTCCAACAAAAAGTGAGTGGGTGTGGGTAATTCTGGGCCCCCTTTGTGATGTACAGTTGAAGAATATCTATCCAATTCTTTTCCTCATGATTTTTTTTTTCATATTCAATTCAGCAAAAAGGAACCTATATAGTCTGACAGATATATTGTTGATAAAAAAATATATAATGACTGATGTATATAATCTGAAGAAAGAAACACAAAACATTTTGAATACACTCATCTAGGTCGAATTTTCTCATAACGAAATAAATTTCCTCTTTCTACATATGCACCGTCAACTACATCAAATATTTGATTTTTTATGAAGTTAAACTGATCTCTGACAAACTCATAAAATGCCTGTTCCATCTTCCAGACATGTGAACTATGTATGCGCTTAACAGTCTCTGGCTTGGGTGCAACTTTATGTGAGGTCTTTCTCAAATGAGACTTTCGTCCTGAAAAGATAAATAATCGATAGAGATAAATTTTGAACAAAAGAGTGAACAGAAAAAATTTAAATCATTTGGTCTGTATTTTAAACTTTCTCATAAAAAAATAACACGGAAACATATCAATTCCAGAGAGCAATGACAAAAAAGATTTATTTAAGTCTTGATAAAACTGTAATTGAAGTCAATGTCCTTCCCGATTCCTGAAATAGCTTTTTTTCAATAATTATTGTTCAATAGAAGACTGAACCAGGTACTTCTGACATTTACATAAATGTATAAAATTCACTTTCGTGCAAGGAAAGACATCAAACTAACACTTTTTTCCTCTAAGATGTATAATATATTCTGAAAATATTTCCAATGAACTAAATCAAGCAAAACCTAAAATGAACTGATCCATACCTTCATTAAATAATGTAACAGCTCCCCTAAATAATCGGGGTACAGTAGCTTCCATAACAGCTATAAAATCTCCCAATTGCTCTGTAACACCTACGACTAGATAATTCTGTAGTACATTGTGCTTGGCCCTCTCTAATGCCCAATCACTACCTGGTTCCCTATAATTAAAGTTAAATATCATGTGAAATTTCTTGTGTTACAGCACAATGCACATGACAAAATTCACATCAATACCAGCCAGGAACCAAACCCAGGACACTGTAAACCAGTGCCCTTATCAAACTGAGCTAGATGAAGATACTGTAAGCCAGTGCACTTATCAAACTGAGATAGATGAACCAAACCCAGGACTACAGACACTGTAAGCCAGTGCCCTTATCAAACTGAGGTAGATGTGTAATCAACTAACAAAGCTAATGCAGCATGATATTCAAATCTGTGAGAGGAAGCCAATAATACTTTTGTCCTTCTTAGTAAACTGGGTGTCCATTTAACAAAGTCATAATTCAGTGTAAAGTTGATCAGAAGTAATGATGTTACAATAAACAAGAGGCTCTAAAGAGCCTGATTCACTCACCTTGCTTAATAAGCAACATCCCATTTTTGTAAAAGCAGCCATGTTTTTCTTGGATAAAAATTTCTTACCCTCATAACTTAGGAACAATCATATCAATTTTCATTGAATTATGTCTATTAAGTTTCTGAGGAGAAAATTTTTTAAGGTAATAACATTAAAAATAGCAAGATGTTGAAGAAGGGCAATAACTCCAACATGGCCTAACAGATTCACATGAAAATTTGACTACTGATTTATCTTATCATACTGAACACTTTAACCCCATGTCAGAATGTGGCTAAACCAAACGTTTTTGAGATATATGAAAAAAACTTCTGTCTGACCCCTTCGATCTATTTTTAGTATGGCGGCCTCAACGGATCAAAAATCGCCACATCAGTTCTATGCGGAATACCCTAAGAAACTTTCATCCCAAGTTATGTTCTAATTAGTCTGGTAGTGTCAGAGGCCAAGAATTTTGAAAGACATGTCAATAAAAATGCCCCAAAAAATGTACAAAAAGGGCAACAACTCCTACATGGCAAAACAAATTCTAACCAAAATTTGATCACAGATTGATCTCATCTTGCTGCACATTTTTACCCCATGTTCTATTTTCAGTAATGGCAGCCATGTTTTAAGAGGTATAAAAAAATCCCCATTTCAGTTTTATGCAGAATACTCTAAGGATGCACTATACAGTTAAATGTAGGCGCACTGTTTTGCACACCAAGTTGACATGGTCTAATTTTGTAAAACTTAATATTAAAAGTTGAAATTTGGTTGATATATTGTTTATATACAGCTAAGTATTTATACATTGACAAATGTAATATCTGTAATGATAAACAGGTGTAATTTAAATGAAGAATGGCATCCCGAATGTTTCAGTCCCCTGCAGTATTAGGTTCTCTCAACAGCATCCCTTGGCTGATTTTCAAAATACATTATTTTGCACAAACTTGTGAAACTAAAAATTGTGAGAAAACGAATGGAAAAGGAAGTTTTTATTTTTACACTTTTCCCACCTCTTCAATGCTAGTGTCTAAGTGCCTGATATTTGATAAAACATAGTATTTGGCTGTTAGTTTTGGAAAGGCACCCCTGATGTGTACTTTAACTCACTAATATTTTTTTTATAACAATAATCACTAAATTACTTATAAATTACTTGAACCTGAAAACAACAAGGATTAGAAAAATGTGTACTTTTTTATGACTTATTATATAAACACTGGCAGTTCTGTGCGGACTGCCTCAAATCAGCTTCATTTCAATCAAATTGATCTAACTGTAGAGTACTACCTAAGCAACATTCATATCAAGATTGGTTCCAATTGGCCTTGTAGTGTCTAAGAAGTAGATTTCTTTTTTAAAGTAATATCATTAAAAATAGCTGAGAAATGTCCAAAAAGGGCAATAACTCCTACATGGGAAAACAGATTTTCACCAAAATTTGACCACAGATAGTTCTAGTCAAGTTGAACACTTTTACTCTCATCAGAATTCGACTAAACTTAATGGTTTTGGAAATATATGCTGAAAACTGATATCTGACCCCTATGTTCTATTTTTACAAGTGGCATCCATGTTTGCCAACAGATAAAAAATCTCCACATCACCTCTATGCAGAATACCATAAAGAACATTCATACCAAGTTTGGCTGTAACTGGTCCAGTAGTATCTGAGGATAAGTGTTTTGAAAAATTAAAAATGACTACAATGACGGTAGACAACAGATGACAACAATGATGGACACCAAGTGATGGCAATTGGGCCAGGTGAGCTAAAAATAGCATAGTGACCTCATAACTTACGATCAGTTTTGCAGCGACAACTTTATGAGGAATTGAATACTTCAGAAGTATAATAAAGCCAGAAATCATTTACTTGATCTATTTAAGTCACTTTATAATTATTTACAAAACAAGAAATCTGTGAGCAATGAACCACTTCGTGATACCCCTGCTTTCAATCATGATATAAGGAAAATAAACAGACTTAGATAAACAGTTGTTGCTGCATTTTTCCAAAATGGATCCAACTATACGACATTCCTACAGGAAGAATGTGTAAAAATTTCAAGCTGCTGAGAAAACGGTGACGAAAAAAAATTTCAAGAGGGAAAAAGCGATACATGGACAAGGGTAAAACAGTATTAGTATACCCCATCCTCCTTTGGAGCAGGAGTATGAATACATTTGTTTGCAATTTGGAGAAAAGTCAATTTAGTTCCATTAAATTCTACATTATAAGATAGCATTAGTCAGAGTTACAGTGGTGTGAATTAACTATGCCTTCAATAACAAGAAATATTATAGGAGCTTACAAACAGTAAAGCACTCAAGGTTACATCTGGTCAAAAGCTTCCAATAATATTTACTTTATCTGGTAAACAGTATGTAACATGCCGGAATCGTCAAGCCATAAAACAGAAAACCTGACTGCAAACCACAGTGCTGCAACATGTTGGGAAAAGATGCCATGTTCCTCGCACAATAAAGAACCTTTCTGTGGTTTTCTATTGGAGTAGGAACCATTCGGCTCTGCTACAGGAGGCTAAATTGCCTGACCCTACCCCCACTCCCTGTTTCCAGTGGCAATCAAAATTTGTCGACCCCATTATTCTTGTATCCCATCCCATTTTTCATGTCACAATATTTCAAGTTAATTTTATCAACAATTTCATGTTCATTGCCTGAATATAGCTGGTGGAATGGGGTACCACTGGCGTGTCACGATAGGAGTAGGAGGCTAAATTGCCCGACCCTACCCATCCCCCTTTTCTAGTGGCAACAAAATTTGTCAACCCTATTATCCTTGTGTCCCATCCGTTGTTTCATTTCATCATCATTCATTTTCATTTTATCATCCATTTCATGTTCATTGCCTACATATACTGAAATATTGCTGCTCGGGCATTAAACCCCAACAATCAATCAATCAATCAATCAATCTTGTCAACATAAATATATGAAGTACAAATTTTTTGTGTTTATGAAATTCTTAGACTGTATAAGAAAACAAAATTGTCAGATAAAGGAAGAGGTAGTCATAACAGAAATGAAAAGAAAATGGCTGTGAACCACTCAGAAGCTAAGAAGCCCCATATAACAGTAAAGCTATTACAATATACTTGAGCATTTATGCCCAATTTTTAGCTTTATAGTTGCATTACATAATCACTAGATAACTAACCAGAAAAATGTCACTTCGAGTAAAATAAAGTGCATAAAATGTCTTTAAAAATAATTTTTTACTTGAATTCACAGAAATTCTATCAGTAACAAACAGGTACATAGTACTTTAGATGTTTGGTACATTGTACCTTATCTGTACTCATTAAAGGGCTATTTTCTGTAAGAATAAGGCAGTGGATGAATCATGGTAGAAAAAAATACACAAATCTTTGCATGAAATTTTTTTTTTTTTAACTATTATACGAAATGCAGAAATGGCATTCTTTTTTTTTTTAAGTGTCAGTAATATATGAAATGCATTGCAATTTCATCATCAAAGGGAGATAACTCACTTTTCCTTATGGTCTCACTAACCACTTCTAACATTTCCATTACTTTACATGTTAAAAAAGTAATTTTCAAAGTCTCACTGTGAATTCCCAGGACAAATGACATCTTAAAGTTGCATACCGTTGCGAAGCTTGGAAAGTAAGGCTTCCAAAATCATTATGCTTATGGTACGATGATAGTAGAAATTCTTCCCAAAATTTACTTGAATAAATAATACTGAAAATTCACATTTTTACCTGTTCTGCAAACTGAAAGCATGGAGGCATATTACTCACACATGTAAACAATATTCATACACTTTTGTAGTTAATTACATATATGATTTTAAAGTACACATTCTCAGCTTTATTTTGACTACTTTTAATCATAATACACACAAATAATGCACTTACAATGCATATGTCTAGGTTCAGTGTGTTTTTGGTACTACATAGAGGGGTGGCCATTTGACCCGGAAGTGGTTAGTGAGACCTTAACTTGAACTTGCTTTTCTGCATCCTCTGACACTTTTATAAGAGAAGAACAAACTGTCAATTTGTCTTTAATAGATCATAAGCTTTTGCCCACATTGTCCAATTCATGTGTTTTTTTTTTCTGAGCATGATTCATTACTTTTCAAATTTTGCCTGATTCTTACAGATTGAAAAAATAGTAAATGCAAATGACTTTCATCCCTTGTAATTTGATTCTGATACTTAAATAAATTCCTCCCCATAATTGATCAATTATGGATAAAAATGTTAAAAATCATGAAGATGCATAGTTAATATCTAACACAAAAAACCTATTATCTTTTTCTATACTTGTCAATAAACAAGCTGACTCATTAAAAGTGAGTTTTATGAAGTACATAAAATGTCTACATCAATATTTCAAAAATATGGGAAGTCAAAGATCTGAAATCAGCCAAATAAATTTTAGCAATATGAAACATTATATAAGAGATAGCTGAAACATAATACTCCTGTTGTATGGACCATCTTTATGCATGTTTTAATGGACTGATGTTTAGATTTGTAGTGAACATTTCCTAGTTTATATAGTCAATCAATTGTGATTTAAAGAACCTTATATTGGCACAAAAGCTATGCATTCTGAGCAATGCTCTTATCTCAAACAGTAAGTTTTCAATACCAAAATAAAAGGATTGAACAGGTCAATCCCTTTAGATTGATTCATAAAATGATTTCAGGTTCTGTCTATTATGTATGAGGGTCAGATACACATATTTTTAATAAGGACTTTGTGGTGAAAACAGAGGGTCATGTTGTTATGAATGATGTTTTGACAAATGTGAATTTTTGTTACTTCCCAGAACACTTGCTCTGTGTGTGGGTTAAAAACCACCACTTCCAAATTATGTGCATTAATTAACAATTTTGACCCATTCATGTTTCAGATCCTCTACATATATGGGATATCACTGATGCTCCATCACTATAGTCTCCAAAATAAAGATAAAGGGCCTGTTGGGACAGTTAAAAATATAAATTGAAATGTTGACATGCTATTAAACCTACCAGCATTCTCTATCCTGTCCACAGAAAAATGGAATCTGTAGCCAGAGATGTACTGGATCACAGTCATTACCTCCCTTTGCTACACATTCATCAAATGTCTGAAAGAAGAAATAATTATGTAGTTACTTCAAGGTAGTTATTTACATTAAACTCTCTAAAAGTTTGAATTTATGATTTATTATTTAACACTCCATCCTCTGGTTAAATAGCGCTTTTATCATGAATAGTTTTGGGTATACATATAATTGTTTCCTTTGAAGTCAACATTTATTTTTTAACAGTTGACACTTGTTTTAAATAATCGTGGTCAAACAAGCCATAACAAGATATACAGAGGCAGTATACAGAATCTCAGCTGAAAAAAATGCAAAAATCAGAAATATTGGAACTGTCTAATACTGACACAATTTTAGCCTACAGTATGTCAAATTAGACAAGCTGTTTGGAATACACAGGTGAATTTATTGGTCTGGTATTATAAAGAGAAATGTAGTTAACTTCAGGAAATAGAGTTGGTATTCCCTTGATTAAATGATAATCACCTGATAAACCTCCAATAAGAACTGGATTGGGTTTCATTAAAAAAAATCAGACATTGAGAATTTCCATAAGTGCTGTGTTTTTCCTCAAATTATCTATTTTAAGTTATCTGATGGGTAGAAATTTGAGTTGAGGAAGGATTTGAGGAAAATCTCAATTTGAGATGTATTATGAAACTGGACCTAAACATTCATATGTCATATTATGACAAGTTCCATTATGTAAGTAATTGTGTTTTTATTAATACACCTGTCAGAAACTCAGACTACAGTAGACTATTACTCAAATACAAAACAGATATCACAAATTGAAAGAAAATAACATTAATGTGACATAACAATAACAGCTCAAATAACTCAATAATATGATACACATGTCAACAACTTTATTTCGAGTTAATTCAGTTTTATTTTTCAGACATCATAAAGTTTATTGTTCAATGTCAAGAAACATAAAGTAATGTTCATTAATTATTAACTTCAAAGACCAGCAATATTATCAAAGACATCATACAACAATAAACACAGAACATATTGTAAGATAATGTAGTACAAGT
Organism: Perna viridis; assembly: GCA_037379345.1. Lineage (NCBI taxonomy): Eukaryota > Metazoa > Mollusca > Bivalvia > Mytilida > Mytilidae > Perna > Perna viridis. The sequence goes on from CM074517.1 coordinate 24,379,316, forward strand.
AATTGTTCTGTTGGTAATCACAGAGAATCACAAGTGGAGCTAACACAGGATCATTCTATGGTGGAAATATTAAGATTGTTAGAACCTTCAAATACTGAGGGGAAAAAAAAAATTACATTGGAAATTCTAGACTTGTTGCTTTATTTCTGCAGGTGGAAGAATGAACAGTATTTAAGTGAATTCGAGTCACTGTCATGATTTATCGTGACCTGAAAGTATTTTTTAGGCCAATCAGAAAACAGATAAAATCTAATCAAGTAATAAATAGTTCTTTCATTTAGTATTGGGGAAATTTTACTATGAAAACCAATAGCTCTATGTCATAATATATGAGCTACTTCTAAATGTGGGTGGTAGTCCTATAAAATCTTGACATTTTTACAGTTTATACAAATACCCAGCCTTAAGTACCTGTTGTAGTATCTTTTTAACAATGAATTTTACAATCCTTATTTTACAAGGTATAAAATTCTATACACGAAATCTCATCATACCAATGACAGTTAGAGTGGGAAAAAAGCTCCCAGCTATTAAGACATACTGGGACCAAGTTTTTTGGTCAGGTATCCCAAAGGGTGGGCTCCACCACAAACACTGTTGGTAATCAGCTAATAGAATTCCTATCAGGGGTGGTCGTGCATGATCCAAAAAAGTAAATCTCATATAATCCAATCATATCCATGTACAGATATTTGCTTATTTACCAGTTATAACATTGCAGAGAAGATATTATCTTATCTGCCAAAGTTAAGAAAAATAGCAAACAGTTCTTCAATCATCACAATGGAAAACCTCCAACATCAGTAATAGAAATGCTATCAACATACACTGTATTAATGAAACCTTAATGAAGTTTATGTTTATATTCATCAATGCTATCAATGAGGTATGTAACATCATAAGTAAGTTCTAAATCCAGGAACACTCCATAGGCACCTAGATATAATTATGACCATTTGTCTTTGCAAGAACAAATTACTCTGATGTTCCTTGAATGGACCTGTTACTGTAAACAAACTTGTTTTTGTGAGCAACACATTTATGCAAACTTCGCAAGCATGAAAAAAAAAAGCCCTAAAAATTAACTACCTAAAGTAAGTACCTTTATTTAGAAATAAATGTTTGAGAAATGTTAGTCATGAAATTAAATTGAGATCCTAAAGCATAATTGTCATGCAGGCCACATGACTTTTCTACCATTATTATCAACAAAAGAAATCCATTTGGAAATTTTCATACTTTGCCCATAAGCAAAATTTGGGTCGGAATACTTTTTTTTCACCCCACTTGATCAGAAAAAAAATCCCAGGCCCCACACCAAAGACTTAATATGCCGAGTAAGAGTACCTTTCTGGGATTGACGAATGTGGAATTTTTTTTCTAGAATGATTCCTTTTTCAATTATTTATATCTTTCCCCACTTGTTCCAGCATAATTAAAGGATGTGGTATAGATCTTGATTCAAAGTTTTATTAAAACTTCTTTTCCAGAGAAACATTCAATCTTGCAAACAATAATAAAATAAGATAAATTCTTCTCAAGTACAAGTCTCATAATGAAGCTGTCCTGTGATATCAAAGAATAATCAAGGGAACCAAGATTCTAGCAGAAATCAAAAGAATGTAATCCAGGGACAAACACCAGACATGGAAAACAGACAAACACAACAAAGAATGTAAAGTAACTAAAATAATACATAAAAGTTATCAAAAGTAAATGAACAACTTGGACGCCACTTAAAACTGGGAGCATACACCAAGTGCACCGATAGGGTAAGCATCCTCTGCTTTTCTAGAAACACATGCACTTTATGAGGAGTTTTTGTTTATTTTTTACCAGCCTTATCATTAGGCACAAAACCATCTAGTAGGTGAGTTTTGGATCAAGATTTGAACAAGATGTTGCATGCTATATTGTGCTAAGAATACCCCTACACTACATTTCCGCCAAATTAACAAATTAAGTGTATGGTAGATAAGAATAAAGTAAGCAAGGAAAGAATAGACAAAGCACAAGTCATCAAAGCAATTTACCAAATATCCAACCATTCCCTCCAATTCTGTTACAGAAAAGTGTAATGGGTGGACTGACAGACAGGAAAAGTGTTGCAATATAGCACCAACTGTAATTGGTTGGTGTATTAATAATGAACAAGATAACTATCTACAGCTAGTTGAAATAGACCAGTTCCAATTTCAATACAAATCAAGCTAGGCTAATGAGTATCTTAAAAAAGCTCTGTAGTTAAAAATTTGCCCTACATTATACTAATGTGTCCTACATAACTGCAACAGAACACCTGTGTGATCTATTAGACACTTTCTTTTAATTTTGAATAGCTGTCAATATAATGAACTTAACCTTTAAATTTTCCATCCACCATCATAGTTGGAAGCTATTCAAAATTAAAAGACAGTGTCCAAAAGATCACACAGATGGTCTGTGGTAGTTAAGTAGGACATATTGGTATAATGTAGGGCAGATTTCAACCTAGAAAGCTATTTAAATTACTCAACAGCCTACCTAAATTTGTATTGACATTGGAACAGGTCTATTTCAGCTAGCTGTAAATGATTCAAAAGTTACCCTCTAATAGCTTTGATACACTGAACTGTTTTCTCTTATCAAAACAAAGTTATTATGTTTTTTGATCTACTGGAATGCACATTTCATTTTCCTTTGAAGTTCAATGGTATATATTGATCTGAATAATAATTATTTCCTTTTTTTTCTGTCAAGTAAATAATTGTCTGTTTGTTTTATTGCAGATTTTTTATTTATTATGATTGATAATGGTTTTGATAGTAGCAAGCAATGAAGTAAAACGCAAAAGAACCAAATCTATGTGAAAGGGAACTCCAAGTAGAAGCATCTGACAGAGTTTAAAATTTGCAAGGGCCCATAAACCAATGGTCCCTAAAATTTTGTGTGGACTACTAAAATTTCTACAGTGATTGTAAAGAACTATACATATTGGCTACCATAATTGAAGCTGTGGTGAACCAAGCCAAAATTTTAGGTTTTGACCCTGCATTAGCTTCGTTTTAATTGTCAACCCAACAGAAATAATACTCAGTGTGTTAATCTTCTTTGTTTAGTCGTTATCACAGGATTGTGATATTATTGATTGATTTTCTGGTTTCCTTGATTTCCCTTTAAATAAAGTTTCTTCTATTTTTCAAGATAGAAGCAAAAACTGCACAAATGGTCAAATTTAAACTTAAAAAAATGCCCACGCAAAAACAACCACAACTTATTTAAGTTTTGCGACTTTTCAGTTCAAATCTAGTCAGGGGAAATTCGTAAACTGATAACAAAAATGCAGACAATAACCAAAGGTTACAACTCTTAATTTCTTTTAATGAAACTTAAAACTTTCAAGGTGGGGTCTGAGAAGTGAAATGTCTTAAATTTCACCATTTTTATCACTCAGGTTTGATTCCTATTATCTGCCATGAAGAAATTTCCATTTCTATCAGTTCTTTATGCTTTCTATTCAGTTTAGTACATAATGGAAAATTTAAAGGACAAGAGAGCTACTGTCAAAAGCTAATATCCTTACATTAATTTTATCATTTCTCCATCTATGTACAAGATTCAAAAATGAATGTTGATAATTACAAACAGGCTCTATTGTAAAACCCGGCAGGTTATTTTAGAACAAGAAAACTAATTTCAATCCAAGCTATTTGTTTCATGCAAAAGATTTACTTCAGGGTAAAGATTTTTAGATTTCATGTGGGTGCAAACAGATTTATTCTTATCTATGGCAGAGATCAGAAATGTGTCCTATTGAAGTGACAGGTAGAGTACAGGTGTTAAAAGGAAGGTGTCTCACCTGTCAACATATTATTGTTTATTTGACCCCATATCTTATCTATGACAAAAGAGGGACTTCCTAACACCAATTCATTTTCATTGTCAAGTCACCCCTGTTTTACTCATATATCTGTTTTCTGAATAGTTAGAAATTGTCTGCACTCATTTATCTTATATCTAATTGCTTTTCTTCCCTTCTGTTAAATACCACCTGTACCTAAAGCTTGTAACTAGGTTTGAACTCTTTGTTCAGAGATAATAAAGCATGAAATGTAGAGATATATAAGCCACTGACTTCTGGGAAAAAGCGAATGATCTTGATGTTTACATGAACATTTGCTTAACAAATTCTACTACAATTTATGCAAATGATGCAAATTTGTGGAAAAAATGTAAAGTATGAAAATCATAATAGAGAAAAAATGGGAACTGATTGTATTCTAAATCAGAGATCTTGACAACAGTTCTAACATATGAAACCATGCAGCTTCATGACATAACTCTTGTTTCCACCTTTTCCATGCATATGCTATGAATTTTTGAGTTAGATTACAAGTAATTCACTTAATTAATCAAACAATGTGACAATCTATAGATTACAGCATGGGAAATATTGGGCTTTTCTATCTCAATAAAGAACATGAAACTAATGTATTCAAGATACTACAGTATGGCAATGAGTAGTTTGGAAGAGTAATCAAGGGAACCAAGGTTATAGCAGTAATCAAAAGAATGCAATCCAGGGACAAAGACCCGACATGGAAAACAGAAATACACAACAAAGAACATAAAGTAACTAAAATCATACATACAAAGTAACAAAAGCAAATGAGCAACTCGGACTCTACTAAAAACTGGGCACATGGACCAGGTGCACCGGTAGGGTAAGCATCCTCTGCCTTTCTATAAACACCCGCCGAGTTGCTTATGTTGGAAGTCACACATAAGTGTGGGGGTTGTAGAAAACACCAAAAACACATTGGAAAAGGATAGAACTGTATTTATTGCAGCTAAGCTTGTTGTTGTGATGAAATTTAGTTTGACTATTTGTTTTTTATTCAACTTTAAGTTCAAAAGAGTGGACCTATCAAATACACATGTAAATTATACCTCTTTGTTGCCAGCTTTCCTTCTCTTGAGGTTGGGTCTAAAATCATCCCCATATCTGACAAAGTAATAGTAGGACACGAGCCTGTCCAAGGGGTTCCTTATAATGTTGATATACAGAGGTTTCTTTGCTACACCAAATCTGAAAAGGAATACACAAACAATGAACCATTCGTTTACTTTAAAGCATTTTGAACATTTTTTTAAATTTTTTTAAAATTCATCGAACAGATTTTTACTTCATACAATAGGATAACAGTAACAACACATTATTGAGGATTCCAGCCTTGGTAGTATATATTTACTGTACAGTAACTTAGGAAGAATATATAATGTGACCACTCACATGGAAAACAAACCAGATAACAAAGGCAGTCTACAAATGCAAGAATTTTTGCAGCTGTTAAAAATTCCATTCAAATTAACAAACAGAAAATCAAAAAGGAAAAGACAAAAAACATTTTAAGTTGTTTATTCTACAAAAAAAAGTGATTCCACCATTTCTTACTAGATTATAGTAAAACATATATATGCTTCAGTGAATTTTACAGGAGTTGTGCTAACAATCTGCTTAAGTAGGAGTATTTCAGGAAATTTTTAAGCACAAAGGGGCATAACTCAAACAAAAATTACGGGGATCAAAATTACCAATCTGTGCAATCAACTTTTCAAATACAATTAAACTGTATAAAAAGCCATTTTCAAAATTGTTCATCCTTGCAAAAATACAAAAATCACAGCAGGAGAAGATTTTTTGTTCAAGGCAAGAAAACATGCTTCAATCTTACTACAAGATATTGTTAATGTTTTATTCATGGCTGGAATCTATTTTGATTTATTCACACTAGAAAACATTAGTTAATAACAACATTATTCAATTATAAACTTTACTGTTGAATATTTGACGCATTATTTTGTTGTATAACAACTTTTACTTAATGACCTGATGTCACTTTTTTACTGCAACAAGACACTACATATTTTACATGTTGTTATAAGAATGGATTACAAGCTGTCATGACAAGGCAATTTTTTTCTCATTCAGTTACAGATTCATTTTTAAAAATTTTTATGCAACATGCAAAAATGATTGATCAACCCATCATTTTCCTACAGTCAATATTTGTTGTTAGTCAGGCAGTGTGTTTGTTCAGCTTTCATTGTATTGCAAAAAATACTTCAATGATTGCTTTTCAGTATTGTACTTCCTCTAGCAACATGTGCTATTCTAATAGAAATACAATTAAATTTTTCACATGAATGGGGCCTTTAGAGAGAGAAATATTTTATTTGAAAATATATCTTCTGTGAATGAAATGTTTTACATGACAAGGGTACCAGCAACTGTAATCAAAGCTTATTACAGAAACCATATGGTCAAAATATAAACAGTTGTCAAACAGGAAATTGAGGTGCTCAGTCTGAAATCAGATCCCAAAATAACAAGCTTCTGTCAAAACATTGAATGGCTTTGACATGCAGTAATCTGTAAGGAAAGAAGTGGGAACAGACGAACAGACTGATGGAAACCATGATCATTATAAACCTCCTGCTCTAAAATATAATTTACACAAAAAGAAACTTGGACGAAAGATATACTAAATATGGGTACTGCAAATTCAGTAAAATAGTGTGTACCAAAGACAACTTCAAAACTAATGATACCAATTTCGACAGATAACTCTGTGAAAAACCTTATTTTTCTAACATTCTACTGAAATATAGTGACACAAAGATCTAATAATGGTCTTTTAAAATAGAGAAAGCATCCTTGAGTGAAATTGTATTGTCAGATTGGTGGATTTTTTAAGATGTAAGTTTCTGATGTTTCTGATTTTGCCTGATTCTTTCAAAAACTTACACTCCAGAATTTTTTTGTTCTCACCATTTCCTTTCTTTTTTCATAAAACAGTTTTCAATTCATTAACAGTGTTTACCAAGTATGCACACTTTTCTGTGGAACAAAAGGTAAAATCTTGAAGAAACACTTGCAAAATCAGCATAACAATTAAACTAAATCTGGTGCATATTCTGCTTGCACTCCCCCTTAAAAAAGGACAAAAAATTTTTTTTTTATATGAAATCTAGATTATTCACAGATTCTATTTAAAAAATGTTCATAACTATATCAGTCTTTAATTCTATTATTAATTCACAAATTTCCAAGCATCATATAATTTCCAACCACAACCCTACTCCCACATACTTGAAGATCACCCTTACTGAACCCAGAAACATTCAATAGTAGATAAAAATTAAAGTGTTACAATGTTTATTTTATAATTTCATAATTTTAATAAAGCTAACATGTAAACTGCATAAAAACTACATATGTTGGAAATCCCTTCATTCTGTTTGATAAAATAATGAAGTAGAAATTTACTCACACCCAAATTAAACAACTGTCTGTTTGTCTGTTCTAATTTATCAAATTGCCAAGATCAATTTTTAAATGTTACAAAATTAAGCTAATGGGTATCTGAAGTGTCCTGCTGAATAAACTTAATTTTACATTCGATAAATTGTTTGTGACATAAATTTCATTAATATAAGGGGTGGAATATTAAACTTTAATATGAAAATTAAAAATTCTGTACTGGAAGGTATTCTAGTGCATGATAAATTAGATTACAAAGAACTCCTGTTTTTAACTGGAAATACATTCAGTACATTTGTTCTTTGGTTGTGTGCCCTCAGACATGTCCCTGCCTAGATCATTATTTCTGTTTGAAATTCAAACTCTATTTCTGTATTTATTGCCCAATTTTATTCCTTTTATGCACCTATAAAAGTTGCACACTTGAGGTCAATTGTAATGATTAAAAAAATACTGTTTCTTATATATAATGATTGTAGAAAAAAACTGGCAGATCAAAGAATAATTTATGTAAAAGTTGGTGTTGTAATTTTAGATCCGAAAATTAGACAATTAGGCTGCTAGTGTATCTAGTATCAAATGAAAATTCAGTACACATTGACAGATCCATTTTATCAAATGTCAAATTACCATTTCTTATGAACAGTCAAATATCTATTGCCTTGTTTGGGAAAAGCATAAAACTCAATCATATGAGTAACAAGGATTAATTTGCTGGGTCAATATGTGAAAGTGTTATACTGGGTTGTGAGTTAATTGGATTGGGACCTCAGTATTAATGGTGTATCAATCAACCACATTTTACATGTGATGGCTCCAATGATCATTTGATTTGTTGGCATCAGAAATGACTGGTCCCTCTAAGATTCTGGCAGATTTCTAAGACATTTGGAATACTACTATGTTTTGATCATGACTTTTAAGAATGTTTTAAAGAGACAACAACCCTCAACAAAATGTGAAACCTGGATAGCAAAAGACAGTAAGGGCCTTCTATGAACAGTGAGGATTTCCCACCAATGCCAGTCTGCCATAGACTGGCATCTAAAATCACAAATACACTAGTTCAACTAAAATGGCATCACATTGTACCCTTAACAAAATTTCTCTAATTCTTTGCACTCATAGTAGTAACCAAATTTAAATAGCAGTGATTTTCCACACCATTTTGGGGGGTCCAATTTTGGCTCTTTCACAAAGAGAAATTTGCTCAAAATTTCCAAAATATCAGCAGTGAAATTTCCAAATTGTGACATGAAATATCATCTGAAGCTTTGCACATAAATGATAAAAATGTCTACTCTACTGTATCAAGTTAGTCATCTAGAGGTCACCTCATGGACTTCAATGGAAACTGTTATGGTCTTCATCAAGGATTTCCCTTAGAAATTATTTTTTAGATACTGCATAAAAATCCATGCCCTCATGACTATCTGTAGACTATTTCCAAAAATCACAATTTTCACATTCTTTTTCCGCATTGCCCAAGGCTCTTCAAAACAGGAAGAAAATTATTGAATAAGTCTTCCAATTTATCATCCTTAGACTGACTGCCTTTATCTCTTCGTAACCTTGTTCATGTTCAAAGTTCTAAACCATGAGCCCCAGACTACCCAAATTTCTTCTGAAGATATTCTTACATGATTGAAGCTGTACAAAAATAGTTCCAGAACAATCACACAAGCAACAACTGCCTTTCAGAACCTTACTTCTATATGGTGCAATACATAAATAGCTCCCTATCAATCATGCTTCATACAGTCAATTTCACTGGTGACAAGTGAATAGCTGTCTGCTTATTATTTATCAATAAACTAATAGTAAATGAATTTTTTGCAGAAAATATTGAAAACTTGTTCTGGCAGAACTGCACACAAAAACAAGTTGGTTAATTGAAGTTAAATCTTCCTCGTAGGATAACTTAAGTTCACACAAGCTGAGTAACCCATTCCTTTTGTGGTTCACAGCCTCAAAATCAAGAAAAAATAACCAGCCTTAAAAGTGTGTCCCCCCCCAAAAAAAAAAAACAAAACAAAACAAGCATCTTGTAGCAATATATCAGTGCAAAATATGCTGAAGTACAGTGCAAAAGTCCCATAACTTCTGTAAAATTTGCCAAATCAAGATGGCTGTACAATGATCAACTACAAATGATGAATAACAATCCTACAAAATTTGAACAAAATTTGTCCATTGTTTTCTGAGGAGTTGCATTCACAAATGTGACCAGATGGACACACTAGTATTTCTATGTCCCCTTCCACGTAGTGGAGGGTGACAAAAAAACATGCTTTTTAACAAACAACATCCCTTGTGCAGGTTTGCAGGAATAACTGTTTTTATCAGAAACTTTGGCACAACAGAGTCAACAAGTAGCAGTAGCAAGATATACTGTCAAGCACCTGATTTATATATCAAATCCTCTCATTTGATTGATGCAGGATACTAATGAAGGCATTTAATGAGGATATATGATTGATAATAGATAATTAATGTTACATAAAAATCTATAACACAAAACAGAACATATTTTGTAAGTGGTCGCACCTGCTGAATCGCATCAATCATGAAGAGAAATGCTGCAGATATGTAGCAACAATTGTTTCTACACCCAGCAATACAACACTGGAAGATGATATATCATGGAATTTGTAACAAGAGTGAAATACCTTCTAGTCTTTACCATACAAATTGTAAAATAATCTGAAGTTTATAACAAGAGCATAATGATAAAAAGCTTTAGAAAAAAGCAAAAGTTTCTGAACTCACAGAATAAATTTAAATTATTTATAAAACAAAGGGTAGTGATAAAATAATAAAATGAAGCCTTAGGATAATAATTAGTCTTCAAAGCAATGTGATAACCTAGCATAGGAAATAAAGCATGACCAGATCAATGTGAAGCAACAAACTATAGGATGCTTAGTTTAACATGTTACCTAAATACAAGAAAACTTTGAAATAAAGTTACAGTAAATTTCAAATATTTTTGTGAGCAGACATATAGTCAGATTTTGCTAGTTGATAGTTCAATATAATTCTGATTTGAAATACAGAAAAAATAACAAACTTTGCTTTTAATCCTTTTAAGTATAGTGAAGTCACACAAATAACAGCATGGAAACTGTTTCAGTAAATACATGCAGATTTGTAGGGGGCAAACCTACCCTTTTTCCAAAACATTGGGAAAAATCCATTTTGCATGGAATCTTAATTTTGATCACTTCTACTTCTAAAATTGTGCAAAATACTCTTTTAAAGAGTTCAGTGGGAATCTAGTCTTTATTTTTGGTATTTGAATTTTTATTATTAAACTAACTTCTTAAAATTTTATTAAAAATTATTTTTTTTAAGAGAAATGCTTTTTATGGATTTAAAGGGTAAATAAGTTAATTGTGTTAATTTGTATACATAGTTTATTTGAGTTGAGTAGTATTCTTTGGCAGGTTAAAGCTCTTGTTTAATTAGTCACCTAAGTCAATTAAAAGATTACTTATCCAGCACCCAAGGTTGGGTACTTCTTTGTCAAAAATTTTTCAAACAGAAACATTGTAGTTTTGAGCTAATTGAATCAAAAGTGTCAGGCCTGATGAGGTTCCTTTATGATGTACACATTTTACTTTATTCACTTGACTATGTGGTAATAAAAAGTGTATAGTTTGAACATCGTCTACTTTAAGGTCCTGCTAAGATGTGTGTCCATCAATTCACTTGACTATGTGGAAATAAAAAGTGTATAGTTTGAATCTTGTCTACTTTAAGGTCCTGCTAAGATGTGTGTCCATCAATCCCGTAGAAATTGCACAATTTAAATTGAGCGAGTTTCCCCATGAAAATGAAATAACAGGAAAAGAATTAAACACAGAAAAATCAGTTACATCCCTGAAAAGACCAGTTTACAGCAAAATATGTAGCCTGTGCTTTAATTCCAATAGGTCAATAGGTCACTGAACATGACATGCTAGATTTGATCCTTAAATATTTGGTATATTTTCTTTTCATAATTCATATAAATGGATGATGTATCATCTATCAGGCACAGGAAATGATGTCAATGTAGAAATGAGTTACTGTAGCCTGGTACAAGTACATGTAATTAAGGTACAACTGTACCAGTAAAACAAACACTTTGCCTTTTTAATTCATCTATTACATGCTGAAGTACACTGTATTCTAAAGATTATATGGCCAGACAATTTCATGCCGACAGAGGACAGCTTCACTGTTATGAATTAAAATTTACAGCCAAGTTTAATCACAAACTGACAATTACTGTGGTATGACTCAACCTAATTAGCTACAGGCTTGAAAACTAGGAGACAAGAGTTGACTCTTATATCCCATATGAGGCAAAACTTAGTCTAAATTAATCAAAAAGACATGATTAAAGTTTATTTTCCTAGAGAAACACAGGTCGTATTGACTGGCTTTTTTAAGGAACACAAATTGTTCTCCTTTTTGCCCAAGTGTAAGTTTTTCAGTGGTTTTCAATACAAGTTTTACCAATTAAACTAAAAAAATAATTACACTGATACTTCTTTAAGTTATTAAACCATATTGTTCAGTTCATTTATATTTTCATGAATTACAAGAGAGTACTTCAAGAAACTAAGTTGAAAAGGACATTACTCCACAAAATTTGAGGGATAGTTATATGTTCAACAACATACTGAACCTTTACTACATACTAGTACCATTTTTGTTAAATTTTGTTCAATAGTTAGAAAAGGGTTACAATGACAAAAAGAGGACTAAAGAAAGACAGGAACATCAATAACATTATACATTCAGTGCTAACAATAAAATGCAGACCTACAGAACCCAAATTTGGCTGGAAGTGTAAAACATAAACTTCATTTGACAAAAGCTTATTTCATAGGATTGTATAAAAAGAAAAAAAGTGTCTCCCCATTTTTTTTTTTTTTTTGGCATTATCATTAAGCAGTATTCCAACCATGTCTACAGCTATTATGTCTGCCTTTAGAAACTTAATTAGAATTCTGATTAACAGTATGCAAGGTTTAATTATAGACTCTAATCAATAGTTAGACATTTAACAAAGCTTGTATCAGATTCTCTGGATATAAGTGATAACTGTATGAAGTCAAGGTAATAGTAGTGACATAGAGTTTTTGCATTATCCAGTGTTTTTAAGAGGACACTTATATAGATACTTAAGCCACATTAATCTTATTTAAATGTTAATAAAGATGACCACTCATACTGAGAATACATAACATTCAGATAGGGTTTTTTCAGATTCAAACCAGAGTGACTTGGCACCTAAATAAGACAACAGTGTAAATATAGGGTCCTTAAAACACTACAATAAACGATTAAGCCAGTACCCGGTAAGTCCAAAAATGTTATGAATCAACTTCTTGTTGTGACATCAAGATTGAAAGTTCATCTGAAATAAATACTAACAACAGAAGGAAGAAATTTCTGTATATATTGATTTACAGGCTTACAGCGAATACTATAGTTAACTTTGTGAAATAGAGTTGGTCTTCCCTTGAAAAAATGACAATTTTCAGGACATTTTAACTTTTTACAACTTCATAGGTATTTTAATCTAAGCTTGATAAACAGGTCCAATTTTTTGTCAATTGTCTACTTAACTACCTGAAGAAGCTTATTAGGTGATTGTCTTTCCTGAATTTAACTTCACAACTCGCTGTAATAAAAAAGGGGCAACCACATGACAAGTTACATGAACTAATAAAGGTGTAATCATAAACCAAATCTCATTTTACAGAGCTATCGCATACCTAATATATATCAACTTAAAATACAAAGTGACAGGAGAAACACAAAAAAACAAATCTTGTACAACTTTCAAAGTAAAACCAGAAGTTAGAGGAATGATAACAAGTCTAGTTCTCTAGATCTCGCCAGATAATCATTGATATACAACTAATGGTTTATACACATTAAAACATAATTTTCACCATCAAAATAATTGGCCAAAAAATCTGCTGAGTTTTGCAGTTTTACCAGTAAAAGTTGTTAAACCACGGGTTAGCTGAGTACATCACAGTCACATTAACCATGAAGTTTAATTCATATAATGGCAGTAAAAACCTTGCAGTTTGTCAATACCGTCACAAGTAAACAAGATACTTTCACCTGCATCACCAATGGTGAAAGCAAGCCTATTATAGTCCCTAGATTCCATTATGCTTAGGGACTTTGTGTTATTTGAAACTCAAGAAGTATTTTAACAATACTATTCTAACTTAGTACAGATTTTGACTTTTGTATACATATTGAGTGCACCTCTTAATATGTTGAATTTTTTTCCTGGGACTGGTGTATTTGTGCAGAGAGCAGACACATAATTTTGTTCATAACTGTTAAACTGTATCAGTACAAATCTTTATAATAATCAGGCAAAATTGGAAAATTACATGTCTAAAATCCACTGATCTGAGAATATGCTTTCATTTAAGGAAGTCTTTTCTCTATTTGAAATAAGAACTTTTCCATTCCTACATTGTAGGGTAGGTGAGGTTTCTCATTAGAATGTGAGAAAACTGTAGTTATTTTACTATATCTGCCACTGAAATGCTAATTTGCAGTACATTTCAATAAATTTATAACTAATTCTACTAAAATGATTTGGAAAATCTTGTCCTCGTTCCTTGATTCTGAAGGGACACAATCAAATTGTGGGGTATGTAAAATCATGTTTCAGTAACTGCTGGATTCTTACAGAGACTGACACTTAAAAGCAGAAAATTTGCCATAAGTGAAAACATTAGCCCCAAGGTTAACTATATCACCGGGATGCAAGCAAACCTATATCCTTCCTGTATAACTTTAATGTACAATGTTTGCTATTGTAATTAATTTTATGAATTTTTTTAGTAAAAAACACACCAAATATTGAATGTAAGGAAACAACAAATTTTTCAAGAGAATGAAACTGTAAAATGGTTTACAAAACCTGACAGGTTTCAAGATGAAACAGATGTTAATATTGGTAAAGAACTAGAGATAGGCAACTGGTTTCAGACCTGTTGCCCATCTATTAGAGCTTTACCAAAGAAAAGTTTATCTAAGAATTGAAACAGGACCATTTTAGATCATATTTTAGTCTTTATAAATTTCTAACCATTTCAGCCAAAAACTGTGTGAAAAATGACATTCTCAAATGCCACTGTGAAGCTGATTATTGAATAGTTTCACAATCCTTCATCTATAATGGATTTAGATAATAAAACACATCAATCAGAAACGAAGGAATGCCAATAAAATTACATAATTCTCTCATTCCTTTTAATGCTTCAACAATAGGTGGAATGAGAAAGAAATAAAACCTGCAGGATACAATTTAACTGATTCCATTTTTGGTCATATACCCTAAATTATTTGGATTCTGGTAGAGAACAGAACAAATGAAAACATTAAATACTGTGGAAGCAATATTTATAAAACATCAATTCACTTAACCCTAAAGATGAGCTCTTTTCTATTTATGGTAATAACTCTTGATATTTATTGCCCATGTTTAAATGTTTCTAATTGATTTTCTGTGTGTTATTATTGGAGCCATGTCTTTAAAATGTCAATTGTTAAATTTAATTTGGCCCCACACAAAGAACAACCATTGCTGTAAAATAAATTGATATTGAAGAAACTGGCAGTAATCAACATTAACTTCAAACCTAATTGCTACCTACAAAGTTTAGGACTATATTTACCATCTGTTTAAGTCAAATGACATAAGTTTCTACTATGAAATTCATCCCTAATATTACTGTAGTGTCTGTTTAATAACAAGATTTCTATGCATAGCCATATGTCCCCTACGACTCCAAACAAGTCCCATAACTCTTGTAAAATTTGTAGAAACAGAATCACATTGCCATATGATCAACTACGCATTGTAGCTTTCTGGTAGCAATCCTGCAAAAATTGAACAAAAATCTGTACAGTGGTCCACAAAGAGTTACATCAACAAAGTGTTCCTATACAGGAGCATGAGGAAATTCAACAAAGTCCTGTAACTCCTGTATAATTTAATGATTCAATATGTTTTCAAAACCACCAGAAAAGCATGTGCTGGTTATAAGTTTTTCATTAAAACTATAAATTTCCATAATATTTCTTAACAGGGTTGCATTTATTATACAATTTTTCCTGTGTTACAATCGGAATTCTTGTTCTTATTTTTCTAATATCTGCCAGAATATAAAGCAACTTCAAACATATTACATTCAACCAATAAGATGAACCAAAAATTTGTTCAATGGCAAAACAGTTCTTGGATGGAATAAGGAAAAGACATAGTTCTTTCCTGAGTATTTGATCAAACAATATTAGCATAGTGATTTGCAGCAGTTTTTTTTTAGAAAGCAAAAATACCAATCATATATATATTACAAATTTCATTTTGCTGAACACATTTCAAGGAGTTACCTCTCATCAGCAGCATTAGAATTTAAATAGGAAGATTTAAGTTGAAAATTATTTGTATACAAGAAGTACTCAAAACCAAAATTATTTAAAGAGGAAGCCTAATCCATCACCAAGAGTTTCTACCATGTGCAATGCAAGGAATGAAGCCTCTGTGTTTTAGTTATATTGAAATTTGAATACTGCAAGTTTTGATCAATATGATAAATAAAATCTGATATATTTCCAGGTCAGACCTGCCTGACTACTAGGTTAGTGAATACCCACAGGGACCATTGGTCCACCAGCAGTGGCATCAACCACCTGTTTATCAAATACAAAAATATCAATCATATAATTTGCTGTACACATACTGTACTATCTTAAATTGATTTTAGAATAACAACAGTATGTTTTACTTCGGAGGGAAAGTCTAATGAGCTGAGCTATGCCAGTCAGAGGTTTCATTAAGAACCGACTGTCAAAATGTAGACAGTTCAAAAAGTAGGAATGGACAGTTCAAAATCACAATGGGCCCCATTCCCCCTTTGATGCATTTTGAAGGTATAGACAGTCCATTTTCTCTATTAAGCGTGTTCAATAAGATGATAATGAAAGCCTTGGCCAGTAAGCACAGTACTTCATGGAGTAGCCTCGTCATTAGATTTAATGAAAAGGACATTTTACTGTCCCAACACCATTTACCCAACACCACCATTTGACCAACAGTTTATGTATTTTGTTTCGTTTAATTTACATTAAACATCTGACAACTGCTTCTACAAAAAAATTACACCAGCAAGGAATAACAGTTCAGAATCGTGTCAGTATTCTCAGGCTGCCAACAACAATTCATACTGATACAATTACCACTGAAAGGATGTCAAAATGAGAGGTATTTTGATAAAACTTTACCACCATCAACATTTTTGCTAATCTCATCAACAGCATTGAAAGCATGTTTCCCTTGTTAGCACACTTGGCAGCTGTTTGACGTGAAAGACATGTAAGGCGTGTTTTGCTTCTACATGCAAGTTTTTGCTCCTAAATTGAAGAAACATGACTAAATGTCCTAAGATTTGAAATCTACTTTGCTATCAGCTTACCCTTCAAATCCATCATCTAACAGAGTGAAGGTCAACTTAGATAACTTGAAGAAATTTACTGTTTTTTTTATAGTGTATTCACTTCACATAAAAATTGTCCAGATCATGGGGTATAACTTATTTAGTTGTTATTAGCTTCAAATCTAAATAAAAACATGACAATATTGAACAATTATGTCAGATTGACATATACCAGACGACTTAAATGTCTGTATTTAGTGGATAGGTTAGGTTTTAACAAGTACACAACCAAGTCAATTATAGGACTCCCCGATGGAAAGGGGAAATGAATCTTGCCAAAGGTGTTTATTCTCAACATGAATCTAAATTACAGGCCAAATTTACCTTACTAAATTGATACCAGTGAACCCAAATCCTGTTCAACCGTAAAGCAATACAATTACAGTTTTATATAAAGACCTCTTGTAGATGTGATACCTCTACAACTTTATTTTTTTTAAGAAAGCTGAAAAAATCCTTACTGTTTTAAAATATAACACTACTGACAATAAGACTCAGAAATGGAAGCTACACAATGGTATGACAATTCTCAATGGCAGACTGGTGGGGGTTTTGACCTTTTCGTGCAAAATTTTTGCAAATTGAGCAAATAATAGCCTGGAAACCCCTTATTTTTTGGAAACCTTCTAGAACATTCCCCACTTTTCAAAATCTCTTTATCTGCCCCAGATTCTAAAAATATATTATCATGTTTTCCTTATATGAAAATCCACCCAGTGCATCATCAACTTGGAAAAATAATGCAAAGCTTAGGTCATTTATTAATCATTTTATTTTTATATTAAATAAATTTTATGACAACAAAAATAAATTCTGTAAGCCTCCAGGACATAAAATACTAGTTTTAATCAATTTCAACAGCCATAAAATATCATTATATCTAACAGTAAAACTGATAGCATCTTAAAATTGTCCCTCAGAATCCTATAAAACAAGTGATAAAAGCAACAACCTGGAGGGTTCAGGATCTGAATCAATACTCCTCAACTGAACTTGCCTTTATAGCAATTACAAACAGAAGTAAAAAAAAAAACCTTCAAAATATAAAGATGAAGAAAGATCAAAGAAAAGAGACCCATTGTTAATGCTACAGTATGTATAATGGTTAGAGAATTGTAATAAGATTAAAAGCTTTACTTAAAGCAGTCACATAAAGTTCTTTTGAAGAGACAATTTTTGATGTAACAAAGGTTTAGATATCAGTTAAAATGCTACAATATCATTCATTAATGGACCATATTATGTAAAAGTTTTATCATAAGTATCCTAAAATAGAGAGCTAGTAAGCAATGCCAGGCAATGGGCATGTTTTATAACAAAAACTGAGAGTCACTGAACAATGAAGTAAAAAGGGTATGGGTAATGTGATTGAAGTCCAGTTGTCTGTTATCTCAATGAAAGGCATCCAATTTAATGTGCACATCTCAACCAGTTTTTCTATGAGAAAAAAATACTGTAAAGTAAAGCCACTAAAGGGATACAACTTGATAATGTTACAATCATCTAGTCTTTCAAGCTTTCAAAGATGATGCATCTGGTTGGCTAACTGATCCAGATCTTAGTCTTATTTGAATAGATCAGCTGTATTTTCAGATGATCTGAAGAAGCTAACAAATTAACAAAATCATTAAGTAAATTTACAGTAAAATGAGAAATGAAACAGTAAGATCTGATTTTAAATCAAATACTTAAGTCTTCATAGTGGCTAATCGTCAAATTTTCTCTGCCACTGATTTCGGCTTATTTTCAACATCCAAAATGGCACAAATGAGAAAATGAATCTTTAGCATGTAATCGTAGTGCAAATGTTGTAAGACTTTTCACAAACATCTTACAAATCCTAGTATACATAACAGAATCAGTTTTGAATAAGAATGTGGTATGAAATTCAATTTTTGTACAAGACAAAAAAAAACATTCGATCACTATGACTTACTTAGAGAAGTCAAGGAAGGCCAAATGACCATGATACAGAGCTGGCTTCATACTTGTCCATCTCGTCATATTCTGTACAAAGCGTACCTACAATAAATTTAACATAAAATAAGGAAAAAATTTCCTCATAACATCATAACAAATTTACTGAACCTGAGGATTAATAATGTTGATACATTTACTTTGATAATGAGTTCCTCTAAAGTAACATGTCTATTTACATGTAAGTTTACTAATTTCTATAATTTAGTCAAAAGAAACTCAACAATAATTTTTCTGCACTCTGGGACTGCATCAGTAATGCATACAACCAGTAATCGTATTGTGAAAATAAAATGATTTTATGTGTATTTTAGTACCATTATACCATTAAATAAATAAAAATAATATATAAAAACCTTCATTTGTAAGAATTATCTACAACCAATCAATAAGAAACAATATATGGAGCTTTCTACTGAAACTTCTGATAAAAAGAAAGTTGAACAAATCCAACTTCACAGTAGAAATCTGATCATCAACTTTTATCTGAAGTTGTCTGTTGGTATTTAGAGAAACCCATTAATCATAAGCAGACAAGATATGATACTGGTTTGCTTTTTATTTGAAAAAAAAACTATTCCTATCTGAAATAGACTAATTTAACCAAATATTTTCATTGTTATTTTTTAAATCAATCTTCTTTTACATCAATCATCAGTCCCTTAGTTTTTGTGGCCACCTTTTCTTTAAACAATGTTGAAACAACATTATAAAACATCACTCTTAACACACATTTCCAAAGTTTAACTAAAAATCATGCAAGTTGTAATTATTTTTTATATTTCTTTGGAGTAAAGTTTGATGAAGAATCTGCACTACATGTACAACAAATAAACATGAGCATTAAAAGCTCTTTAACCGACAATAGTCTTTGTTTGAAACTTAAAATATTTTTTGTTCACCTGGCACATGACATTTCTTTAAGACCAAAACATTTTTTAGTTGATAAAATGTCATAACAGTATATAAATATATACTGATAATGGCACAATCTGATAACCAGACTTCATCAAAATCATATTTACAGGGCAATGAACAAGATTTTTGATAAAATATCAGCTTGTTGATTAGAGTATAAAACTTCGTAATCTGACACTGATTGTAAAATCTATAAACCATGAACGAATTGAGATTAAAACAAAAGTTGTATTGATGTGAGCATGATATGGAGATTCTTGACCTTATCTATTCAAACATTATTGGCTGCATAAGATCTTTATTATTATAGATAAAGCATCTAATTCAAGATTATGGTTGGTCATATAATGCCTAATTTCTTCTAAAAAAAGTAGACTTAATTGAGTATGAATATCTATAATGAACAGGGAAATGTGGAATTTGACTATGCATTTATCTCGGCCACATATCTGATAGAAAACATTTGCCAAACCAATGCAATATCAGATAAAATACAATACATGTATAGACATCATATTTAAAAAATTACAGTTACGTGAATACTTTAAAAATATCTTTCACCTAATAAATATTTGTATAATAAAACGAAGTCTGTAACTACTTACAAATATAAAACTGTATATGGTAATCATTTTACTGATGACATTTTATCATCATGAAAACACTTTATCATCACAATTAAATCAATTAAAGTTTAAGCTTAACAAAAACAAAAAACAAAAACAAAACAAAAGTCATTTTGATTAACATGTGTTCTAACAATGTTTTTAAACTGAGTGTTATTACATTAAATTGTTGCAGACTACTGATACATTGTGCTAAGGATCCCCCCACTCAACCATTTCTGTCAAACCTGGAAAGGGGAAACACAATCGTAATGCAATACTTAAGCATTTCACACAATAGAAGCTGAAAAATCTGTTACATTTTTTTCTTAGGAGGGGAGACTGTTTTTCAAATAAATTCTCCGGAAGAAGATATATAAATTGTTAGTTTTCTCCACTCAAGGTAGACAAAATTTGATGAGTCAAAATGCAAGTGATAGCAAGCATGTTGAAATCTAAATTTTACAATCAAGAGAACAGAATGATAAAAAGTTATGTGTGCATCTGATCTATTTCTACTTACTTGGTCTGATAGAGGTAGAATGTGAGTATTCTTCGTTGTATTAACATGAAGGACATGGAATTTATTTTTAAAACACAGGTCATAGGCAATACCAGCGAAGGACGTACTCCCTGTTTTAGGTACTCTGTTGTAGATAATCACGAAATCTTCATCTGATCTACCCGTTAATTCAACCTAAAACATATAAATGTATATACATATAAAAACATACCATGCAAATGAATAAAGTCTTCATATTTTAATCTATAAGACCTTATTATGGAAGATCCAGAGGTGTAATATATTATGCAAAACTTTGTTTCCAAAAAATAGTCATTTTTCAGAGATCACAAACTCATGTTCTCTAAAAACATGAAATTGAGTTTTTTTATTTACTGAAAGGATAAGATTTCCATAAATTACACAGAAAGCAATAGACTTTTTTTAAAATAGAGGGAAACAACTCTTGGAACTGTTCATAATTTTGTTGATTTGTTTAGAAACTTGTTTATATTTTAAGTCAGCCACATTTGAAACAGAAAAATCCCTTTTCTCTCTTACATCAAGTTTAACATAATATGGTAGGGGAAAATGATGGGATAAAATTTACTCTGAACAGTCAACATCATAGGATCTGCCTGGTTTCTACATGGACAGTCTCTTAACATCATGCAATGCTGGTAAAACACAGATATAAACATGGTTAAAGTTAATTTCCCTCCTTAGTTCTTAGTTCTTAGTGGCATTCATAAAACTGAACGTAAAAAACATTAGAATTACTGTCATTTAATAGAACAGAAAAAAAATATTGAACTGTAATGAGAATTTTTTTTAATGCTATAACTTGTTTACTTTAAAAAACACTTTTATCTATTTGAATATATGTAATGATAGCACTATATGCCATATTTGCAAGCAAATGAACTCAGTTATGATGAAGCTAAATGAGACTTGAGTGTACTGGGAGTGAACATGATTAAAAATAAATAAACATTCTAATTATTTTTAATTGTTGTTGTAACAAATGGGTATACTGAGTTGAAGACCTGGTGGGTACTCAGTGGGAAATAAGACATCAGATCCTGGGTTAGAGCCTGGTTTCTAAAGCTAATGTTGTTCATGCTGTTACCAGAGACATCTGTGGTGAAGATCTGGTTCACCATTCAATGTTATGTCTTACACAGATGAAAAACACACTGGTTTTTAGAAATGTTACAGTTAATTTTTAATCACACAGGTCAAGAAAAAAAATCATGACATAAATTAAAAAACTAGCAAAGAACTACACTTCAATAATATTCTTGTCAATAACCTATAAAGAAAACGCAGTTCTTAAAGTTTGTAGAAAAGTAAAAACAGACTTTTCATCAACTTCTCAGAAAAAGATACTAAGGTTCAAATTAGACCTGTTCCAAGATCCAAAACCCTCCACTTCCGAAGAACAACCATTGAAATTTCATTCACCTAGACCCTTGTTTTACCATGCTTTACATACATTTGTACACTGAGGACATTTCACTCTATTCTGGTAGACCTTTCCTTAAGAACATAAAAAAATTTAATTTAATTTAATTTGATCCCCAGTGGATCCAAAATATTTTAAGAGGGCATACATAAAAATTGATCCCAAAAAATTAGCAAGGAGCCCCAATTTTTGTGTTCACATAGTGTGAAGGAGAAAAAATACAGACAAAAATATTTTTGTTTTAACTGAACAGAATGTTTGGCTCTACCTCCAGGAAACTGATACTATAGTGTATTTTGCAAGTTAATTTTTCAGCTAACAGAACCATACTTATTCTGAATAACTAAACATGATGGAATTTCAAAACACAGGCTGTTTTAAAGAGTTGAAAAAAAAAATTTCTTTGAACACGGTCAAAAAGTAGAAAACCAAAAAATGTCTAAGTGCTGCTGTACTTTGTTGATACAGATGAAAATCCCATAGAAATCAAATGAAACACGACAAGTCTGTGTATTAATTTTTTGTTACGCAAATATGAAATATGAAATATTTAGATAATATCTGATGCTGTCACTTATAGAGACAGAAGAATATAGCCGATGTCTGAAGAAAGTTAATTTTCTACAAATTACAGATGATGAATCTTACGACTAAAGCCATGCTGATCATTGATATTCAATCTTTCACATTTTATTGAGTTAAGACCAAACAAATATCTACACAAGGAAGAAGGAAGTCCAGATAACACACACAATATTGAATTTAAGCATATATAAGTGAAATTAAATTCAGTAGCACCCAGCAATTCTGATGGGGGGGGGGGTTTGTAGAGTTGGGATGGATCTGCTCCAGGGAGTCTAGTTTTTCTGTACAATCAAGCATTAAAGATTGATTGATTGTTGGGGTTTAACGTCGGAGCAGCTATATTTCAGCTATAAATATATATTTCAAGCATTAAAGGGACCAGCCTATGAATGTGTATTGTTCCAAGTATTGTTGAACAATATGTTTTCATACTCAATTCTAAATACTATGGAATTAAAATTAACTAGATAAGTGACTATACATTATAGCAAGACTTCTTCCATTACCTATGGACTGATACATATATTTGTATATACATTTGTACATGTACATGTATCATAGATTCATGCAGATAGGAATTCAACAATTATTTATGAGAAAGTGACATTTCAAAAGAAAATGTAATAGGTAGCTATTTCCTGAATGTCTTGAGAAATGCCTTTTTTCAATTTTTAGCAATAATATAATTGTATGTAAATACATTTTACATGAAATCTTCTTCACAGACAAGAGGACCATTTAAACATTTGTCACTTTGGCTCTTCCTAACATACAAGAGCAGGTTAATGAAAAGCTGAAGGCCATACCAGTACTTCGTAATAAATAACCTACATGTTTTATTCATAAAGAAACAGTATACCATATCTGCATGCATAACCCTTGAATTTCTAAAATACATTCATGAAAGTCGACCTGCCAGTGTCAAAATTACCTTTCGTGAGAATGTAACATACACCTGGTGTAATGACAACACATCACTATACTAAATGACATGTCTTGACTTATACAATAGATAGATGGACGCTAATGCGCCCAGGCATTTAATAAACAGAAATTCAACACCACGAGAGGGTTCTTTCTATTCACAGAAATCACACACAGTATCTAAGGATCAAATTAATTTACAAAAAGATGAAAATAAACCAGAAAACTACATTTGTAGATAAAAGATATAGGATATTGTACAACTTTTTGAATTCTTTTATATTAGTATTGCAATAAAAAATGCAGTTGGACACACACAAATGTACCGGTAGTGAATTACATGAGACTTAAAGTTATAAAACATAGTGAAGCTAAGGCATTAATACCTTGACCCCTGCACTTGTAAGCAATAATTTAATAATAATACATAATTTATCAAATCCAAGGTACACCCATGCCACAAGCTATAAGTACAAATTTTACTTAGACCCATGCTTTCGAATCTGATTAAATCTTCATACATGTACATGTATGATGAGGCAAAAAGCCATGCTTTAAAATATCCCATTATTACTACAATATACTATCAAGCTCAACTGTATCTACATGTGAGATGGGAATTACAAGAAGAAAATGCAAGAAAAGAGATCCATGGGGTACAGAAGGCAGATAGAATAAAGAATAGGAAGAAATGAACATAGTATTTTGGAGGAAAAATGACCAAAAAACAAAAAAACAAACAAACAAGAGGCTCCCAGGAGCCTGAATTGCTCACCTGGTTGAATTTTGTCTTCTAAGGGCAGTAAATTTAAGAAGAATTTCTATCATAGTTTTCAAGATATTAGCTAAAACTGTAAAAAATTAAAATCTTTTTAAAGTCATTTTTCCCTTTTCAAGAGTAATAACTCGTACAAGGAATCATCTGACAACTTTTTTCAGTTTTGGTGAAATTCGTTGGACTGTTGGACATGACCGGTACTTTCAGCCGTCGGTCCGGTAAAATTTGCGTGATTTCCGGAGCAGATGTCCTGTATGTTTTTATTTATTAGACACGCCTCAACCGGAACTTCCAGTTTAAAGACGGCGTCTGAATTGAGGCAAATTTAAATTGGATCAGAGAAATGATTACGGTCGGCAGATAATTGTTCGGTCCAGCAGATTTTGTTAGGTTGCCGGACCAAAAGTCGGACAGGTTGAAAAAATATTTCGCCAGGTCTGTTTTTTCCCTGAAGACTTTTGTAGTCCTAATAATATGGATCATTTCAGCTATTGAAAGAATTTAGCTACACCTAATGGTTTTGGAGATATATGCGAAAAACTACTGTCTGACCCCTATGTTCTATTTTTAGTAATGGCGGCCATGTTTTTCAACAGATCAAAAATCCCCTCATCAATTCTATGAAGGATACCCCAAGGAACATTCATACCAAGTTTGGGTCATATTGGTCAAGTAGTGCCAGAGGAGACGAGTTTAGAAAAATTGTTAACGACAACGACGATGGACGCCAAGTGATGGCAATAGCTCACGTGGCCTTTGGCCAGGTGAGCTAAAAAGAAAAATCAAAGCAAGAAGTTAGATTCACAAAGGAATAAAGAAAGTTAATTTCTTTGTCATTCTCTCACATGTAGAGATTCATGCCTGTAAATCATCCAGTCTACAAGTATTAGCCAAATGTTAATGTTACATTATAGGAAAGCTCACTATTCTGCCAATCCCAACACCCCAGACCTTACCCCACATTCCCTTAGCATCCTAATTACAATATGTGCTTGCACTGCAAAATATATGATGTTGTCTTACATGACTACTGAAGTGTGTGTCCCTCCATTGTACGTTAATACATGTACATGTATTCAAGTATCAGTACATTAATTTCATACACATACACATGTAAGTATGAAAACTATAACAGAAAACACATGAAAACTTTTCATTAAACAAAAACTTTGGTCAAATTTAAATTTTTAATGTTCATGTTGGCTGGAAAATAGAAATCTGAATGATACATGTCTTAGATGTCACAAATAAGATATATCATTGACATATATCTTAGACAACTTAAGTTATACATAGCTAGATATTTGAAATACTTAAAAGAGTGACATAAAACAATAATCTTAACTCTGTTAGACAGAACAGTGAGCAAACCAAAACCATTTCGAAAGTGCAGCCAATCATGCCATCACTCAGAACAGGCACTTCAATCCCACTTACTTTATAATCAAACTGCCCTAGAATCTGTCAATGGTATTACAATTATTTCTCATACTACATTGCATCAATTAAACCTTTGAAAATCTGTTTACATATGTATTAAGTACCAGTCCACATAAAATTCAGACATTGCAAATCATGGTAGAGATGATTTATGCTGCAGAAAAACCCATCAAACAAATATTGCTTTAACGATCTATAAAATGTAAATACATGTACATGTAGGCCATATTTTCATGTAACACTTCTTGCAGCAATCAGTATATACATGTGTACATGTACATTTGGAGAAAATAAAGCATTCATCTCCCACATTTAAAGATCAACCAAACCAAGATCAACAACTCTTGTAAAGTGCCATTTACATGTACAATCTAAGTATGAAAAGTGCAAAACCTGATTATAAATGTAGTCTTAAGACTTTTTCAGAATAATAAAAGTGAATTTGGTTAATTTTGACATGCATGAATCACCTCTGTCTCATATTTATAAATACTGATACTTAAAATGGATTAAATTTGGATCTTAATAATATACATTTGTACCAATCAAAAGGAATAAACTTATTTTTAATGAGGAGATTTATGATTACCAGAACATAAAATCATGTGTAACTACTAATGTCAGTACATTAGCTGAAATATATGATACAAAACCAATATAATATCATATCGTATGTACATGATATAAAATGTGTAACATTTCACTCGTTTTAATTTTTTTTTTAATACCTGAAAAATAAAACCAGGCCACATCCCACAAAAAACATTGAAGGATTAATTTCTTGAACCTGAATCAAAGATTGCTAAGTGAAATAATGCATGGGGGTTCTGGGTCCAAAATGTATATATCTGTTTTCTTTCCACGTTTACATTAAAGATAAGTATACATACAAATTGTATCTCCTAAACCTGATCTATTTTGAAATCCTAATTTGACAGATTGCCTCCTGGCATAGAAACAAGCCATCAACATTAATCAAAGATACTGGTCTGGATTATTTCTAATACCAGGGTGCAAACAAAAAGAACACTCTGACCATTACAACATGTTCAACAGCTTGTGTCTCCAATTTCAATGCAGCTAGGTAAAATAAGAGGTTGTATCAGTCACAATAAAAAATCTTAAATTGTAATACATGTACATACATGTATGGTAAATAGAGAAAAAACCCAACTCAACCAAGTTTCATAAAAAATAGTGGCAGCTTTTTTGAGATGGATGTATTGTGATAGTGTGAATGACATGAATAACAGACAGACACTGATATACCATAACATATCCCATTTAAAAAGGACAGGCATATAAAAATTCAAATTAGATGTTCAACATATATGGAGACCAAGCAAGAACTAATTTCTCTACACTCACCTGATCACTGGTTTGAGAGAGATGTCGAGGATGACCTAAGGCACCTATGTCCACACCTTGTATATCAGCTACAGCTCTTTCTGTAATAAAAAAGGAACAATGTCCAGAAAAATATGACATCATTTACTTGTCAGGTACTCAAAGTACAGTTCATAAATTATTAAAAGGCATCTAAAAGCTCAAATGAGCTAGATGTAGTTTTCTCACCTGTTCACTTGCTTTGTAGTCATTAATTTATTATCATAGTAATTTCATTCAATTCCAAAATGATTTGGGCCACAAACAAAATTCAAAACCAACCTTCCTTTTGTGGTTCAGAACAATGCTGTTAAATTTTATAAATTTCAATCATCTACATGTAAAATTCACATTACCTCAAAAAGCTAAGCATCTAAAGACAAAAACGACAAGGATAACAACAATACCATTTTATTTATAAATAAAGCAAATATTTTTTAATATAAAGTTAACCGTAGTGATGACAACAACACTAAATGCTAGCATCTATATTATATACATGTATGTTGTAGGTGTACAGAGAGGTGACATATTAAGTACATGTAGGTGTATAGAGAGTCTAGGACACTCTAGGCTTGATGCATAGATTGTCAGAATTGTATCATTAAAGCAGATTATTATAATGAATACAACAAAAAAACTTTTATGACCTACAACATTAGTTCTGGCATTACGTTGGGACAATCTGATGTGTAAAATAGCCATAAAAGAGTGTGAATAAAACACATTTATTTGCAGGGTTAATCATATTGTCATGTTGTGGTTATAATACATAAATAATGCCAATATTAAACAGTAAAACTGATCCTTTTTGGTCTGTTTACTAGAAGTTCTGTTTACAAAGGTTCAAAATATACTTAAATTGATATAAAGGGCTATAGAAAGTGTGTTTTAGACAGTTTTTTTTTTTATTATTCAGGGTTCAGTTTATATATACAGGTTTCACCATGTATTAAAATTTATTTATGGCTATATCTTCTTATCTATCACAAAGTCATGCATATATTACAATTAATACTCGTCATGTTATAAAACAGAGATAAAATCATAGTAAATTCACTGGGAGACTCTGGGTGGACTTCTATAAGTCAGCATGAATCTAGCAAACAATAACCTAGTGTCTGGGGCTCAGAGAACAATAGCACAGTTAAAATTCTGAATAAGAAATAAAACTTATAGGTTAAGAAATCTGTACTACAGTATAGATAAGAACACAAACACATTTTTTGCAAAAAAAAGATAATATTATGTGTACATATACACATTATGAGATGAACCACAGATGAGTAAAAAATACATAGCCATCTTTTGATTTCCAAATTAAGAAATGAACTACAGAAAAGTTTACATTATTTCCACTTTTTGATGTTCCAAATTAATATATGAACATATATGCTATCGTAACTGATTTAAAATAATGTACTTTCTATAAGTATACTTCTATTCCCCATAATCAGTTAAAATCCCGACTTAAAAACATTATATATCGTTGTTTTTTTCAAAAAAGACGGTACACCTAGATACAAATATATAGTTCTTGGTAGAGATTCCTCATACTTTGTAAGAAATAATTCCAAATCATCTTCCAAATATACAGAGGAAGATGTTAACAAAATGCTGAAATTTTTAATTGACAACATATTTGTCCAGTGTGGTGGACGTGTTTTTTCAACAAACGGTCGGCATTCCAATGGGAACAAATTGTGCTCCTTTACTTGCTGACCTATTCCTTCACTCTTATGAGGCTGACTTTATAGCTGATCTGATCAGAAAGAAAGAATATCATTTGGCTAGATCCTTCAATCTCAGTTTCCGCTATATAGATGACGTATTATCTTTAAACAATCCTAATTTCGTGGATTTGATACATCGCATCTACCCAAAAGAACTTGAGATAAAGGATACTACAGACACTGTGAAGTCAGTCTCATATCTTGACCTACACTTAGAAATCAATGGTAAAGGAAAACTACTGACCAAACTTTACGACAAACGTGATGACTTTTCATTCAGAATTGTCAACTTTCCATTCATCTGTGGCAACATCCCTTCGGCTCCTGTGTATGGAGTGTTCATATCACAACTCATACGTTATGCCAGAGCTTGCTGAAACTACGCAGACTTTTTGTATCGCGCTAGAACTCTAACAAATAGGCTTCTGGAACAGGGTTATGTTGCTACAAGATTGAAGTCATCACTACAGAAGTTTTATGGTCGTTATCATGAACTCATGGATTTTATGGTGTATCCATCAGCACCATGAAAACTGATTTATTCAACGGGTCATAGTTTTCCTTCCCTCGTTTGTCTACCCCGGACTTGACTTTTTATGAACAACTCGGCGGGTGTTTCTAGAAAAGCAGAGGACGCTTACCCTACTGTTGCACCTGGTCCATGCTCCCAGTTTTTAGTGGAGTCCGAATTGCTCATTTACTTTTGTTACTTTGTATGTATGATTTAGGTACTTTATGTTCTTTGTTGTGTATGTCTGTTTTCCATGTCTGGTCTTTGTCCCTGGATTACATTCTTTTGATTACCGCTATAACCTTGGTTCCCTTGATTACTCTTTAATATAGAAGTTCAATGTAAATATATTTTACATTTGAAATCAGTAAAAAGTTTGAACTTGAGATGTATGTACATATATACAATGTACAGTACAGCTCACAGAATACTCTGATAAATACCTGGCATACCTCCGATACCTGGTATGCCAGGTATCAATCCTTTGAAATTGATTCTGTTATTTCAAATATACATTAGTACAACTCACTAATTGATAAATATATTCTGGTGTCTCAGGTAAAATTTACCTGTCCAAAAGGGCAGTTGATAGTAGAAAAGGTAATTTACCTGTAAGGTAAAACTGACTTTTAATTACTGCTTGAAAACACATAAAAGTGTGTAAAATTAATATAATTTGTTATTGACATGAAATGAGCAATTAGACTGATGATTGTTTTATTGAAATACATGTGTACATGTATTTTCTATTTCTACTTGGAATAAATTTATTCCAAAGTTAAAAGAATACATAAAATGCTAAGTTTTGGTGTTCTATCCTAACGTGCACAGAAGAAAAATGGTATTAATTTTAAAAAAAAAAATCAGACTAAAATTTAATTTTAAAAGGGAAATTTTAGTTGAAAGCTTGGAGCTTTTATGGAAAATATCAACTTTAAAAGATAAAAATTGTATTTTATCATTCATTTTAGATTGTATTTTATCATTCATTTTATACCATTTAATACTGAAATTAAATAACTTATATTACATGTATATTTGCATACATGGCTGAAAAGTTGAGTTTCATTTTAATAAAAAAAAAATTTATAATAACAAGAATGAAATATGAAATAAGATAACTATTTTTTTTCATTGGCATGAAAGCCAATTAGTTTCTTTATTCATGCATGTTTTGAAAAAAAGGGGGAGGCCACATACCAGAAGATGACATTATCCAGGACCCAATTTGCATAGGAAATTTGATTGCTTTAGAACTAATAAATGGTCATTACACATTGCAATGAAAATAACTGAGAAAATATGGCTAAAATTGACATGTGCATAAAACCATACCTACATGTACTAGGGTATAGGATGTTTTTGAGGATAATGCATGATTTCAAGAATCAATATTTTTCCTGTGACTTTTTACCTAGCAAATGTTGTGAATTTTTTCCTGTGACTTTCTCCACTTAACATAAAAATCAAATGTCTATGGAAATATTAAGAGTACATAGAAAGTTATTGCATGTAATCAGTAGTGTAGATTGACTTCACATACAATGTTATATTGCAAATCAATGTCGCTCAGGACTATTTTATATTTTTTTTAGGGAAGAAGATAGATACATATTATACCCTACTATAAAAAAAAACTTTGACAAAAAAATATTAACAATAAATGATATATTATTAATTGTTTATCATAATATCACATATCAGACTTTCAGCAAATGAACTTAATAAATATCATAAATTGTATAAACAGTTAAAGGGGCCTTAAAAATGTAAATGAAAACATTTTGGTTGCTTTTAATATGGGAATCTTTATGTGCTGTTATATACATAATGTATGAAGATTTCCATTGCTGTTGTGATTTTAATTTGCAATCAAATATCCATGTGTCAGTAATTAATTAAATCTTTATTTAACTACATCTCAAATTAATTCTGACATTAAATCATAAAGCAGAGAAATGTTTGTTTGTAAAACTGAAAAAAAATTTATTTCCTAATAATGATTTTCATAATAATTAAATAAACTGCAAACAAATTTTTCAAAATATTTCAAAATGATAAATGTATAAATTGTCACATACATGCAATAGTACAATTCAGTTTTATTTCAAAATGCCAAAAACTTATCAAAGACAAAAGAGTTCTAGATGTACAGGGGGTTTCATTATGTTCTTTGCAATTAAGGTACCTTTTCTTTTGTAGATGATACTTAACATCATTTCTTTTATAAAACTACATGAAATTTAAAAATTCTGCAGGTACCTTTCAGTAGCTTAGGGTACCTGCTATCACCTCTTAATGAAAGGTCTGTGTGTTTAATCAAAACACTGGAAAATACACTAAATCATCTACAAAATCCCTAATAACTAAATATTTTTGTAATTTTAATTATACATACTTAAAATTTCAAACCCCAAACTATAAAAAAAACCAAACTTGTTTTTAATTTATTCTACTTATATACTAATTCAAAATTACAGAGATGTGCCACCTGTGTGTGATAATGAAATGTACAGGTAAAACTACCAGTAGGTACATGTAACTGTTCAGTTAATTAGTCATTTCCTGCTGTATATTGGATACAGGTGATGCTGGGAGATGTGGGTCTTGTTAATTAAGAGCCAATAAGCAAGAAATACCTGGCATTGGATGCCAGTTATGAGGTATGCCAGGTATTTATCAGACTATGCTGTGAGCTGTACTGTACATACATTGTATACACTTTAATTGTACTGCCGTCTACTGGTATTCAAATAAATTCCTAAGGCCAAAAAAAAAAAAGATAGCCTTGTTTCCTGCTACCAGCAAGAAAAAAATAGAGTAGGAGGGTAGGGTAATTATTTTATTTTTCAAAAACAATATTGAGTTAACGAGGAAGCAATACTGACTTCAACAGTGCTTGAACCAAAATGGCAATTAAATGTCTAGGGTATACACAAAAAAATGTAAGTAGAGTAGCAGGACACAGAGATTATTTGTTTGGCCTGATAAGCAACTACGACATTAATTTGACTTGTTTTTGAAAACATTTACACGTAAATCTTAGTTTCTAAAAAGTTATCAAAAATTCTTAAGTCATCACACAGGGAAAATCTTACAGCCAAATAAAGATACATTTTTATGCTCTTTATGGCTTAATTTATGGCTCAATTTATAAAGCTTTTTAGGTATTTAAATCTTCCTTTTATATAAACTTTAAACCATTAATACCATAAGGACTAACATCAGTTCAGAATTTTATGCTCTTAAA
This sequence comes from Perna viridis, assembly GCA_037379345.1. NCBI lineage: Eukaryota > Metazoa > Mollusca > Bivalvia > Mytilida > Mytilidae > Perna > Perna viridis. Next base: position 24,412,220 of record CM074517.1, read on the forward strand.
ATATTTGTGGTTGAAAAAACTCCAGCCATTAATCTAAAATTAATTGCCCTTCAGTACATGTTAAAATTGTAAGTTACATGTATTTCAAATACATCTATTCATTTTTTGTGCTTAACATTTTCAAAGATTTTGTAACCTTTACTGGACAATCCGTTTAATGACATTTTCTGTACACTACCATGTGCCTCCATGAATTTTTAAGCACTTGTTTAAATTTGCTTCATTTGAAAATTCTGAAGATTTATGTTAATTTTGAACATACAAGTAAATGTATATACATGTATGTGTACATGTACATGTAGGTAGGCAAAAGCATTTTATACAATTGTACAGTACAGAAAGAGACATACCATGGCTTATCACTGACATAGTGGTATGTTAGTGATAACCAACTAGTTTTATTTAAATAGATATTTCCTATTTTTTTTTGAAATTTTGAATGGTAGGTTATGTCCAATGACTTCTAAAAATAGATTCTATAAAATCATAATAAATGATAATGTTATTGCCTACCACTCTAAGAAGTGGCGTACCACTTTGTTAGTGATCAGTCATGGCATGTCTCTTTCTGTACTGTTCATGTAAATATATTTACATTGTACTTCTATATTAAAGAGTAATCAAGGGACCCAAGGTTATAGCGGTAATCAAAAGAATGTAATCCAGGGACAAAGACCAGACATGGAAAACAGACATACACAACAAAGAACATAAAGTAACTAAAATCATACAAAGTAACAAAAGTAAATGAGCAACTCGGACTCCACTAAAAACTGGGAGCATGGACCAGTGCACCGGTAGGGTAAGCATACTCTGCTTTTCTAGAAACACCCGCCGAGTTGCTCATAAAAAGCTGATGGATACACTATAACGATCCACGAGTTCATGATAACGACCATAAAACTTCTGTAGTGATGACTTCAATCTTGTAGCAACATAACCTTGTTCCAGAAGCCTATTTGTTAGAGTTCTAGGGCGATACAAAAAGTCTGCATAGTTTTGGCAAGCTCTGGCATAACGTATGAGTTGTGATATGAACACTCCATACGCAATTTACATGTAGATTTGTACAATGCTGCAAGTTCACAAAATAACTACATTTTGAAAACTATGATACAACATTATTTTGAGGACAAATTGTACCTTTATTGTTTATCATGTGTGAAACAGTATACAGTCATAGTATGCATATTGCTCAAATATGATGCAAAATTCGTGTTCATGTACATGTAAAAACAGTGGATTGGATAGCACAAATACATGTAAGAAATATTACTAATACACTAATCCCTTTTGTTCTAAGCACACATGGACATATTTTCTATACTCATGCTCTTAAATTTATTATAGTTTATTACAAGTTCATGTGTAAAGATTCATACCTTTTTTTACAGTATTACTTCATAATTTTGTAAAGTGTAAAAATCCAGTTAATAGTACATTGTACATTAGGGCATGTACTGATGAATGAATTATAAATATTCTAAGTGGGCAGTGACTTAGCATATAAGTGAATTTTTTTTTTTTTACAAATAAACATAGTACATGTAAATCACTATCAGCTACATTGTACATGTACATGTAATTCAACTTTAGCTGCACTTTAAAAATGTCCTGAAGAAAGTACTGTCACATACATGTACAATGTACATTGTAGAGTACATGTAGCACACCAGACCAGAAAAATAAAATTACAAGAATTTGCAAGAAATGTGGACATTTGAATGGACAAATGAACTGACAGACAGTATGATACCTAAATGTACATGTACAAAAATGTACACATACAAACTGTCTTTGCAGGGGGTATAATTACATGTACATTGTAGCTGGTATAGTGCTGTAGCAAAAATCACCTCTGAATATCTGAAGTTTTTTAGTATATTACATGTACATTGTACAATCTAGTAAGTCTTCTGTAAAAGGGATAGATTGTATGTACATTTGTACACTGTACATGTAGGATGCTACAATGGACAAGTTCACTTAATAATGGGGATATAACTGGGTCTTGTGCGGATCTAGTACTGAAAACTGATTTGACAACAGGTACTTCTAATTGTGACTTGCTGAAAATGAACATGCATTGGAAGTAAAAAAGTACCAAACTGAGCAATACACCTCTAGGAGCATCACACAGGCATTCTTTTACCTGGTTTCAAATAAATTTTGCCTGACAATCAGGAAATTTCCACTGTATGAAAATAATGTTTTTCAACATTTTGGAGAACTTCCCCGGCCAAGGAAATAGCTGAAATTCGGCTGTAAAATAAAGCTTAGCAAACAAAATCACTGACTGATGACCAGTACAAATGTACATGTACATTGCACCTTAATTGGGGATTGGATGATACTCTGAAGTCATATTGACATTACAAGTAAATATACATGTTTATGCCTTTGTATGAACTTAGGCCATCCTTAAAAAAATGTTTATTTGCTGTTTATCGACTTACAATTTTAGATGCGAGTAGGTTACTGGTAGGTAGGTGATTTTTTTTTACTGAAGAAGCCAATGTGCTAAAAATATAAAAAAAATTGTTCTTGGAAAAACTAAAAAAAAAAAATGAGTACGTAGGATTTTATTGAGTAGGTCAATAAACAGCAAACCAACAATTTTTTTAAGGTCTGCCTTATATATATAATTGTACTGGCATTAGTACATGTACCCTATTCTTCAGGAACTTCCCAGGTAAACCAAAATTTTAAATTTCTACAGTAGTACATGTATACATATACATGTATTTTTTTTTGTAGCACTGGCACAGATTTCACAAAAAGTTGTAAGTGTGAAATTGATCATAAATTATGACGCTACAATACTATTTTAGGTTGTGACGTCATTACTTACGATCAACTTTACACTTACAACTTTTTGTGAAATTGATGCCTGGTCTCATAGCCACATTGATCATTAATACATGTACATGTAACAGAATTACAATGTATCATGATAACGTGATGATAGAATAAAACACCTTATTTAGGCAAAGAAAATGATGTTGCATTTCCAATAACCCCTCTGAACTATTGTAGGGTTGGTACATGAAGGTAAGATTTTTTAAAAATTTTATTTTATTTTTTTTTTAATTTCCAAATGAAGTAAGTGACACTTAACTCAGGAGGGTCTACAATGTTCATGTACATATTGTTAAAAAAACAAAATCATCTACTTAAACTGCATAACATTTAAACCAACACATGGGGAATTAGGGAAACATAATACTGGAATGAACCTCTTAACAGTAAAGTCTTGTGCTAATTGTCTGAGCAGGTTCAGTTGGTACATTTTAAGTATATATAATTTGGCAACGTCAATGGAACACGCTTCTGAAGCCTTTTAGAAGTGCAAAACTGAACCAATCAAGCAAAAGGGTCAATATCCTATAACAGGGACATAATATTAATATACATGTAATATCCCAATTTTGTTTGAGCACTTTTCTAATTTGGCTGATCACTAGCTTTGGATACTGAATCCTATAAGGAATTATTAATAAATATTTACATGTACATTTGTACTCCCAGGGACCCTGTTTCAAGAGTGTTTGAACATGTACAGTCAATGTAGTATTACTACAATTACAACATAATGTAATGTCTAGTAATGAACATATACTATAGTCATTATAGATCCATGTGATTGTGGTTTCACCAGTCATATAAAACCAGATTAACAATCATTAGAGTAGTAAGGAATCGTTATAAAATATCTTTTATTTACCTAATCGCTCATTTGCACTTTCGAGCTTATAAACTTCTCCTAACAGATGTAAACAAATAAGTCCCAAGAAAACAAAAGTTCCTCCGATAACAAGTGTGCTTTTTCTCCTATTTAGAAATGTCATTCTCCATTCACTCGTTTTCATTTACATTTTGGTAAATCAGAACACAAAGCATATTTTCAAACATGGCTTGTTTTGTAACACAACATGTTTTATCCGTGAAAATAAGTTATCAGCACGAAAATCACTGCTTCTCCTCCCGGGTTGTAACGAACAAGTAAAGCTGTGGGCAAAATAGTTTCGAACCGTAACAAAATATACACCTTTATATCAATGGCATATGTTTCAAATATTATAACAAATTATCAACATTTCATGAACAATAATCTGATATTTATTAGGAAGGGTGTATAATACGAAAATATGGAAATTCGAAAATCAAAGTGCGTCGAATACTAATAGAGAATAGCACTTGCTCTCAATATTCGGTCTCAGAATAGTATTAATTTTCCCATAGACTTCTACAGTGAAGTGCATATTTTTAGCATTTTTTAAAAAATATGTAAATTGATTCAATAAAACTTACACTAATGTAGCATATCTAAGGACATGTGAAAAAATAATTTCCCGCAAAGAAAATAGGGTCCACGAAGATCGGACAGAAAAGTAGTCTTAAACTATAAATAGCCATGTTCTCTACTTTCACTTTCTTTTTGCACTCATCAAACCAACCTTTTCAGTGGAACATTTTTATGTTGTTATGTTAGATTTTCTTTTAAAAAAGTTCTTCATCTTACAGCGTGATGTTTGCTCTATTTTATAAGTCATTGCTCATATCTTTTGACAAAACATTAGTTTGTAGAGAGGCAAAAAGAAAATGCACTATATTTTTACAGCATCCATGTTTTGACGTACACCCACTCAGGGATATGCAATACGATACTGGTACCATTCCCGACTTGCAGACCAACATTTTGTCAACATTTATCTCACTTTGGAGCAGGTGTCTATTCGGAACACGTAAGGTTTTCCATCCGATATTGACTATACTTTAGAAAATCTCGAAAGTCAAAAAGGAATTTCTCGTTCTACTGACCCTGCCATAAATTTTCTTTACCCGGGATGCAAATGAAAGTTATCCTTATGTAACCTACCAACAAAATGAAACACCCTGTAAATTTTAGAAACACCGTTTTGTTTGTCTGCTGGGGATTCCATTTTCATTCGAGTTGCCTCTTTTTTTTCTGCACCCGAATCCGAACATGGATTAGAGAGACTTCGAAATTACACCTGCTCTTACGGGAGGTAACTAGGCAAAAAAAAAAAAAAAAAAAAGAATAAAAAATGGCTGCATCCCGAGCTCCGCAAGTAAGGAATATTAGTCTTCTTCTGGTATCGTTGACCAATAAAGGAAGCATGCTTAATTAAATGATTTTTATAAATCATTCAACACAAAATGCAGAAGACATGGCTCATTTATAAATCATGTCAGTAAATCAGGCCATATGTGTGATTATTACTCCTTGAAGACTTTTGTGATTGACTGTGGGACAGTCAATGAGCATGTGTGAGATATACTAATGGAAAGTCGAGTTTGGGGTATAGAACATGTTTTCCTCCCAGAAATACATGTGAAGCCACAGGTACGTGACGACAGATGCCAATAGGAGAGTTCTTCATGATGTCATCACTTACCTGTGATTTGGTTTTGGTTGGCAAAAAATCCATTGAGTGGCATGGGGCATCAACTTTAAATCATCATAACTTTTTCATTTTTAAAGATAATTGAAAAATTCTTTTGGTTCCCAACATTGCAAATAAAATTCTTTTTATCCATAAATTTTAAATAAATATTCAGTAATTGGACTATATGTACATAAGATTTTAATTATAATTTCATACAAAAATAGAGGTTTACAAATAAATATCACTTCAAATTTATTTTTGAAGTAAAAGAGTTATAAATTCACATACATAATATGAATTATTTTATCTAAATGAAACATTTTACAGAACCAAAATTGGATATAAAATAAAAAAGTTATAAAGTTTGGAAAATTGGAATTCTAATCATGAAATTGGCAATTGTTTATTTAGTTGTTTATTTGCAAACCAATTTAACACTTAATGATGTGCAAATTAGTGAATATGACATCACTAATGAGATTGGCAAACTCTCCTATATGAGCCTCTTGGTGCCCCATTTTTCCTATCTGACAGACTTTTCACATATTTTTTCCCCACTTTCTATACTGCATGGGTCACTACAAATGTAAAAGATACCACCAAATTGCAGTTACTATCCACGTCCAGTTTCCGATCCTATACACATATATGAAACTGGACGTGGATAGTAACTGCAGTTTTATGGTATCATTTACATATGTGGTGACTAATTTTTATTGCATATATTGCTACACATCTACATATATTGCCTCTGTATGGATTTCTATTTGGATATTTTAATCCTAATGTTGGATTTACTTTTTTTTTTTTTGCTTTCAATTATCCATGCTGCCTCATGCACATCTACATACGAGTTAGGAGGAAGAAGGGCTACATGATACATTGTGTATGGATATGAGACACACATATATTATGTACAGATAGAGTGATTCCCATCTATTCCCTCAAATTAGTTTGCAGTGGTATATACAAGTTGGCTGTGCTTTTCATTGTAAAAAATAATTTCTCTATGATTTTGCTGTTTTATCTATTCTTGGATGTCTTGATATTTGCAATATCACACCACAGACATTATATGAACTAGTGATATGAAAAATTGCCATTGTGATTGGTTTTTGTGTTATTTCGTATCATTTTCTACAAAACTTGATCGGGCAAAAGCAACCTTGTGGTATTTGTAACATTGTTCTCCTGATGCTACTGGTGAAGTCATAGACTCACAATCGCTAGAATTGTGAAACTATAATATCCACTTATGTTGAAGTATAGGCAAAAAAAAAATACTGAAGCCTGCGTATCATGCACTTTTTACTGTCACCTCATGTTTATTAGTGTATGTATGTGTTATATATGTTTACAGTATTAATGCACAGAAATAAATTTTACTGTTAGAATTAGATACCAATCTACCAAATAACACTTAACCCTTTCACTGACACCACCATATCAGTAACAGGTTATTCATACCAGTAGGAAATGCAAATCACCTAATTAATACATGGTAACAATTTGGTTGCAGTCTTTTTTTCATGTTGTACTATTGTAGCCAAAAATACAATAATCACAATGGTTATGTTATATGATGTGTTCCACAAACTGTACTGAGGCCGTATTTAAATGATGACAGACTTAACACCAAAACAGTTTATTTCTTTAATCCACTGCCAGGAACATGACTAATATATAGGGTTATGAAGGAAAGATTCAACTTTATCCTTCCATCATTATACATTCAGTAATACATGTAATATCTTGACTAATGTTGGCATCAGTTGGAATAAAGACATGTAGAACAATCATCTTTTAATAGTACATGTATTATAATTCATATGCATGACCCATCCAAATCAGGCAATCTTATGGCAGAAAAAGACACAGAGAAATACACTTAATAAAAACGAAAATAATCAAAGATAAAAAAAAAAGAATCACAAGACATAATATGGTGATCTTTTTAATGAAAATGCTTATTTTACCATAAATAAACAAATGATAAGGAATTGTCTCAATGTTAGTTTGAGGACATAGGAGGATTGCTGAATTGTGTTCATTATGGACAGATATCTTTACTGTCAACTTCTATTATAATTTCATTCACAAGTCAAATAACACAATATCGGAAACAAATTATTTTAACCATCATATAATGAGTTTAGTTTATCATTTGCACAGCAAACATTCCAATTATCATTCTGTACCAATTAATATATTGGTTTCAATCAATAAAATACTATAAAAAAGCTTTAATATTTTATCACATCACATTCAACACTGTGATGATAGTGACATTGAAAGTAGTATTTACACTTTCGTGTCATATCACTAAATATTCTACTAGCTGATGAATCTTCAAGATGTGTAATTGATGTCATGTGCTCTTTTAAAATATTACTTCAATTACAAAGACACTGGCCTCAACAAACATGATTTACGAGAATATAAGTAAAATTTCTTATTAAATTTACTTCATCTATTGATCTGAAAGTCTGGTTCTAGTTTTATTAACAGATTTAGAACACTAAAACCATTGAGTCCAATCATTTGTTTATTTGCCATTTCCTGGCAATTTCATGACACATAGTAACCAAAATATTCATTCTACTTAATACTTATACCAATTCCAATTAATTCAAATAGGAAGTCTCAATAACCAGACAGAACATAAATGTACCTGAAACTACAGACTTTCATGAATTCACATATGAGATTTATAATCCCAGTTTTTAGTGGAGTCCAAGTTGCTCATTTGCTTTTGTTACTTTGTATGTATGATTTTAGTTACTTTATGTTCTTTGTTGTGTATGTCTGTTTTCCATGTCTGGTCTTTGTCCCTGATTTGCATTCTTTTGATTACCGCTAGGAATCTTGGTTCCCTTGATTACTCTCCCTATTAGTGACCTATGCAAGAATAATATAAATATCAAGTAAAAATCTTTGTAAGAATCAGGTATAATTTGTAAAATCACAAAAAAAAAAAAAACAAAACTCACTGCTCTGACAAAACATTTTTACTCAGAACAATCTTTCAACCAAATAGTTTTCCTTCTGCACAATTGCATATATGTGGAATAGTTCAATAGAAATTTTGAAAAATGGTCTGCCATTAAATTGTTCATTTGTAGTACATTTCAATAAACTTTTGAAGTCATATTAGAAATAGATAATATTTAATTCTTTTAATACTTATAATCCTACAAGTGAAAATACAATGTCCGATTTTTTTTTCTGAAAAGGTTTCCCCAACTGCCTGATTCTTACAGAGAATGGTTCCAATTCTTATGTGTATACAAATTCAGAATAGAACCACTGGCAGACATAAATACATATGTACATCACAGTGAACATTTCTATGTAAACATAGGGAAAAGTCATATACCTAGACAAGGACATGTTTACATACCAATTGGATGCCAATTGTTATTCAACAAAACATACATTAAATATACTCAGGGCTGTTCCAGTAAAACATATGAGGGATGAGAAAGGCACTTTTATTATTTGTATATGGGTGGGTGTTCAGGTCTCAAGACAAAATAATAGAAAACATCAACAGAACTTCCATGGGTGGCTCCCCTGGTGAAAAGTGCCTTCACCAGCTACATCATATCTTTTCATGGAACATCCCTCAGATTACACAACAGAATAATAACTGGTTAAATCAATTAGGACTGTTCCAGAAATGATTGTATAGAGGGGTTGGAAGGCACCTGAAATAAAAATTTAATGGGTGGTGGTTGTTTATAGAAAGTCTTCCTTAAGAAATATAGGGAATAACAAATTAAAATTTAATACAAAATAGGGTAAAATAAAGTGCCGACACCCCCATACATTTAATTCTGGAACAGCCCTTAACAAAAATTCCATTTTTTTGGACTATGAATGCCAATATAATGGCTAAAAGATCATATATATTTTTTTACAATTTTAAAAATGTAATCAAGTATCCAATTTTTTGTTCAATTTGACAAAAATATTTATTAACTGACACAAATGGAATACAAAGCTCATAAATGGAAAAAAAAAACCTGGTTCCTTTCATTTTTTAAACAGACAGTGTATTAATCATTTTTTTATTCATTATCTGCAGGAATTTGCTAATAAATACAAAAGACACTATCATTTTTGTAATTGAATTTGTTAAGTGTGGCACAGTGTTACATATGTATAGTGTGGCACAGTTTTACATGTGTATGGTATTTTGTCAAAGAATCAAAAAGCTGTTTCATTGATTCACAATGTTTTGATATTCAACTTAATGACAGAATCACAAAAAATACTGTATCAAACTGTATTTCCACTGAAAGCATAACACCTCAAGTTAAATACCTATAATTGAACAATTTCTTACAGCAAATCTCATTCCTAAATAAACTAAGTGTTTCAATTAATTAGAAACCTATGGACTTTAATTTGGTACACACAGTCCTCAAATGAATTGAATCCCTCACTTAATAGAATACCATCAATTCCCCCATTATCCTACGTTACAAGATATAAAGGGAATATACACTCATAGAGTGAACACATGATGACAAGCTTTATTCAATGCAGTAGCCAACTATATGTTTAAATACATAAAATTACTGCTTTAAAATATAAAAACACACACACACACACATAAAGCTCTAGATTAAAATTACATAATAATATATGTTCATTGAAATTAATATGATATATATATCTCTCCAAAATATTATCAGAAACTGATGGAATGATACTGTAACAATAAAGAATGTAAGTCTTGTCATGTGACTCTGTTATTTCATGAGATTGGGTCCTGGTCTATCTTTCAAATGCATTTAGATTTGTCATTTACAGAGCATTGAATTCAGTATAAAAAGAAATCACCTTTTTGTGTTCTAAATGCCGATAAAAAATAACAAATTTCAATTTTTTACATGAAAAATTGTTAAGAAAAAGCATTCAATGGAAGATTTTGCATTGTAATACAGCTCTTCAAGATCCCTGAAGTAAACAATAAAATGCAGATTGGTCTTCTGATTTCATTACTTTCTACATCGGAAATACCGGTCGGGAAAATGAAACTAGAATGAGACTTACAGACCCTATGCTAAGTACAAAGTAATTGTGTATGACAATAACTATTTTATAACAGTAAAAATAAGCAATTTTAAATAAAATTGTGAATATAAACTAAAATTGCCTAGAATATCAACTTGAATTTGAAAGAAAAAAAGAATTTGAATGTAAAAATTGTGCCATATGTGTACGGTGGGATAACTGTATCTACATAATCAATGAAATTTTTATATCACAGGGAAGTGAGTTTACCCTGCATAATCAATTCCTAGAATTTCGTGAAAATATCCTTTTCAATCATTGTAGCAACAAAACACACAGAGCAAATTTGACAACAAAAATATAAAATCCAATGTAACACCTATGCAAATCAAGTTATAACATGATTACAAATATTTCAATCAAAAATTTATTTCAATTTCCACACTTTTTCATAGTTTATATATCAATAGCTTATGAATTAGGCCCTGCTGCATTAAGTTCTTCCAGCACCAGTTTCTGGGCCAATAAACGATCCTCTTTTTCTTGTTTCTTTCTATACTTGAGACATTCAGTTTCTATTTCCTGAGCCTGAAGTGCTTTGTCTAAATTTGACCAGTCCTGGAATAAAATATGCAGATATTATTTAAATGAACAATTTTAGTTGTTGTTGTTTTTTTTTTTTAATTCAAACTCAAGATTATGTGTTGTTATCTTGATCAGACCACAGTAACAACATCTGTTGCTTTGTTGATCAAGACCACAGACCAGAGTAACAACATCTGTTGCTATGTTGATCAAGACCACAGTAACAACATCAGTTGCTTTGTTGATCAAGACCATAGTAACATCTGTTGCTATGTTGTTGATCAAGACCACAGTAACAACATCTGTTGCTATGTTGATCAAGACCATAGTAAGGACATCTGTTGTTATGTTGATCAAGACCATAGTAAGGATATCTGTTGTTATGTTGATCAAGACCATAGTTACGACACTAGTTTCTAAGCAATAGCAAACTTATTTCCTATACAATTGATTTTCTATATTCAGTGATATTAGGTGCTCAAGAAAAATTATGTTATCTACATTTTTGTTTTACTCCCAGCAGTATTTATCCTTACATTGTAACCAGCCTCTGTTCTGTCATTTTTGGCCCAATGTTTAGTCCCTGTCAGATCTTCATTAGACAAACCACTAAGGTTTTTAGCTGATTGCTAAAAAAAATAAAACAAAGTATAACTGCACATAGAATTTCAGAAAGATTATGGATATTTTTATGGATGTTTTTTTAAAACACTTTCTAAGACGCCACGTTCCTCGCACGTTAAAAAGCCCTACTGTGGTATTCTCCCAGAGTAGGAACCATAGGGCTCCACCACAGGAGGCTAAATTACCCGACCCTATCCACCTCTCCCTATGTCCAGTGGCAATCAAAATTTTTCGACCCCATTATCCTTTTGTCCCATCCCATTTTTCATTTCATCATCATTTCATGTTCATTTTATCATCCACTTCATGTTCATTGCCTGAATATAGCTGAAATATTGCTGCTCAGGCGTTAAACCCCAACAATCAATCAATCAATCATAAAACACTTTCTAAATTCTAAGCATTGTTCATATGCAAGCATTTTAACATCTAATAAATAGTAAATTCCTCATATTTCATATGAAGAACAAAATACATAGTAGTACAGAAATAGAACTTAATTCATTAAATTTCAATGGTTACAATTTCTTCCAGATCCAACAAATTATACTTAGATAATGACACTGTTCCCTAGTATTTGTAAGTGATGATGCTAGCACATATACATTATTCCAGACATGATGCTATGTCAACATACACATATGATCAAGTCTCTAACTTTCTAACTTACCAGAGATATTTGTAACTCTACAGCCTGGAGTTCACATGCCAGCCATTCATCCTCTGTATCAGCATTCAGAGCTTTTTCTTCCAGCCTGGCTATCTCCTTCTTGACACACGATTTCACATTTGGTGGGTAGCTAGAAATATTCATATCACTTAGAATAACTTTCTGTACAATTACCCATGAGACAACAACCAGCACAAAAATATACAAGAATACTTTAGTAACTTCGAGAAGGAACAAGACTAGCATTGAATTCTATCTAATAGGTAATTTTTTTTTAACTAAATAAAGTTTCTAAATTAAAAAAAAATTCTTTCAATTGTTCCCAAAATCTGTGTTCTAAATTCAACTTAAATTGTAGAGTAAAACCCCTTTAAAATATTTCTTTCACTCCATTTTCTTAATTTTCCACTGCAGTAATATTTGCAGAAGTTTTACTAAGAAACTTACTTAACCAATGGAGAAGTAGAGTTCTCTACATTTAACACAGGAACAATAGGTTGGTTGACCTTCCTACTTGGCAGCCTTTGTGTAGGAAAAACTTGTGGTCTACTATGAAGTGATGATGTAACCGATGTAACAACACTCTACAATAAATAAATACATAAAATAATTAATGAATTTGTACTTTATAATTAGACTGGCGAAAACAAATATACATATTAGAAAGTTAAATTACTTCGCAGAGGGCAAAAGAAGAACACACAGCACAAGTATACTGTAGCCGAAGGTCCCACATCCACAGCTATTTTAAATAAAACATTAAAAAGTTCCAGAGGTCACATCCTTCAGGAGTACACTTAAATTATTTATTAAGACACATTGTAATAATGACAAGTTTTGTGTACTATCAATATAATCTATTTTGCTTTTTACTCCCAACTCAATGTTGAAAATGAAAGTTATTCATTTTAAAATAAAATACATGACACATACATTTCACACAGTCATTCATATTACATAATCACCTACATTGTATTAAAGTTGCAAAATAATTTCAAAGAGATTGGAAAAGTTTTACCTATAAATGGAATTATCTGATTGACATTTTCCCTAAATCTCATTGGCCAAACAAAATATATACCTGTATCTTGTTACTATGGTAAAACATTCCATGTTGGATTTTATTTTTCCTTTTATATTATTTTTTTCTGTTCACAAATGACATATCAAACAAGTTTTGTCAAATATACTTGGATTTATTCCCAGTGATGACTACATTTCTTCAAGGATAACTATTGAATGCTCTCATTAATAACTAGGCAAACTCCCTACACATGCTACTGCATATCTTGGTCGAGCCATTTGGTTCATGAAGTCAACTGCGATCTGAATTAAGTGCATGAGCTTATCCAGAACTTTGAAACTAACTTGGTAATATAAATGATTTTTACTGGAATATTTCCAGGTCTGTGGGTTACAGTCAAGGTGGGTTGAGTTACAGAAAACAAAAATTATTTGGCCTCAATACTGTATTCTTCCATGAATTGTGCGCACCCCCTTCTTGGCAAGATAGATTGACAAAAAAAGTTAGTTTCAGTGTAAACATGCACTGGCAACCAAGGAAGAATCACAAGCAGAAGACAACATTGAGATGAAAGGATTCCAGTATATTTCCTTAAATGCGTATCCTTTCAAAATTAATCTTTTACATAAAAGAATTTTTTTATGATTCACTGCTTTTGCAAGCCATTTATTGTTTAATATACAGCGATGTATTGAATCCATTCAACGAGTCATTTAAAATTAATCAATGGCACCAAGTTCAACCGTTTATAAAAAAGATGTTTTAATTTGCCAAGCTTGTGTAATGATATTTGATATCTGGAGGGAGTGTTTTAAGAAGCTAGTCGTGGTTTTCGTACCAACCATGAAATGCAAATTTTGTACTATGAAATGCAAGAAAATGGCATTGATGGATAGAACAACTATTAAATAGCAGTAAAAATTTTGTTAATTTCACATAAAACTGTTCTCAAATATACAAAATGGCTCAATGTTGTTTTTTGTTAATGACTTCCTTTCTGATTCCCAGAAATTATGTCTCCACAAAAAAAATCTACAAACTCATTGTTTTGGTGTATACCACACACCCTGCTCCTGGAACAAAGAAAAAGTTGAAAAAAAGTGTGTGGTATACACAAAAGAATACAGTATGTTTATCTATCTACTTTTTACAAACCTCATCAGCAGTGACTTGAACAGATTCGACACTTCTTGCAGTTCTAGTTTTGACCACTCCTCTACTAATAGGACCAAACTTTGATACAATTGGTTTGGAATCAAAAGGAATAATGTTGTCATCATCTTCTGATGCAATAGATAGCCTCCTATAAAAGAAAAAAATAGCATTACATGGGAGATTCAGAGATAATAATGTTGCCAAAATGTTTACACAATTCAACAATTTTCAACAACAAAAAAATAGAGGAGTTCCAACCTCACGACATACACATGCTAATCACTATATGCCCCACGTCTATAAAGTTCAGCTAAGTTACATGTATCAGTATAATAACTTGTGTCTAGCAGGCAATTCTAATAAACAGCTAGGCCCAGAGTATAAAAAAGTTCAAGCTGCATGCAGCAGCAGATGTTTCTTGCCTCTATTACTAACTGCTACAGACAGATCCGTCTGAATTCAAGTACAAAATTTAAATCAAGTGTCAATGCCTGATAAAGAATGTTGACAGGGCTGAACTGCAACAACTAAAGAGAGTTTCGAATGTAAGATGCTGTTTTGAGCTTGAAAAAAGTTCTGAACAAAAAACCAAATGAGCATCTAACCTGTAATCAGTTTCACTCTCACTATCATCTCTGTCATAGTTATATTCCTTGTTAATTTTATCTAACTTCTTGCTGTTGTCCTGGTAACCACATGGAGTATAACTGTATGCAAAGTTCTTAGATCTGGAAGTAGTCTTCTTTGCTTTATTGCATTCCTGTTGAGTAGGAGGAGCTGGTTCAACTGGGGCAGGGTTATCTGGAATGTCTTTCAACCAGTTCAACATGAAGTCTGTTGTATCTGAACCACTCTGAAAAAGAAGATGTTGTTTAAGGTAGATGCAGTCCATATCTAGTTTTTATAGATGTAAAAAATAAAGAGGAGCATTGATGAACTTTCTAGAAAGAGGAAATTAACCCTGTCTGGAAAAATGAAAAATGTGAAGATACCAAGATTTAAGTCTGCACAAAAGGTCAACTACTGTGAGAGTATTTTTGTTCGTGCGGTACCAATTTCCTTGTTTTTTAGGGCTGGATAAACCACGAAATTTGGTTCCCAAGGAGGAAACTTCCCACAAATTCTTCTCAAGAATCTACCAACTGATAATTTTTCTCTAAACCATGAAAATTGGTACCTGTGAATAAAAGTACTTTCTTGTACGCACTACGATGGGAAATTTTAATGCATTAATGAAACAAAAAAGGATAAGGCAACTAATAAAGTGAAAGTGTGTATAGTAACCTCATTCCAAACATCAGAACCATCTACTAC
The DNA here is from genome assembly GCA_037379345.1 of Perna viridis. NCBI lineage: Eukaryota > Metazoa > Mollusca > Bivalvia > Mytilida > Mytilidae > Perna > Perna viridis. Next base: position 24,428,025 of record CM074517.1, read on the forward strand.
TAAATCAGGGTGACCAACATTGGTGTCTGTATTCTTAGTCCAGGAGGAAGCTGCCTCACCACAAGACCAGTTCTGATATTCACTGTCCCATCCTGCATGAAATACATTTACGTCCATTTTATTTTTAAATGCACGGTTGAATTACTGTAGCAAATTTGCATGGTAAGTAATTTACTAAATGTTTAAAATAGTCATGAATCAAACAGTAGTTCACAATCTGACTTTTTTCGATCTTCTGATCTTCAAGATCAACGTCCAAAACACTAGTCAACCATGTTTTTTTCAACGTAAACAGTCAAAATGCTATACAGTTGACCTGTTTTAAACCACTTTAACTCCAACTGTAGTTATATCTGAATACATTTAACTTGAAATTAGAGGTCACCTACCTAAAAAAATGTTTTTTTTTACTTTCACCATTGTGTCAAGGCCTTTCCTTGTGCCACAAAAAAACCTTCATACAATCATATAAACCCTTTCATGCTAATTTTCTGAGCAGACATAGTAATTCCACGAACTAGGAGCAACACTTTCATGAAAACTTGCAACACTTTCATTTGGTAGAAAAGTAATAAAGCTTTAACAGGAATAAGTAGCAAATGTCTTGTGGAAATAACTGATTCTACTAAAAAAATTAGCACAAAAGGGTCTCACACCATAGATAATACAACTTTAACAACTTGACATGGTGTATTGAACTCAGTTGTCAGACCTGTGACTAAATTTTTTGCAACTATAAGATGGAAAATTAGGGCTTTGAAGCTTTGAATTCATAGCTTACAGGCTAACCCACCATATTTGCATAATTCAACTTCAAAAACCTTAGAATTTTTCCTTTCACAATGATAGCTTACATGCACACAAACCCAGATCATTTATACCTGAGCCGGCTGAGGTTTCTTTGCCTGACAAAGCTGATGGACTCTCCTTGCATGGTAATCCTGTCAATTTAGATGTTGCAACTAAATCTGGCAATGACTGATCCAGTGATGATGTTGTCCATCTTCCTGTAGATTTCTCTGATCCCCACTCAGCTACAGATGTTCCAGCGAAAGAACTGCTATTCTTACTTGATGAACATTTATGTAACCGATTAAGGATCTCATTCCGTCTACAGTGAAGATCTTTCAGTATTGCATTCTACAATTAAAAATTACAATAATTATTAACAAAAAGATCATAAGAAATATGAATGCTACAAAGAAAATGAAATATTTGTGATTTTATAATTTGGTAAATTATTATTCAAATGAAACAAAAATATACAAAAGGTAGAATTTTCCTTCTGCTACAAATTATGGCTAACCTGATACATCTAATGACATTGATTTCTGATTTTATCAAGAGTGAAAGTCAAGGATATAACCATCAAAACAATGATATCAACATACACCCCCTAAAATTCAATTTTGAATTCTTTCACCCATGATGTACAAAGTTTGATGATTTATTTCACAACATTAATAAGTTCAGACTCACCTTCTACATCTTTTACTTCTCTTTTCCTTTTATAACCATTACCCAGTGTGTATTGATGCTACAAATTTTTACAAAACCACCAAGTTTACCATAGACTTTCCAATATGAAATTTTTACACAATCTTGTTGGGTGAATTAAGAAATATCACTTATGGGAAAAGCTAACATATCATAAACATGGAATTTATTTGCACAATTTTGAAGCATGAGAAATGAGAACTATAGAGAATATGTTCATGATAAACTTTCTGGCCTTGTAAGAAGTAACTGATTTAATTCTACATACAATTAAAATTATGTTTGTCTAAGCTATTCTTTATAAGGTTATCTGTGATAGTCAAATGCCAACCATGTAGTGACAATGACATATTACACATTTCTTTACAGGAAAATGATTATACATTATGCTAAACCACCAACACATTTTTCTGGAAGAGCCTTCTAGTTTGTTTCCTATTTGTGTTAATGACTGATGCTTCTTTTTTGGGGGGACAGCTTTCTCAGTAGCAAGCCTTACAATCCCAGTGGCAAAAAATTAATAAATAAACTACATCTATTTTTATTACTAAAACGACATTGCTATTACTTTTATTACTATGAATCTGCCCAACTTAAAAATAATACAAGCATTTTAAGCAGTTTATTCTTTGTCCCTCTTAAAGCTTCCTATGAGATAATGATACATTTCCTAATTGAAAATTAATTGATCTATCAACTTTTTTGCTAAGTTGTCTCCCCTTAATTGCAGCCAGAGCAGGTATCTTGGGAGGACAGAAGTGGACATATTCTCCTCAATAGAATTCCTTTTACTATTATTAATAATCAAACCGATTTTCAACATTAAAAAATCTCCAGGCAGTCAAATATGTATCGAAGAAAAATTTTAGACATTTCAAGACACCTGTTCCAATGAAAGACAACTCCCTCATAGAGAAGGTAAATCTGAATACCTCAAATAGAGAATAAAGATATAGTTCATGTTAGCTGCATATAACCTTATTCATTATCTCACATAAGATAAATAACATATGATTTATTAATGGTGAAACAATTTTTACATCTATGAATACATAATCGAACAATAAAAATCCTATATGTACACCTTACAGGGCTGTTCCATAAGGTTCCTTTATTTTAATACTAGTAATAGATGAATTTACAAGAGGGAAAATTTTAAAACTGATATAGTAACTTTTAAAAACATCAATTTTATATCTAAGGTAACCATGAGGATAACCTTCTAACAACGCTACATAATTAAAAAAAAAAATCAAATAATTTACTCATATCGATTACTGTTCACATGAAAGTACGAACAAAAGTAAAGAGGGTGATAAGGTATGAAAAATGAATAGAAAATTTCTACCAACTCACTGAAATAACCCAGGAACAACCCTACAGCAGAAAACTGTCATTACAATGAAATCTCTACAAATCCTTGGTACAAAGATTTAGAAATCAAAAGTTCCCTCCAATGAGGACAATAATTTTGTGATTCACGAGAGTTTCTCATTGCAGCTTGTAAATGATAATAATACTGAAAGGAACAGTAGTTGTAATAGCTTTAATTCAACAGCTTCTCTTCTTTCAACTTAAACTTGCTGGCCAAATAGCTTCTGGTTAAAAGGTACAGCTACTTTTCATGTCAGGCAAACAGAAAAAGTAAAAGGCTGAATAATGTTTTTAATCAGTTCTTCGACTACAATTCAGCATTATCTTTCCAGCTATATAGTTTAAGTTCCAAGTTGGAAGTTATAGCACACCCATCAATGGATCAACTTTATATTATGGAGTTTTTGGACACTCACAATTCTTTTTCGAGTATTTACACTTTCTAACCAATAAACGTATGGTGGGTAATATTTTGCATGTGCCAAATTTAAGGATTGACTCTATGAATAGGGGTATTAAATTTTCATGGTCCTTTTTTCTGCATATTTAGATTTAATGGAATGGGAATTACATTAACTTAAATTTGGCGAGCTTTAGTTTTCGAACCTCCCAAAACCTCACAAATATAGCGAAAACTAGAACCTTGCAAAAATGTTGTCCTAGGGTATCCTATAAACAAACAACAGAATAAAAACTGAATTTTAAGTTAGTAATCCTGGGTCTTGAAAAGTAGCTGTACTTAATTTCCACAACAATTATAGGTCACTATATTTAGTCAGAACAAATGATTCCCATTGAACAATAAAAACATTCACAATGTGGTTTTTTATGATACAAGTGCAAAATATTCCTTGAGAATTCAGGGACAATTTTAATTTTTTTTTTTTTTTTGTGATTTTGTTCAGATAAATCTTAAAAGAAGGATTTCTGACAGAAGTGTTTATAAACCTGCAGAACAATAGTCAGCACATCTTTAAAGATTTCAGCAAGAGCTGACAATGTCATAACCTCACCAACAATGTCACAACCTATCTTCTTTTTATCCAAAGGTGCTCTTTAATAAATAAGCAAAATATAAGCTAATCATTATAGGCTTTAGACTAAAATCAGTACAGAAAGTCTGCAAGAATAAACACATCTGTTAAAGGGTGACTTCTTTTTGAATAGTTTAATATCTAGAATCTTGGTTACTTTGATTACTCTTTAAAACTTATTTAGTCAATTAAGACAAATTTTGCCAAGATCACAAAAATCTCTATACCACAGATATAAAGCTATAATGATACCATTAAAGATATATATATATATGACAATATATCATAATTGATAAATTAGTCCATCATTTACAAATGTAAACATTATTATACACTTGACACTGAAAATATGATAAAAATCTGTTCATTTTACAGCTAAAATGCTTCACACAAGTTTTCATGCAAGTTGCCAATATGCTTTACTATGCTAAACAATAGGTGGGGTGAAAAAAAGGAAAGTCATTACTTTAACTTCACTTGCATATACCATCTACAGATGAAGTAGATGGCTAATATATGACTGACAAAATACTTTGTTCATAAAACATCAATTTCATTTAGTCTAATCAGTCTAAAGTCGCTTTTTTTTAAACAGCTTTCATTGACATATCTTCATGTTGAAGACAAACTAAACACTAACTAGTAATTTCCATGAATAGGCGTGAAATGAAAAGCACGATAAGCCCTAAAGTTTTACAATAAAACCATGATCCTTACAACAACTTCAGTTTGTGTATTGAAAAATCAGTAAGGAACCTACCATTGAGCATTAGTTTTTACTAAATGTTTTAATTACCGGGGTACTGCTAGAATTTTTTGTTTTGAATTGCAGTACAAGGGGCCTTTTATGTATTTTTGTAGTAAGTAAAAGATATGTTTTTCAATGTACCCCCTTACCTTAGATCACCTAAATCAATATTCTACAATCTTAGTTTACCAAGAATGGAATTGCCAGAAGCCGACATTTTAAAAGATGAACTACTGGGAATTATTTCCCTTTGAATATTAATTTTCATAGGAGCAAGAAAATGGATGGTCATATGAGGGATTTACAGTGAGCATTTTATTGTTAGTGGGATACCAATTTTTGTGGTTTTCAAGGGTTTGGTAATCCACAAAATTTGGTTACAAACACACACTAAATTTTCCATTCGTTTGTATGATGGAATTTTCAAATCCACAGTTAAGAATCTACAAATTTATAATTTTTCTCTGTACCATTACATTTGGTTCCCACAAAAAAAAGTACTTCCACAATATCTGTTAATAATTTCCAAACGAAATAAATAGAGAGAGAAAAACAATGGAATTTTGTAACAAAGAAAATAAAATTATATTTGACAAATATTGAGGTAAGTTTGTGACAAATGTTATTCTAAACATAGTAGTTGGTATGTAAAGTACAAAAGTGACGTGTATAAAGAATATAAAGAATAGAAAATGAAAATTTGAGTTCCAAAATTGAAGTCATTACACAGTAACTTATTAGCTTAACCAATTGGCTAGGTAAAAACACATATTTCTATTTTTCAATGCACATAATATTCATAAAAATAATGTATGTATACATACTACACAACAACAAGAACATACAAGTTAAAAATGTACAATTATAGTAAAATCTTAAAATCATATGTGCACTGTAAACATGAACATCAACTGATGTTATAAGTATAAATGTACCATTAAATGTTCAGATTTTTGACATGGATGTCAAGTTTCTAGAAATTTTGACATACCTACAAGAACATGTACTTAAGTACCAGTTTATATAAAAACCAGGCAGGAGGTGATTCATGCATGCCAATAACTCACCAAATTCATTTTTACTTTTAATTCAGAAATAGTTACAGAAAAAATAATCTGCCTTATTTTTTCTTCAGGTTATAGCACTTTGCATATGAAATTGGCAATTTGCAAGAGTTATCATTAATATGGTAAATTTAAGTGGGAGATGGATGCTTGGTTTTCTAAAAAACACATAACTGAATACAGAAAGGACTACAATTACATAATAATTTAGCATATGTAGACTGAAAAAAAATTTTCTTCAGAGGATTACCTACACCACGAATCACCTCAATCATGGGCAGTGTCTGAATTTTATATGGACTGGTACATCATTAAATTCAACCACAGAATATGCCTTCATATGTTATTGTACTAATGAAAAGTATCAGTGATATATGGATATGAGTGTTTTGGATATCTAATCCTTTCCTTCACCATAATCCTAAAGAAACTGAGGAAGATTCACCCGATTTAAAGGTTAAGAATTTGTACATTAAGTTCTGAACCCTCTCCTTGCCTTTTCAACCTCAAAAAAAAAAAACTATACATATCAAACAAAATATCATTTAATTAAAATATTCATATTTTCTTCATACACAAATCACTTAATTAACACAACATTGATGTTTGATAGATTCTTTTCACAGTAAGCAGAGAACTTAAAAGTTAGAATTGTAATGCTTTTCCAATTTTAAAACCTTTGAAAGTGCTCTATTACCGTACATAAATACATCAAGCAGCAATCTAATGTTTCATAACCTGTTTCTCTAATTTTCAATGAAGAATGCTTCTTCATATGTCATGCAGGAAGTTTTAAAATTTTGTTTATATAGATTAATAACTGCCAAAACGATACAAATTAAATTCCTTGAAAACGGGGGCAAGAATTAGAGAAAGGCAACAATAAAAAAATATTTGTGATAAAAAATAAATGACTTTATCATTGACACAAATACTATTAAAATCAAGTATCTTTAACTTTATCCTTAAAAAGTTGAAAATAAATGATTAATTTAAGTCTAATTGTCCGTATCACCATTAGAATGGTAGTGAACACTTTCAACCTGAAATTGTGGAATAATTTGTTGGCTGTGGAGAACTGGTGAGGCAGCATCCTGCAAGAGAATTAGACAATTTTACCATATAACATCCTAAACACATGGGGAAAGCCTAATGCAGACTTAGGACCATTCATCCATATGGGACTTTTTTTTTACTAGTTATTGTTTAGGAAGACCAATGGAGAGAAAAATCCATAAGTGTATGGTTTCAAGGGGTTTCAAATCATTACCTTGACTTGAAATCATGACATGAAACCAAAATTTCCCTTGGCATAAAGTCAAGATATAAAATGTATGACTACCTTGGAGAAAACATTCAATATCATAATTTTAATTCAATTCAAAGACTCAAAATTTGTTTGCAATGACTGGCCATAATTAAGAAATCACAAATATCTGTTTTAGAATAAACCATAAAGATTTCAGCAGAATTCCATCTTTCAATTCTTGAAAAAGGAAACCAATGAAACAAGCCAAATGTGTTATGGTTTGTTCTGCACATATGTACACATACCTCTTTCAACCCTGACATCTAGCTGTGCAAAAAAGATGACACATAATTACATAAATTACAATGATTTAATCTATTTAATCATAAATCTCATTAGAAACTTATAAATACTTTTTTTTCAGTGTGACTTTAAACATTTTTTTCTTAATTAATATTGTGCATGAAAACATATTTGTTTAATTCCCAATCTTGAGCAGTTAATGTTATATTGCTAGGCATTGCTGAAGAATGTCAGAGAGAATATTTCATGGACTTCAAGTAATTAAACATGTTTTTTGGGTTGTAAACAATGTGAGGAGTTTTATACACATATGTGAATCCAGCTAGTCACATTGCTTGTACAATGGCAGACCACACCCATAAATGTACACTGATTCATCAAAAAATATTGTGGAAATTCACTCATAATTCAAAGTCTGACTTTTGAAGACTTAAAAGTGAAAGATAAGGACTTAGAATATGCTTTTCACAAGCATAAAGCACAAAACATTATGAGGTATTGAAATATAATCTTAGAGCAATGTAGAAAAGAAAATGAAGCACAAAATTTAAATATGTTTTTCGAAAGATAGCATTGTTCAAACAATACTTCTTTAAATAAAATTTTTGTTCCAGGCTAAATATAAAGCAGTTCCAAAGAACACCTTCATTAAAAAATCAGACTGCAGTCCATGTTAAAGTAAATTTTCAAATACAATAATGCAAAATGCCACATATCATTCTGATTGAACTTTATACTAACACCTCAGTTTCTAAAAATTATCCTTGACAGCAAAACCCCCAAAAAATATAATTTGCCTTTTGTGAAGGCAAATGTAAAATGGGCACTAATGCTGATTTTACAACAAAAAAAAAGAGAAAATACTGTGTTTATCAGAATGAAATGTCAGCTTGAGATTAGAAAAATCAGAACATAATTAATGTCAAAACAAAGTGATCTGCTAGGTGTTTCTGTATTCCATGGACCTTCTTTGAACATGCAGTGAATTCCAACAATACTTGAACACTGTTAACACTCCATTTTTGTTTACCTTTCCAAAGGGACATTCTCTCATTTCTTGGAAGACAACTTGTTTTTTTTCTTTTGTTGATGAAGCTGTAAAGAAAGACTACAAACCGCTGATGCACTGGCATCAACATATCCCATACTTACCGCAGTATCAAAAAGAAGAGTTTAATTTCATTTTATCATTCAAATAAATTGAAAATAAACAAGGCATATCACAATCACCTTGTGTCTTATCCAAATTTCATTGTGTTAAAATGGTTTTGATCCCATTTTGTAATTTCCCACTCTTCTAATTGACATTAAGACTGAAAAAGAAACAAAAACCATGACCTACCTGACCAACTTGTGGCTGTTGTACACATCGATACTCCTCAGGATGGTAGCAATACTGTTGATTAGAAGGATGTGGTCCCACCATAAAGGACTCAGCATAGGGATTCAGATTACTATGAGGCTGCTGGCACATGTCATAAGACATATAGGATCCCGGGTATGGAGGAGGTGGTGGCTGACATCGAGCAGCCATGTTGTAGTCCATACCAGGTTGAAAGGGATACTGTTGTGGGGGCATCATTCCCATGCCATACATCGGAGGCCTGTATCCAGGAGGTACTGCAGGGGGATGTTGGTAACAAGGAGTACCTGAGTATTGAAAGAAAGGACAAATAAGTTTAAAAATATGCACCTAGCCTATTATGTCATTTTTGATTAAAGAAACAGCTTTTTTTTCTGAAATAGGAAAGTTCTATTCATTAAATAACAAACATTTTACTGCTTATAAACACTATCAAATTGAAATTTTAAGTTCAAATCTTAAAATGAAAAAGCAGTAACAATGAGTTGTAAGTGATTCCATTAATTAAAAATTCAAGTATGTAATGGCTAAAAACATGTCTTCAGGTTCAAGACAAGGTACTTTTTCATTTAAAAAATCCAGATTTGCTGTTTATCAACACTAACACCTACCTACCCAAAGCAATAAAAGAACAGCATTCCAATATCCCCCACAATAAAAAAATTGCAGAAAACTTTAAATTTACTGAAATTTTCAAAGTCTAAGGGCTGTAACTTCGGTAAAAATCATTCAACAGTAACCAAAATTGAACTTAATCTGTAACTTCTCATAGTAAGACTACATACAAAGTATAAAATCAATTGGTAAAAGCATTACAAAAATTGAAGAACTATGTTCCAATATCCTCCGTGTAAAAAAAAGGGTTGGAAAACTTTAGATTCACTGAAATTTTTAAAGTCCAAGAGCTGTAACTTCACAAAAAATCATTCAACCATAACCAAATTTGAACTTAATCCGTGACTTCTCATAGTAAGACTACATACAAATGACAAAATCAATTGGTAAAAGCATTACAAAATCAAAGACGGAAGTTGCTAATTGTCAAAGATTTTGGCACTCTATCATTATCCAAAATGGTACAAATGCAATATACTCCAAATTCGGGCGACTTCAGCTAAAATCTTGGTGCTCTTTCGTACCATTACGACCTGAATGGCAATATATAGATATCGCTATCCTAAGAACTATAATCAATTGTAACGAATGCCTGGGTTTGAATAAAAAACTGGGTAATGTCACATAAATTCAATGATCTGCAGCATTTAGTGGAGTATAACTATATGTACATATTCATGCAAATCATATGTGAATATTAAGTACTGAAATCACGAGTTCAAGAGGTTGCTAATAATATTAACAACTTAAAAAAGTGTGGAAAACTGTAAATACAGTGAAATTTTATAAGTCCAAGGGCCATAACTTCCATAAAAAACATTAAACCATAACCAAAATCGTACTTAATCTGCAACTTCTCATAGTAAGACTACTCACAAAATATAAAATCAATTGTTAAAAGCATTACAAAACAAGAGGCTCCCAGGAGCCCGAATGGTTAAATTTTTGCCTTTCAAGGGCAATAACTCTGACAAGAAGTTGTCCGACAATTTTGACTCCATGAAGACGGGTAGGACTTATCATGAGGATCATTTCATCAATTGAAAGTTTCATCATATCTATTATAGTTTTCAAGATATTGACTGAAAACTGCAAAAAAGACATAATTTTTTGCCTTTCAAGCATATGGAGTAGTCTGACAGCTTTGATCCCTGGAGACTTTGTAGGCCTTATTATAAGGATATTTTAGCAATTGAAAGATATTGGCCAAACCAAACGGTTATGGAGATATATGTAAAAAACTGCTGTACGACCCTATGTTCTATTTTTAGTAATGGGAGCCATGTTTTTTAACCGATCAAAAATCCAAACATTCATTGTTAAGGATACCCTAAAAAACAAAAATACCAACTTTCATTGAATTCTGAATAGCAATTTTTGAGAAGAAGATTTTTGAAAGGAATAACATCAAAAACAGCAAAATAAGTCAAAAAAGGACAATAACTCCAACAAGGGTCAACAGATTTTCAAAATTTGACCACAGATAGATCTCATCATGCTGAATACTTGTACCCACTTCAGACTTTGGCTAAACCTAACGATTTTGGAGATATATGCAAAAATCTGCTGTCTGACCCATATGTTCTATTTTTAGTAACATCGGCCATGTTTTTTAACCGATCAAAAATCCAAACGGTTATTTTGTGCAGGATACTTTAAGGAACAATCATTACAAGTTTCATGCAAATCTATTCAGTAGTTTCTGAGGAGACGATGTTTGTAGAAATTGTTAACAACAATGACGACGAACGCCAAGTGATGGCTGTAGTTCAAATGGCCTACGGCCAGGTGAGCTAAAAAAGTACTAAAAACTGTCAATTCACTGAAATTTTCTTAGTCCAAGGGCCATAACATCCATAAACATCAACCAACCGTAACAAAAGTCAAACTTAATCTGCAACTTCTCATAGTAAGACAATGTACCAAAGATAAAATCAACTGGTAAAAGCATTTTTTTTTTCTATCAAAAAGATTTCTTCATGAATAAGGCCTCTTTCAGGTCTATTTTTTATCAGAAATTTTTTTTTGACTAAATTGAAAGTTTTGAAAGGAAAACGACAAATATTTGTTTAATGACCTTAGAAATGAAAGGAAAGACATTTCTTCTGAACAATATTTACCATAAGACATCATCCTTGGTAGATTCATCATAGGGTTTTGGCAGGCCTGGTAATAATCTGGTGGAAAACAGTTCTGACCAGGGTTAGGTGAGTATGTAGGGACTCGAGAGTTCATGGTGCTAGTCCCTCTCTGTAGCCCCGACGTATCTGTTGGACTGGAAGTAATGGTCATGTTCCCCATTGCAGATGATAAGCTTGATACTTCATGCGTTGACGGTTGTTGTAATCCTGATGGTGTTGGGTAGGTGTGTCTATAAATATATCAAGAAATGAAAATATGACAAACTTATTTTCATTCTTTTTTTATCATGGTTGTAGTAGTATAAAGCTCTTCTGGATGATTTAAAATTTTAATGTATAAATGTAACAAAGAATATTTTTGTTAAAATACAAATTCAGTAGACATTGATTCAATATGAATGTAATCTTTCCTTTCACAGGGGATTGTCAGTCTTATTAAACAATTGTTTTACTGAGTAATATCTATAAAACAATCTCTAAAATATGGTTTTGGACTGTGGATAAAAAGGTTTATTGTGAAGACTGCAATATTACTTACATTTCATCTGCCACAGAATCAATCGTGTTGGTTATATTTCTAGACATCTCTACAGCCATTAGCTTTTCAGCTGTTGTTTTAGTGACACTCTCAAGTTCTAATTTCTCACGAGGTGTCAGCGCTGATGTTGTGAGAAACTGTCCCTTACCCAATTTTTTGTTCCTTGCTCTATACCTATAATAGGATTATCAACAATCATAAAAAACAGCAGTGGTTGCAAATATAAAATAAAAATAACATCAGACTAAAATGAAGGAACTGTGATTAAGCCCTTGAAAAACACTTTTATCACTGTTATTTTACTTTGCAAGCAATTGATACAATTACAATGTTCATAACTATATATGAAAACTACTTGCATAAGAAATGTTCAGCAGTTTAAAAGGAGTTGCAAATACAAGTACAGTTGTCATAGACAAAAAAGGCCTATCATATATGAGTCCCCAAATATACATGTACACTGTAGATTGAAAAATTAATTAGCAGATTACTAGACTTCATTTGTTCATTGAAATAGTTCTGATATAATAAAATTCATAAATATCTGGTTACTTACTTTTCCAGTTCATCTTGTGAGTGAGCAAAGGTACAATTGCCTCCCCTTGGACAGGTGCCTCTCTGTACCAAATCTCTACACATACTAGTTTTATATCTAAGGTTAGGTAGTGTTAATACCTCCAAATGTTTGGATCCATTGCTCTGTATAAAGTCAACAAGACCCTGAACCACTGTCTTTATAGATTTCATTACTGCTTCTAGATTTTCCCAAGATGGAGCTTGAGCATCTGGAAAATGCATTCTAGATTTTCATTATTCATTATATGCTCCTCTGTGCTAAAAGCCAACTACAGCTTAGGCCATGAAAAAATATGCTTGTTTCAGGTTACACTGGATTAAAAAATAGGGTAGGTCCAATAGGTAGGCAACTTTTTTAAAATTAATTTACATAGACACTTATGGGAAGAATATTTGACTTCTATAGTGCTCAACTAAAAAATTACAGTTTAATGACATTTCATAAAAAAATAACAATAAAATATACTAGGGATTGGCAACAAAATGTGGGTAGGTAGGGTAACGTTAAACAATTTTCTTTCTCTGGCCTTACTGATCATGTTTGAATTATTTTAGGGCATACAACTTAATTCCGTGCATCAGAATATCAAGATTCATATTTGCTACTAATTCTCTGTTCAACACGTATTTCATAAAGAAAGGACTTAGTGCTGCAACATATTTTCAGGACTTTTTCATGCTGATGAAATAAGTGAAAATTAAACACTTCCCAAATAAGTTAAGAAAGCATATCTTAGTGTAAAATTTGAGAAGTAATCAAAATGCTGCTTCTCTGACACTTTCTAATCTTTCTCACCTGGATTGGGATCAACACTGGCTAGCAATTCCAAGTGTGGTTGTAATCTCTGCAGTCCACAAGGATCCCCTGTTCTTTGTAATGTTATAATCAACTCATTGACACTCTGAGCAAAGGACTGCGGTGTCTGCAACTAGCAAGAATGAAATGAATGTTGTATATAAACCTGATTTATTCAACGGGTCATAGTGTTCCTTTCCTCGTTTGTCTACCCCGGACTTGACTTTTTATGAGAAACTTGGCAGGTGTTTCTAGAAAAGTAAAGGACGCTTACCCTACCGGTGCACCTGGTCCATGCTCCCAGATTTTAGTGGAGTCCGAGTTGCTCATTTGCTTTTGTTACTTTGTATGTATGATTTTAGTTACTTTATGTTCTTTGTTGTGTATGTCTGTTTTCCATGTCTGGTCTTTGTCCCTGGATTACATTCTTTTGATTACCGCTATAACCTTGGTTCCCTTGATTACTCTGATACAATATGTGTAGATAGATTGTCCTGATAGAAATGGCCTATACTATTTCTCTCCTTGTGATGGTAATATTTGGACTTCTATAGACAGATTATCCTGATAGAAATGGCCTATACTATTTCCCTTCTTATGATGGCAAGATTTGGACTTCTATTGACAAATTATCCTGATAGAAATGGCCTACACTATTTCCCTCCTTGTGATGGTAAGATTTGGACTTTTATAGACAGATTATCCTGATAGAAATGGCCTATACTATTTCCCTCCTTGTGATGGTAAGATTTGGACTTCTATAGACAGATTACCCTGAAAGAAATGGCCTATACTATTTCCCTCCTTGTGATGGTAAGATTTGGACTTTCCAACATGCCAGGTTTAAAAGCATCAATATCTTAACTTTTCCAATAGAGTGAAATATTTTAGAATTAAGTTTTATAAGTAATGCTTACATAATTCTACTTCATCACTTCAATGCTTCAAAGTGATATCCTTTAAGTACATGGATCATGAGAAAACATATGAACAGAAAAATAACTGTTACTTTACGTGTATTTAGGTAAAAAAAAAGGTTAAAGGGGCCGTGAATGCCAACCTTAATACCAATTCGTTCCATCTGAACTTTTAAGATTTAGTCAAACACATCTAAGCAGGCTTATTAACCAAATGTATTCAGAAATAACCTCTTTTATAAGACTATGATCAAAATATCCCTATGTAGTGCATTCTACATGTATGTAAAATTAACCTGTATTTGAAGACCAGCTGTCTTAAGTGACCATAGTTTTGCTCTCCCCTAGAAGGTAACTTAAGACAGATTTTACTGTATTGGAACTGTCTTTAACTTACTTTATCAATTATTGACTGCATGTGAGATTTATGACTGGTATCTCCATACAAGAGAGATGACCATTGGTCAGGGGCAATACGTAAACCAGCCTCCATGGCGATCTGTACTATCTGTGAATCATGTTCTCTTCTTAACGCATCATATGATCTGAACTCTTCCTTTAACTGCATGAGAGATGATTCTTCTTCTCTTTTTGATACCTTTATCAAAACCAAACATGAAAGTGTGTAGATAATTACAACTTTTTATAATTCAAGATTGGGATTTTAAAATAACAAGTCTTTACTACAGTTTTTACCAGTCTCAGACATAGGGCTAGTGGCTAAAGGCACAGACCCAAATATGTTCAAAATATTTTATCACCAGCAAAGAATCATGCAATACATATTTTTATTTTTGATAATTTGCTTAAAATGTAACAGTTAACATGAATTAATATGTGGCTTTTCATATTACCCCTGTTCAAAGGAGATATAAATTGTAGAGAATGTACTATAGAATTTAAAACTAAAGGAGATAACTCAGTAAATGACACTTAAATACAATAGAAACTATTGAATATTCAAAGTGAACAGATGGACTGGAATGAATGATTATTCATTTCAACATTAGACCCATAAAACAACTTAATTACAAAAATAAAAATGTGTGGCTTTTTTTCCAACGCAGTTGGTATAGTTTTGCTTTTTATCCTTTGACCTTATGGACGCTCCTCTATGGAAACGAAAGTCACCTGATTGCAATTGTGTTTCCTGATTGGCCAAGTACTGATAACTTACTGGCTTAAAAAAAACTGTATCAAAACTTTGAAATTGCGTTCGAAAAAAATTTGAAATTGCATGTCATGTGCAATGTGGGAAACCATTTTTTTTTTCACAACTTGCCATACTGGCTAGTGGAATACTGATCTTGCTAGCCAAACAGAAATTCAACTAGCCAATTTTTTTTTTTTGTCTGTACTATCATCTGTTTTCTCTTGGATTTGACTCTCTTCTGCCTTTCTTTTTCTTTCTTCAAATATCTTTTCATTTGTTTCTAATCTTTTCATTTGTTTCTAAACTTATCAAAAACTTTTCCATTTTCAAATATTCCCTCCCGTTAAGTTTTTCAAGTACTTAAATTACTCCATTTCTGAAATCATATTTTAAAAATAAAATTATATTTCAACAGATTCATCATCATGAAACAAGAAAATATTTGTCATTTGCTTAATGTTCAATTTTATTTTGACAATAAACAACCAATTTGCAAGGTAACATTTCATAAATTACCAAGATAATTTCTTTTGACTACTAATACGAGATTGGGACCATCGCGTAGGTTTTGGCACATCCCCTTTACCGGAAATTAAAATGGCAGATCGTAAACAATGCTTTAAAAGTCAATAAAATTGTGCAAAATTCACTTGACATATTCAAGCTAAACTTCTTGATATGTAGATATGTAGGGAACATATTTTTAATGTATGATGTTAAGGGATGTTTAACTAAATAAGCTGTTGGCTGGTTAGCTTTCCTTGGAACTCGCCAATCAAATGACGATCGAAAAATTGACGAGTGTAAGCTAATGAGAACTTGCCAAATTACACATCTACTGGTATTTGTCGAGCTGGCGAGCGGTGGTTTCCCACATTGCATGTGTCATATTCTTGAAAGAAATGTCGACTTAGAAGTAAAATTTTACTGCGTCTGCCATCTTTTTTTAAAAGATAGTACTTCTTTAAGTTGTATCACATATTAAAAGATAGTACTTCTTTAAGTTGTATCACATATTAAAGAACTTGCATGATTCTTAAAAAGACTTATTTACAAGTGAAACATAGGCATATATGAAAGTTAGGGCATTCCATACAAGTGAAGTATGTTTTGACATCTAAAGGTCGTATAAATCTGATCTCAGCATGGGTAGTGCTAACAAAAATTAATGTCTCCTATCAAAATAATTTTGATTTAAACTTAAGATGATTAGCACCTTTTCTTGTTGATAATTATCACTATAAAGAATTCTCCTAAGTGTTAATTAAATGCGTGTGATCTGTAGTTTCAAAGGTTACATAAAGCAAGACCAATACACCTATCTGCATAGCCCCTCTATATTTTTCAGCATAATAATACACATGTATTGTCAATATGAAAGTTTGAATAATTTTTGCTAAGTAACTTTTTAAGTTACAGAACCCATTAAGAAGATAACCCTTAACATGACAGAGGGAGAGATACCAGATCTATCCCTAGCATTACTCCAGCAGTGCCGGAGGTTGTCTGGCAAGCTAATTTCTGATTTGGTGCCATCCTAACCTCTAGTATCTGACATGTTGAAAGCCACCACAAATGTGAATAAGCCAAACAAGCATTTTTAAATATTCTTTTATTTACATAAAAGAAGTTAAACTCACCGGAAATCAAGCAATAAAAATCCAAGTGACCCGCCAGTTTGAATTAGGTCACTAATTTTACATAATTTATTTTTAACAATAGAGGCAATTTTTAAAGGCAATTTGTTGGTTAATTTGATATTTTCGTTTCACAAATTTTAAAATCTGTAATTTTATCAATCGGTTGTACACATTCAAAAGGCTGAAAACCAAATGTACAGTTCATTTTCACTGCTTTTATAAAGGATTTCCAGGATGGCTGGATTGTCTCATCAGGTAGGTCATCTGTTTTATTTCGGTTTAGTCATCTTCTCCCTTGTTATGGTAAAGAAACTGTATAAAATGTTTTAAATGGAAAATATTTTACAATTCTGCAGATTTCAAAGAATGTCAGAATGAGCAGTATGCAATATGGCGCTAAGGGTGTTGAGGAACTGAATTTCAACCTCTTACATTGTAGGAGAACCTCTAGCATCAGAAATCTGGAAAGTACTTCAGTCCTTTAAATTCTTAACTGTTTGCGACGTCATCAGTTTCAAAGACTTTGATTGGGAGTTGCCAAGGAAGTTAAGAATATTCTAAGGAAAGTACACCTCAAAAATCAAAGAGTTCCTTTCTTCTGTTTTTATGTGGTGTTTTCCATGTGAGACAACCCACGAAACAGCTGTGCCAGACCATGAATTACATGGCAGAATAAGCCAGATACTGTCAAATGGTACATCACAGACACATTTGCAATGCCATAGGCAATACATGAGTTTACAACTTCACATTGACCCTGGTTGCCACTCTTTTTGTCAGAAAATTTTTTACAGCTTGATGTATGTGTACATACCTTGAAGCATGAAGCTCTGTAAAGCAGCTGAACAACATGTCCTATAGCTGTTTTGGAAGCTTGAGGATAATGTTTCTCTAACCTCTGAACGACAAACAGGACTAGAACTTTTCTAGAGAGAGCTGAACCATCCTCTAAGGCCAGTAGTATCAACTTTAACACTTCTTCCTGCATAGCTGAAATGAAAAGTTGTTGTTACATTGTATGAATCAAATTGTTGATCTCCTATATAGAATATCAAAATTTAATATTACCTTCTTATTTCTAAATCTAAAATTATACTGGTCCTGGACAAAATAAAATAATTTAGATGACAGCAACATAATGAAGATCTGATTTGATTTAAACACTGTACAAAACCAGGGATGATTTCACAACATCTGCAATCAAAAATCATCCCTGTAAAACAGATATATTGGTTTCTAATTTTTATTTATTCTGTGAAAGGAATACTTCCACAGATCAAAATTTTAGTTGGTATTTTCTGATTGTCGTCTATAATGAAAATCATTCATCTCAATAAATCATACATATGATTATGAGTGCAAGATTTTGGTATTTAAGTGGACAAAGAAATTGACACCCTCTCCTTCATGTGTTTAGGAGTAAAAAAACTTTGGTATTTACCTGGACCAAGAAATTGACACTCTCTCCTTCATGTGTTTAGGAGTACAAAACTTTGGTATTTACCAGGATCAAAAAATTAACATCCTCTCCTTCATGTGTTTAGGAGTACAAACAGGTATTTACCTGGACCAAGAAATTGACACCTTCTCCTTCATGTGTTTAAGAGTACAAAACTTAGGTATTTACATGTACCTGGACCAAGAAATAGACATCCTCTCCTTCATGTGCTTAGGAGTACTAAACTTTGGTATATACCTGGACCAAGAAATTGACATCCTCTCCTTCATGTGTTTAGGAGTACTAAACTTTGGTATATACCTGGACCAAGAAATTGACATCCTCTCCTTCATGTGTTTAGGAGTACTAAACTTTGGTATATACCTGGACCAAGAAATTGACATCCTCTCCTTCAAGTGTTTAAGAGTACTAAACTTTGGTATATACCTGGACCAAGAAATAGACATCCTCTCCTTCATGTGTTTAGGAGTACTAAACTTTGGTATATACCTGGACCAAGAAATTGACATCCTCTCCTTCATGTGTTTAGGAGTACTAAACTTTGGTATATACCTGGACCAAGAAATTGACACCCTCTCCTTCATGTGTTTAGGAGTACTAAACTTTGGTATTTACCTGGACCAAGAAATTGACACCCTCTCCTTCATGTGTTTAGGAGTACTAAACTTTGGTATATACCTGGACCAAGAAATTGACATCCTCTCCTTCATGTGTTTAGGAGTACTAAACTTTGGTATTTACCTGGACCAAGAAATTGACATCCTCTAGCTCTAACAGCAGCCCAAAGATTAGCTGATAACTGCTGTGGATTCTGGTGCTGTAAGATAAGTTCTGTTACCGTCCTTTCTCCAAGAGATCTGGCTGCTCTGACTGCTCTAGCTCTTCCCTCTTCCTCTACCAGCTGACAGTTGACAAGAGTTACCAGTTTACGTTGCATTGGTCGACTAAGAATGCCATTGTTTGGTTCAGTGCTGTTATTATTCGTTGATACTGGTGATGCAGGTTTCTGTTCGCCTGAAAAAAAATTTAACGACAGAAGTCATAATACTGATAAAGTACAATCTGTGTAAGACTTGTTAGATGAGTGAAAGGCATTAAAAAAACAAGAGGCTCCCAGGAACCTGAATCCCTTATCTGGTTAAATGTTTGCTTTTCAAGGGCAATTACTCTAACAAGAAATTGTCCGACAATTTTGACTCCATGACGACATTGGTAGGACTTATCATGAGGATCATTTCATCAATCGAAAGTTTCATTCTATCTATTGATTGATAACTGCAAAAAACATAATTGTTTGCCTTCAAAGGGCAATAACTCTAGTGTACGGAGTTGTCTGACAACTTTGATCCCTGGAGACTTTTGTAGGCCTTATAATAAGAATCATTTCAGCAATTGAAAGTTTCTATCCATCATAGTTTTCAAGATATAGGCTGAAAACTACAAAAAAAGGTAATTTTTCACCTCTCAAGGGCAACAACCCTTATATGGAGTCGTCTGACAACTTTGATTCCTGGAGACTTTTGTAGGCCTAATAATAAGGATATTTCAGCATTGATAGATATTTGTCAAAGCTAACGGTTTTGGAGATATATGCAAAAAAATACAGTACGACACCTATGTTCTATTTTTAGTAAAGGCAGTCCATGTTTTTTAACCAATCAAAAATCCAAACGGTAATTTTGTCAAGGATACCCTAAAAAAATAAAAATACCAACTTTCATTGAATTCTGTACAGCAGTTTCTGAGGAGAAGATTTTTGAAAGTAATAACATCAAAAACCGCAAAAATTGTCCAAAAAGGGCATAACTCCAACATGTGTCCACAGATTTTCACCAAAATTTGACCACAGATAGATCTCATCATGCTTAATACTTTTACCCATATCAGAATTTGGCTAAACCTAAGGTTTTGGAGATATATGCAAAAATCGACTGTCTGCCCATATGTGGTATTTTTAGTAATGGCGGTCATGTTTTTTAACAGATCAAAAATCCAAACAGTTGTTTTGTGCAGGATACTCTAAGGAACAGTCATTATAAGTTTTATGCAAATCTGTTCAGTAGTTTCAGAGGAGAAGATGTTTGTAGAAATTGTTAACAACGATGATGACGGCGCCAAATGATGGCAATAGCTCACATGGCCTACAGGCAGGTGAGTTAAAAAAAACAACTGGCTATTTACAAAACTAATTGAGTACAACTGTGTGACACTCGTAAGAAGAGTCAAAGAGATTGAATACCCTACTGCAATTTACAATACTGTTTACAAATTTACATGTGTAAGTCCATTAAATGAAGTCAAAAATATATAAAAAAAAAAACACAATTCTTACTTAATTTCAAATTGATTTTTTTTTAAATTCTCGATGTTTTCACAAATGAAGCCTAACATAAAAATATGTCTGTTTGCTGTTTCCCTACCCAATGGTTAGAAACTTGGGTAGGTACATGTACGTAGGGGAAAAAATTTACTTTATTGAAATTTTTGGAAAGGAAGAAATGAAAAATTAAATGGGTAAGGGATGCACATATGTGAGGTAATAAGTTGGTCTTCATATCTTCGATGACTTGTATTATATTATCCTTATTTCTTTGTTGTTTATGCTATACAAAAAGGGTGTATCAGTTATATCATTAATATGTTAGTCTGAAATGTGATGATCCATATCTTGAATCATAATATATGCACGTCTTTTCTTATCTTGTGTAAATGCTTGATATTTGAACACAAGAATATAAAATTGACATCAAATGACCCAATAGAATATCATTGAACAAAATATTTATTAAATATAAAACAATATCAACAATGTCAAACTAGAATCTTTTACTAGTGAATGTTGACTGTGTTGTTGCTCAACCCATCATAACATCATAAGCAATAGGTCTAGGTCTTTAGTTATTGTTTGTGTCACTGTTGAGTGTTTGTTGGGCATCTCTCAAAACTTAAAAAATTACAGATCAATTTTTTTTTATATCAAAACTGTGAACCAATGTAATTGCCTTTTCGAAGTCTGGTTTAAAATTTACTGAGAAAATTTAGGCTGTTTGCTATTTGTCCAAGACAGACACTTATCAAGGGGTCAAATCATCAGGATGTCTTCAAACACATCTTAAAGATCATTCAATGCCCAATTGTTTTTTTTGGAAATTGTAAAGTATAAAAATGTATATTATAACAAATGGCACAAATTTAAAAGTATTCATGTATTTTCTTGTGATGGATGAACAGAATATCAGGACACTGTGCCGGGCATCCATCTTAAAATCTTATTTATTTAGTCGAGACAGCACTTTAAAAAAAGAACAATTAACATATTTTCCATGTGGTTTCGAGATACTGATGGAGAAATGGCTAAAAGGATGTCATTGCCCCAATCTTGGCCCACAGAAAAAGAATAAGGAAAAAAAAAATAGCAAGAAAGATATGGCTATAAAATAATTTCAGTTGGGTCCTTCAAATCGGGTGGGTCAGTGAACAAACAAACAAATCTATTAATTTAGGCCTGAATCTGGTATTTTTTTAACCTTATGTGTAGTGTTAGTGTATTATTTTTAGTTGGGTTCAAATCCTCATGGATCTTGTTCATTTCTTGAAAAGAAAATTTTTCACAAATATACACTGTTTTCAAAAGAATCAATGAAGTAGTGAAATACTAGAAAAATACAAACAAAATGAAAATACATGTTACATGTATACATGTACTCTTTAACTAGAGGAAATAGAGTTCTTTCAAACATCAATACTTGCACAGCACACCATGCTAACTAAATACATTTACAGTGAAACAATGAAAAAACAATTCTAGACCAAGAATAACTTACCGATATTGACAGGTCTTAAGTGTAAAGCCAATTCCTCAATACACCTTTTAGCTGCATTGTAATGCTTGACATGACCAGACATTCCTTTAGATGTAGTGGTATCAGTCTCAGGAACAGCAGCCCCAACAAGTTGAAGTAAAGCATAGTTTACAGGCAACTCAGAAATGTCTCTAGTTATAATGTTCTGGTCAAATGGGCATCGTTTCTGTGGTAGATTACAGAGACAGGTTCTACAAACTGTGTGTCCACAGGCCAAACTGATTGGACGATGATGTTCCTCATCAAATACATGAAAACAAACTTGACATGACAAAAATTCTGTCCATTGTGGGATCTGTACAGGCATGATTAAACCTCTTCACCAATATATTAATATGAATTACCTGAAAATACAATGAAAACACAGTAAGAAATCAGGGTTGAGAAGACAAAGGCCATTTGTCCCCTCTAATTGAAAATGGCACCTTCACATAAAAGAAATTGCTTCATCATTTTTTTTCCAACCATTAAGAAACAATTGAATGTATATAAATATTATAGTTACAAATACTGAATCATTTGATTAATGGTTTACAGCTGTTCCGTAGCTTAATTATTTATAAGAGGTGGCAATAAAAAAAAAATCCTTTACTGCACATGTTCCATTAGTGATTATTGTAAATGAATAAATTTTTTGTGGTGTACAAATTTTCGCTACTTTTGCAAGGACAGATAATCAAATAAAAACAATTAAACTGATTTTTAAAACTTGTTGAAATGCTAATCATTTCTCCAAATTGAAATGCATTTTATTTTTTAAAACTGGAAATTTGATACCTGCAAATGCAAACTCAACAGATTCCACAAGAATTAGCAACCAAATAAATACATTTAGTTTACAGAATATTGTACTTACATGTACAAGTTTTTCCTTATTCAAGCTGTCCTACACATACTTTGATAGAAGATTGAAATTATGCAGGAACAGTTGTTTTAGGGACCATTTTCTAAATAACACTGTTCTACTGCATTTTTGAAATTTAAAGTGTTATAAAAAAAATGTAAATCACCATGATGACAGATGTTACACCACCTTCAGGCTTATTAACACTATAAGATGCATTGTACCTGTAAATTTTACTTTTAAAGGTATGACATTTTAGTCTTGTAAACAAAGTATGCAAAATAGCCTTCAAATGAGTATATTAACAATACACGTGTACCTTTGTAAATATGCCATCAGAGTTGAGTAATGTGTATTACTGTTTCAGATTGAAATTTTGAGAATGTGTCATTTTTTAAAACGTTTTTTTTTATTTTAGAAATGATGATGAACAACATGTGTAAATAACTTTGTAAACTTCCGGTTGTCAAAAAATGTTGAACAGAGTTTTTCCACGATTTTTAGGATAGTTATAACGGTTTTAAATAAATTATGGATGTGACGTGTAGGATGCAGCTGATACTGTATTGTGAGGACGCATCCCATGGACACACAGTGTTTTAACTTAGCGAGTCCAGCGAGCTTTTCTTGCGTCCATGATGAGTGTATGCACTTCATCAAGAACCCTGGTCTAGTTCAGATAGGACACAAGACACAATGTAAATGGTGCTAGGCTCCTTATTATCTTATTAATTGACTTCTAAAATAAGAGTAGGAAATATGAAAAAACAAATATATTAAGATGTCATGGTCCTAGCAACATTTGACAGGGAGCCTATATGGAAAGAAGGGTAAGAGAAATATGCCCTTTGACCAAGTCTAATAAACACTGTATAAGCTTCTTGTAAAATTATTAATTTTTGTGGTTGGTAATTAGCATTGATTCTGTCACATGAAACTTATTTGCATTAAGTACATGTACCAGAGGTTTCTGTCCATCATGGAAACAGTGAAAATAAGTACAGCACAAAAATGAGTATTAATAGAATAATTAATTGGATAGAGTGAATAACCAAAATATGAATCTATCGTAGATTTAACGAGTGTGTGGAACTTGTTCTGCACATGAGTTAAATCCTCAAGCGTTCTTGGCACGAGTGTTAATATTTTGGTTATTCATGATTACCAATTAATTATTCTATTTATTATATAGATTTTCTTCATAATTTATTGATAATTTCAACATGAATTTTAAATTCTGTGATTGGCGGATAAACACAAAAAATGTGACGTTTTGGTGGGAGAAAGTCTGTGAGTGAAATTACCAAATTTATTTCAGTGTGAATTACCGAAAAAATTCATTACACTGGGAACATTTGATAAAACAGTCTGATGAGATACACATTTGTTTATGTGTTGTCAATTTTATATTACTTGCTGTGGTTTTATAATTACATGTGGTCATTTCGTATTTACGTTATGTAGGAACATCTTTACATTATGTCGTTTTGTCTTTATGTTCTGCCATTTCGTCTTTATGTTCTGTCATTTAAGAAAACCACTGCACGTAAAGATAAATCCACATAACGTAAATATATGTTGACATAGAGTAATCATAAAACGACAGAACGTAAAGACAAAATTGAAGAACGTAAAGACGAAATGGCAGAACGTAAAGACAAAACGACATAATGTAAAGATGTTCCTACATAACGTCAATACAAAATGACCACTTCATTATAAAACCACAACAAGTAATATAAAATTGGCAACACGTAAACAAATGTGTATCTCATCAGACAGTTTAGGCGTTCCATAACGTCTGGTACATTTTGTAAACAAACAAAATGGAAGATTTTACATGCAAGTCAGACAATTGTTAAAATGAGAAAATAATGCATTTCTACTCACTATGTAACACCTAAACGGTGAAAAATTACATCACACAGCATACTTCAAACTAACAGAAGCATCTGAATGTTTAATTGTCACAATATTATGTACAAAATACAAGACAAAACTAGCCAATGTTCAACCCATCTTGGTGGCGGCCGGAAAAATCTAGTTTGGTCAATCGGAACACCTCGGTTAATTACGCTCTTACGATAAGTGAAAATATGAATGTGCAACCGAGTACTTCCGAATGTTGCTACAAAATTTTGTGATGTCATAGGACCCCTCTTTTTCTGAGGAAGCCGGGTGTCGCCCGGCACTACTTTTCAAAGTGTCTGGATCCGTCCCTGTGTCCTGCTTTCCTTACCTCCAGTTCTGGTCTACAAGTGTTTGTTCCGTTATTTCCCATAGCTCCTTGATGCTGATGGTATTTAGCCAATAGACCTGTAGGATACGTTTAAGTAGCTGTCTTTGTAAGAATCATGCGAAATCTGAAAAATGTGATACACCCCCAAAAAGGCTCCATATTTTTGTTTTTGTAATTAAGTTGTTTTATGGGTCTATACTATGAAATGTGTAATTATCTATTCAAATCTGCTTGCTCTTAGGAGATAATCCACATTATATGCTATTGTATTTGAGCGTCATTTACAGAGTTATCTCCCTTAATTTTGAAATCTACAGTGCATTCTATATAATTTTTATCACCTAAGAGCACGGGTTATATGAAAAACCACATGTTAATTTCTGTTTACATTTCAAACAATATCAAAAATAAAAATATGTAGGCTTTTTACCCATGAATCACATTTTGCATGATCCTTATATTAGCTGGAGGGCTACTTAAAACGTGTTACCGAAAGTCTGTACCCTTTTCTCTGTTACAACTGTAACAAGTTCTCTACATCTCTGGTCCATACAGCAAGACTGTCTTTTCATTTTAACTATCTTCAGTTGCCTTCTTAGATACTTGGGTACAAGATGTTCTTGAGCGTTATAACAACTGAACTGGCTTTACGCATTCTTGCTTTTAAAACTTCATCCGTTTATTGACCAATTATACTAAAGGTATGCGAAGTACGTAAAATCTTCTCGGGATTCTCGTTCAAGCTGAATTGATTGAATATGGTGCATGGTGCTGGCTTAGAAAAAAGTTTGTCTTCTTCCGGTTAACTTTCAAATCTGCTTGTGGATATTGTTTAAGTCTGCAAAGTCTAGGTCTTCGAACTGTATACGGCATGATACAGGGCACTTTGTGGTTGGTTCGTTGTTTTTCATGATTTAATAAATTGATGAAGGAAAAGAAAAGTGAAAGTAAGCAGCCTTATCGGATTCAATTCCAGTTATAAATGTCATTAAATGACAGTTGTATGGCAAACCAAAGTGGACAAAAATGAACATTTTCTAATATTAAAAAATGATTTTTTAATATTACAAATTCATTTTCTAACATTACAAATCAGATTTTTTATATAACAAAACACTTTTTTAATATTAAAAAATCAATTGAATTTCTATTATTAAAAAAAAACTATTTTTTGAATATTAGAAATTGATTTTCTATTATTAAAAAAAACTATTTTTTGAATATTAGAAATTGATTTTCTAATATTAGAAAATCATTTTGTAATATTAAAAATGTGACTGATTTTGCAATATTGCAAAGTGATTTTCTAATATTACAAACTCATTTTCTAATATTACAAATTAGATTTCTAATATCACAAAACACTTTTTTTGATATTTAAGAATTAATTGAATTTGTAATATTAGAAAATCATTTTGTAATATTAAAAAATGTGACTGATTTTGCAATATTGCAAAGTGATTTTCTAAAATTACAAATTCACTTTCTAATATTACTAATATTACAAATTCATTTTCTAATATCATAAATTCAATTTGTAATATTACAAAATGTGTGATATTTTATAATATTACTAAATCAGGAATTTGTAACATTAGAAAATGAATTTGTAATATTAGAAAATGAATTTTTAATATTACAAAATGAATTTCTAATATTAAAAATTTTTTTCTAATTTAAAAAAAAATGATTTTGTAATATTAAAAATTCATTTTCTAATATTACAAAATATTGATTTTTGTTCACTTTGGCTTGCCATACAGTTGTCCACTTTTAACATAAACCGAGCAGGAATCTATTACTTGCAAAAAAAATTCGGCTGCTACCTGAAAACACTTCTCAGGCTCATACATTTGTAACCCCCAAAATGGAAAACTGAGCGCCTGATTTAGAAGATACGTAAGAGATAGATACATTGTTATCTAAATTATAAAGACTTAGAATCGTTATCTTAATTATAAAGACTTAGAATCGTTATCTTAATTATAAATACTTAGAATATTAGCTTTATAGTGTCGGTATGCTGTAAATGAGTATTTTGTTTGTTACTCAGACCTGTTTTGCAGGGGTGTGGATAATATTTTAAATTGTCTTGGAAAATTCTTACATGAAAATTAGACACTTAAATTATCTATCGGAAGATAACAAATTTGAAACGTTTTCGTCATGCAATAACTTATAGAGTCGAGATTGTGTGACTTTTTATGAAAATTTGGAAAAACACATTTTTAGTAAATTTTTTTTTATAAATTCCAGATGACTATGAAAATCGATTGGTACGATTGAAAAGCCGCGTGATTTTGTCGCCTAACACCCGTTCAAAAAGAAGCAAACTGGAGCGAGTTCGAAAAATCCAACCTCCCTATTGAAGAGCCAAGCTGAAAATGTTTTAAAGGGGAATACGTATTAAACAAAGGGCAAATATAATGAATGGACTATTTAAAATCAAGTTCTATTTCAAAAGAAAAGATGGCCGGCGCATTAAAATTTTGTTCTTTTTACTCACAATTTTTCACATTTCATTCAGGAAATAACACATGGCACGCATTTTCAATTTTCGATGTACAGCTTTTTCGAACGCCACTATGTTATCAGTATTTGGCCAATCGGGACACAGAATTGCGATCAGGTGAATTGCGTTTCAATGGAAGAGTGTCTTTAAGGTCAAAGGGAAAAAGTGAAACTATACTAATCATTTAAATATCAAATATTGGTATTACAGGTTACAGACCACCAATTCAGCCAATGAGCATTTGGAACGTACGCAAAAATAGTCTTACGCAGAAATTACCCCTGTTCCTCGTAGTGCTGTGAAAAAAGTTCTCATCTTATTTAAAAAATTTGAACAGTTTCTGAAAGGAAAAACATTTCTGCACATTTTATAGGTGCATTTTGCTTCTTGTGATGTGAAGCTTAATCTCCATATTGATTTTTAAATATACCCCTATCTTGTGAAAACACTGGGATTTCCCATGCTATTTATAGACCCTTCACTTCCGGTGACCAGTACTGCACTGCAAGTCTGCTAACCCCACATGCCATTCTGAGGATTGTGAGTTGACATATGTAGAATCATGCTGATATATAGTCCTCTGCAGGTTAAAGTTAAGGTAAAGTCCAGAGAAGCCATTGAATATTGTGAAATTAGCATAGAAGCCTATGGAAAGTGGAATTAGTGGTTTTTAGCCTTAACGGTGGATATCCGTTACGGATACTTTTCGGTCAATTTACGTTCCGTCATTTCTTTTTGCACAGGAAACGAGTATTTTCAGCGTTACCCGAGGTAAGTGACACCAGCCTGCTGAAGAAAACCCAAAATATTAAAAGATTGATTCAAATATCAAGTTTTCAGGTATTCCACGGAACTTTTGAATATTTTGAGCATAAATTGTATTTAAATTTTAAGTGTGTATTTTCCAGGTTTTTTTTTTCACGGCAAGCTTTTTAACATTCATATCGTACCTCAAAATCTGGCACTGAATATATTCTACATTCGATTTTTTTTGGTTTAATCAAATAAGGTGAAACAACAAAAAAAAACACACTCCATAGCTAAATATACCACTCTTCCACATTTCAACACTAAAGTTCAAGAAAAATAAGCAACTCTTGTGAGAAATAAGATGATTTCTGTCTATTTGAAGAGGGAACGGATTTTAATGCTTCAGGAATAGGAATCTTTACGATTCCTCATTTCAGCGGGGAAGTACATATTAGTATGTGTATATGTCCTAGCTTATTCCTTTGTAAATTGTATGTAGAATGGAATAGAATAGAATAAACTTTATTTGCCAATCGGAATCAAGGCGCCCCGAAGGACAGCAAAATCAAACACAATGATTACAATGATCATAGAAAAAAACAATAAATGTCATAGCTTATTCTTTTGTAAATATTTTTTTACATAATTTTAGTAAGTCTGGAGTATCATGACCGCAGACAAAAATTAAGCAAAATTACAGTGCTGACATTTTGTTAATTATTTCATAAAACACCCCGCATTTATATTTTTTCATGAAGATTTTAAAATCATACCTGTACGGAGGCGTATTAGGGTCATGCATAAAAAATATCATCTCGCCGCTGCGAGTTATTAACCTGATCGTTTGATGAATAGTTCAATGTATACATAACACGGATTGAGATGGGGCGTGAAAGGCGTGCGCCCCTAAAAAATCGATTTTTTATTTACCAAAAATTACTAACCTATCAAGAACAGCCTTTAAATCCTGAAATCCCAGGAGGTTCCGCCCCAGCCCCCCCCCCAATAAAGGGCAATAACTCCTATAAGGGGTCGTCTGACGACTTCGACCCAATGAAGACTTTTTTTAGAGCTTTTAATTCTGAAGACCCTAAGATGTTTCGGATTTTTTCTATCTATTATAGTTTTTGAGATATAGGCCAAAATATGTGATTTACCTTATGTTCTATTTTTAGTAACAGCGGCCATGTTTTTTGACGTATCAAAAAATAAAACACAATTTTTATAAAGGATATCATAAGGTACATCTGTGTCAACTTTGGTATCAATCCCTTCAGTAGTTTCAGAGGAGAAGATTTACGCCGACGACGACGGACGCATAGTGATGACAATAGCTAACACTGGTCCTTTGGACCAGGTGAGATAATAAAAAGTCATACATTGTTTAATTTATTGCAACTTCGTTTTTTTTCTCAACATCATAATCACATTCTTAACGGTCTCTGACCATGCTGACTATGCAATGCAAGTTGTTCATACCAATATGTTTAAACTAAGCATGATCCTGTGCCAAGCAAAAATGGACAAAAAGGCTAATTTACTATCATAGAAATTAATTCCTAATATTAGATTTTTACAAAACTATATTGTCCTAAGGTATCTTCCGACCAAATATCATTGACTTAGCACAAGTACTTAATGCTAAACGGATTGGAGAAAAAAACGACGCCGGAACCAGCATACCTTTGTCTCGCTTTCGTCTCAGGCGAGACAAAAATGATTAAAATAATTTTTAATATTAAAAAATGATTTTGTAGTATTAAAAAAATATAAATTTCTAATGTTATTTTCTTCTTTTTTATTATATTAAAAATGAAAATTTTAATATTAGAAAATGATTCTTTATAATAAAAAAAATAAATTTTAATATTAAAAAATGATTTTCTTATATTAAAAAAGGTTTTCTAATATAAAATGAGATTTTCTAAGACCAAAATATTGATATTTTTAATTTATGATACATTATTTTAAGGAAATATCCTTTTTGTCTTGATTGGCTTGCCGTACAATCCAAATTGCCTTTCTATAATTTCTGTACCAAAAGAAGTGATAATTTTTTCATTAATTAAGTGTGATTTGAGCCGTTATTGCTCTTTTAAAATGCAATTAATACAAAAAATCCGTTGCTAGAAAAATCGGACAGATTCCTGTTCCATGATATCTGAATATTTCATCGATCGAAAAGAGTCCCTTTCCCCTGCCAAATTTATCTTCTTCAAGTTTTCGTCGTATCACAATATCTTCTTATTTCAGTTGTTCTTTTTTTTTTGGCATCAGTATTGTGTTTTTATTGAAATAAGTTTGCAATTGCGTCACCTTTAATTATTTTCTATAATTTACAAAATTGAGGAAGCCGGGATCACGTGGAGGACAGACAAGCATCATTGTCTTGCAAGAAAGTGATATTTCCTTTTTAGTTAAAAAAAAATGAACTAAGTCAGTTTTAAGGCTCAAGATATAACAGTGTTCGTAGTGCAATAAAAATAAACAAACTATACCTCTGGTAGTTTCCTTTGTTCGAATTAACATCACTACCCGGCGATGACACGTCCATTTGTGCAACAAAAGTCCGTTCCTTGTGCAAAAAGAAATGACGGAACGTAAAATGACCGAATAGTATCCGTAACGGATATCCACCGTGGTATTTACAACACTAGATCTTAAAAGACAAAAATAATAAATAATTCCAAACCAATCAATAAGACCTGATGGTACATACTGAAAGCCCAATCATTTAAATGGTTTTTCCTAAAACTCTGTGCCCGGTATCTTAAAGATTAATCAAGGGAACTAAGGTTATAGCGGTAATCAAAAGAATGTATTCCAGGGACAAAGACCAGACATGGAAAACAGACATACACAACAAAGAACATAAAGTAACTAAAATCATATATACAAAATAACAAAAGCAAACGAGCAACTCGGACTCCATTAAAAACTGGGAGCATGGACCAGGTGCACCGGTAGGGTAAGCGTCCTCTGCTTTTCTAGAAATACCCGCCAAGTTAAAAAGGCATTAACCACAACCCTATCAACAAAACCTATATCTTACGATCTGCAACATGGTTGTTGAGCATCACAATCACGTGAAATTCATCCAAAAACTGTTCAGTATCAGCCACATGCACATGGACAATTATTAAATCAATGAACTCCAAAATCAGTACTCGACACGATCGTTTAACTGCACTTCTAAACTTTCCGACTTCTATGTCACACATCGTTGGTTTTGAATAAAGATTAGACAAATGAAAATTGTCGTGTACACGTTCTTTATACTGATAAAAAGAAGTACGTGTACATATATATCACGTTTATTTAAAAAAAAACAAAAAAAAAAACGGCTTGGATTATAACGAACTGATTATATATTAGCTGAACGTAAGTAAATTTTTTGAGTGTATGTAATTTCTTGAAAGAAACTATACCACGCATAGAACGAATACGATATGACGTACACATTATATAATTCATATTATACAAGTAACAATACATTGGAGGGAGTGTAAATGGCTAGCTACAATAATGTTATCCATACTATAGACTGCAATACTACATAACAATTTAATGAAAATAAATGGATACCCTTTTCATTTCGAGGTATAGGTTTTCAACTATGTTACCTCTGCTATGAAGGCAACTTCGTTTATTATCATATTACAAATGATAATTTTAGAAATTGTCTTCTTTTGATACTTGGCAATAAACCTATATTTCCATATTGCCCACCTGACTTTTAACAAAATCGTTTCCATTAGTAAATGTTATACATCCAAATTTTGGCAACCCAAATTCCAACATTATGACTTTTTCTGAATTTTGTATAATGTCAATATTCATATGTGTACACAAAACGGCAATCATCTCAAAAACATCTTTCCAAACTTCTTTCACCAGTTATTTGCATGTAAAAAATAAATGATTCAAGTTTTCCCTTTCGTTGCAAAAATGACATGAAACATTTGAAGAATTTATTTTTTTTGTAACAATTCCTCGGTATAAATAATATTATGGAGCAGTTTCCACTGCTATTGCTTAGCTTTTCTATTCCCAAAATTGTCTTTTAATGAAGCCCATATTTTATCCCATTGAATATTTTCGTTTATGAAGAAATTTTCCCGTTTTTGCTCACAATTGGGATTCAGTGGGAATTCATAGAAACTCTGTATTTGTTTCAATTTTATATCCTTTGTCGCCATAACCTTGCCCTCTCGTACAAAATGAGTGTTATTAAATTCGAATGGCACTTTCTTCTTTGACAAGTTAATATTATCGAATTTTAGAATTTATGTACTCAGCTTTAAAATCTGCCTTTATTTTGCTGTATTGAGCTATCCAATTTCTCTTATCGTTTAATTTATTGAAAACAACTAGAGATGACTCAAAAGAATTACTAGTATGGGTGTTCCATAATTCTTTACCTTTTTTATCCCACTTTTGGCAAAATTATCAAAAAGTAGAACTTTCCCACCAAATTTAAAATCCAAGTTACCCATAGTGTTCTCCTCTAGAAGTTTTTCTCTACATGAATTATTGCCTTTATGTATATTATTAAACTCTATCCATGAGCTCAAGAGATTTTAGTAATATTTCGACATCTTCATCTGACCTAAGTCACTAATGTCTGAACATGTACAAATAAAATATTCTGTGTCAAATTTTGTTTGTTTGTTTGTTGGCGTTTAACATCCGAGCAGCAATATTTCAGCTATATTCAGACGATGAACATGAAATTAATGATAAAACGAACATGATATGATGATGAAATGAAAAAGGGATGGGACAAAAGGACAATGGGGTCGACAAATTTTGATTGCCACTGGAAATAGGGAGAGGTGGGTAGGGTGGGGCAATTTAGCCTCCTGTGGGGGAACCCTATGGTTCCTACTCCGGGAGAATACCACAGTAGGGTTCTTTAACGTGCGAGGAACGTGGCATCTTTCCCAACACGGTGCACCACTATGGTTTGTGGTCAGGTTTTCCGTATTATAGCCTGACAACCCCAGCATGGAACACGCCAGGGGTACCCCATTCAACCACCTGGGGCACACATCCCAGTTGCTCAAATGTCAAATCTCTTGATTTCCAAACCTCAATACAGCTCTTAATCTTATTTATTTTATTTAACCATATTCGATCTAAATAAGAATCTTTGATCTGTTTTATGCAACGTTTTGGGTTATCTTGTATTATAAGTTCTTATTACTAGTAATTGTATGCGTAACTACATCGCACTGCATATTTACAGCAAAACATTTTTTTCGTTTGAACAAGGTCTACTATTGTCGGCTTCAGAAATAATGTTGGCGAGTGGATTGATGAACTTTGTCCCCCCTGGAATACCCATTTTTCCTTTTATTTGGCATCATTTGGTATTAATCGACATATAATTTTTGTATTCGACTGTCAATATAGAAATAAGAATGCAACAAATGCACCAGCGTATAACTTAAATACAAGATAATAAATACTTCCAGGTCATTAAAGGTCTTCAACAAGTGTAAACACACCTTTATGTAAGCTCTGAA
Source organism: Perna viridis (assembly GCA_037379345.1). Taxonomy (NCBI): domain Eukaryota; kingdom Metazoa; phylum Mollusca; class Bivalvia; order Mytilida; family Mytilidae; genus Perna; species Perna viridis. Next base: position 24,462,228 of record CM074517.1, read on the forward strand.
AGGCCATGGCAACAAAAGTAATAAAATTCACGTTAACAGAACGATAACATGCCTACATGATAAAACTAAAAAAGTAAAATAACATACAAAGACACACTTATGACCCTTACTTTGGACAGGTGCGTGAAATCTGCGGTGGAATCAGGCGCAGCAAATCTGCAGTGGGGTTAACTAGTTTCTAAAGGCAACTATACGGAACAAATAATCGTATCCTGTTGCGTTTTACTTAGAAATTGAGAAAAATCTTCAGAAGTATTAAGTAGGGTATTTAATCTTGAGAGCACCTTTTTCATAGACTTTGGACATAATTTGGTAGAATTCAATTGGAGTATCAACACGTGTCTAACAATTTATTGCTGTGCAGCGGTATACTCCCTTTTCGGAGGGGTTTTTACTCCGCTACATAAGATACTAAACTTCGCCTCTCTATGTTAATTGCAAATACATTGGAAAGTCAGTCGCAGACTTTAAAGGAATAGTGTGCATGTTTCGAGAATTAAATTTTCACACCCAGGACAGCAGAACAAATAATCTGAATAGCTAGGATTTTAGCACAAGAAAATGATGATTAAGTCGGGGGAGATGGTGCGTTTGTTCGAGCCTTTTATGTAGGCGTCACCACTTTAAAAACTTCGTGTTCGGTCTTTAATAGTTCAAGAAATTTTTTTTTCAAGAGAGCTTGGATTCCATTCACCTCGAGCAACACATCTTAATGAAATATCAATGAACTCATTTATGCATGTTCATATTCATAATTTTTTTTCGCAACCTTACCATCTTCTAATTAATTCTAGATATGTTAATTCATAAAGGGTGTGAAATGAGCAGTAGGTACCAGTATCGTATTGCATATCCCTGAGCAGGTGTACGTCAAAATATGGATGCTATAAAAATATAGTGCATTTCTTTTTGCCTCTCTACAAACTAATGTTTTGTCAAAAGATATGAACAATGACTTAAACAAATAGAGCAAACATCACGCTGTAAGATGAAGAACTTTTTTAACAGAAAATCTAACATAATATCATAAAAATGTTCCACTGAAAAGGTTGGTTTGGTGAGTGCAAAAGGAAAGTGAAAGTCGGGAAAATGGCTATTTATAGTTCAAGACTACTTTTCTGTCCAATCTTCGTGGACTCACCCTATTTCCTTTGCGGGAAATTATTTTTTCACATGTCCTTAGAAATGCTACATAAGTGAAAGTTTTATTAAATCAATTTACATATTTGTTAAAAAATCCTAAAAATATGCACTTCACTATAGAAGTCTATGGGAAAATTAATACGATACTGAGACCAGTACTCATGACAAATCTGCGGAGTTGTTTCCCTTGTACAGAACTAATTTGCATAAAGAGGCGGGTTAAGTTCTGGGTATGGCAGAGTTGTAACCATTCGAAACCTCGGATGCAGAAAGGAATTATAGTCATACGCGAACCATAACAATTTTATTTGCTCAAGTAGAACAAACGGGATAGGACACAAGTTGGGCAAACGTATGAAGTCTTCTCCCATGAATTACATTTCTTACAATATTACACAGAGCATACTAGCATACTACAAAGATATACAGTAATGACATGCACAAGAAAAAAAGGAGAAGAAAACATCTAACATGAATTGGGTTAATAAGATAACAACAAAAGATTAGCAAATACGTATAGTTTATGTGTGGACCCGACGCCTCTAAGTATTTTAAACAACGAGGAAACGTTTCGATTTCTTGATAAATGTTAGAATTTCTTCTACAATTGGTACATTCATTTCGTTTGTAAGATCTTGATGTCCACTTAGAAGAATATTACTTTCTATTTCTATGTGGGTAGAAATAGAAAGTAAAAAATTGGGTAGCCAATTCAGTTTATGAATAAGGTCGTTTCGGATATCATTGTAGAAAGGACAAAGAAAAATTCATTTACATCCTCATTTTTAGCACAATTACACGCTGGGCTATACACTGTGTTAGTTTTAGCAAGATCTCCATTTAGAAACGAAGCCGAACAACGGAGTTGCGAGAGTATTATGTTAAGTTTTCGTGGGCCGTAAGAATAATATGAAGGCGTAGTTATTTTTGTGGATTTCTCTTTTAGTACTGCCTTGAATTTTGAAAGAGAGCCTAGATCGCGAACGGATGGGTCGAGTTTGTTCCATGCTTCAATAACAGAAGGAATGAAAGATTCAGATGTTAATGACAGCCTACAGAATGGCTGTATTAAATCCTTGCCGTTTCTCAAGGGATACTAAGTTAAACTTTGAACATCGGGGGGTACAAGGTCATTGATAGTTGGGTGCTTTATTATTGACAATGTTGTAAAATAAATGTAGTTTTCTTCGCTTTCTTCTTTCAGAGAGTGGCTCCCAGCCTGTTTCAGAGTACAAAAATTCTGTTTTTGTAAATATAGGTAACCCTGTAACAATTCTAGCCGCCTCAAGTTGTAGTTTTTCAAGTTAATATGCATTTAGTATTCCACAGTTATCCCAAACTCCACAACCATATTCAAAAAGTGGGCAGATGTATATACTGTATAGAGTTTGGAAAGAGTATCTCTATTTAGCTTATATTTTAACTTTCTTAAAATGTTTAAATGCCTATTAACACTTTTATTAATAGAATCTATTTGGTTATTCCATTTACCATCTAGTGAAAATGTTATTCCAAGATGTCTGACTGTGTGTTATCGGTATAATATTATCATTTAGGGAAAAGGATATTTCATCTGGTGTTTTAACGTTTGAGAAAATCATTATTTCGGTTTTATCTGGGTTAAAGTTCATTAACTACTTATTTGACCAGTCTGCAAGTTCCTCCAGATCCTTTCCTATTACTGTTTTTATATTTGCAGTACTGTTACTAGAATTAGATCAGAAATAGTAAGGAACCCAGGACTGTCCCTTGCGGTACACCTGCTTGGATTAGTAAAAGATATGAGCAATTGTTTTTAAGCACAACTTTCTGTTTTCTATCAGTAACATAATTCTTAAACCAGTCTATGAGACTTCCATTAATTCCGTACGATTTGAGTTTATGTATCAAACCTTTATGCCAAACTCCATCAAAAGCTTTTGAGAAATCACAAAATACGAAGCAGCTAATTTCTTTATTTTCAAGAGAATTTAAAACACTATTATATAGTTCAATTAGTTGATGCACTGTTGAATGTTTAGGTAAGAACCCCGATTGGTAAGGATAAAGTAAACTATTATCAATTCGGTGATTATATACATGCTTGTACACCACTCTTTCCATTACCTTTCCCAAACAGCTTATAAGCGAAATAGGACGATAATTTGAAGGTAATGCAGTATCCCCCTTTTTAAATATAGGTATAACATGACCCACCTAACCAAGCAGTTGGATATCTGTGACTTTCAATTGACTTATTAAAAAATTAAAGCAAGGGGCTTTGCTATTACCTCAGGAGATATTACGAAGTGGTTTAACGTATTATTCGTTTTAGATCTAATTCAGGCAGAGGGGAGTTTCCGTCATCAAGGAAGGAGACTGATGAACAATATTCATTCAGCAGATCACATTTTCCGTTATCATCATTAATTACATCAACTGTGTCGTTATTCAAGGTTTTAATGAGATGAGGTATAGCATTCATACCTTTGTTGGATTTAATAAGCATTTTCATTATTTTCCAGTACATTTTTGAATTCGTTAAATTTTCCGTTATATAATTGTCAATATTTTTCTCAAATTTTTCTTTGGCAACTTTTTTCATATTGTTTACTTTATTTCTTTGTTTTTTTATACTTGAGAATATCTTTATCCAGTTTCGTCCGGAGAGCTTTTTTCCGAATTCTGTCATGAATACGAATTTCTCGCCAAGTATCATTATTAAACCACAGTCTGTCATGTGCACGTATGGTTATCATTTTAGTCGGCATGTTTTTTCTTGCCATTGTGATTTCCTTTCGTGTAATGAGAAAGTCTAAGGAGTTCCGAATGAGATGTACGGAATCCCATGTCTCTCCGACCGGAAAAAGGAGCAAAACAATAGACCTTATTCATATCTTTTCAATAAACAATCGCTCCATTTACTGCTACAGCTGTATTGACACTTGAACACGTGTATATTATAATAAAACTGAAGTTTTCCCGTTATGTTTTAGTTCCGATTCCACTTTATTTCGAAAGCGTATTGGGAATATATGATATTCTACCGATTCCATGCTCACATAAAAAATATTGAAATTTGATCTTGTTGTTAGGATTTTATTTTTAGTTATCACCTAATAAAGCATTTTCTATGAAGACGCACTCTTGCTTCCAATTAACGCTTGTTATTAACTGAATTAACTGACTAAGTCGACCAGTCGGTTAATGGAAATTATACTTTATGCAATATTATATTCAATATTCTAAATAAGACAAAAAGAAAGTTGTAAGCCAGATATATCAATTGAAAATGTGCCTCAAAATTATATTCAAACACACGAGAACAACTTATTTTAAACATTTATGTAGAAATGACGTATTTTGGAATCTAATGATCATAGACTTGGCCATCCCCTATACAATTACAGATATCCAATGTCCTTATATATAGTGGAAATCTCGATCGGTGTAAAGCTTTAAAACTGCTTATATACCATATGTAGAGGAGATTGAACACGACTGTTTCCTTGGAAATCGGTCGCCTGGGAAATTTCCTGTTTTTAACCCTGATAAAGGGTAATAATTTCATTTCAGAAGTAACAAGCTTTCTGATTTGATAAAAAAAGAAATGTCTCCTTCTCATCGACCAAATTTTGTAATGTAAAACCGCTCTTCCAAATAACCGAAACAGCAATATGCAAATTAAGAAAAATCTATCCGCCATTGATGAAAATATTTGAATGGAATAGGCAAATGATCATGAAAGGAAAAACCATCAACCAATGATAATAATAGTTGCAGAATGACGCTGAGACTGATATAGCTCTATCAATGAAACGACGCACGTTTTAAACACCTGAATTATTATAGTTCAATCACGCCACCGGCCAATGCGTATATTTGACCTAGACGCCAAGACAAAAATAAATCTTACCTAGTAACCACTGAGTGATTCTCAATATAACTTCGAAGAAATATAGTTCATTACAAATATTAGACAAAACCAACAATGAACATAAAGTAACTAAAATAATACATGCAAAGTAACTAAAGTAAATGAGCGACTCGGACTCCACTAAAAACCGGGAGCATGAACCAGGTCCACCGGTAGGGTATAAGCGTCCTCTGCTTTTCTATAAACACCGGCCGAGTTGCTCATAAAAAGTAAGTCCGGGGTAGACTGAAGAGGAAAGGAAAACTATGACACGCTGAACAAATCAGTTTTCATGGTGCTGATGGATACACCGTAACGATCCACGAGTTCACGATGACGACCATAAAACTTTTAGTAATGACTTCAATCTTGTATATAGCAACATAATCCTGTTTTAGAAGCCTAATTGTAAGAAGCCTAGCGCGATACAAAAAGTCTGCGTAGTTACGCAAAGCTCTGGCATAACGTATTCCACGTATTTCCATGTAATTACCAATCGGTAGTTTGTAAAAATTGGTTCAACATGTTCCAATGTCCTCACAAGACCCCGATCATAAGCAACGCTATTTAAAGCGCTATAACATGGAAAGAACCGGAAACTTTATGTTGGAGACACTGCGTCTAACAAGTTTGTTGTACCCAGTGTAGAAACAGTTAAAGGGCGATATTAAAACAAATAGGTTAATAAATCCTGTTAGTTTCTAGACCTATTTTCTTTTTCTGATAAGTACGTTATCTTCAACTACATACCCAGCTGCGTTAATGTCAAAGCAAAACTACGACGTGTCATTTACTGTTGACGAGAGCATACTGAGAATCCGTTCTATTTAAAAGCGGTATAATTAGGAAACCACAAGACATAGAAGAAGTAGTATATAAACATCACGATTACCTGATTTCCACAAAGGCAAGGATTAATCTGTGTTATATTCGATATATTAGTCGGCATAGAATGTTCATTTCCTCTTATTTGTTTTGTTTTCTAGGTAAACAGTAGACAAGATTTGGAAAACCATAGAAATTGAACAAATGTAATTTCTGAAATTGTGTTCCGTCTAATTCAGGATTTATCGGAAAATCTGATCATTAAGAACACTAACATTACACAACAGTTTCATTTAAACACTATCATTTTTAGCTGCCAGTATGAAATTTTGTCATTTTTAACGCTTTGCCTTCCAGAACTAAAATTCGCAATGGAAGGACTTTATGGAATAAGTTTTCGTGTTATTTGTTTGGTGCTGTCTGTTGCGATGTACATATCAGGAACGTTGGGAAATTTACTTGTTATATGGACAATAGCGAGATTAAAACGTTTACGAACAGCACAGAACCTGGTGATAGCCTTATTAGCCGTGGTGGATTTTCTGATCATTGGGTACCTGATGCCTTTCGGAATGAAGATCCTCATAAGCAACGCTAAACCGTATGACGAAGAATGCCGATTTCAGTCCATAATCACAGCGTTTCTGTTTTCATGTAGTATTCAGTTTATTATGTTTATAGCTTTATCACGATATGTAAAAGTGTGTCACAGCCAAAGATTTAGTATAGTGTTCACTGTCCGCAATATAATGATTGCCACAGGAGTGGCCATTATTGTTTCTACGGCGTTTTCATCACCTCTATGGCGATATACCTATCTTTGGACATTTGAACAACCCATGCATTCCTGTATATTCGACAGATATGGTTCCGACGCATTTTCCATCACCTTCATGTTTTCAGTAATTGTAATTCCAGCCGTTGTAACAGCATTTTCCTACATACAGATCTATCGACATGTCAGCAAGGCACGAGCCGAGCTACATAGACATTGGAACAATGGACTTGCACGACGAAAACTTATTATGGAACAAATGATAACAAAAACACAGTTTATTGTGTTCATTTTCTACATGATAATGTATTTTCCGTTTGGTATTACGGCGGTTGGGAGTGATAGATCAGATTTTCCAGATATTTTTCATACTATCTCAATTTACATGTGCTATCTGAACAGCTGCATCAACAGCATTTTGTACGGACTCTTTAACAAAAATATGAGAAAGAGCTATCTTGAATCTTTGCCCTTTTGTCGGCAGGGAAATCAGAACAAGGTTGCACCGACGACAGTATCGACAGTGAAACATAATTGATGTGAAATATTCGAACTCAATCACTTACAGTTCATGCAGTAACTTCGAACGAACGAAATTGCATTCCCGTGCATCAGCTATCTTGAATCTTTGCCCTTTTGTCGGCAGGGAAATCAGAACAAAGTTGCACCGACGACAGTATCGACAGTGAAACATAATTGATGTGAAATATTCGAAATCAATCACTTACAGTTCATGCAGTAATTTCGAACGAACGAAATTGCATTCCCGTGCATCAGCTATCGTGAATCTTTGCCCTTTTGTCGGCAGGGAAATCAGAACAAAGTTGCACCGACGACAGTATCGAGAGTGAAACATAATTGATGTGAAATATTCGAAATCAATCACTTACAGTTCATGCAGTAATTTCGAACGAACGAAATTGCATTCCCGTGCATCAGCGAAAATAATACTTGTCTAAACTATCGAAGGTAAGATTATATAATGACTTTATTTGGTAGTTTGTGAAAATGGTTCAAAATTACAATGTAAATATAAAAGAAATAAATTTACCGAACCATCCTTTTCTTATATAAATGTACCTAGGTGAACGAGTTCATTGATGCAGTCCATCAGAGAGAAATTACATCTGTTGTAGTAATGTTTAATGGAATATATTCAAAAACAATATCAAGAATAAAACGAAAACAAAACAAAACAAAACAAAAGAGATAGAAAATAAAAAAGGATCGGTAAAATTGGCAAAAAAAAATCCCAACATGAATCATGTGCAGGACGCCATAAGAATCCGTTCTAACAAATATCATTCAATTCTGTTCAGTAATTTCTGGTATTTACATGAAAATGAATGACAACAACAACATCAACAGATAGTTATGGAGGAAAGCCACAAATGCATCATCTCATAACCCCTATTAAATATGAAATACAGAGATCACCAAATGGTCAATAGCGTCAACACACCTTTAAGTAAGCTCTGAAAGGCCCCGACAACAACATAAAGTAATCAAATCTATAGTATAACAGAACGAAATTAACTAAAAAGACAAATAACGACACGAAAACACATTAATGACCAACATCTTTGGTCTGCGCTGGGGTTAAACTAGTGTTATTAGCCTTTAACGGTCCCATTTAATGTTGGATCAGAAATGAACAGAGACAACAAATAAACTTACCATAAAATTCATTCAGTTATATATATGTTGTGTACAAGAGTAATCAAGGGAACCAAGGTTATAGCGGTAATCAAAAGAATATAATCCAGGGACAAAGACCAGACATGGAAAACAGACACATACAACAAAGAACATAAAGTAACTAAAATCATACATACAAAGTAACAAAAGTAAATGAGCAACTCGGACTCCACTAAAAACTGGGAACATGGACCAGGTGCACCGGTAGGGTAAGCGTCCTCTGCTTTTCTAGAAACACCCGCCGATTTCATACAAATTATAATTTTTTTTGTATGGGAAAATTGTACAAATTATAATTTGTACAAAAACAGCTGTAAAATCACTTTCAACTTGTACAATTTTCAATCTCATGAATACAATAAAATAACATATGGGTTTTAACATATTTGTGTTTAATATTGAAAGATAACTTCAATACAGTTACTTCTTCAATTTTAGAAAGTGATTTCCTCAAATGTTTCACTATTTGGTAGATTATGACATTGATCCATGACAACGGGAATTACACAGAACATTTGATTTTTTGTGTTTACGTTTAGAAGATTTATAACCACCTTTGCATTTACAAGACAAGACAGAAATCTCTGACCTCTTGTTTTTAATAGCTTACACACTGCCTCACGGAGAGAAATTTGAATACAAATTTGAATAGATGGGATCATATCTACAAAGGCACTACCAGTTACTGCCTCAATCGGGTTTCGACTCAGAAAGCCTGATAATGTACCAAGATATTCTCTTCAGTTTCCAAAGTAGGAGATAGTTCCTTCGGTAAAATGGAATATGACAAACCAATTTCGATTCAGAACCAAAAAGTGCCTTATACGGAGGCTGATTGATAACCCTATGATGCGACCTATTTTTTCTGAAATTGTACAAAGCTAAGTACCTCAGACCAACGAGTAGTGTCATTGTCATTCATCCAGAACAACGTCACATCCTTCTTAAGGAAAATGTCTATCTTGGTCGGTTCTGGTGCAAGCAGATTTTGCATTTTTAACCTTGCTTATCTTATCAGCTCTTAAATCTTAGCTTTGGTGTAGATCACATTATGTTATGATGTATTATTTCTAGACAGTTCTAGAACTTGGAAAACCTTTCTTGTTGGTCTACCATTTTCAAGCAATTATAAATCAACTTTCCGATTCAATTTCTTTTTTTATTTGTGAATGAAAAATGTTCACTCAAAAATATTAACAAAAGTTCAGGAGATTAGACACTGGAGTAATCACCCTTAGGATTTTTAATTACTTGACTGAAGGGTATATAATGACGAGACTATAGGTAATGAACTATGCTATGTTGGTTTAATTACTTGATTAATATATGTTAATAAATACGTAGTTTCACATTGGCCCTGTTGTAGGTTTGAGGTCCGTCATATTGGTCGAGGCTGTCGTATTGGTCCCGAGGCATGGCCGAAGGCCAATACGGCTGTCGAGGTCAATAAGATTGACCGAAACCTATAACGGGGCCAATATGAAATTACATATTTATTGACAATTTTATTAACCAACTCAAATAGATTATTTGTAGAACAGTTGTTTTCGTGTTTTATCAAGATCATGTAGGTTTATTTGCATTAATCAGTCTTAAATATCCTTTTTGTATAAAATGGAAGATTTTGTTGTGTTTCTTCAGCTTTTAGTCCTGGTGATCAAAGTTCGTGAAATCCAATTCTAACTCAAAATGTCGATGTCAAACGAACGGAAGTTATGATGCCGTATTGGTCCTGGTGTAATCCATATTGACCCTCTTTTTTCATATTGGCCCTATACAGATGCCCGGTTTGAATTCATATCAATTGGTCAGTTTTTGACATATTTTAACGTATTTTGGGTAGTTGGTTAATAAATATCACATATATAAGGTCTTATCTTTAGTATTGAAAATACTGTACATAAGTGATTTTCACCTATTTTGTTTACAAATTATAATTTGTCCACGTTTTTATATCCAATTCTCATTCATGAAATAGCCCTGTGCAGGTCCGGGTGTGAAAAGAATAGGCTTGCTGCAGCGCTAAGCTTGTCATTAAAGGCGATTAAATAGTGTTCAGAAACCTAGCCGGGAGCTAGGCGCTTTGCCCAAGGATCAACTGGGGTGTGTGCCCAGGTGGTGGAATGGGGTATCCCTGACGTGTTACATGCTGGGGTTGTAAGACTATAATATGGAAAACCTGACCACAAACCATAGTGGTGCACCGTGTTGGGAAAGATGCCACGTTCCTCGCACGTTAAAGAACCCTGCAGTGGTATTCGATAGGAGTAGGAACCTTTGCGCTCCGCCACAGGAGGCTAAATTATCCGACCCTACCCATTTCTCCCTTTTATCTTGTGGCAATCAAATTTTGTCAACATTATTGCCCTTGTGTCCCATCCCTGTTTTCTTTCCACCATCATCATTTCATGTTCATTTCATCATCTCTTTCATGTTCATCGCCTGAATATAGCTGAAATATTGCTGCTCGGGTGTTAAACCAAACGATCAATCATTCATGAAATACGTCAGCCTACAACATATCGGCAAAATGAGATATCAAATTAAAGAATGATCACATTTACTGAAAGCTAGCTCAGAACATTTCAAAAAAGACAATACCATCAAATTTACCAGCTTTAGAAATGATCGGTTGTTTCAAATTCAGTGGCCAAGATTTGAAGTAGTAACGTCAAGTACTAAATAGGTAAAATTTGATGTAAATGACTCAATGAATCATATTTTTACGTATGGTTGCAAAAGGGGTGGAATATCTGTAATTGTGCCATGAAAAAAAGAATCCGAGAATATACATTGATTTGAAAATCGTATCTTTACGAATACATCTATTAAGGGCAGTTTATAAAACCATCGAATTTTGTTTTGAAGATGTACTCTATAGAGTATAAAAAACTGGACGAGGAACACCATTGTTGATTAAGAACCTGTAAGTACTGTTATATTTTTGTATCAAACGTTTATAACGGTGAAAAAAACTTAGTAATCAAATGCTTTTATAAGTTTATGAAATCGGTACCCATGGTTAAAAAGCTTTTATGTGAGGAATCTGTTGTGTTTATTAAAATCTAATTCTTGATTATAAATACGAGCAACACGGACCAGTTGTGAAATGTAAATTCTGTCGGAGGGTTCTTCGAGAATATCACCATCTAGGAATAAAAAATTAAATACAGGACAATCATAATCGTCTATTTTGTCATAACGCTGCGATTTTCTAGTATCATTGCTAAATCAGGAAAAGGTGTACGAGAACCGGTTATGTTCGACTTGTTCAAGTTCTTTTTGTTAGTTATCTTGAATATAGTTTTCGAAGTTAGGGTTATTTACTGTCAAACTATAACCAAGATATCTAAAAATATAATAAAAGCCACGCAACAGATAATTTGTTCAAGGATCTTTAAAGAATTTAGTCATGAGCTGTGATTTGTAAAACAAAATGGCTATGAGAGGAGCACAAGTAGTCCCCATTGGAATAACAAAAACCCGTCTGTTTAGAGTATTACCAAAACGAATACAAATAATTCTAACATGGGTTAATGCATGTTCACCCACATGAACAATTATACCAATCTTTAATATGAGATAATAAATGTTCACCCTTAGGAACAATTATACCATCCTTTCCTTGAATTCTCTTCAGTAGTTTCTGGGGAGAATATTTTTGAAAGTAATAACATAAAAATTAGAAATAAAAACATCATAGAATAGCAATTAGTCCAACATGGGTCTACACATTTCACGAAAATTTAACCACTAATAGGTCTTATCGCTTAAATTTAGTCAAATTTTAGTTAAAGCTAACGTTTTTTTTTTCGAAAAAATTCAGACTTATCCTATGTTCTATTATTACTAACGGCGGTCCGGTTTTTCAAAGGTTCCAACTTTGTGCAGGATACCCTTAGACAGAATCACAAAATTTAATTCAGTTCTGTTCTGTTTAATATTGCCATGGCCTTTGACCAAGTGAACTAAAAGAGAGAGAAGACGAAATCAATAACAAAACTAAAAACTGGCACTACTTTGTCTTTTAAAATATCGACACTGTTACATTGACTTCTGATCTTTAACCATGAAAATCAAGTTTACTGTATTTTTTTTTATGCGTAGTAGTTTGATCAAAGTAAATGAAAAAGATATTTACATGGTTGTTAAAAGTCTCCCACATTCTCCTCACCGAATGAGACTTCGCCGAAAGCAACATAGCGGTGCACCGTAAACAAAGATTTAGCACTGTGTTTTAACAAAACAGTTTTAGGTCACACATTATGCTCCCCTATCGTAGGCATAGCATGAAATCATATTAATATGAGGAAGTGAAACCTTAAACGCTCCCGGAGAAATATTGGTCAAGATAATCATGATGGTTTGAAATCTGACTTTTATTCCTTGCGAGGGAGGTGACCATGCAAACTAAAAATTAGACTCCCAAGACAATAAGACCTAAGTCCTTTCATATTTTTTGTCAGCCCTGTTATTATTACCTTAAAAATGGTAAAATTTGTTATGATATACGGTTTCAATGACATCATGCATTCTGCTATTGTGATGGTCTGAAATGTATATTGTCACAAATGTCCGGGCTTTAGTAATGAAGGAATATTCAAGAAAATCAAGATTATTGTGGATATCAAAAGAATTTAATTCAGGGTGAAAGTACAGACATGGAAAATAGACAAACACAACAAAGAACATAAATTAATATATACAAAGTAACAAAAGTAAATGTGCAGCTCGGACCCTGGGAGCATGGACCAGGTGCACGTAGAGTAAGCGCCCTCTGCTTTTCTAGAAACACCCGCCGAGTTGCGTATAAAAAGTCAAGGCCAGCGTAGACGAAAGTGGATGAGAAACTCATGACACGTTGAACAATGCCGACCATAAAACTTCTGTAGAGATGACTTCAATCTTGTAACCATATAATGTTGCTGCGGGTTGTCATGGTCTGAAATGTCTTTGACGTCTTTTAAACGTCATTTTCGTAAACATTAGAGTGTCATGTTTTTACAATTCCTATCTTGGAAAAAGCCAAGATTTGATTTGTATTTTACCATCGAAGCTAGCAAATGTTTCCTAGACTGGCGTAGTTCTCAATTGCACTTACCATATATAAGAGAATGAAGCTGTTATGACGCTATTTATACGTGCACAAACCAGATGTTAATGGTTTTTCTTACCTGAAATATAATGAAGCCAGTTGATAATACAACCATAAACGCCTCCTTCTGAAGTGTATGATTGATTAACTATTGTTTAAACGTAAATAATTTAAGTTTTATTTGTTATAAGCCTTTCTAATTAGTTGTCTCTTTGTGACGTCATATTCGTCGATTAGTCCGCATTTTGCAATTCGAATATCAACCTGATTAAAATCTCTATGGAGAGCAGATTAAGACAGTTTAGCGTATCATAACGGTCTGGTGATTTTGATCAGATTGAAATAACCCCAACTTGATGTTTTGATTCAGAATTAAATTTTGATTTGCACTGGAACCGATTGGAGACTCCCAGGAGGCTGAATTGCTCACCTTACATTTACATTTTTGCCTTTCAAGGGCAATAAATTAAACAAGGAGTTGTCCAACAATTTTGAATCAAGAAGACTTTTGCAGGACTTATCATAAGGATCATTTCATCATTTCAGCAATTGAAAGTTTCTTTCTATCATAGTTTTCAAGAAAATATTGGCTGAAAACTGTAAAAAAAAAATCACGGGCTATATATCTTACAATGACAACTTTGATTCTTCAGAGAGTTTTGTTGGCCTCATGATAATGATCAATTCATTAGTTGAAAGAATTTGGCTAATCTTAACGGTTTGGATATATATGCGAAAAAATATTATCTGACGTCTGTGCTCTATACTTAGTTACCGCTGCCAAGTTTTTCAATGGATCAAAAATCCATATTTTATTTCTATGTATGATACCCCAAGGAACATTCATTCCAAGTTTGGTTCCAATTGGTGAAATAGTGTCAGAGGAGAAGATTTTGAAATAATAATATCAAAATAGACAAAAAAGTCGAAAAGGGCAATGACTCAAACAAGGTTTAACAGATTAAAATGAAAATTTTTCCAAATATAGATATCGTCATGCTAAACACTTTTACCCAATGTCAGAATTTGGCTAAACCTAACGGTTTTGAAGATATATGTAAACAAAAACTACTGTCTGATCCTAAGTTCTAATTTTAGTAATAGCGGCCATATTTTTCGACGCATCGAAAATCCCCACATCTGTTCTTTGCAGGATATCCCAAGAACATTCTTACCAAGTTTGATTCTCATTGGTCCGGTAGTTTCAGTTTTCAGTTTTTTTTAAGAAATAGCATTAAAAATAGCAAAAAACGTCAAATATGGCAATAACTCAAACATGTCTTGACAGATTAAAACAAAAAATTGACGGCAGATAAATCTCGTCATGCTTAACACTTTTATCAAATGTCAGAATTTGGCTAGACCTAACGGTTTTGGATTAATATGCGGAAAACTACTGTCTGCCCCTTATGTTTTATTTTTAATAACGGCGGTCCTGTTTTTCGACAGACCCTTTAAGCCATATACTGCTTATTTCATTATACTAATTGTTCCATTGCCATTTTTTTTTTTCAAAATAAATTCAAAAAATCAGTTTTGCATGTTTGTTTAGTATTTCATATTAATATTGTTTCAAGTTTCATGTATACAGATTTTAAACAATCTAATAAAAATGACCTAAATACTGATAAGAACACTTTCTTTTCCAATTCTAACCTCAATCCCTTTTTGATTTGACAATATAATAAGAAATATTTGCGTACAGATTCATAGTAGACTTGGCATCATAACTACAAAAGTATACGTCTTCTGAATCGTTGTTATATCAGTACTAACTAAGATTGAACTATAGTCGGCGTCACATAAATAACATACTGTTAAAATTTGAATAAAAATATTTTCTACGACTTTATTGACACCTACCGTCGTTTAAATTGTCTTAAATGACTTGCTCATTCGTTTAGCCAAACGGCTTCTCCCTAAGCATTGAATTGTTAAATTCCGGTCAGAATTTAATTCTAGGTGCCAATATTTACATTGTAAAAAGTCGGCCATGTTTACAGTGATCGGGTTGCTAGGAGATGTTGTTTACGTTTAAATGGTTTGTCCAAAAACCGAAGAACACAGAATGCACTTCGGCGTTATTTCGGATATCTCGGATTTATTTTACGCGTACAACGTACAATACCGAGAAGTTGATCAAGCAGACGATTGTCACCGGAGTTCGACGGGAACTTACGAACTCCGTTTGTAAACAAATCGTCCCGTAAAAACCAACATGGCGGATATTAGTATGGGATTTTCCCGTAAGGATTTGTTACGCATGATTTAAGCTAATAAGCGACTTGTTTTTGAGAAGCTGTTTGGCTAAACGAATTAGCAAGTCATTTAAGACAATTTAAACGACGGTTGGTGTCAATAAAAACGTAGAAAATATTTTTATTCAAATTTTAACAGTATGTTATTTATGTGACGCCGAGTATAGTACCTAATATTTAACTGAAACTAGTTTAGCTCTTCACGAGGGGGTAATAGACAAAAACTATCACTCTCCGAGTCATGTAATAGAGCAGAATATTACCCTCGTTTTTATCCAATCAAAGTTCAGCAAATTGACACGAAGTATAATGTCAAATGGCCATCTCTCCCGTAGTGAAAACACCTGATGTGGTGATAATCAGCGTTAATGAACATGTATAGACGTTACGCGCGATGTTAGTACGTGAAAGCATACCAAAACGTCAGGATTATCAGCAACGCAAGCTGTTAGGAAAATTATCATTTTAGCTAGTGGGACAATCCTATAATACTAGAAAAAAGTGACGATGATTTAGTCCTATCCAAAGGAAATGGATGAAATATGAAATATTAAAATTGAAAAAAATAACATTCTGAAATTTCATGAATATTAAACCCGTAAAAGAGCATTACTAAACTAGTCAACTAGAACAAGTCTCGTATTTTGGTGTTAAGTGATTTATAATATGAATGAAAATGTTACCTGGGACAAGCTGAAAAAGTCGAATTCAAAAAGTTATTACCGTTAAGCTCGTGGCTTAAAGATAAAATTTGGTTCCCAATATTTTGTTATTTCTCTTAAACATCATTATATTCCGAAATTCATACGAAAATTCCGGTATTGAGCATGATTCTAGCCATATACTCTGATTTTTCTACGGATGTACGAACAGCGCGCGTAACGTGATAGAGTTTCGTGGCAGTTTGATTACTTTTGTTACTTTGTGTGTATTATTTTGGTTATTTCATATTCTTTGTTGTGTTTGGTTTGTTTTCCCTATCTGGTCTTTGTCCCTGGGTTACATTCTTTTGATTTCTTGGTTCCCTTAATTACTCTTTAACACGTGCCTTTTTCATCAAATTCATAACATTGAACTTTTAAGAATGTTCACATATTTTTTATGATGCAACGCCTTTTCTGATTGGCTGACATATTTTTTTATCATCTCAGACGTAAATTTCCAATATGACTGTAAAGTCATATAGCGATGTTTGATGAATCATATACATAAAGTCATTAATATCATTGAAAAATTAACATTTATTTTGAAAAAAAAATTGTGTTGTATTAAGTCTCCGAATTGTTATGTGTACTAAACACAATAAAAAAACATTTTTCTAAAAAAGAAATATTTATTATTATTATTATTATTATTATTATTATTATTATTATTGATATTTATATAAAATTTTGTTCGAAAGGAAATAAACATTGATTTTACATTTGCTTTGCCTTATCCACATCCCATGAGTTTACAGGTTTCCTTTTTTACATTAGAAAAAAATGAAAGGGACATTTTATTCGCCTTTAGTTAGTATTTTTACCCTTTTCACCTGCAATTCACTGGTAAGGCGAAATGGGAACACGCCATATAGTCTGTTAAGTATAAACTTCTAACTTACAGTGGCAGAGTCTCGTCTGAATATAGCTGACATATTGCTGTTCGGACGTTAAACCCCAACAATCAATCAATCAATCATACAGTGGCAGACCCGAATGAACATTTGGTTTGATTTTTTTTTCATTACCTAGTCATTGCTTTAGTTAAGTTCCCACTTATGGTGTGTTAATGAGTCCTCTATAATATGACCTTTTTGATAGCAATATGAAACCACATATCTAACATCAAACGACGGGGTTTAACTACTTTTCCTTCAATTTTTGCATTTTTCGTGTTTGCTTAAGGAATAACTGATGTCACTTTAATTAGTTTCCATCATTTCAAGACAACAAGGTGCCTTAAATTCTTTCTTACAAATTTGTGTTTTTGTTTTGTTTTGTTTTGTTTGTTTGTGTTTTTTGTTATGATGTTTTAGGGAGGAGCGGTTCCTTAGTGTAATAGACGAAACACATGTACATATAATCGGTCGTCTGATCAAAATAAGAAGCTATTTTAAGATGGTAGACAAAGGAAGTCACTGATATGGTTACTACAGGGGACCCATACTTACAAGACAAGTAAATTTAATTTATCTATGGTTCGGAAGCAAGGGGTTTTTTTTAATTGATATTTCTGTTCATCGCTGAGTTATTATTTGTAATCAAATCATATTTAGCAGGAATTGTTGTTGAGATGTTTTAAAAAATATAGAAGTGACGCTTTGAACAGATGAGCGTCCGTGACTTTGCTAAAATAGAAATTGTGACTTTTTTTCTAAAACACAGATACTTCGGGTCAGGATTTTTGTTTTATTTTGTTTTGCTTTGTTTTGTTTTGTCTTGTTTTTGTTTGTTTGTTTGTTTTTGTTACAGAGAAAAAAAAAGAGATGATGTGTTATAACAGCAAATATTGCACTTATACTATCCAAATGTCGTTTACTGATATATGGAGTTCGACTGGTATATATGACGTCCTATATACCAGTCAACCCCCATATTTCAGATTTTGCTGACCGTCCCTATCATCATGTATTTTGCATTGCTCCACGTATACTACTTTCTACAAAATAATTTCATAACAGTTGCCGTAGTTAGTAAAATCAGGATATGTGAGTAGATATATGAGTCGAGGTCATTGTCAAGATTTACATCTTTGATTATTTTGATAAGCACTGTTCGATTTGAAATGATAAATAAAATATGGAGACTGACGTGTATGTCTCAACTAAACAAATAAATTGCACACAGAAGCGCAATTTTAGTTCTTCTTTCTTAATAGTCCCAGACAAACGTAATTTCGTTTGTCATATTTGTGATCTAGAATTGAAAATTTTCGGTGATCTTCTCTGACGACTGCTTATACGCCTTGGGAATGCCACGTGCTTTTTGAAGCAAGTAAAAGGCCTTTATATTAGCACTATCAAAGTCGTTTAAACTTACTGAGGAAGGTACCTTGAATCCCTCTTTTCCTATGTTCACGTTCCCATTACACGCGTGTAAATGCGTCAGCCACTCACATTCTGTCGTCTCTTCTAACATCATAGTCCCCTCTTGATGATTTCTTGGCGACATTCCGAGATTCATTTCCTTTGCATTGTTTTTTAAATGTCTAATTACACCAATAATTACACAACTTGACAACATATTGTCACGAAAGCTACTTTTACCATGGGCAAAATGGACGCACGGCAAACGAATTTAATACGAAAATGAACCTTCCTGTAGATATCAAGCAGTTTTTTGTTTTAGCATGCCAAAGATATTTCAACCACTCGCGAAGTGATTCCTGGAGTCAGCAGACTCGCCGAATGTTTGTACAGTTACTTAAGTAGTCTTTATGAACAGATTGTTTTACGACTAGACCTGAACTGGAATCGTACCACCATCGTAAGTGCATCAGGTGTAAACTTCGGGACAGCGTGACACCGGCTGACGTGGGTATTCTTTTTTGTCTTTGGTATTTTGTTGTCAAGATAATGCACAGACAAGACAAATGGATATCTATTAGAAAATATATGTAAATGTCTTCCTTGACATCGTGTTGGGTTCAACACAGTACTGGATAAATGTACATTTTCAATAAATAGAAACTACTTTGATTTTTCTATGCATTTCTGGGTAAAGGATATGTTCATAATGGATAAAAACTCATTTATTTCACTTTTAAAAGATTATTTTCCTATAAAACCAAGTTTGGACTTTGGCGATATGTCAAAGAAACAGTTGACAAAAATTTTGGATTGAGGTATATATTCCCTTTTCCTGTGTATTTTATTGAATTCAGATATTACACAAAAATGTATGTGCACGAAAAATCTCATGTTCACACATTTTTGAGAAAGTAAAGAAATATGAAAACCTTTCAGAACATTTCGGTTCATAATGTATTGACATTCTTATGTGAGTACGAGTTGAACTTCAATACAAATCTAAGTAGGCCACCGAGTAATTTTAAAATAGCTTTTAGGTAGAAATCTGCCCTACATTATAACAATATGTCTTCTTCATTACTACTGAACATCTGTGTGATATTTTATATTAAATTTGAATATTCGTATGGAATGAACGTCAGCGACGTCCTATAAAGGTAGAATGTAAGACCAGAACTATGAATGGACAGACATATTTTAATGGAAGTGACGAAATGTGACGACACGGAAATAGACAATAGCGCAAGGGCGAAGGCTCTGTTATGTCTAAATACGACATTGCGCTTCGTCCATCATAGGCCTAGTCTAAAATTATATTAATTCAAAGCTTGTTTTGAATTCAATTATTCAATTAAAGTCTGTTAAAACTTTAAAAAAGGTATGAGATGCACATACATAGTTAAACAGAATTCTTCTCTAAATAAAATAATTTTTAGAGCTTTTTTTCAACTTGCAATTTCCTTTAAGTGGGAAAATGCATGTCCTTCTTAATGTCTTTTGTTGAAGAAATAGTTGTAAGACAGGTGCATATCAATTTTTGTATTTTTGGCTATTTGAGAGGCCCCAAAATGTACCAGTAACAATGGAATATTACCAATGATTTGAGTGATTTCAGCTAGTCATATTTACTAAATGATAAGTGACCATACAGGAACCATCTCACACACGACATTACATAACATTACCACATTCTTAAAAATTCAAGTATGCACGTGCATCTACTTCTTTTTTTTAAAACAAACAGCTCAATTAAATACTCAAAATAGGCTTTGTTCGCCCATTATTAATATTTATATTTAAAAAGCAATGTTATCAGATAGAAGAAAATTACTTGTATGAAGACTACAAGCTACCTAATACTGGTGGATGATATGATAAAGAGGTTAAAGTCATAACAATTCACAGCTATTCAATCTAAAAGACAGTGACCAAAAAAATCAGGCGTTCAGTTGCAACGAAGAAAGACACTTTGTTATAATATATAGTTGATTTCTATCTTGAAAACTACTTAAATCACTCAGTGGACAACCTAGATTTGAATAGAAATAGGAACCACTCTATTTCAAGCTGCTGCTGCTGGGCCATAATACGGAAAACCTGACCGCAAACCATAGTGGTGCACCGTGTTGGGAATGATGCCACGTTCCTCGCACGTTAAAGAACCCTACTGTAGTATTCTCCCGGAGTAGGAACCATAGGGCTCCGCCACAGGAGGCTAAATTGCCCGACCTTATCCACCTCTCCCTATTTCCAGTGGCAATCAAAATCTGTCGACCCCATTGTCCTTGTGTCCCATTCCTTTTTCATTTCATCATCATTTCATGTTCATTTTATCATCAATTTCATGTTCATTTTATCATCAATTTCATGTTCATTGTCTGAATATAGCTGAAATATTGCTGCTCGGTCGTTAAACCCCAACAATCAAACATTTCAAGCTGCTGTAAATGTTTTTTATATAACACATCCGGGCGGAGATACCGGGGTCGGACCCCATTTGTTGTAAAAGTTTGATTTTTCGTGCAAAATTTGCAAATTTTAGTCTGAAATAATTATGGAAACCGTACTTTACAAAATTTCCGGAACCATCCCTAGATGATTGTCACCTGTATTATCCAAAAGGAATTCGTTCTAAGTTATTTTCGAACTTTCAAAGAAACTTTACCCGTGTCACGCTGTCAAGCGAGAGAAATGATCGTGGACAGACCGATGATGTCTGTCAAAACGAATACCATTTAAAACGTATAGTATGCGTCCGTTTTTCGGATAATGTGGAGCGCAACTTTTCTCCGTATACTATAACAAATTAGTAAACACCTAATAATATCATTATGATTTGTATTTTTGTATTTAATAACCACTTGGATCAATCCCACTACTGGTGTACTAAAGATATTCGAAGGTATACTTATTCACCAGCCAAGTAGTCAAACCTGTCTGACACGAATTATATCATAAGTTATTCATCGAAATGTACACTTTTTCGAAGGTCGAAACCATTTAAACTAAGGCTGAATTCCTTGTATGACACGAAGTAGAACATCTCGATTCCGGATTTTGCTTCTTATCACAAGATTTTTGTTTCTGATAGAAAGAGAACGAATATGGTGTAACGCAACAAACGCACAAGAAAAAAACCTTAATACAAAATAGTAAATATTTCCAAAGATAACCAAAGGATCTCAAAAAATTGTAAACACGCCTTCGAGTAAGCCCTGAAAGGTCCCAAAAACAAAAGTAATATAATCCACGGAAAGAGAACGATTACACTTCTTCAAAATGCACAAAAAAGTAAAATAACGATATCTAGTTAAAGAACAGTCGCAGTACCCGAAAGCTAGATTAGGACAGTCATATTAAAGAAAGACAAAACCATAAATAAGGCCAGCACTAGAAATTATCGGTCAATACAATTCCACAAAAAATGACAGGTGCTAAAGAAGGCAAGATTTGATGTAATGAAATACTAAAAATGACTTAGTTTTTATGCAGGGGTGCAATTAGGGGTTGGATATTTCTATTTGTAAGAGCAAAGCTCAAAGTATAAATAATAACTTGAAACAAGACATTTACAAATAAATGTATGAAAGGCAGTTGATAAATCTGTCGGATCTTGTATGAAAGAATGTGATTTATAGACTATATTTCTATAAAAATCTGGATGAAAAACATCATGATTAAGAATCTGCAAGTGTTTTTAAATTTGTGTATCAAAGTTTTGTAACGGTGAAAAAACTTTGTCAATGTTTTTAGAAGATACTGATATCAATACGTTTGGTGCAAAAGCTGATTAATTAATTTTTCGATTCAGATCTTTCTACGCGTATTTGGTTCTAGTACTGCTAATGAGAGGTTACTCTAATGTACTACATACCGGAAATTGGAATATCAATATGATTGGCAATTTTGTATTTTATATCAACATTTTAAATTATTAATATTCAACGGTAACTGAAAATGAATCTTAACCATGTAAATAAATTCAAATCCTAATTATATCCGTCTATCAATATGCTTTGATTAATATGACGAAGTGATGCCCTTTTCATATTCTGGAAATAAGTTTATTTATATTAAAATGCGTTTCTCGGTCGAATTTGTTGGGTTTTCTTGACTTATTATCATTGATAGATGAAAAATGACCTTTATGCAGTCTTCAGATAGCTAATATCTTTAAAACCATAGTGGATAGAAACGTTCTATTGATAAAATGATTGCTGTGATAATGAATACAAAAATCGTCCTCAGCTGTAGAACAACTCCTAATGGCAATTATTAATCTTTGAAGACAAAATATGACGTTTTTGTTGTTCTTGCCATTACACGTATCTCACGACATTATATTGTTGAAATAATAATTTATTTCATAAGTGACACGATTTTTTGATTTTTGATTAGATCAAAATTTCCTTTATTATCTCATAGACCAAATTGTGCAATGATTGTGACGTCATCAAATTTTTTACTGATTTACGCACTGAATTTTGGTACTTAAATTAACTTACTGTGAAAGTACTTTAACTCGTGGATACCAATTTTCGTGGATTAGGGTAGAAACACAAATTCGTGGATTATTGAATTCGTGGTTTTTATGTTTTCAGTATACACTTCCAATGAAATCTCTTTTTCGTTAGGAATCAAATTGCGTGGTTTGGTCTTCCCACGAAAACCACGAAAATTGGTACCATAGGAACAATAGTACTTTCACAGTATAGGAAATGACTGTTATATTTTTTCGGTTTATTTGAAATAACCTCAATGCCCGAGGTGCTACGCTTGTTATTTTGTGTGCACCCAGTGATTGAGATTATTTCTACATGAAAAAAAATATAACAGTCGTTCCTTAAAAAAAATGATAAAGAATATTTAAATTATCTCGGAGTTGTAAAACGACTGCTAGCTAGAATCATTGTCCTTCAAAGAGAAAAAAAATCTCCAGATAATATTTCCTAAATCATTATACATTTTGTAGAAGGAGTAATCAAGGGAACCAAGGTTATAGCGGTTTTCAAAATAATGTAATCCAGGGACAAAGACCAGACATGGAAAACAGACATACACAACAAAGAACATAAAGTAACTAAAATCATACATACAAAATAACAAACGCAAATGAGCAACTCGGAGCCCCCTAAAAACTGGGAACATGGACCAGGTGCACCGATAGGGTAAGCGTTCTCTGCTTTTCTAGAAACACCCGCCAAGTTGCTCATAAAAAGTTAAGTCCGGGTAGACAAACGAGGAAAGAAAACTATGTAGAAAGAAACATTTAATTGATGATGCTTATGGAAAGACAAAATCTGGTCTTTTCGATTGATCAAATACTCCCAATTTACAAGTATTTAGTTATGTATAAACTAATGAATGTATTAATTCAATAAACTCATGAGTGGTTATGGTTGAATTGTGAAATAATATATTACCATCGGTCTAAAAACTACTTAGCTATTAAACGTTAGTATGCTTTACCTATCATGTTTGGTCAAATGTTTTGTTGTATAAATAATTATTTCGATCGAATTTGTGATCCATCACGTTGTAGATGGTAAAATCCTTGATTGTCAGCATACAGGTCTAGTAGTTTCCTGATTCGACAAGACTAACCTTCATGCCACCTTCTACGATATCGCATGATGATCGAAATATATTCGTGGCCTTGTGTGTTTGTGAAAGAAGTAATTTCTTGACATGCAAATAGATAATAGGTACATAGAAATCGTTGTAAACTTAAATCTGATTGGATAAGGCTTAGAAAATTCACAATTATGAAACGAAAGTCCGCTGATGAAAAAATGCTACTTACTTACTTTCAATAATTACAACCCGGCCTAAGAGTCATTATTGACAATGACGTTTTTAAATGTGAATGTAATAATGCAATGAAAAAATTAAAACAAAATGTAACAATTTTTTCATACCCTTCAGCTTAAATTTTGAACTAATCATATTTGATCATATTTGATTTAACCAAATCAACTGTTTTTCGAATGTATTGCAAAATTGGAAGTTATAACTCGATAAAGACAAATGAGGATGGTTGACAATAAAACTGTGAGAAAATTATTTTCCCATTGTCAAATATCTATTTCTATATAGTAACATTACGGATGCTTTGTTTGTCATTGTGCCACTTTATGTATTCTTAAACTTTTTTTTTTTGGCATATGGATTCCCCATTTTTTCGATTCCGCCTTTTATCTACACTCCAGTTTTGTTTGTTTGTCTTATCAAAGTACATTTCATTTTGGTTAGTTATATTGCCAATGTTGCAGAACTTGCCGTAATTCTATGTGGTAACTGGTGAATCCTTAAGATACCGTTGATTATTTTTCATCCATAGAATTTCTATCTGAATATTGACTGAAAGTCATCTACAGACAAACGCGACAATCAGTTGTTAAATTTGTGACAATAGAATAATCGGTATTTTGATAATCGATAATAATCGATGATTTTGCTCACCGTCATCACATGGGTTCATGTGTAAATTGTTTTGTTCGTTAATATAACCAATTGTGCATTTGAAGTCTCAATTACTGAAAGTTTAATGATAAAGCAAAGATTTTATTAGTATTTCTACCGATTTACATTACCCTGCGGTTAGATTTAAACCGAATATGTAGAAGTTGAGTGGTATATGAATCTCTATACGATCCCAGTCTTAATCTAATCTATAGTACATGTAAAAATTGATAGTTCTATCATAGACCCTGGAAATAAGTCTTGTATTGTTTTATTAACTAATATATTTTTATAACATTAACCTAGTTAGTCCTACATTGTATGTAAAAAACTCAAATCGGTATTTTAAAAGCATTAATACTGTCGACATAATTAGTACATTTTCGTAGAACGAAAATATTTAAGAATAACTGCTTTGGGACGTATTTGTAATGTTTTCTAAATAAACAACGAATAACATACGTTAATCAAAATTAATATAGTGATTGTCGGCAGTTTATCTCATTCACGGTCAGTCGGAAGAATAGGCCTTAATGATTTGATCACGATAGCCGATCGAGATAGCATGTACTTGATTTAATTCTGGGAACGAATATGTTAGATCGTAATATTGTTTACTGAAAAAAGAAACCAAACACATTTTCGCATCATTTATTTATCTAACCCATGGCCCCCAAAAACCTCCTTGCCTATCAGGATCGGCCCTCGGATCACTTCTAGCCTCTTGTGGACTTATAGAGGTCCTATCAAAATCTGCCAGTCTATTTAACAATTCCCTCACGATGACTGGGTGGCTGGAAGATAAATCTCTAGTTTCTAATGGATCGGCGGTAATGTTGAACAACCATACATTTTTATTTCTTGGTTCATTTGGCGTCTGGCGTTTCTGGCCAGTCACTGTGTTGGGATTGTACTCACGGCTTCCTTTAAAATATTAAAAAAAAGGATTTAATTCAAGAAAAGTTTTGAGATATAGTAAACTTTTAAAGTAACGAACACTTTAATTCAAAATCCTCCAAAAATAATGAATGAAATTAGTGAATATTTCTTTGCTGAAAGACAAAGCTGATACATACAAATGCATTTGACTTTGATTTCATTAAACATACTGCTGATGAGAGGTAACTTCCTGAAATACTTGAACAGCATACCAAAATTTTCATTTTTAATATGTTTTATTTTTGTTTCCAAGAATAGCCGACCATAAGGACATTGGGGTATAAAGAAGTTCAACAGTACAGTGATGCACAAATATTGTCTAAAACTAATATTTGAACTATAGGATTTCAATGAAATGGATTACCATACTTTGTATTAATTTTTTTTTTGTACTCTGAATGTTTGGTTTAAGTTTACAAAATGTTTCTTGCACCTGTTTTTCCTGTCAAAAGTTTCATATCTCCAATTCTAATAGCTGCAGATGTGCGTGAATCGAATGTGTCACTAGCCCATGGTTTGCCTACTTTTCTAGCTAAAGGATCTATTCCATGTAACAAAACTCTTCTCTGAGATCTTCCTCCACTATTTAAAACGAAAAATGTTCACACCATGCAAGTTTATCTGAACACATTTTGGTTGTAGTATGACAAGACAGTGACATTAAAGGTTGAAAAGAGTGCAAAAGGTATATTAAGGATGTTTGCTGCTCTGGTTGAAAGTAACAAGGATTTCAAAGGGTTATGAAATTTATTAAGATCTTGCTAGATCAATAAATGCAGAAATAAAGGATGGGTTAGTGTTATTTCTTTAGATACATTTTTGTATAAGGATCTGCAGCTTTGGTGGGAAAAAAGATTTCTCTAAATTTTCCATAGGTTTTGTCTCAGTAGGTTTTATATATCGGTTTTATGAGAGACAGAATTTCGCCTTTACTGAGATTTGCTTCCCTTAGAATCCAAATTAAATCGCTCCTTTTGCCACAAATTAAGCTCTTTAAATACCAATATATATTTGAAATCTTTGTCATTTACTCGAGTAACCTGTTATACCGCAAATAAATACAATGATTCTTTTAATATTGCATAATTCTTACTTTATTGCTTTCCATTGATCGACTCCATCAAGAGGTTTAACTCCGATGTAATTGCCTTTTCCGAGATTTATAAATGTCGGGAACCAGTCGGTGACATGCATCAGTTCTGTTGAAATGCGACCTCGGTTTCGCATATAGCCCCCACTTACAAATCCAACTCCACGGATACCACCTTCAAAATTACCACCTTTGTTTCCACGCAGTGGATAATTACTTCCACCCCTAATTACCTGACCACCATTGTCTAAAATTAAGTATATTAACATTGACAGATATGACTTCATATATAATTACATAAAAACTATTGATAAGAATGTAGGAGAATTCGCAATTTGTGTGTATTTGAGTGTGTGTGTTTCTTGTATTTTAGTTATGAAACACATATCTGTAGTAATCTGTTTACAGTATTTACCCTGTATAGGCTGAATAATGTTATTTTCACACCTTAGTGAATTGTTATCGTATGGGCATGTATATGCAAATGTATCTGAACCTTTGACAATTCCTTCCTAACAACCATTTCATAATCAGATTTCATTTTTCAAAGTTTATAGTATTACAGATTCATTCATACCTAAAACACTGGGGTTCATTCCATTTATTGTAGATGGTAGAATTTCTTGGTGATGGATTTGGCTTGCTATTTCGATTGTTTTGTTTTGGGTACTTAAATTTTGGCTTTAGATCTTGGTACGTAATTGTACTTAATTCTAATGCTGCTGATGAGAGGTTACTCCTTGAAACACGAGTACAGTTTATCGAAATTTGTAATAAATTTGATTGCTATTTTTTGTTTACTATAAATCACGACTCCAAATCTAAACTGTAATTTTATTTTTTTTAAGACGATTCATTATGGTCTACCGTCTATGTATTTGATTCCTAAACTCCACACGAATCCATACAAACAGGATTGATAGATAGATCTGCAAAATATACCACCAAAGCTCATTGAAAACTTTTAACTTCTATACTCAAAGCTATCAAAGAGGGTCTCCAGCTTGCCATAACACTTATTACTCTCTTAGTGGTATGAATTCGATGTGGATCCCGAAAAAATTGAAAGATCTCGAAATCCTCAATTCAAGATGATTATCAGAATACAATAGCATTAAAACCTATACTTTTTCAACTCATTTAACTTCTGTTTCCCATACTTAGTTAACATCCAGACTCAGAAACATTATACATCGTTGTTACCAAAAAAAAAGACTTTACACTTAGATACAAATATGTAGTTCTTGATAAAGTTTCCTCATACTTTGTAAAAAAAACCAATTTCAAATCATCTTCCAAATATAATGAAGAAGAAGTTTTCAAAATGCTGGAATTTTTGATCGACCACATATCTGTCCAGTATGGTGGACGCGTTTTCAACAAACAGTCGGCATTCCAATAGGAACAAATTGTGCTCCTCTACCTGCTGAGCTATTTTTTCTCTCTTATAAGGCTGATTTAATAGTCGATCTGATCCAAAAGAAGAAAAATCCTTTAATCTCAGTTTCCGCTTTATAGATGACGTATTTTTCATTAAACATTCCTAGTTTCGGGGATTTGATACATCACATCTACCCTAAAGAACATGAGATAAAGGATGTGTAGTGGAGTCCAAGTTGCTCATTCAGTTTTTGTTACTATACAAAGTAATAAAAACTGCATGAGCAACTTTTTTGCTTATTTTATGTTCATTGTTGTGTGTGTCAGTTTTCCATATCTGGTCTTTTCCCCTGAATTATATTCTTTTGATTTCTGATAGAATCTTGGTTCCCTTGATTACTTCTTAAGTTTTCAATGTGTCAGCATTGAGCATACCTGATGAAAAAATAAGTATTGTGTTTTCCCAGAGTCCCTGATCCTTTAATGCTTTGGTTATATTTCCCACTCCTTCGTCTATAGCTGACACCATACCTACATCAATTCAAATAGAATTACAAAGTTGTTAATACAGAAAAAAATATACTACTTTGTTATATCGTATTATGATTACTTTACTAGAACTCCGGCCTTGCTATATAGCAATATTTTAAAAATTATAATTGCCTATATTTTTATAATTAAGTTAAATATGTATTTAACTTACCATTTTTGTTATTATCATATATCAAAATATTGCATTGGCGATATATAGTAAGGTTATAAATTAACCATTTTATCATGGAGGGGATTTGGATATTTCTTAGGAAAAAAGTAATCCAAATTTTGTCAAAGAAATAATGAATTAATGATAATGATAATAAAAACTTAAAATAAAAAAAATTACGAAATTTAATAATTCCCCAGCCATGGACGGAAAAAAAGATTACATATTTCTCTCATAACCTAACAATGCATATTTTCAAAAAAAGCTTTTTTCTCCGGATGACGCTTAAAATTATTTTTGAGGTTGCACGAAAAACCATTTTCTCATAACGAAAAAATCGTTATGTGCCTGAGTGATACCACCTGCAAAAACCCGTCTTTCTCTGGATTGAATGTTAGGGTAAAGATTAACATATTTCCTTGGAGCGTCGACTGGAGAATGTGGTGCCTGGTATGGAAGGTATATAAACAAAGGCTGCAAAACACAATTTTAATCATTGAAAAACAATTTGTTTTCATTCTATTAACAATGTAATTCATTGTAAATCATTTTGATGATGAATCGTTAATAAAGTATCACAAAGTAGCTATGATTTGTAAATACGTTTCATTACAAATCCAGAAATACCATAAAGTGACATTCAGTCTAAGATTGTATATGAAAGAAGAAACTTTTTCTAGGGCATCATTTTGCGATCAACGCAGTCATTAATAACAAAACGTTTGGTCCAAAAGCTGAATCAATTAAAATAGTAAGCAAGGCGATGAAATATATGATAAAATATTTATGTACTCTTCATTTCCTGTTTCTTACCTTTCTTGATTTATGATTTTGTATGATATCTACGACTTTATCAGAAAACAGTTTGGTTGAATAAACCCTTTTTGTGTTAACAGGAGTGCCGTTTTCCCTGAAATCATGTCCACACATTCCTTTGTGACATCGCCTGTGGTGATAATGGGATTTCGAACCCACAAGAAATCCTTAAAACATTATAATAATTCATGCATCATAAATTAGGATTTTCGCTTTCTAAAAACCTACTCATGCTCTTCTAAAACTGATAGGATTGAAGATAAAAAGAAAGAAGCCTCACCTGCAGCACAATAGAAAAATGCCTCTATATATTGGATAGTTAATTCTATGAACTAGTATGCTTTATTGGTGTACTCGCACTACTTTCCTATGTTCAAAAATACGTCTTTAAATTGGTAAGAAAAAAAAATAATCCCTCCCACTTTACTCCCAACTCCCAACGTCGGTGGCTGTTGCTAGAAAAGGACGCTTACATATTGGTGCACCTAGATTAAGTGTACTCCGGTTTGTTCATTTCCTTTTGTTTCTATGTGCGTTTTATTTTAATTATTTCATGTTCTTTTTTGTCGTTGCCTATTTTCCTTGTTTTGGCTTTAGCCCTGGATTATGTTCATTTTGAATTTCGTTCAAATTATAGGCCCTTTGATCTTTGCTTTCTTAATTCCTTGCCCGTTACTCTCAATTCCCTCATTCTCACTACCGGGTTTTCACTTCCCGTAGTACACCAATGCTACTGTAATATCTATTTTACAAATTGTTTAGTTCATTGTTTAAATTGAATATTTGATATGTCATGACATGATTGTAAATATAATCGTTTCTAGCTATATTTCACCTTTGTCCCAAATGTAGACCATTAATCTAAGAATTTAACATATCCATAAACATACCATAAAATGTATCAAATCCTCTGTTCATCGGCATAAACTCCTCTTTATAGAATCCTAAATGCCACTTGCCTACACAGTGGGTGTTATACCCTGCCTGTTGTAACTTGTCTGCTAAAGTATAACTGTCCGTTGGGAGTGCTTTTGGTACTGAAGGCATGATGTTGCCATGTTGTAGACCGGTGTGTATCTATGATATTATGAAAAAAACATAAGAAGAGAAATTTAGATATTTCATATGTACTATTTTGCGTCTTAGTAGACAGTATTCAATGGTCGTCTTTATGAACTCGTGGATCATTATGGTGTATCCATCTACACCATGATAACCTATTCATTCACTGAGTCAAATTTCCTCTTCCATTCCCAGACGTCAAACTATATTAGCAACT
Source organism: Perna viridis (assembly GCA_037379345.1). Lineage (NCBI taxonomy): Eukaryota > Metazoa > Mollusca > Bivalvia > Mytilida > Mytilidae > Perna > Perna viridis. Next base: position 24,493,596 of record CM074517.1, read on the forward strand.
CTGTTTCTAGACAAGTGGTTCCCAGGAGCATAAATCGATCACCTAGTTAAATATTTGCCTTTCAAAGCCAATCACTCTAGAAATGAGTTGTCCAACAATTGTGACTCCAGGAGGACTATAGTAGATCTTATTATAAAGATCATTTCATCAATTTAAAGTTTCTATCTATTTTAGTTTTCAAGATATTGGCTGTAAACGGCTAAAAACATATTTTTTGCCTTTGAAGGGCAATAACTCTAACAAGGAATCGTCCGAAAACATTAATCTCCAAAAACTTTTGAAGGCCTCATCATAAATATCATTACGGCAACTCAAAGTTTCATTTCATCTATTATAGTTTTAAAGATATTGGCTGAAATCTGTCATTTTTCACCTTTCAAGGGCAATAACTCTTACATGGAGTCGTCTGACAACTTCCCCTTGATATTTTTGTAGGCCTTAAAATAAAGATCATTTCAACAATTAAAAGAATTTGCTAACCTAACGGTTTTGGAGATATACGAGAAAGATTTCTGACTGACCCCTTTGTTCTATTTTTAGTAACAACAGTCCTGTTTTTTCACGGATGAAAAATCCCCACGTCAGATTTAATGAAAAATACCGTAAGGAACATTCAAACCAACTGTGGCTTCAATTGGTTAAGGAGTGTCAGAGGAGAAGATTTTTAAAAGAAATAACATTAAAAATAGCAAATAACATTGAAAAAAGGGCAATTACTCCAACATGGCTTGACAAATTAAAACGAAAATTTAACGCAGATAGATCTCATCATGTTGAATACTTTTAGCCAGCCAGAATTGTTTTGGAGATATGTGCGAAAAAACTAAAGTCTGACGCCCGTGTTTCTAATTTTTAGTAACGACAGCCATGTTTTTCAACGGATAAAAAAATCCCTTCTTCAGTTCTATGCAGAATAATCCAAGTAACATTCATATTTAGTTTGGTTTCAATTGGTCTAGTAGTGTCAGAGGAGAAGAGTTTTGAAAAAAAAAATGTTAACGACGACAGACGAGGACGACGACGACGGACGCCAAGTGATGGCAATAGTTCACATGGCCTTCGGCCAGTTGACCTAAAAAGCAGGGCTGCTTACCCTACCAGTGCAATATGATCATACTCCCAGTTTATAGTGGAGTCCGGGTTGCTCATTTACTTTTGTTTCTTTGTACGTGATATTTTGCTTGTTTCATATTCTTTACATCAGGTGTTTATTTTCCTTTTCTAATTATTATTCTTGGATCATGTCTATTTTCAATCGCAGTTTGAATCCTGGTACTCTTGGTTTCCCTAATATTTTGCCTCTTAGTAGTCATTTTTTTTTCCGAAACGAGTCAGTATTGAAAACGTGACCGCAGTTTACAGTATAATATTTTAATATGGTATATTTGTTCATCCAAATGAATGTAAATAATCGCTTTATTACCACTGCAAGAGGCTTCCTGTTGCAATGAAAAAAAAAAAACAAAAAAAAAAACAAAAAAAAAAAACAAATGTTAATAGCCTTATCTAATCGATTGTGAATTTTTGTATAAAATGTTGCACTAAAAAAACTACTGTTAATTTTGGCATGCAGTCGCTCAGGAATATAACAAATAAGCCATATTACCTTCACGTATAGCAAAGAAAAAAAATCTGATGATAATCCGCCAAGATTGGTAACAGCTAACTGTCCAATTACTGTTTTCAATGTTAAGAAATTTTGGACGGTTTGAAAAGGCAGTTTATAGTGTTGCTAAGATAAAAATACAAACCTGGTATCTACCGGACAACAAACAAGACCTTGTAGGTGTGCAGATAGGTTGCACATAATAATTCTCTAATATTACACCATTTCTTGCTAATCTATCCAGGTTTGGGGTCTTGATCTCGGAACCATGGTATCCAATGTCATTATAACCGAAGTCATCTACTAAAACAAAAACGATATTTGGAACACTCAATGCTACATCAAAACAAATGGCGGCTACAACGAGCTTATAAAACATAATATATGCAAGCCAGATTTATGAAAGTCGTTTTTCTTCATGAATCAGACATATTTATGTTAGCTACGGATGTAAACCTAACGCGATTCGGGAACAGATGCAAGGTTATGGATATGGTAATTGTAGAAAAGAAGAAATATCCTTGATTTTTTACAGCTTCCGTGTTAAATGTTATTGTCTTTTACTTCTGGAATACCTGCAAAGTTTTATTGAAATCAACTATATTCTCATATCACATACTGACGTACAAAACATATTGAAAACAATTGAGCTCTTTTTGTATGTAATGCTATGACTTTTATTACCATTTTTCCTCGTTACATAATATAAATGCAGAATTAAGGTGTAGTATTATTGATTGTACTTACGTGTAAAAAAGGAATTATAATCTTAGCGAATAAACATTTTACACAACACTCATCAGAATTCTTTTAAGGAATTGCTTTTTGACATTATTAGTTATTGATGATTGATTTTATACATCAGATTTATGTTAAATGCTTTGGCTCGAGTATGAAATACTACAAACTATGCTAAGGAAAACTGGCATAAGTGTAAATGTTTTGCCGCTCATTATTTTTTTTGTAGTTTATAAACGAAGTATGTATGTTTATTGTACTTAAATAGGGACAAAAACACATAAGATATGTATCATTTGGCGGTTATGTTTTTTATATTTGAAAATAATCAAATAATTCCAGTTATAGTTTAGTAAAATAAAAGAACCGTACATCACAAGCTGTTGTAAATCTGATCAAAATCGCTCCAATGTTTGAAAACTTTTTTTTTCAGTTTGAGATGTACATGTTTTTTGTCTAATTTATGTCCCAATCCTACATGTTTTAAAATGAAATCACCGAAAAGAAACATTTTTACGATTGGATGACATAAAGAGAAGTAAATAGCTTAGAGAAATATATAACTATATAATGTTATTTGAGTTACTCACGTATAAAAAAGTGTCGGTTTCTACTTAATGAAATCTGAGAATTCTTAATCTTTTTCTCGTTCTTTTATAGCAGACTCAAATATCAAAGTGTATAAACCATAGTTAAGGTATACCTTTTTTTAGGATAATGTTTGCTCAATTAAGTTAAGTTTTAGTTAAGTTAAATTAAGATATACCTGGAAAAAATCAGTTTATGGCTCCGTGATTGTGTTAAAAGGGTTACTCTATTGTCTCCTATTGGGTAAATGGAACCATTCTATCTATAGACTATGTGGTTCAAAGAAAGAACGGTAATTTACACGGTTCTTTGTTATATTTAATATCCGCTATATCAAATTCAACTGATAAATCATGACATTATGATCATTTCACGCTGTCTTCTTTAAAATCGACGAAAGGGAGTTTCTTAGGACAAAATCGACTGCTTTTGTTAAGTTTCATTTCGTTAAAAAATCATTTGTTGTTTATCTGGCTCTGCGTACGGATCATGCATCTAAACTGAGTTCACCTAGGCCAAACATTTTTTTTCTATCGTGCTTTACCCAGCTACAGACATCCTTTTAAAACGGTTTTATTTCTCGGAAATTTCACGACACGGCCTTTTCGACCATTGTTGTGTCATAAAAATATTTCATTCGTACGAAATGAAGTTTTTCGTAGAATACAAATTTTAGTATAAGTATCAGACGGTCATCCAAAAAGAAAAAAAAAATACTGATAGATTTAGACTACCGTTGTTGTCCGATTTCTACTTAATTGTTCATCTTTAATCCTCTTTTTTGTTGTTCCAAGTAATGTTCCTGCGTCTTTTTTATGTCTTTGGCGTTGGAATTTTGGATATTGCTATTACTGTGATGATCCTGTGATAACACTTAATCGTAAAGATCTTAATACCTTTTTTCGATGTATATTTTTTTCAAGCATATGGCATTCAAGGCATATTAAGTACATTTAGATGCATTGTCTTTTGGGAAATGATTAGTATTGTTATTACTCCAATTATCTATACATCTTCATTTGTTGTAGTTTTTTTCTTCCATTGAAATGCATGGGTGTTTATTATGGTAATTATCAAAAGAACCAGGATATCAACAATAATAGTTGGTTGATATTAGATAAGAATGTATAAATTTCCACCGCGAAGGCAGATTAATTGCACTCTATTAAAAATTATTCCATAGACTATCGGTTATGAAACGTAAATTGCAATTACTTATCTGTGGCCAGTTATGCTAATGATGTCGTGGTTGGAAATCAGGACCCCCTCATTTATTTAACTTACATTTAATTTACTGTCAGAATCCTTATTTGTGTTTTCTGCCATATTTTCTTTAAGACATTACGAAAAAACAACAATGTTGTTTCTTGATAGAGTCATAACATTGGAAACAACTAACTTATGTGTCCAGTATTCGATAATCTCCAATTTGCTGTTTCAGTGAAGTATTTTTCGTATCTCATTTCACTCGTTACACATAATTTGTGGTTTCTATGTTCTTTTAATTTATTTACCCTTTCCTTGTTAGGCGGTAATCGAGATTATTATATCGTTTAAATGGTATAATGTATATCATATTACCACTGCAGACTATACCTACCACACGGGACATGATTAATTACTTGTTTCTTGTATAAAGTGCGTAACTTGTGTCCATTGTCTAGTGATAGCCAAAAAAATCTCAAAGTGAATGATCGAATTCATACAATTGGACTGGTAAAGTTTCATTTTAAGTTTTTGAAGATTCATGTTAACTTGGGTCATCTCTGCTTTAAATCTCGGTTGCATCATTACTAAAATGTGTCTTTGGTTTCTGTATCAAGTCATAATCAAGTTGATCTTTGTAAATGGAAATGTAGAAAAAAAAGTGGAAAAACGGATACCGGTACCGTACAATATTGAAATCATACCGTAGATAAAATGTTTTTAGAAAAATAGATGAACGCTTTTGCTGCTGTTGCACCTGCTCTTTCCTCCCAGTATTTTGTGGAGTTTGGGTTGCTCATTTCCTTTTGTTTCTTTTTCGTATTAATTTTGGTCATTTCATGTTGTTTGATGTGTATCTGTTTTTCCTGTCTTGTCTATATCCTTTATCCCATTATCTTGATTTCCATTTGAATCTTCCTTTGATTACTCTTTCAAAGTAGTAAATTATCACTTTGAAAAACTACAAGAAGAGATTTTTAAATTACAATTATATAGCACAACACGTTTCTTAGAAACTTTATTGCTTAGAAACTGTATTGATTTTGTAAACAGTAAGTGCATATGTCTTGATATATTAGTGCCCGTGTTATAACTAATTGCAATTCGAATTCACTACGTGCAAAATTATGAAATAATAAAAACGAGGTCGTATATCAAGGGTGAAACTAATCTACCTTTAAATTATAAACTAGAATAGTGTATTAGAGGATGCATTGAGGATATTTATACATTTAGTAATCGGTGTCTTTTAATAGTGATCATTTTAATAGTTTTATATTCAAGTCTAGATATCAAACCGGTCGGTCTTGGCTTTATCTAAGAAACATATGTAATTATTTTTTTATTAGAATTACACAGGAAAATAAGCAAAACCACTATGAACTGAATTTCTGCTTCGCAATTATAAAGCAGACGATTAAGGATATGTGTATTTGTTTAAAGATTAGAGTAACCAAAGGAACCAAGGTTCTGGCAGAAATCAATAGAATGTAATCCAGGGAAAAAGACCAGACAGAGAAAATAGACAAATACTACAAAGAACATAGATAACCAAAGCAATACGTACAAAGCAACAAAAATAAATGAGCAACTCGGAATAAACACTGCGAGCAATGACCAGGTACATCGGTAAGCGTCCTCTGGTTTTCTTAAGGCAAGCTATGGCAAAAGTTGTGATATGAAAACTCCATACGCAGGAACTGCAGGGATGACAATACAGAATACAAAATCAATGTATTTAACGTAAAGTTTGGTCAATAGATTCCCTTTACCAGCGATCTCTAAGTGTAGGCCTGTGAGTATCCCTTATGTCAACTTCTTTGGGGTAGATGCGATGTATAAAATCCCTGAAACTATGATCGTTTAACGATTATACGTCAACTTTATAGCGGAAACTATAGATTGAACATATAGATTAAAGGATCTGACTAAGCAATGATCATCCCTTTGGATCAGACCAGCTATAAATTCAGCATTATAAGAGTAATAAGTTAGCGATAAGAGGAGCACAATTTGTTCCCACTTGAATGCTGACCATTTGTTGAAAAACGCGTCTACAACATTGGACAAATATGTTGTCGATCAAATATTCCAGCATTTTTAAAACATCTTCTCCGGTATATTTGGAAAATGATTTGGAATCTTTTTTACACAGTATGAGGATTCTCTACCAATTACTACATATATGAATCTAGGTGTACCGTCTTTTTTTGGAGTAACATCGATATACAATGTTTTACAAAGAACATATGAAAATACATGTAAAAAACAAATATAAATAAGAGTGATAATTCATTTTTCATCATATTCATTATTCTATAAGCCCACCTGAACTAAATGTCCGATAGAGCTTATGCTGTTGGTTGGCACCAGTCGTTTACAGTCAGCAAATTATTCATACTTTGCCCAACTACACAAAAGACCTTTACTTGTTTTTACCGAATTTGGCAGATATAATGTAAGGCAGGGCCTTTATAAACGATCTTCTTATACATTTAAGTCTTTTTATCTTCTTGTATTTATCCAGTGGTGAACACACGGTAAAATATAAAAAAACAAGCCTTCTTTAAATGATTCAATTTTGGTTACGCTAAGTTGAACGAGATATGGCCACCGGAGGCTAAATAGCTTTTGAATAGTCTCTTATTGATCCAAGGTGAATACTGTAATTTTTTTAAGGTTGTTAATCTCGATGCCAGCTGCTACTTTTTGTGGTTTGGTTGGCACAACAGATGTCTGCAATTACTTGGAGTTGTCATTGCAACCGTATCGGCATACACATTTTTTATATATCCTCGCTAATGTTTATTCACAGTTCAGAAATCTTGGCAAGAATGTTGTATTTCCATATCTTTGGAATAATTTACTTTTTTTTACTTCCAAAGGATTAAATGATGAAGCAACCAGATTTTTTAAGATTTGTATTGGGTTGTTTAGGACCTTTAATATTTTCATATTTAGCTCAATAAAAAGGGTCAATCAAATATAAAGAAAAATAACGTTTTGAGAACTTAAAATGAACAATATATAAAACATTACATACTGCGCTAAGAACCTAAAATTACTCAAAATAATCAAAAAAAAGAAAGACTTTTGACAAAACTCTAAGACAACTGCAATGACCGATATTTTATTTTATTTTTATTTTGTTTATTGTTTGTTTTCTCCTTCTTCATTTTCGACATTCGACTTAAGGATTTGTTGTTTCTTTTCGGTTTTCATTGTTGGAGCTGTTTTTACTTCCGATCGACTTCAATTAGGTTCAAAGTAATATTGTTATTGGTATATTTCATTTGTAAGAAAAAATGAGGCTGCGGAAATGTGTATGATAATCTTTAATTATTTAAATGCATGCTCAATCTGTAGCCATGAATATATAAGTATGTCTTTTTGTTGAAGTAGATGTGTAACTGTTGAACTATTGAATTATTATATTTAGAAACAAAACACGGCTTCTAAAATGATCACGGTGGTCAATTAGTGTGGACAATTAACGTTGGAGTTTTATATATACTCAATTATTTAAATGTAGATTGATTTTGAAATGGAACATTAAAACAAAACAAAGCCCCTTAATATGACCACGGTTTCAGAGGTCACTTAGACCGACTTTTGTATCTAATGATTCTATAAGGAATCGGACATGACGTGATAATTAACTTTGGAGTATTAAATATATTTATTTATTTTTCACGTAGTTCGATATTGAAATTGAAGACAATTAACATGAGGATTAAAATCACGTGCAAGCAACCATCGCCAAGCAACCATCGCCAAGCAGTTGATCGTTAAATACAGAAATTCCAATCTTCAAGATATTGCAAATTTCGGTATGCTGTACAGGTGTCTCAAGGAGTGACCTTCACCAGCGGCATTAGAAACAAATACTTTGGAAGCTAAACAATAGAATTTGTCATAAATAGTCCGGAATTATTATTACATAAGCGATGCATATGTGTGATAAATAAACGCATGTATTAGGAACGAAACGATATTAACTAAAATTACATTTATATATCAATGCAAATCTGAAAGACTATAGACATAATGTGTTAAAGCTATATCGATATAGACAATTTCAAATCTTAAGTACCATTCTCAATTATCTTTTTCCGTTTAATAGTCTAGAGATCTTCGACAAGCGGAGTTAAACACTTCCCATTCTCTGTCGAATCCGTCTTAACAGTTGCACTAGGTTGTACATTTTCTGCATATTGTCCTTTCCTATTGCCTCTGGGTAAATAACATGCTACAACAACAACCCGTTTTCCTTTAATTGCTAATCCAAATCCCACTTTTTTGGAGTTTTTCCATATCAACTGGGTAAAGTTTCTGCATTCTGAAATGGAAAAAGTATTTCTTTCTTTGTAAAAAAAATGTTTGATTACCGATCATTTGCCGAAAACGTAATTTTTTTAAACAATGCTTATAATCATATGAAATTGGAATTATACAGGTTCGCTAGTAACAGTGACACATCAGTAAATATGCCATAAGGGGAAAAAAGAGTGCATAACTTTAGTGGTAAAATTGTGGTATTGTGATGTCCATTAATGTGCTTTAAAGTCAAGAGGGCAATACCGCATGGTAATGCTTACATCAGGTTCTTCGATGAAATTGATATCGTAATTGTAGAGAGTATAGTCGATAAACTACCCATTGGAATAGTGAATGTCGTAAACAATGAAAATAACATCGCCTTAAGCTTGAGTCATGATCGATGTTCCAGGCTATATTACTCACCCATGGTTGGTCATGAAAATTCACCCACATTGTCAGTTATTGCAGATTCGATTCAAACCAGATACATAAATAAATTTTACAGTGGAGATCAGGGGTAGGGTAAACCGATTTTACCACTTAAAATATGGTTTAAATGCATAGAGTATGTAATTCTCGTCATGTGACCCGTGATTTCACGAGAATGGGTCCTAGTCTACCATTCATAAGCATGGAGATTTGTCATTTAGAAAGTGTAGAGTTCAGTGTTAAGAACAAACCATCTTTTTGTGTAAAAACACCGATAAAAAATGACAAATATATATTTCTACATGATAAAGGTATTAAGAAAAAAAACATACAATAGAATATTTTGCATTGTTATACAGCGTTTCGAGTACCCGGAATTAAACATTAAAATGCAGATCGGTCTTCGGTTTTCAACACGTTCTACATCGGAAATTCCTGTAAAGAAATTGAGACTGGACGAGACTTACATACCCTATTGCAAGATAAAAATTTACGAATTTCATATCCTATATTTTCTCTTTTCTTTACTCCATCTCAAGGCTATTATTTGTGTCAATGATGTTTAACTGATTCTACATGCACATACATGGTTAATTGTACTTTAATTTTAATAACGGAATATTTCATAGTATACTAAATTTGTTTATTGTTCTGTTGCTGCGTACGGAATATAAAAGCTTTCTTAGTATTCTTTTTAATCTATCAGTGATACAATATTACTAGTTTCACTTACTAGTTTTGATTTGACTAGAAGGGTCGTTTTCGTCGAAACTGTAGTGTTCTATCTCTTTATACCAATGTTCTGTGACATCTTCTCCTATATTAAAACATACCAATTCTACCATGTAGGTTTTAACTTATTGTTGAGATAAATTTAAATGTTGTCTTAGCGGCATCGTTTGTGCATAAACCATGTTGTAGGTAAATCATACATGTATTTATAAGAGTAATCAAGGGAACCAATGTTATAGCGGTAATCAAAAGAATGTAATCCAGGGACGAAGACCAGACATGGAAAACAGACTCACACAACAAAGAACATAGAATAACTAAAATCATACATGCAAAGTAACAAAAGCAAAAGAGCAAATAATTGTGAATTAAAACTTTGAAAGGTGTCAATTTCTGACATATAATACATGTGTATTCAATTGTAATGTCGAATCGACTCAAGCACAACTGCTGTGGTTTTAAGTCCAGATGCTCATATATATAAGCACGTTTATAAGATACAAAATGTAACTAAGCGTCAGTCCCTGTAAGAATCAGTCAGTCGGTGAAACATGGTATAAAAAAATGATAATTTTGATAGTAGAATTTGACTATTTGCTCCATTAGAATCAAGGAAAACAGACAAGATTATTCCGTATCATGTTGGACAATTTAGTTACAATTTCATTGAAATGCACTGAAAATGAACCTTTCAAGGGCAGATAACTCTGTCAAAAACATTATTTTTCTAACATTCTATTGACAATTGTCTGAGCAAAGCCCGTAATGCAGATGTTCAAATAGAAAAGTATCCTTGAGTGATATTACATTGTCAGATAAAAGGGGTTTTGACATGCACATTTCCTAATTTTTTTCCCATTTTGCCGGATTCTTTCAAATACTAACAATTAAAGAACCTTCAACTTACCCGAATATTCCCGAACTCCGGATGCCAGGACTTTCTCTGCTATATTTTCTCCCACATGTTTGCCTTGACAGTACATGCCACTTCTATGGAGTTTGTGTGTGGTCGACAGATACAGGGCTTGATTTTGAGCAAACAGACTTAAGTCTTTTGAATACTCCAATGGGGGAGAGTTATGCTGTTTCCTTATATTATTATGAGCATGAAGAGCTATGTCCTTCCAGTCACATTTCACTTCTGGCTGGCTTGCTTTTCCACCCATGACAACGTATTTTACTGTAGTTTACCATCATGACATGTACTAAGCATTGGGAAAAGGATAAGGAATTAAGAATATTTAATTGTATTCGTAGAAGTATGCTATATTTTGTGTGGCGCCTTTCCCATATAAAGTCCACAATTAGTCGCTCTGATACCTATATAGATGAATGTTCATTCAATCTTTTTTTTCTTTTCTGTTTATTTAATTCTTTCCTTCATTCCTTGTCAAATATATATTTTTTGTATTTGCTTTGTTTTAATTGTAACCATTGCTCAAAATTTCAACCTGTAAATGTTGATATTTGACTCGCTTTATATTCTATACGATCCAAATCAAATATGAGATTTAACTTTACATAAAACTTTATATGATTAAATGATATAGTGATATAGAACGAAATAATTTAGATATCGAAGGTTCAAATACAATTCAGAGAGACATCAAAATCCACGTTCACCTAAACGTGAAAATAAGAAACAAAGACGACCTACAATGGCGGGTGTTTCTAGAAAAGTAAAAGACGCTTACCCTACCTGTGCACCTGGTCCATGCACCCAGTTTTTAGTGGATTACGAGTTGATCGTTTACTTTTGTTACTTTGTATGTATTATTTTTGTTATTTTATATTCTTTGTTGTGTATATCTGTTTTCCATACTTGGTCATTGACCCTGGATTTTATTATTTTGATTTCCGCTAGAATCTCGGTTCCCTTGATTACTCTTTCTACATGTACACAACGCAGCGATGATATGACGTTCATAATACACACCGTAACTAATCTAATAATTTGTCTACTACTGAAGCAATAATCGAAATTTACTATTATTGTTTGAATGATAAAAATTTTTACTTTGTAAACTTACCGTCAACATAATAATAAATACCCTGTGTTTATGACATAGTAATTACGTCGTTTAATGTCATTATGGGTTGAATTCAAGGCCATTAGAACTTATTGTGCATTAATTGTCAGCCATTTAAATTCATTGTTTCATTAAAAGTTATTGTTTTAAGCAATAAGAAAAAGAAAGTTACATGGTCTATTGATTTATTTCATATAATAGTATAAATCAATGTATGCCGATGTTACTAAAAGTCAGACAATGAAACGTTTGCGTTACTTTTTATTGCTGAAATACATATTTTTTACGCCTGTCCCACGTCAGGGATTTCTTGCCTTTGTATGTTTTGTTCGGTTTTCACCTTTAGATGAGATGTTGAGATAGTTTTGATTGTTTATATTTATAAATAAAATTACAATTAAAAGTGACGTTCATTTTTAACGAAGTTATATTGTTCTGATGTTTAAACCAGCAGCCTGGTTATATAAGGGTTGCATCCCTTGCTTTTCAAAATTCTTGTTGTAATTGACAGGGTTAAGATATCAGAGAATATAATTTTAGAATATCATGAGCTAGAAACAGATTTTATTGACAATCTTTGTCTCAAATTCTACCTTAACAATAAACAAATTGTGAAAACATATCTCCTATTTTATCAATATTCCTAGAGAAATTACATTTGAAAAATCTGAAGTAGACACAATGTTGTACAGATTTTGAATTTAGTGGGAGGAGTTTAGTATCAGCTGTTTTTGTTTGTAAACAAATGCACATGCAAATTAGTGGTAACAGGCAGTATATGTATTTTTTTCCTTATTCCAAATAAATACTAATATCAAAGTCCATAAACACATATCCAAAAAATAGAATATGTCCGCAAATAAGATGTTACACAAAAGTCAATCTGTTCTAATATACTGCCAGTGAAAAGTCGATCTAAATAACAAAGTTTCATATTTAACACTTTAGCAATTTTCAATACCATCTGTGCCCCATGTATGACTTTGACTATGACTCTCTCACAAGATTTAAAACACAGATAGGCATAACCTCTCTCCTCACGACCACCACTGAGTCATCTACTCTATTGAGAAGACGGCTTTTTTTTCCTGAGGTACTGCTCTGACTCCAGGCTCCTCTATTCTACATCATTCTCCAAAATAGCTGGTGTTTGGTTTTCCTAATAGCGCCATTTCTAATGTGAGCACTTTGCCCTTCACTTAGCCAACTTTGCTTGTTTATAGTTACACATGTAGTACAAAAACATTACAAACACATATCCCAATCCACTTCATGCTGAATGTCTTCCTGATGGTTTGGCCCACTTTCAAAAGTTTGAAAGTCAACATGTTGTTCTTCAGACTCATTTCTGTTGGTGTTTTCAGCTGGTTCTTCGATACAGCAATTTGTCATCGTATTAACTTCATTAAAATCCCAATTATTGCGATTGAAAAAAGCTTGTACAGCTAATCTTTGTTCTTCAGTAACAGCCAAAGAAAGTACACTTGCATTCTGCAGATTTTCCATTTTCACTGACTTTTACAAAGTTTATGTGTCATCATTTACTGAAGTGGGTCCGAATCAACTTTATGGGCATTTTGGGGTTATTCTGTGGGTAAAGTGTCTATACAATTTACTGTGAATTACTTGTTGACCAAAGATTACCACATGTCACTGCTAGAAATTTATTTATCATTCTTCGTAAAACTTTATTTTCTCGGCAGATTATTTTTTTTATTATTATTAGGCGACTTAATTAAAACCTATTATTCCCTCTAATGAAACAAAAATACGTGACCTTTGACAACGAGGTTATAGAAGGATAGAGATTTTTAATCATTATCCAAATCCTCAAAGTATTGCAGCAATCAATCAGATGGGAGGTATATACCTGTCAAGTGTGCCATGGGTGGTGGAAATCCTAATAGTACAACAAATAAAGACATGCTTTTGGAAGTATTTACTTTTTATATGAGAAATAAACTAACACAAAAGTTGGATCCTGAGAACCAAAATCATGATGAGGATGTTCCATTTTTAGACTGTTCGTTTACAGCTTGTGATAATGATGCATCCCAACAACAGTTTTTCATTACTGGTGAAAAGTCTATAGAAAACCTCATTCAGAGAGTAACAGGGGAAAATCTGCAAGAGCAATTTATTTGTCAAATCAAATGATATAAAAGGACATGTTGGAGTTTGTTAACTTAGATGTGAAGATAAACAACATGATCTACTTCTTTGGTCTTCGTCATCCTGCCTTGGTAACAAATTTCTTTGTAACCTTCGGATGGCTCATTGATTTTATGTCTCTGGTATTTTAGCAAACCAGTATTCAAGATTCTGTCAGGCCTCAAATATTGGATGTATTGGCAAAGTTACCCTAAATGGAATATTTCAAAAATATTCATCATTGGCAGAAGGTTTAGTAAATGAGTCATGTAAAACAGCACTTCTCGAGGAAATTGTTTCTCATGAAGAACTTCAAGACGGCATTGACATTGTTACTGATGCTAGGCATGGAATTAGCAAGACCTCCATGTTTACCGATGTTGTATGTATCGGTTCTAGAACTCACAAAGTGTTACGTGTCGAAACTATGTCTAAAGTTGATTGTCAAAGTGCACAGAAACACGAACTGATTGGAACAGAAAGAATATACGAGTATTTCAACAATTTACATGTTGAGTATGAAGAAAAAATCCGTGTTCATTGTCATGATAGAAATATAAGTGTGAACAAATTCATAAGGAGCAATGGAATGGATACTAAATCTACAAATGATACTTGGCATGCAACAAAAGACATTGCAAAGGAAATTAAATCAATTTGTACAGGGCTAAAGTACAAAGAGGGACTAACTTGTCATCCCGATTGAGCAGATAAAAGTGTCAGTATCAAGACTCACATTTAAAACAGAACTGAGCCATCAAAAGATGTAGTTTCTGATCCAAAGGCGGAAATGTTACTTGGACGAGCATTAATAAACACTCAAAAGTATAAATCACCTGTAGATTATATTGACTGCATGGACATTTATTATGTTGAAAGCTTCAACAATGCTATATTGCAGTATCATGACAACAGGATAAACTTTTCCAAGCATGTTTATGTACTACGAACTAATCTAGCTATCTTAGAATGGAATGAACACGTGAATAGGGAAGCAACATCAACAAAAACTGTGCAATATGCTAAAAATCCAAGGCGACAAGTAGATATAAAAGTGCTAAAAAGATGTGGTCAGAAATATGGTGTAAACTAGTTAAAGCATATCTAGGTTAACAAAATTGGAAAGGCATGATTCATTTTTCAATTGAAAAGGTGATTAAGAACTATTTCTTTATGTAACAAACAATAATTGACTCTAAAAGTCGTCTGCATATATTTACCTAAAAAACCGCACGTGCATTTGTTTTTATTTTACACACAACTGTTTGTTTAAGTACCGCCCTTATGTTCTTATGTAAAAAAACTTAATTGCGCATGCTTCCCGATCAGGCTGATCGGATGCACTGGTTAATATCCGTTTTATTTCCTCCGTCTGGCTTACAAGCATAATCTAAATATCCTTGGATTTGATAGACATTATAACTTCAATGCTTAACGTATAGTATGTATCTGTTTAAAAAGGATATTGTTCTAAAATTTTATTGACATGTTATTGAGTTATGTTCCTTATTATGTAAATAAACAAACAAAATATACACTTAAATCGATTTCATATAAGATTGCAGTTGTAACTTTATCTCTACATTGATTATATAAGCTGCTTAGTGTTCACTTTAAATGACATTCCAAGCATTTTGTTGATCCCATAAGTAGTTACGTTTTTTATTTACCTCAATACAGAAAAGTTCTGTTTAGTTGATTTCATATGTATAATTGCATCCTATATTTCGGATACTTAAGTAGTAAAGATGAAATTGTTGGTCTCATGAGCAATAATATTGAATTTGTTGAGATTGTGCGAAGTATTGCTGTATTTTGTTTATCTCGTGTTCAGTAGTGTTGGTTTTTGTTAATCTCGTATGCAGTATATTTGTGGTTATTGATTGCATGTGCAGTATAATTGCATTTCGTTGATCTCATTATGTGCAGTACAGTTGTATTTGTTGACCTCATCTATAGTTACATTTTATTGTGGTGATTACATTTACAGTAATTAAGTAGAACTCCAGATAAGAATCATGCAAAATGTGATTTATGGTTTAGAAAGCTTGCACATTTTTATTTTTGATATTTTGTTTAAAATACTGAAGTAAACAGAAAATTACACGTGGCTTTCCATACAATCAGTATTCATAAGATATTAAACTTTTTTTAGAATGTACTCTAGAAATTGAAATTAAGGGAGATAACTCTGTAAAAGACATTAAAACAAAAGAAACTATTTGATTAGCTCCTATGAGAAGGCAGATTGGAATGAATAATTATGCATTGCATCATATAGACCAATAAAACAATTTAATAACAAAAAATAAAATGTGTAGCCTTTTATGGGGTGTATCACATTTACAGTATTTGCATGATTCTTACAAAGACTGCTGCTTAAAAGTTGTTTTTGGTGATATCATGTAAAATTGTATTTTATTAATTGTGCGTGCAGTTTTGTTTTATAATTGTTTCAATAAAAAGCTAGATTGATTTCATTGAAACTTTGATTACTGATTCGCACGTACTGGTATCTTGGAAAGGAAATTACGAAAAACAAATCATAAGAAAATAAAATAAAGTCTGATTATTTGCAATCGTAAATGAACTCGTGATGTAAAAA